>CM022952.1:45709591-46309591 GCA_012931725.1 Litsea cubeba
CGATCTCTTTTTCAATGCAGGAGTTTTACATGTTCTGAATGCTTTAAAGCCATATTGAAGAAGTTGATCAATGCAGTGAATGGTTTTCATTGTCTTATATATTAGAGCTAGAGTTGATTCATTTTTGCTCCACTAGTTTCAATGGCTTTTAAACTACATTCATAAATATTTCCCACCTTGATCCTAAACCCCATTACAACCTTTGAAAGGTCCTTATGATTCGTGTTATGCATGTGATCCCAGTGGTGGAGAATGAGAAGATATGCAAGCCTATGGTAGATCATTTCCATTGGAATGAATTTGAGCGAAACAGATACCCTTCAAATATATGATAGTAGAGTGTTTATTTCCGTGAGGGTCTACGTATTTAGTCTACTCCATCTTTGAGTGAAATTGCTTACTAAGTATTTGTAAGATGTTTAAGAATGTTTATTCATGACATGTTTTGAGTTTGAAAAGCTTGGTTGTTCTTTGTTAGTGGCATTCAAACTTGGTGTTTTAAGAAAGTGAATTTGAATTTTGCCCGAGGACGAGCAAAAGTTAAGTGTGGGGGAATTTGATGAGAATGCAAAATGTTATATTTTTCTCCATTAATGTTTAGTCCTTTATACTTATTTGATGCCTAAATGTACTCATTATTCTTATATTTTGCTTTAGGATGCAAATGGAGGTGCTGTGTGCAAAACAAAGCTAATTGAGTGATTCTTGACAGTTTTGACATCGCCTCGTAATTTGGGCAAACTCTCTCCTCCGAACTCCAATTGAGATGATTCAAGATGCTATGGAACGCCAAGAAAAAGATCTACAACTTTTCTGTTTTAGGTTTTGAGAGATTCTTGCTGAATCAAGAAGTTTACAGATCTGAGTTGCAAGAGAAGTGCTCATATTTGATGCTAAATGGATGAAGAATCAAGCAGAAGGGCATTGTGGTAAATTTGATGAAATCAGGAGTTTCCCGAAACATATCCAATATTGGGCTCATATTGTCCGGAACGAAAAAAGGTGCAACTTTAATTCTTGGTTCGAATCCAACAGAAGCCCGAGTGAGAAGATATGGTCAAGAAGAAGATTTTGACTAGGTTAGAATTTAATTTATTATTTTATTCCATCTACAATCCATCACTTCAAATTCTCTCACACTTCGTACGGGTGCATACCATCTCCAACGATCTCTTTCTATTCTCTCTTTCATATCTCATTCTCTCCTACTTTATCTCTCCTTCATTCCTTTTCTCTCCAATCACATGGGTCCACATCACCTAACTTCTCTTCTCTCTCTAATCAAACTCTCCACTATAAATAACTCACTCCACATTCTCCAAAGCACCTTCCCATTGCACGTTTTTCTCTCTCTCTTTCTTTCTTTTCTACTATTTTCTTTGCAAGTTAGTATGGCCCTGCGTGGCTAATTTTATGTAATTGGTTGAAGAAGACTGAAGCCTCGGAATAATTACTGTGAGATCTAATTTATTTTTATTATTCAATTTATGCTTTGAATATGGGTTGTTCTTCTGTGCTTAATTTGTTATCATGATTGTTTCGTTTAATTGCTAGGATGTATACTAGTTTATTTTTCGTTGCAATCTACTGCTAAATTAGAAATCAAATCCGTAATTGTTTGATTCCTCTAATTTGCGAAGCAACTAATATTTAAAAATTTGCTGCTTTGGAAATTATTAGATATTAGGATGAACACCTGGCTAAATTAAATGCAACCGCGTGTGCTTGTGTTGTTTAGATTTATCAAACTCTCAAGGTCTTAATGCTGTCACTAGATTAAATCTTTGGCGCTTGTCTTGGATTGTTTAGTAATTAGGGATAATTAGAGCGCGTGTTTTCTAATTAACTAATTAAGGAGGTAGGAATTTAATTCCAATGATGAATATTCAAAGTATTAGTTGATTTATTTTTGCCTCAATGATAGTTTTTAATTTCAAATGGTGGATGTTAACTTTGACCAATGCTTGTTAATTTGATTGAATTTGTTACTTTATTATTCTTTATTTGCTTTTATTCATTTTTTTCTTTCATTATAATCAAAACCCCCATCTTTGATCACATAGCATAAAATTTGGCTAAACACTCTCCGTGGGAACGATCCTTACTCGCACTACTACATATATTTTTAGGAGTAAAGGTTTTATTATTTTTGGGTGCCTGCGACAGCACGACCACGACCGGATGTATGAATCTGAAGCCTTTTCCAGGGTCATGGACCCAAACTTTAGGAAACGACTGAATGTATGAATCCAAAGCCTTTTCCAGGGTCATGGACCCAAACTTTAGGAAACGACCGGATGTATGAATCTGAAGCCTTTTCCAGGGTCATGGACCCAAACTTTAGGAAACGACCGGATGTATGAATCTGAAGCCTTTTCCAGGGTCATGGATCCAAACTTTAGGAAACGACCGGATGTATGAATCCAAAGCCTTTTCCAGGGTCATGGACCCAAAATTTAGGAAGCGACCGGATGTATGAATCCGAGGCCTCTTCCAGGGTCAGGGACCCGAAGCTGCCGAACTCAGACAAGGTGAGATGACACAGATTGATGACAGGGCAAACGCTGCTTTCATTGATTCTGAGACTCATGTTACATCTTTAGAAATAGAATTTCTTCAAGTGGGATGCATTCCATGGTCTCGGCAACAGCTTGCCTTCTAAGTCTTCGAGCTTGTAAGAGGATCGTCCTGCCAGTGAGACCACCCTGAAAGGGCCATGCCAGTTCGGGGCAAGTTTTCCTTTATTCGGATCTTTGTCAGTTGGCAGGGTCTTCTTCAAAACCAGTTCTCCTATGGAGAAACTTCTTTATCTGACTTTTTCGTTGTATCCTTTGGCTAGCCGCTGTTGATAGTCAGTCAGTCGTAGGGCTGCTGCTTCTCGACGCTCATCCGCTAGGTCCAGCTCCATTGCCAAGTTTGTCTCGTTTCGGCCCTGGTCGACCAACTCTATCCTCAGGGTGGGGAGGCCAATTTCTAAGGGAATGACCGCCTCCATCCCATAGGCCAGAGAGAAAGGTGTCGCCGAGGTGGATCGCCTTGGAGTCGTTCTGTATGCCCACAATACGCTAGGAAGCTCCTCTACCCATCTCATTTTTGCCTTGTCTAACCGCTTCTTCAGGCCATCCAGGATTACCTTGTTAGAAATTTCGGCCTAGCCATTGCTCTATGGATACGCCGAAGTGGAGTAGTGGTTCCTAATGTCGTGCTCCCGGCAGAAGTCTTTGAAGGATTTGGAGTCGAACTGAGTCCCGTTGTCTGATATTAGGGTCCTAGGGATGCCGAACCTCATTATGATGTCCTTCCACACGAAGTTCCTGGAGTCCCTATCAGTGATGGAGGACAGCGGTTCAGCTTCTATCCACTTTGTGAAGTAGTCGGTAGCAACTATCAGCCATTTCTTATTCCCTGGAGCTCGGTGGAGAGGCCCCACAATGTTCAGCCCCCATTGAGCAAAGGACCATGGACTAGAGAGGGGACTCAGGTCTTGCGCTGGCTGATGAAGAGAGTGGGAGAACTTCTGGCATTTTTCGCATTTCTTGGCGTATACCTGTGCATCCTTCTGCATGTAGGGCCACCAGTAACCTTGGCTTATAGCCCTGTAGGCCAGTGATCGACCTCCGATGTAACTGCCACAGATTCCTTCGTGGATCTCATATAGGAAGTTGTCCACCTTGCTCGGATGGACGCATTGAAGGTAGGGACCCGTGAAGGATTTTCTGTAGAGTTTGCCTTCGGGAGATACCCAGAATCGAGCTGCCTTGAGTCTGATTCGGTGGGCTTCAGTCTTGTCCTCGGGGAGCTGGTCGTCCCTCAAGTAAGAGATGATTGGATCCATCCAGCTCGGGCCGGGATCAGCACAAAGGATTTGCCGAGGTGAGTGGAGCTCTAGGCTTGATCTTGATATCGGTCCAACCTCGATAGTCCTTTTCTTTCCTGCTTTAACAGCGGAGGCCAGGTTTGCAAGCGCATCAGCGTGCGTGTTGGTATCTCTGGAGATCTGCCTAACCTCGGCTGTTTGGAAATTGGAGAGTAGTTTTTTCGCGAGGGCTAAGTAGGCCGCCATCCTGTCGTCCCTGGCCTGGTAGTCTCCAGCGAGCTGGCTAGTCACCAGTTGCGAATCGCTGAAGATCACCAGTTGCTGGGCTCCTAGGATTCGGGCGTTGTTCAGCCCTGCTATCAGAGCTTCATACTCCGCTTCATTGTTTGTTGCTTTGAAGTCCAAGGTGAAGGCTTGCTCTATGACCAGTCCCTCTGGCGATTGGAGGACTATGCCGGTGCCAGCTCTCTTGGATGTGGACGAACCGTCAACAAAGACCTTCCATGCCAAGGCGGGAGCTCGTTCGACCTCGGTAACTTCAGGCTCATGCCCTATGCCCCCTAGTTCCGTGTCGGGCTGGGTCGGAGCCGAGCTTGGCGAGACGAACTCTATAATGAAGTCTGCCAGAATCTGGGCTTTGATCGCAGTCCGGGGACGGTACTAGATGTCATACTGCCCCAGTTAGACTGCCCATTTTGAGATTCGCCCTGAAAAGTCAGCCTTTTTAAATATAGAATGGAGTGGATGCTCCGTGATCACCACAATGGTATGGGATTGGAAATAATGGGAGAGCTTGCGGGAGGCGCTGACGAGTGCCAATGCGAGCTTCTCCAGCAAAAGGTATCGGGTCTCGGCATCAAGCAGGATCTTGCTTGCATAGTAAATTGGCTTTTGGACTCCTTCGTCCTCTCTGATGAGGATGGAGCTCACCGCATGATCCGAGACCGCAAGATATAGATACAAAATCTCCCCCTGAGTTGGGGTAGAGAGTAAGGGTGGTGAAGATAAGTAAGTTTTGAGTGCTGCCAACGCTTGGTCGCACTCAGGGGTCCATTGGAATTTTAATTTTTTTCTCAGAAGCTGAAAAAAAGGCCAGCACTTATCTGGTGATCTGCTGATGAAACGATTGAGTACTGCAGCCATGCCTGTAAGCTTCTGGACCTCCTTTGTAGTAGACGGGCTCTGGATGCCCAAGATTGCAGCAATTTGGTCTGGGTTGGCCTCTATTCCTCTCCGCGTTACCAGGCTTCCGAGGAACTTGCCAGAAGCTACGCCGAAGGCGCACTTGGAAGCATTCAGTTTGAGCTTGAACGCGCGAAGGATGCTGAAGACTTGGGCCAGATCCACCAGATGGTCGGTGGAGTGCTTGGACTTGACGACCATGTTGTCAATGTAGACTTCCACTGTCTTGCCGAGTTGAGCCTGGAACATCTTTGTCACGAGGCGCTGATATGTTGCCCCCGCGTTCTTCAGCCCGAAGGGCATGACCTTGTAGCAATAAGTGCCGCGGGGGGTTATGAATGCGGTTTTCTCCTCGTCTGGCTCATACATCGGAATTTGATGGTAACCTCTGTAGGCGTCAAGGAAGCTCATTCGGTCATGGCCAGCGGTGGCATCGATCATCTGATCAATCTTTGGAAGGGGGAAACTATCCTTAGGGCTGGCCCGGTTGAGATCTGTGAAGTCCACACACACCCTCCATTTGCCAGTCTTCTTCTTAAACCACTGTATTGGCCAGCCAGACCGGGTACTGGACCTCCCGGATTGCGCCTGCCTCCAGTAACTTGTCGACCTCTTCAACTACCGCGTCTGTCTACTGTAACTCCATCCTTTGGGCTCTCTGTACCACTGGCTTGTGGATGGGATCCACATTCAGCTTGTGGCACATGACCCGGGGTCGACCCCAGGCATTTCACTCGGGGTCCAGGCGAAGGCATCCACGTTCTACATTAGAAACCTTGAGAGCTCGGCTCTCTCTTCGTCTGGCAGCTGAGTGCCGATCAGGAAAAATCTGTCAGGGTCTACTGGGTCGAGCCTGACTTCGGCTAGGTCCTCAGTACTTTTCTTGTCAGGGTCTCGGCCGATCTCATCAAGACACTTTTCAAACTCCGCCAGGTTGACGCACTCTGGCTCCTTCTCTCCAGGGACCACGGCCAGCATGCACTGCCTGGCTAGCTGCTGATCTCCCTCCACTGTGACCACCTCCATCTTGCCCTCTTGTCTTCGAGCACGAACTTCAGCTTCTGGTGGATGGAGGAGGGGACTGCTTCTAGCTTGTGGAGCCACGTTCTGCCCAAGATAACGTTGTAGGGAGAAGGGGCGTCCACTACCAGAAAGTCAGCCGTCACGGAGGCTCCGCCCACTCGGGTTTCCAGGGTGATTCTACCCTTGGGGTAAACTGGTTTGGCAGATAACCCTAGCAAGGGCTACGGACCTCCGTGAGGTCAGCTTCTGAGAGCTTCATCTTCTTGAAGCACTCATAGTAGAGGACCTCGGAAGAGCTGCCGGAGTCGACGAGGATCCTTTTCACAGTGAAGTCCCTCAGCTTCATGGTCAAGAGCAGAGGGTCATTGTGAGGAAGTTGGATTCCCTCTAGATCTTTGTTTGAGAATGAGATTGCTGGTCGGTCACGGCGCGCTCTCTTGGACGCTGGCCCGAGTTCGGCTCTCATCACCTCCTTCCCGTGCGAGGCCCGCTTGGCTTCGGCACGAGCCTGAGGGCTGTCTCGAGCTGAGGGAGAGGAAGCTGAGGGCGCCAGATGGATCACATTGATGATCTTTTCAGAGTCTTCGCTGTCTGGATCCCTAGTCACACTCTGATGAGCTCGGCTACCGCCGCTGCCGACGTCTCCCGCCTTCACGAACTTCGCAAGGTGGCCTTCCTTGGCGAGCCTCTCCAGGTGAAACTTCAGAGTCCTGCATTCCTCGGTCCTGTGCCCGTTACCCTTATGGTAGGCACAGAACTTGGTTTGGTCACGGGTGGAGGGATCGCCTGGCAAGGGACGAGGCCACTTGAAGAATGGCTGGGTCTTTACCTTGTTCATAAGCTGGTGGATCGGCTCTTTGAAGATGATGTTCACAGCCTGGTAAGCGTCGGAGGAAGGTCTGGCCCTCCTGTTGCCCCCGGATCTGGACGCTGTGGCCTTCGCCGAACTGGCGACCCAAGCTTGCTTCGGCTCTTGCTTCTGGATTGGCTTCTTGCCCCGCTGCTGGGGCTGGCTGCTCCTTTCCTTGGGTTCCGGGCCTGCGTCCTCCCGGCCTTCATCCTCCCGAGCCCGGATTTCGTCCTCCTCCCGGGCGATATAGCGTTTTATCCGGGACATCAAGGCCGGCATGGAGGGAGCAGAGTCTCCAACTAGATCTTTCCGCAGCTCGTGCCCTGGTAACAGGGCATTCCGGAAGGCGAAAATCGCCACCTCTTCTCTGGTATCCTCGATCTAGCTGTAAATCACCCAGAATCGCTGGGCAAACTGGGTGAGGGTCTCATCCTGCTTCATCTTTAGGGCAAGGATATCCGCATCGGTCTTGGGGACGACGCTGTAGGCTTGGAACTTCTTCAGGAAGGAGAGCTGGAGCTCTCTCCAACTCGAAATAGACTTCTCCGATAGAGCGTAGAACCACTTCAAAGGGAGGTCGCTCAAACTGGAGGAGAAGATCTTACAGTTGAGGTGCCCTTCGTTCCCCCAGATGGACATCTTCTGAGAGAAGTGTCGAAGGTGAGTGGATGGGTCAGACAATCCGTCGTAGGGGACGAACCGCGGGACTGAGAATTTCTTGGACAAAGGAGTCTTCTCGATGTCCCATGTGAAGGGAGAGGCCCCCAGATCGGTGGGGCCACAGATTTCTTACTAGTCCCGCATCTCCAGATTATGCTGAAGAGCCAGCTTGATGCGTTTGTCGAGCCGCTCCTGCTCGTCGTCCTTCTCTGGCGTCAGTGCTATTGGCTTCCGCTTTCCATGGCCTCGGCTACGATGGCTATGAGCTCGCCCGTCGCGGCCACGATGGCTATGGGTGTTGCTCAGCCTTCATCGTGAGCATGGCTACGCTTCTGATCCAAAAAGGCTCTCAGATCCTCGCGGGAGGGCTGGACCACCTTGCTCTGGACAACTCTTTTCTCGCCTTTGGGCTCTGAGGGCTGCCTTAGAGAGACATTTTGCACCGCTCTCAACTGCTGCTGGAGCTGGCGGATTATTCGCTCCTAATCCTGGAGGAGAGCGTTTTGAGCTGCGATGTCTCCTCCAGCATCAAGGGGTTGCACACGGCGTGGCTCCTCCACTGTCGCAGCTTTGCCTTTGAGAGGGCGCTCACGTCGGTGCTTGTCCCGTTGGGGAGGCGCGACTTCATCGTCAGAGCACGAGGTCTCAACTCCTTCCTGGAAAGGAATCTCGACGAAGGGTCGCGAGCCTACGCGCTCCTCGCCCGCAGATGCGCCATGGACCGTTACGGACCGTCCCTGAGAAGGGACGTCCGTCGACGGGCCCGAACGCTCGAGTCTTGCTCTCAGGGACTCTCCGCCCTTCTTAGCTTTCGGAGGCATGGTTTCTGGGAAGGTTGAGAAGGTTGGGATAGTACTTTCCCACAGACGGCGCCAATTGTAGGTGTAGGAAAATATGACCTACAATAATCGGGGTGCCTTACAGGACTTATCCAAATGAAGAAGATAACATGCCGCCTCAAAGCCTGAAAGGGAAGAGCAAACGGTCAGAGGACCCTGGCCTGAGCGGCGCAAGGCTCTCCGATGCCTAAGTCAGTAAGTGAACTGGAACAAAGGAAGGAGAGGAATAAGAGAGGCAGAGTAACGACTCTCAAGTATGCGTTGTGCGTACCTTGCATGTGAAATGAGGTTCTATTTATAGAGAACTGGACGATATCTTTGGATGATATTTTGGCGCGGGTCCCATGATTTGATAGGGAAGTCATCATCAGCCCACAAAGTAATAAATGCGGTCCATTCTAGCCCACTTTGCATTTAATGCCAGTCGGATAAGCCCACATCGCATTAAATACGCGTCATGTTGGGCCAGATCGTGTTGGGCGCCTTTGGCGGTAGAGGTACCATCGGATCCACCCTCGGGCCTTGCCCTGATTTGGCTTCAGCCGCTGGATGCCGCCTTGTCGGTGATCTGGCGAAGATTGTGGATGGTTAGATGTCGCATCTGTCTCACTGGCTCACGCCCCTATTCCTCCACGTGTCTGATGGCGTGGCGAGCGAAGGGCGCGAGTGGGGACTCTCTCTTGCTTCGGCTTTCGTCCCGGCTGCTTTGGCCGAGGTCAAGCTTTTAGCTGAGGTGGGCACCTGGGTAGCCGAGCTCGGCGCTAGCAGCCAGGACCTGCCTGACTTCGGCTGGGGCATCTGTCCTGGTAGCCGAGATGAGTCTGGTGCCACGTGGATGGCACGTGAGAATGCTTAGTCCTGTCTGATGGCCATGATTAGCGTAATCCTGGAGCTTTGAAAATCTCCCCACACAAGCACAATGCAAGAATATTTGCATCGAATCAAGGTAATCGCAGATCAACTGGCAACATGTGGAGCACCGGTCAGTGAGGACGACCTCATCCTCTATACTCTATCCAGTCCTCCATCAGTTTATAGACCGTTTCAGATGGCAATTCGCACACTGTCAAGGCATGACCCAGTTTCTTTAGAGGAGCTCCACACCCTTCTTGTGTGTGAAGAGCTTAGCCTTACAGACAATATGACTATTGAAGCCTCTACTGCCTTCACTGCTAGCAAGTCTACACCCACCTCCCATGGATGGTCTCCAGCCTCTTCTAGTTTGTGTCAACGCAGAACTCCAAATACAACTTCTCGTTCATATCGGAATTCCAGCAATCGCCAAACTGGTGCCTCTGACACTTATGGCCAAAGCCAACCTCCACAAAATACAGGGTCCAGTAGACCTCTCGACCCCCCCCCCCCCCCTCAACTTGTCAAATTTGTGGGAAAGTAGGGCATCTTGCCATTGACTACTATCATTGCATGGATTTTGCATTCCAGGGACGCCATCCCCCTCAACGCCTAGCTGCCATGGTTGCCTCTCATCATGCCAACTTATCTCAGTCTTGGTATTCTGACATTGGCGCAACACACCACGTTACCTCTGATTTGGATAATCTCTCTATATATTCTCCATATCATGGCTCTGACTTTGTCCAAGTTGGTAATGTGGCTACTTTCTCTATCTCTAATACTGGTATTACTACTCTCTAGAAACACCCTGGTCTCAGTTTTCTCTTCATAATGTTTTGCATTGCCCTCAAGCTTCTGTCAATTTACTATCCGTTCCACAATTTTCTCGTGATAATCATTGCTATTTTTGTTTTGATTACAATGGCTTTTGTGTGAAGAACAAAGCTTCGGGGAGGATATTCTTCCAAGGCCCAATTGAATATGGGCTTTACCCTATTCATCCTGCTCTTTCATCAGTAGTTTCAAATAAAAGCGTCAAAAGACATTTCTCACTACAAGAAAAGGGACAATTAGCGGCGGTTTATTCCGGCGGTTTATATATTCGTCACTAAATCTAAGTATTATTTACATTTTTTATACAAATAGCGGGGGAAATTGTATTTTGTTGCTATTAAGTGTAGTATATAAAAGTTTTTAATACATATAGCGGCGGAAATATAATTTTACTGCTATTAAGTAGAGTTGTATTATGCTATAGTGGCGAAAATTATATTTTGCTGCTATTAAGTGTAGTATATTTTTAATACATATAGCGGCGGAAATATAATTTTGTTGCTATTAAGTTTTTAAAATTCTATTTTGGTGTTTGGTATAGTGGCAGGTGTTTGGTATATATTTTTTAATACATAGAGTTGTATTTTAGTGTTTGGTATATATAAGTTTTTAATACATAGAGTTGTATTTTGGTCTTTGGTATATATTTTTTAATACATAGAGTTGTATTTTGGTGTTTGGTATATATAAGTTTTTAATACATAGAGTTGTATTTTGGTGTTTGGTAAGAAATTTTTGTTTGGTATAGTGGCATAGTGGCAGAAATTATATTTTGTTGGTATAATAAATAGACACATACAGCAGCGGAGGTTATATTTTGCTGCTATAAAGAATTATATGATGTAAATAGAAAGATACAGTAGTGGAAAGTATATTCTGCTGCTATATGTTTACCATTTTAATTTCCCCCCCCCCCCCCCTCCCCAACCATTCCATCGTTCAGGCACAAAACCGAAACCCTACTCTACCCCACCATTCCCTCGTCCAGGCACAAAACCGAAACGTTACTCTCTGAGATCTCTTTCTTCCCCAAACCCCTAATTTTTGAGATCTCTGTTCCCTCAAAACCCTAATCGTTTGGTTGATTTGTGCTGGAGCTTCGAGATTTTAGGTTTTTGCTTGGAGCTTCTGAGTTGTGAAGTTTTTGTTTGGGCTTCAAGATCTTCCATACAAGAAGAAGAAGAAGAAGAAGAAGGTAGTGATCGACATTTTCGAGCTTGCAGATCTGAGCTACGTCCCTGCATTTTTTCGATCCTCTGCTCCTTTTACTTCAAGGATCATCTAAACGAATGTGATTTGAGCTACAACTGCTATCAAGATCTCCTCACAGGTATTCTTTCTCCCTCTTATCTGTTTGTTCTTTTTTATGCTTGCAATATCTATAGATTATCTTGTATGGATTCCAAACTGATGAGGTGTTTTAGGTTCTCCAAACAGTTAGATTGAGGTCTTTCAAGTTTTTTTAGATGCTATTCTTTGAATTCTGAACTGATCGAGATATTTTTAGGGTTTCAGATCTTCTTTTTTGTTTCTATTTTAATGTCTGGTTGTTTGGTTTTGATCTGGAATCGGTGCTTTAGGGTTTTCAATTTTGTAGTTTAGATCCTCTCTCTTCTTGTTGATTCAACTCCAAAATCGAACCATTGGAGAACCCATTGCAATCGATCTATCCGGGATGGAAAAGGCTCATCCTCTATTGCAGCTGCCATCACCTCTTCAACCTCGTCCTTAGTGAGGAGCCTAATCCAGACTCGGTTGCTATGTAGTCTGTGAATACCAAACACCATCTTCTCTCAGATTGTACAATCATTCTTCAACCTGGTTGAGGCACTCATCCTTCTGGATTACTATGGGGACATCTAGACTTGAGGAATTTTCCCAGATAAGGTCTAGGACAAGAGGCCAGTGGGGACAACTGTTTCCAATGGTAAGTTTACAGTTGCACGTACCCACTGACCACCCCAGCAATAAATTTCGGCCTCTGCCACCCCAAGAGGCTCTGTACTATATATGCATCAGTAGGAGAAGGGAAAGTAGGAAAGTAATTTGGAACACTTTAAATGGAGAAGGGAAAGTAGGATGATGGGAGAGTTTTTTACTTAATTACTATTTAGTTGGAAAAGGTGAAGGTGAAGATGAAAATAGCAGACGGGAGAGGTGCAATGAGTTCTTATCTGACACAAGAGGCCCCTTCTGCTCCTCTTTGGCCTTTTTTTTTCTTTACTACAATTAAGTGTGATATATCTAAGAGAAGTAAACTTGTAAAATGTTATTTATTTATTTTTATTTTTTTTACTTTAGCCACTTCTATTTTTACTTAATTTCTAATTTGCTATCCACTTTAATTTTTCTTCCCCACACCTGTCAACAAATAAGCTATAGAAATACGTCAGTAGGAGTTGCACTCCGGGGTTCATCTGTTGAGAATCAAAACCACACAAAATGAACTCCTCTATTTTTATGAGATGTTCTTAAATTATTCTTTAATAAGAGTTGATCTCATTATTAGTCTATGATTAAAGAATAGAAGTAATGATGTATAAAATTGTGCCAATCAAGTTATTAATTATTTGCCCAATCTAGCAGTGTAACCAACTCTATTAGGAGTAGAACTTGAGAATATATACCCATGTACAAACAGCAAGTTTGTTTTTAGTGGACCATAATTTGGATCCGTTTGATTGCAAGTATTTCCGACAAGATTTTTCTTTCCCTGGATTCATCCATGGGATAAGACTATGATAATGACGACATATAAATGTGTTGTGTGTATGAGAAACAATCTAGTGAGATGATGCTATATGTGAGAAAAATTTAGAGAGAGATGTCTGAGTTCTATGTGTTGGAAAAATGGCTAGAGGACCCACTAATTTTTGGCCATCTTTGTGCCAAACTAAAAGTGGGACCCACTTATAGTTTTAGGTGGGAATACATGGGAATGTAATCTACTCTATGAGTAGATTAAAGACATGTATTGGGTTGCTCTAATCCATTAAGGAGTGAATGAGAAATTGCCTCCTAAACACTACTACTTGAACATGTTAAACATGGAAAGAAAGGGAAGTGAAAAACTTGCTTCCCACATTGCTTGAGAGCAATATATTTCTTTGGTATAAATATGTTTACCTTAGTGGTATAAGATGAGCCCCAAGGGGCATCCCACTTTTGTGGAGGACGGAGGACGTAGATCTATGTTGGGTCACCACCACACACGCGCGCGCGCGCCCCGCCCTGCCCCGGGCCTGGGCTTGGGCTTGGCGCGCGGGTCGGGCCTGGCTCGGCCCACTACCCGTTATTAATTTTTGGAGAAATTTTTATTAAATTAAAAAAAATTTCTTTTTTGGATTAAATGGGGTGTGTCCAAGAGGTGTGTGTCCTTTCATTTGTGAAAGGATGTGTCCAAAGAAGAAGCATCTGTTCACTGAACAGATGCAACCCCTTTGAATGGTTTCCTGCAGCAGCCTATTTAAAGCCTTCAATCCCATTCGTTTTGCATCAATCAATTCTACTTGCATTCAATTGCATTTGCTCACTGAGTCTGAGTCTGAGTCAAGAAGAGAGAGTCCTATTGCACATCTCTGGTTCGACTGACATACAGTTTGCAGTGCTGCAACTGTCTGTATTCGATCACTGTATCCTGGGAGACAGACGCCACTGAAGCCCGTTAGCACCGTTGCGGGGGCGAATTTTGTCTTAAGGACATAGTGTCTAACACTAGCCTTGATCAAATAGTCTTCTGCGAATTCCTGAGTCTCCTCGCTTAAACAACAGAGAACTGGTTTCCTGCATTTAATCAGTAAGAGGATTTCATTTATATATTACATTCTGGTTTTGTTGTTGTTATAGAAACTGTTTCCTAATTACTGATCTACATCTGTATGTACTCGGGGTGACACTATGTCCATCTTTCATGTGCTAACCTTTAAAGCACATTGACCCTGTACCCTGTACCTTTATTCTATGATTAAAGTTCAATAGAATAATTGATTTAAGTTTTATAAGTATAGAAATCCTACAAACTCTGATTTTTTATTTTTATTTTTTACTTTTTTCTCCTTTTTGATTGGTGACTTGATTGAACCCGCAGACTTGAGGTTGCAATAGTGAGCACCATCCACCGTGCCACCGGCTGGTCATTACACACATTGCCCATCCTTTTTTCTTTTTTGAAATATTAATATCGATATTGAGTGGTGTGCCCTATCTTTGCTCAACTCATGCTATAGTTCATCAAAGTATTATGTTTGTAAAGGCATGCCTTTTTTTTTGTTTTTTTGGGTGCTTGAAGGAATAGATAATAAGGATTAAAAAAAAGCCTTCGGTTTACCTCTGCAAATTTAACTTTGTCATTTTGACATTGAATTCCAATGTTCTAAATTTTTCTGAGATTTTTTTCCTTTTTGTTTAAATAGTAATGAGTAGAGAAGTAGAACTTACAACTAGAAAGTACGAGGATTTGATGTTTAGATGATAATGACGGTGAGTGAAAAGGTAAATGAAGGAGATGTTCGCAAGCTTTGGAGTAAAGAAAGCAATAATACTACTGATGGTTCTATGGAGTTTGTTAATTAGGAGGATAGCAATGAAATCAACAACAATTGTAATACCAGAATGGCAGTACTAATAATATTATTTGAATGAAAGATGGACATAGAAACACTAATCCTTGGGTTGATGATGAATGAAAGAATTGATTATGCTGTTACTCACAACAAAGTTCCTCCAACAGCTCGTGATTTACCTTCACTTATAAAACAGGTAATGTTGTTCCAGATATCCTATGTCTTTTAGTATACTATGTTCTCCTTCTCTTTGAAAAACAAGACAATATGACATGTCTAATGGGCCAGTAAATTCCATTACAAAAGCCAAAGGATGACATGTCCATCATTGTCGAGCGTGTGTATGTTTGAATCAACAAATTGTGGACTATGACTTGGAGTAGAGTCCCAGAAAGAATGTCAACTTCCTGATGTAATATAAATGCCTTCTTGATTATCATTATTCATTAACACAACCTTATCCTATCTATTTGAGCTCGACTTTGTGAGCAATATTTCATAAACTAGACATAAACCTTACTCATAGCACTTCCAATTCTAGTGTTGTAAATGAAACAAGTTACAGGACATAAATCTTAACTTCTTGTGTGTGCATGTGTGTAAACTATAAACAAACAGGACAACCATTAAGAAAAGAGATGTAAATAGAAGTCAAAAGACACAAAGCTATCACTAAAAAGACTCTAGTTTTTCACATCTCACATGAAAAAGATCCTTTCTCTCATTAGATTTTTGTTAAGCTCTATTTATGTTACCTCCAACCTTTCTTCAAGATCAATGAATAAGTGAAATTAAATGATAAATACTAGAAAAGGTAATAGTTGGATGGTCATCTTAAGAATGGGGCAGAATACATATAGTGAACTTTTTATTTCTCATCTCATTTTTAGTTATTCACAGTACTAACAATTAGGCCACGAGAGATATTTCCTTAAACTTAAATTTAATCACTTAAGACTTTACTCTCTTTTATTTCAGATTGATAGTCCATTAGTTGTGAAAAAACATTATGGACAAGAGTTGGACTCTTGAGTCAAGAGTGAGCATTGCATATGAAGAAGGGGTCAAACAATTCCTTGACTTTGCATTTGCTAACGCAATATCAAGGGAAAGGATCAAATGTCCATGTAAGAATTGCAGTAATGTATATTATAGATCTCGAGATGAAGTATATGTACATCTGATATGTGATGGATTTGAAAAGAGTTACGCCCGTGGTGTTTGGGTTTTTCATGGGGAAATTTTTGCATCACCACATCAAAGGTCAAGTAATGTTACATTGGATGAAGATGTACCGGATGAAGTTGATGATATGCACGGAATGTTACGGTTAACATTTGGAATCCAAGATCCTGAGTCTAGTTCACAAAAACCTGAAGAGGAACCTAATGCAGAAGCAGTGAAATTTTATAAATTGGTAAAAGATACGGACCAAGAGTTGTACCCGGGATGCAAGAATTTCACCAAGCTTGCTTTTGTTGTGCGATTATACCACATAAAGTGCCTGAATGGATGGAGTGACAAGTCTTTTACCATGTTGCTTGAGTTGTTGAAAGAAGCATTTCCTGAAGGCGAAACCTTGCCACAGTCCTTTTATGAAACCAAAAAGATCATTGGAGAATTGGGCCTTGGTTACAATAAGATTGATGCTTGCCCTAATGATTGTATGTTGTATTGGAAAGAAGCTGCTAAGGAATCTGCATGTTCTATATGTGGCACTTCAAGGTGGAAAGCCAATGATGACGGTGCATCACCTTCATTTTCCAAGGAACGAAAAATCCCTGCGAAGATTGTACGTCACTTTCCCTTGAAGCCAAGGCTTCAACGGCTTTTCATGTTAGATAAAACAGCTTCCTTAATGAGATGGCATGCAGAGGGGCGCACCAATGACGGGGTTTTAAGGCATCCTGCTAACTCCAAAGCGTGGCAAAGTCTGGACGACCGATATCCAAATTTCGCTGCGGTGCCTCGTAATGTTAGACTTGGGTTAGCAAGCGATGGCTTCAATTATGATGATAATAGGATGTGTTTTATTTGTACTAATGTTGAGTTTTTCATGCATGTCTTGCAGGCAAAATTTGATTTGGGCAATAACGAGAAAACGAAGAGATGGGTTCACATTGCGCTAAGGCGCAGCTGAAGGAATTGGAAAGCCACATTGAAGAAAAAATAATATAACCCATATCATACCATTCGGGACCGGTTGCAGGACTGTCCTACTAGAGTGAATCCGGACCAATGGGTGTCCCTCGCTAGGTTTTGGGGGTCTCAGGAGGGGGTGGTATGAAATAAATAAGAACTTTATGATTTCTTAGCCGAATTGTTTGATTTTTCTTTTACTTTTGTTTTTTTTCTTTGAAAAACTAATGTTTGCGTTATCATAAATAGGCGCGAAGCAGAATAAATTCTAGAAATCGCGAGGCACAGACGATGAGTCATACGGCCGGAACAAAAAGTTTCGCCCGAATACGCGATGAAGCGGTAATTTCTTATTTAATTAAATCATTGTTGTTAATATAATAATTTGATATGGATCTCATTGTTTTTAATCTAACTATTTTAAATGATTATAGCGGGCGCGAAATCCCGATGGGCAGGTGCCGGACCGGATGGAAGTGTTCTGAATGACTCATACACGCCGAGATGGACAGCTCATGGATCAAGCATCAGAGGACGTGATGGTATGTTTGATCCTTGTTGAACATGCTAAAATCATTATTTGGGTTTAAAAACCAATTGCGTTCTCTCTTTTTTCCAAAATAAAAGAAAAGGAAATTCTAAGAACAAAGTGTTCTGCTAGCATCTTCCACCATAGTTTCTATATTCTTTGATGCTTTGCAAATTATTATATTTAATGGACAATGTTGCAATTGGATGGGTCTGGTCTTTTGCTCCGTTTTGACCTGAATGTTTCAGTTGAGTAGAAAATTAATTGACCATAGGCACAATTGGAAAGAAACTCCTTTGGTTAAGTTGTGATGGGTCAAGAGCTTAGGGGGATGATTGACCATATTAAATCCACTGCTCTGTTTCATGATGGTTGAGGAGGAGGTGCTTTGACTAACTTTGGGCCTAGTGCACAGGCCTGTATAAGAGAAAGGTGTCAGAAATGCTTCTGTAGGTTGTTTTGATCAAACATTCTAAGGAGACCAAACTTTGTGCAAAAATATCACTGCCATTCCTATTTTGATTAGTAATGTATCGTGTAGGAAAAGAATCACTTTAATTAAATAGATGAGAAAGGAAGAATTTTGATTCTCTCATACTAGGTCCAGGGATTAGAAAATTGAAAACACAGCTTCCCTTTCAAGTTTCTCTTAAGTAGGAAATAAAATAAAAAAAGCTGTGTGGAAGAAGGCCTACACTACACTGCCTTTTAAAGGCATTACAATTATAAAGAAACACAGAAACTATATATATTGAATATACTCATGGTTTCGAGCAGAACCACCAATATTCTAATAGATTCGAATCGTATGACAATTTGCTTCTGTATTATAATAAACTCCTATTCGGATGCCGATGCAACTCGTTTATTTATACAGATTCTATACATATTGATTGATTTATGCAGCCTCCTATTCGGATGCCGATGCAACTCGTTTATTTATACAGATTCTATACATATTGATTGATTTATATTGTGAATTGTACCATCTTGAAAACAATGTGTTAGGTGAGTATTAGAGAAAGCTGGGCTTTTTTTTTCCTGCTGTGCCCTTTTGTCCATCTCATTGCCAATGGCCAACTGGCCACTGCCACACCCACAAATGGCCCTCCTCTCGTCATGTCTCATCCATCCTCACCACACCCTCCAAACCCACTTTTCCCTTCCATTTCAGATCTCCCCAATTAATATTATTCATGACAAATAACAATTCCCAATGGATATATGGATGAACCCTGTACTCCTGGTCTCTTTTTGGATGTTAAACGTTGACAGTTGAGATGCTTGGGTCCGCCTCTATGGAGCATGTGTTCCCTCATTAGAGAAATCCTTTCATTGGGATTTGGAACTGTCAAACTAAAAGAAAGAAATATAATCCAGCTAATTTTATATTATCATATGTTAGATATATATTTATGGTCCTTATTTCCCTCATTATTTGAACTGCTGAAATGGTTAAGATTCAATTGTGGACCTTTACTGTATAATTATATAAGAGACGCTTGAAATACTTAGAGACCAGATTTTTATTTGGATGGTTAAAAACACTTACATTCCAACCTATTACTTTACTGATTCAAGTGTTGTAAACCCATATAGCATAATAGTTTTAATCATCTACTATAATAATTTGAGCAACTACAGTCTACAGTGCTCCTGATCCTCATGAATAAATATATATCCTGCAGTTTCATTAACATGGGGCATTTTTTTATTTAGTATCAATGAGCATGATTGCTCCTAAATAAATGGAATGTTAGAAAGAAAGAAAAAGGGCAGACAACTGCTGGTTGAATACATTTGTGTGCAAGAATTGATGAGTTTTACTGAAAAACTGACTGAGCCCAAAATTCTGAATTACAGAGACAGCTTAATGAAAGACTTAGCGAACTTCCGGAAAGCTCACAAAGCATAACAACACGAGATGACATCTTCACCCAAGTGATGGGAGAAGATAGACGTGGCCGGGTTCGTACATTTGGGTTAGGTGTCACTCCCTCTGATATCTTTAGCCCACGAGCTTTAATTGCTGAAGCATGAGCTGCAGCTGTTGAAGCACGAGCTGCAGCTCTTGAATCGGCAAGGATAGCAGAGATGGAGAGATCTCAGAGGATAGCCTTGCAAGAGGAAGTGGTCCAAATGCAAACCCAATTGAACCAATTAATGACATGGATGCAGAGCTTCACTGGGAGTGGCCCATCGTCGTCTTCGTCTGTGCCTGTGGGTAGCATACCATAGATTTAGGAATCATTTATATTTGGATTTAATTCCTTTTAAAATTCATACTCAAATGACTGTGTTTTTCTTTGTACTAGGTTTTCGGTGCTACTCCTAATGACCTCCAGCGTGATGGTTGACTGTATATATTTCAGGTACCTTTGGGTCTAATTGTGATATATATTTTGTGGTATGTTTTGTTGATTTCTTGGTTTTCCACATTGAAATGTGTTAGGTTTCAAGTTATAGTCCCCCAATTCAACTTTTTTTGTGATTTTGTGATCTCTACCCTTCTTTGGGATGTAATTTTGGTGATGTCGTGTTTATTCAAATTGTATGGATGTGTGGTTGTCTTAGGTTTGGATGATTGAGTTGCATTTGATGAATGATGAAAGTTGAATTTTCCCGATTTTATTTGAAGCACCAACCAAACTATGACTAGTTGCATTTCAAGCTGGATTCATTTCAAGAAGGGGTGTGAAAATGGTTATTTCATTTCAACCAAACTATGACTACTTTCCTAAACAGGTTAATTTATGGACAGAAGAATTAGTGTGTTTCCACTAGTTCTCTTTAGAAAAATCAGCTGAAATCTTTGAAATCTGAATATGGATAGAAGAATGAATCCAGGAGATGATTGCACTATCTGCTCATATATCAAAATGAGGTAGCAGATTTGCTTTCAGTGATCTGATCTGAGATCCTGGCAGGGAGTGCATCTCTGTGCAGCTTCTGTTCTCTATTATGTTTATTGTCATTGAGAACATAATCTGGGTGGTGGTGGTGTTCTGATCATGACCAACTTTGACTTGTTCTTTCTTATTTTTGACAGATCAATTATTTTTAACATATGGGTTTCAATTCGGTCTTCCACTCTCTGCAACAGCTATTACCACCGGTATTGCTTTTTCCTCTTCTGTAGTGACATGGATTAAATATAATTTGTATAACATTTTATGAATAACGTAGAACTGTTTTTGCTACTATTATATACTATCCTTCCATTGGATTTCCGATGCTTCTCTTTTGCTATTTGATACACAGACATTTGACAGGATATATTTGATTAGTGTAAGATTTCCTCTATTGGTTTTCCCTTTTTAAATTGCTAGGTTCCTGTCATTTTTGTCTACCATTGGGTCTCATATTACCACCCATATTCCTAGGATATTTTTATTGAGACCCATGTGTTTAAAAACTATTTGAAACTCCACTTCTCACAAAAGAAATAGAGACAACCTGTCATTTTTGTCTACTATGTTGGAGGTTAGCCACATGAATTTTCTTTTTTGTTTTGTTTTTTGTTCCAGTTCATCTAGGCCTAATCCTTGGATATAACTAGTTAACAGTATCCTTAACATCAAAATTCCTAATTACTTGAAATTCGGCCAATTTACTGCCTGTTCCAATCCTGGATAAATAAAGGTTGACACCTATTGTTGAACTGTTGCATGCACTTCAATATTTCCATATGTTATATTTGCAAATATCAAAACTTCAGTTTTTGGACTATCATCGCGAAGGCCCTTACCTGACTATCCGGGGCTTAAACGTACATGTCCTCATAATTGTGTATGAATGCAGCATTATGAATATAGCTAATCGACTAAGGTTAAGATTCAGTACACTATTCAGAGAGAGTTTCTTGTCTTTAACATAATTATTTTACTTATTAAAGTTTCTGTAGTTCATTTTACTTATGCATTAAGAATGTTTCTTAAATTCCCCTAGAATTCAATGTGCCTACTGTAATTCAATGTTCTTCCAGTCCCACGCTATGGGGATCCTATACAAGAATTTGGCAACCTATCCGTTAGGACATGTTTCTGCATTTAAATTGATGCAGCATCTTGATCCGTCCACTCACCTTCCCCTTTTTTATTTACCCCTCCTGTATGAGTTAGTCACATAAATAGTCCTTCCTATATCGGTAGTTAAATGATCATTAATTCTACTTATATCTTTATATCGTTTGCCTTTTTATTATCTTTTGTTGTAACTTAATTTGTCTCGTTGTGGTGCAGGTCTTTTCTTGGGCTATTGGTGATGATGGCAGTTAGTTGGGTGAAATGGGTGTGGGCGAGGCTGGGTGCAGTTAAGATGACATAAGTAATGACACAATTAAACCTCAGATACTCTGAGGTGGTAGAGATTGAGAGAGGGAAAGGGGGTTTAAGGAGGGATTTGGGGAGAGTGTGTGCTTCTTTGATTTGAAGTAACTTTGAGGTCATGGTAATGTGTTTTGATTTTGAATATATGCAATTTTGCAATGTAATTTGTCAAATTGCAGAGCTAGCAACTTTTGTTTCTCTAATATAATGTTCACATTGTTCAGCAATGTCTTGCTGCAGTTTCCTCACACCAATGAGACATGAGAAGTTTTAAAAGTGCCTCAATTGCGCCACATTCAACCATCGCCATGGTTGCATCATCTCTTTCCAACATAAGAATTGTTCCCATTTAGTTGTTCCTTCTGGAAGGGGGAGAAAACCTTACATGTGACAAGTTGCACAAGGTAAGGATCAATCAGAATAATATCAGGATCTGACATGGTTCCTATGTGCTGGATATAGATTCTACATCCACTAAGAATTGATGATTATGATGCAAATTCAAGACAACGTGTTGGGCTCATATGAGTATAATCAGATCAGTGGAACTTAAAAAGTTAAAATAGACCTGTTGAGACTATGAATAGGCCCAAGCTTAAGCTCTTAGGTATCTTTTTTGGGACATGACTGTCGTAAGTTTCAGATTTTGAGGCTGAAACTTGTGTTTTGATATCTTTTAAGTCATCTACAGCTACTGATAAACTAGGGCAATTAAGCTCTGAGAAGAAAAGTGTGGTTGGTTGGCTTGGATTTAATGAATTTTGTTTTATTGATCAAGCTCTTATTTATTTAAATTAATTTAATAGGATTGATCAAATGACCTTTTGATCCATTTCAATCAAGGTCCAAGCCTAAAAGGTTTCCCCCTTTAACCATACTGATTTCTTTGAGGTTAGATCCAATTGTGGATGAAGGTCCGATGAGGAGGAGATGAGAGTGTGAGAAAGCCCCCTAGCCTACTAATCAAACGTGGGACTGAGTGGGACCAACGGAGCTAGATCGTATATGCCGTTGCTCGTGGGAGAACATTTCGCCACCCTATAGCATACATGATTTGGACAATGAGGACTAACGAGTTTGGTTAAATCAAACCTTTTCTTTTATCTTGGAGATTACTAGCAGGCTTTTGTGTTGACAATGATGACGATATGTTTAATTCTGTAAATGCTTATGGAATACTGCGTGTGCTTTCTCCACAATGATTGTACTTAAATTTCCATCAAGAAACTAGATAAAAAAGGAAATAAATAAATAAGCGACATGGGATATATAGCAGCGGTTTGTGCTATCCGCTGCTACAAGGTCCAGGCGGTTTTGTAGTAGGAAAATAGAAAAAATCTATGGGCTAATTAGTGGCGGAATATAATCATTAGTGGCGATTTTATAACCGCCGCTATTGATTTTCTTTTTGCAGCTATTCCGCTGCCAATACTGCCAATACAATTAGTGACACCACTCTCCGGCGACAAAAGTTGTGGCGGATACATTTCCGCCGCTAAAGCCTTTAGCGGCGGTTTTCATACATATAGCGGCGGTTTTTATCCGCCGCTAAATGTAATTTTTCTTGAATGTTCTCAGTCATTGTGTCTCCAATGACATCTGGCATTGTCATCTGGGGCATCCGTCGTCCAATCTCCAGCAAGCTATTTTATCTACTTTCCCTTCTTCTAATAAACATGTGCAAACAATGTGTTCTTCATGCCATTTGGGCAAAATCTCAAAGCTTTCATTTTCCTTAACTGCATCCATTTCTCATAAACCTTTAGATCTTATTCACTGTGATGTATGGGGACCATCTCCAATAAGTTCAATAAGTGGTTATCATTTTTAAGTTATTTTTGTTGATGATTGCACTAGTTACTGCTGGATTTATCCATTTTATGTTTTAAAACTGATGTTTTCCAAACTTTTTGCACATTTGGAAATCATGTTGAACGCTTTTTTGAGTCCAAAATTAAAGTGTTCCGATCAGATGGTGGAGGAGAATTTGTCAATACCTCCTTTAAGTATTTATTTTCTTCCACTGGCATTGTTCACCAATTTTTTTGTCCTGTCCACACACATCAGAACAAAAGGGTATGGCTGAACTCAAGCATCGTCACATTGTTGAGACTGGGCTTTCACTTTTGGCTCAATCCTCCTTACCAACAAATTACTGGTTTGAAGCTTTTAATACAGTTGTTTATTTAAAAAATCGAATGCCCATAGTCTCAAAGGTTTCACCATATGAAGCTTTATTTCATGTAGCCCCGTACTATACTCCTCTTCGTATTTTTGGATGTTATCCATGGCTACGGCTTTATCAGCGTCGTTAAGTTTGATTTTAAATCAATTAAACGTGTTTTTCTGGGTTATAGCTGTGTGGGGATATTTCCGAAGCCACCGGAATACTGGCCTGGTGCTCCATCTCGTGCTCCAGCCAGTCCATCTCGGTAAGGCTCGTCTCAACCTCCACCAGCTCGGCCAAATGCTCCCACTTCGGTCAAAGCCTCACCTCGGCCACGCGCACTCAACACCGGGGCGCCAACTGAACTGTCACCCTTGACCTCGGCAACGGGGCCAAGGCATCAACCGAGACCCCCTGCCTCACTAGTCACCTTGGTCTCGGCCAGGAGCTCCATCTCGGCCCCTTGCATAACTCCTCCATCTCGACAGAGCTCCACCTCGGCCAGGGCGTCCCCAGCCCGGCTAGGGACTTCATCCCGGTCCTCCACTTCAGGCGTCCCTGCGAGGTCTCAGCCAAGTCAAGGTCGCTCACCGACCTCAGCTCCCCGACCTCGACAACACACCCTGACCTAGGTCAGGATGCCAGAACTAGCCAAGGCAGGGGTTGACAGCTGTCCTCCCTTGGACGCTCATGCACGCTACAGCACGTGCGACAAGACAAGGGCACCGCCCATACTCTCTGACAGAGCCTCCCATACCACCCATGCTTCCTGACAGATAGGCGTCCACAGACGCCAGAGAAGGCTACGATGGGACTGTAGTCCCTATACCTCCCTAGTGCCTGACAGAGTGGGCTATGATGGGACGGCTAACCACCTCACTGTCTCCTCTCTTCCTTTATATAAACACAGCAACAGCTTTTAAACGACGATGGCCAACACTTACACCACCTGCTGGTAGGCCATCTTCTTCCCCAAAATCTCCATCCTACTGTCCAGTACTCATACTGACTTAGGCATCGGAAAGCCCTGCGCTGCCCACAGCCAGGGTCTTCTGACCTGTTTCTTCTCCCTCCTCCAGGTACTCAGGCATCGGTTCTTCCATCATCAACAAGGAGATGAGGAGCTTCAGCCTTCGTCCTCCTCAGTGATTCTCAAGAACACTACCCCCGGGTCTGTGAATTTTTGTGCACTTACAATAGCCTTTCCCATAAAGGCTATCGCTGTTTAGATCCTTCAACTGGACGTATCTATATCTCTCTCCATGTTATTTTTGATGAACATACATTTCCTTTCGTATGGCTCCATCTAATCATTCCTCCTCTTCTGCACCTGACCCTCAGGCAATATTTGGCAGTATCCTATTGTGGCTCCCCAGCCAAAATGTATGTCAGGCATCACCCAGCCCAGGAATCAACCAGATCAGGCCACCCTCTCCCCAGGCCACATCTCACCCAGATCATTACTATCCTAGGCCACTTGTCCAAGCCGATCTCTCCCCTATCCCAGCCGAACCCACGCATCCAAGTCTGTCATCCTCGCCCCAACCCACCTTACCATCCACGCAACTACCTACTGCCATTCACTCTTCAGACAACCAGCCCACCTGTCCACTTAGCACACTACCACCTGCCTAATTACCATTCAAGTCACTGCCATAAAAGTCCTTCTCCATGTGCTACTAGCTCACTGCCTAACACTAGTCCCAGTCCTGTTCCACAACACCACCCCCCCCCCCCCCAACCTGTTCCTAGTTGCACCCATTCCATGAGCACAAGGTCACAATCTAGCATCTTCAAGAAAAAAACATGGCTAAGCACAAAACATCCATTACCATGTTCTCTTTTGGCTACGTCTCAACCAGCTGAACCCACATGTTACACGCAGGCGGTAAAATCTTCTAATTGGCGGGCCGCAATGGATATGGAGCTCACATCATTACTGCGTACTAGGACTTGGGCACTAGTTCCACATGAGCCACACATGAATGTGGTCGGCTGTAAATGGGTGTATCGTTTGAAACGCAACCCCGATGGATCTATGAAAATCTAAAAGGGTCGATCACGAATCAATCCTAATGATAAATAAGTCCCAACACAGATTTCAATATGAATTTACGGAAGAAGAAATCTAAGTTAATCAATCAAATAATCACCCAGATGACACTTCAATTTTATACGTGGAAAAACCTTGAATAGGGAAAAAACCACGGGACCTTACCCTGGTCCGAAAAAGATCAAAGCATTAAAAGAAGCGAAGGTTACAAGATACTCTTACCCCTTTACAGTTGAACACAACCTAAGACTATAGTAGATCTAGTCGACGAACACGTCCTTCACCTTCTCCAGCACTTCGATCTCCACGCCTTGAACAAGGCGAATCAGCAAGTATGTTGAGGATGAGTCTCCAGAGGATAAAGGCTTCAGCACATGATTCTCACAAGAGCTCTCTGGAGGGGAGCAATCTCTCAAGGAATAATCTAGGGTTTTTGAATCATAGGAGAGATACCATCTCTTCTGAGGTTTAAACCTTAAAAAGGCTTTTTGAAACGAATAGGATAGATCTCATTTGAATAGGATAGAAATTGGACAATATGAGATCCACTCAAATGGGCTGCAGTTCGCCACTGTCCGATCGATCGGACTGAGGGTCCGATCGATCGGTTTGTAAATAACTGAGAGCATTTCAGATCCAATCGATCGGCCAAGGGGTCCGATCGATCGGACTGTAAATAGCTGAGAGCATTTCGAAAACGATCAATCGAACCTCGATCGCCTGTAAATAACTGAGAGGTGTTCAGGTCCGATCGATCGGCCAAGGGGCCCGATTGATCGGACTGCAAAAAACTGCTCTGTCTATCTGTTGAAATCCGATTGAGTATTCGAAATTCTTCATCTTTGGATTTCTTCCATGAAGTTACAGTCCAATCTAAAAAGTATAAAATTACATCATTCCCATGTTTTGTCCATCCACATGAAGTAGCCAACTCTCCAAAACTTACAATCTCCCCCTTTGGCAATTCATGGACAAAACATCTAATATATGAAATCTACCCATAAACTATCTAAAAAAAATCTTCAGCTCCATCTTGACAATACCTGTAAATCCTGTCACAACCAATCTTGACAAAAGATCAAAGATTATAAATCAATTATAAATTTACCACTCTCCCCCTTTTTGGACATAAATTGACAAGGATAAAGAAAATTCTATTAGCCGAATGATGCAAATTGGAGAACAAAATGGTGCATCAATACCAGTCCAATAAAAAATTAGAAAAGCACAGTATCATCATAAAAGCAAAAACAGAAAAGAGCAAGAAGCAACTACTGTGGAGGAGGAAAACGACGAAGGAGAGTATCAAGCTTGCCCTAAATGCTGTTACTGCCAAGGTTCAGTTGTTCCATCTGAGCAAACACATCTTGAAATTGAGAATCCATTCGATGTTCGAGCAATTCAATCTGAGTCGATTGATCAAATAAACGGTTCTCAAAATCCTGAAAGTAAGATGGCATCTGTGTCTCAGACTGAGGTCTAAACTCTCTTGCATCAACACAATGATCCTGATCTTCTTCACCACTATCAGCGACATGGGAGGTAGACTGAGTGATAGTGCGATATGTAATTGGTCCTCTCCCTTTTGCAACATCATCATGAGGGCTGATAGCAACACCATGAGAAAGGAGTATCCTCGAAATAAGAACCCCAAAGGGAAGAGATGTAGTTGAAGCACTTTGAAGGGCAGCCAGCATATGCTTGAAAATAGCAAGGGGAACATCAATGGGCTTCCCAGTCCCAATTACATATAAAAGCTAACCAGTTTTCATAATCACCTCAGAAGTCCGCCCCTTAGGTTCAAGATTAAAACAGAAAAACAGGTTGAGCATGCCGAATGAGGGAGTAAGATATTTCTGTTTAAGAACTCCTCCAACCCAATCGCGTCGACGACCACCAGTTAAAGTCGTAACCACAGCACTCCAATCAGTGTCATCCATCGGATCCTCCATATCATCTGAGTCAGGCTCAGGTTCGGGATACATTGCATCTAGACTCTGGTCAATTTGAAGGAATTGACTAAGGAAATTTGGATCAACTTCAATTATAAATCCACGAACAAATGATTTGAATGATTCGTTCCCAATATCATGAATGTTATTATAAAACTCCCTCACCAAAAACCCATAAGCAGTAGGTGAAAACTCATAAAGGGAGTTCCATCCTCTTTCAAGAAGCCAATATTTCCTTGAAGTCAATATCCATTCAGGCAGATTTAACCTGTCTTTCCACAATGACTTGCTTTTTTGAAAACACATTATCAAATGAGGATTCTTTGGAAAGACTTTGAAACCTTTGAGCATCAAATGGTGCTGAAGAAGAAGTTTTACCACACTGAAGAGTCCTCTTGTGAGGTTGAGAAGTTTTTGGAGGCATGAAGTCTTTGGGGCAAAACAGCAAACACTTGGAGTGCACTACAAAAAGATAGTAACCCAACTTTCAACTCATCAATGTAACAATCAGGAATGAGTGAAACACTAAAAAAACCAAACCACCATCTTGCCAAACTCATGAAAAAGACCAGCAAAGAGAGCCTTGACAACCAAACCAACATCCACTAAAAGAGAATCCACATTCTAACAATCCAAGACAACAATCACAACCAAATAATAGTAAAGGAAAAAGAGAAGGAAATGAATGGAATGAGATAAAAGAAAAAATTACCTTGGAGAAGCTTGAAACCTCTAAGAAAAATCTTGGAAGAATTCTACAGAAAGAGGAGCTAGGGCAGAAGTTGTATGAGCAAGAAAGAAGAGGAAACATGGATTATAAGATGTGTTGACTGAGACACTGTCCGATCGATCAGCCAGTAAGGTCCGATCGATCGGACCTGGGTAAAATATAGAAAACTGGGCCTATATTTAAAATGGGACAAAAGGTTGCACAAACTAAAAACAAGGTCATAAAGAAATCCCTTAATGATCATACACCAAAAAATATTCCACCAAGCATTAGAGAGTGATTGAATGTGAAAATTTTAAAAAATAGTCTATGCTAGGATAAATGATAGAATCACACAAAATAGGAACAACTCCCCTGGCATAATAGAGCAGCAAAGCTCCCCCTAGAATTGTTCCCTTTTTTTAAAAAATATTTTTTTTAGTATTTAATGCTCTTTGAGCATCTCAGAGACAAACCATCATAGGTGACTTTCACACTAATGAATATGGTAGCCTTTTCCAAAGAAAATTACCAATCATTTGGTGGCTATCACTCATACTCTTAGGTAGCCCTATTCCTCCGGGTTTTTTTTTTTTAATGTTCTTTGAGAAACTCAGAAAATAACCAGGAGAGAAGATCTGAAATTATGCAAGAAGACCATAACCATCAAACTATGAAATTTTTCAGTGAAATGTGTATCTCTAACTTGGCAAAAAAAATTCAATGAATCACAAGCTAGGAAATCAATAATGAGCAATGAAAATATAGTGCAAAAAAAAATTAGGGGTAAGAACAGATACCTAGAGACTTACGAAGGGAGTCAAACCTAGTTGGGTCCAAGGGTTTTGTGAGTATATCAGCCAATTGATTTTCCGTAGAGATATGCTCCAAGCAGATAATTTTCTCTTCAACCAAATCTCTGATGAAATGATGCCTTATGTCTATATGTTTGGTTCTTGAATGTTGTACTGGATTTTTAGAGATGTCAATTGCACTTTTGTTGTCACAATAAACTACCATTATAGTTTGTTCAATGCCGTAGTCAGATAGCATCTATTTCATCCATAGTAATTGTGTGCAACAGCTTCCAGCTGCTATGTATTCTGCCTCAGTTGTAGATAAAGAAGTTGAAGTTTGTTTCTTGCTGTGCCATGCAACCAAATTGTTACCAATCAGAAAATAGCCCCCAGATGTACTTTTTCTATCATAAACACAACCTGCCCAGTCAGCATCGGAGAACCCCACAACATTCATGGTAGTATCTTTGGAAAACCATATTCCAAAGCCAGTGGTGCCACTTACATATTTCAGAATCCTCTTGACAGCTTGGACATGTGACTCCTTAGGTCTTGCCTGATATCGAGCACAAACACAAACACTAAAAGAAATGTCTGGTCGGCTAGCAGTTAGGTACAACAGACTGCCTATCATACTGCGATACAATCTTTCATCGAAGTCTTTCCCAAAAGAGTCTAAACTCAGCTTGATAGTGGTGCTCATAGGAGTACTGGAATGCTTAGAGGATTCCATCCCAAAATTCTTCAAAATATTCTGAGCATATTTAGTTTGAGAAAGAAATATCCCATTTTCACATTGCTTGATTTGAAGACCGAGAAAAAATGATAGTTCTCCGACCATGCTCATTTCAAATTCTTTAGACATACATGTGGCAAAAGATTTAGACAAATTTTCAGATGTGGATCCAAAAACAATATCATCCACATAAGTTTGAGCAATTAGGATATTATCGTTTTCTCTCTTGATGAATAAGGTTTTATCCACACTTCCTCTACGAAAGGAATTTTCAAGCAGAAATGTTGTCAATCTTGCATACCATGCACTTGGAGCCTACTTCAAACCATACAAGGCTTTATGCAGTTTAAAAATATGGTTAGGAAAATGAGGATCCTCAAACCCTTTAGGTTGTTCAACATACACCTCCTCATTCAAATAACCATTCAAGAAGGCTCTCTTGACATCCATCTGATATAGCTTAATTCTCAAGGAACAAGCTATTGCCAAGAGAATGCGGATGGACTCAAGATGAGCAACAGGGGCAATCTCTCAAGGAATAGTCTAGGGTTTTTGAATCATAGGAGAGATACCATCTCTTCTGAGGTTTAAACCTTAAAAAGGCTTTTTGAAACGAATAGGATAGATCTCATTTGAATAGGATAGAAATTGGACAAGATGAGATCCACTCAAATAGGTTGCAGTTCGCCGCTGTCCGATCGATCGGACTGAGGGTCCGATCGATCGGTCTGTAAATAACTGAGAGCATTTCAGATTCGATCGATCGGCCAAGGGGTCCGATCTATCGGACTGTAAATAACTGAGAGCATTTTGAAAACGATCGATCGGACCTCGATCGCCTATAAATAACTGAGAGGTGTTCAGGTCCGATCGATCGGCCAAGGGGTCCGATCGATCGGACCTTAGCCGATCGATCGGACTGTAAAAAACTGCTCTGTCTGTCTGTTGAAATCTTCATCTTCAGATTTCTTCCATGAAGTTACAGTCCAATCTAAAAAGTATAAAATTATATCATTCCCATGTTTTGTCCATCCACATGAAGTAGCCAACTCTCAAAAACTTACAATCTATTAATCGCTCTAGAGCTCGCTTAGTTGCTAAAGGTTTTAATCAACAACTTGGTGTTGATTTTGTTGATACTTTTAGCCCAGTGGTCAAACACACCACTATTCGCATGGTCCTTGCACTGGCCACAACTTACAATTGGCCACTTTGTCAATTGGATGTTGAATGTGCGTTCTTGCATGGTGATCTTCATGAGGCTGTCTTCATGGCTCTACATAGACCCCACCAAACCTACTCATGTGTGCCGTATGATCAAATCTATCTATGGCCTGCGCCAAGCTCCATGCGCATGGTATGAGAAAGTTTCAAATAAACTCCTAAACTTGGGTTTTCTATTATCCACATCGGACCCATCACTTTTTGTTCGAAGGAGCTATGGTTGCATCACATATCTTTTACTCTATGTGGATGATATCATTATTACCGGCAACAACGCCACCTTCATTGGTCATTTTATATCACAGCTAAACTTGCACTTCAAAATAAAGGATCTGGGCAAGTTAACATATTTCCTTGGCATTGAAGTTCAACGTAACAAGAGTGGGTTATTTCTCTCACAAGCAAAGTATATTACAGATCTTCTTCTCAAATCAAACATGGTGGGTTGTAAACCAATTGGTTCTCCAGCATCCAAGACTAAACTTAGTCCATCTGATGGACCTCCTTTACATGACCCGTTCACATATCGCAGTGTAGTGGGTGCTCTTCAATATGTCACTCTGACCCAACCTGATATATGATTTGTTGTCAATCAAGTATGCTAGTTCATGCATGCCCCCACAGACGTCCACATGACTATTGTCAAGCGGATTCTACATTTTCCCAAAGGTACCATACAATGTGGGCTTACTTTCAGGCCGGGCCCTTTTTCTCTCCAAGCCTACTGTGACGCTGATTGGGCTAGTTCTCCATTTGATCGACGCTCCACTAGTGACTTTTGTATTTTTCTGGGGCCCAACCCAATTTCTTGGAGTTCTAAAAAGCAACCTACAGTTGTCCGCTCATCCCTAGAAGCAGCAGCATACATTTTAAATCTGGTACCTTCTAAATCAGTACCTAGGACACCCCAAGAAATGTGGACAAGTCGAAAACCTAGTTTAAGACATATCCACATTTGGGGTTGTCCAGCCTATGTACTGAATGATAAAGCTACTAAACTTGAACCCAGATCGGAAATGTGCTACTTCATTGGGTATCCTAAGGGAACGAGAGGTGGCATCTTTTATCATCCAAAGGAGCAAAAAGTGCTTATCAGCACTCATGCTAGGTACTTGGAGGATAATTGTATGATGCACCAAGAGCTTAGTTGTAAAGAAACTCTTGAGGAGATTCTTCCGAGATCTCCTATAACATCTGTACCAAATCCTGAGACAGTAGATAAACAAGATATTCCTTTTAACACTCCGGAGCCTCGTCGTAGTGGGAGAATTTCTAGACAGCCAGAAAGATATCTAGGAGTGTCTTTTAAGACAGACTTTGAAGATTTGGTTGAGGATCCTACTAGTTATGATGAAGCAGTAACGGATATAGATGCTGACATGTGGCAGGAAGCGATGAAATCTGAAATGGATTCTTCGTATTCCAATCAAGTCTGGGAACTTGTAGATGCACCTGAAGGGATTAAACCCATAGGGTGCAAGTGGATCTACAAGAGAAAGAGAGGAGTGGATGGGAAAGTGGAAACCTTCAAAGCAAGACAGGTGGCGAAAGGATATACTAAGAAAGAGGGTATCGATTATAAGGAAACCTTTTCACCAGTGGCTATGCTTAAATCCATAAGGATTCTCTTGGCCATCGCATGTCATTATGACTACGAGATATGGCAAATGGATGTCAAGACAGCTTTTCTTAATGGAAGTCTTGACAAATGCATCTACATGATGCAACCAGAGGGCTTCATTGCTAGTGTCCAAGATAACATGGTTTGTAAACTTAAGAAGTCCATTTATGGACTTAAGCAAGCATCTAGAGCATGGAACATCAAGTTTAATCAGGCAGTCAAATCTTTTGGCTTTGATCAAAACATCGATGAACCATGTGTGTATAAGAAAGGAAGTGGAAAAGCAGTTGCATTTTTTGTTCTGTATGTAGATGACATATTACTCATAGGAAATGATGTAGGTTTATTGTCATCCACAAAGGTTTGGTTATCCTCTCAATTTTAGATGAAGGATTTGGGTGAGGCCAGCTATATCTTAGGGATCAAGCTTTTGCGTGATCGCAAGAATAAGATGTTAGCCCTATCCTAATCTTCATATATTGAGAAGATATTGGTCAAGTTTAACATGCATGACTCCAAGAAGGGCTTGCTACCTTCTAGACATGGAGTACCACTATCTCGAGATCAATGTCCAAAGACATCTGAAGAGATAGAGAGCATGAGGAGAGTTCCATATGCATCCGATGTTGGAAGCCTCATGTATGCTATGCTATGTACTAGACCAGATATTTGCTTTGCCGTTGGCATGGTTAGCAGATATCAGTCAAACCCTGGACCTATACATTGGACTGTTGTTAAGCATATATTCAAGTATCTTCAAAGAACGAAAGATTATATGCTAACCTTTTGAGCAGATGATCTAACGCCATTGGCGTATACATACTCTGATTTCCAATCTGATAGTGATGCCAGAAAGTCTACCTCAGGGTACGTCTTTACTCTGTCAGGAGGGGCTATATCATGGAGAAGTGTCAAGCAATCCTATACTGCTGATTCTACCATGGAAGCAGAGTATGTGACGGCATCGGAAGCTGCGAAGGAAGCAGTATGGCTCAGAGAATTCCTATTGGAATTGGGAGTTGTTCCTGTAGTGCAAAAATCGATTGTCTTGTACTGCGATAACACTGGTGCTATAGCACAGTGCAAAGAGCCCAGGAATCACAAGAAAGGCAAGCACATTCAGAGAAAGTACCACTTAATCTGGGAATTCATTCAGGATGGAGAAATAGTGGTGGAACATATTGCTTCAGCAAATAACTTAGCTGACCCATTCACTAAGACGCTTACTGAGAAAGTCTTTACTTCTCATGTTGAGTCTATGGGTGTTAGGTTAAGAAGTAGTGATCTTTAGTGCAAGTGGGAGTTTGTTGGGATTGGTGTATGCCCTAAAGCCCACTAGCTGCACTCTCATCTCTTGTTACTGGATATTTATTGGTTATTTAATGGAATGACTATTTTCTCTTTAAACATGTATATATGTATGGTTGTGTAAGGCCCATTGTTTCTAGTAAATGAATTAGGTGTGTAGTGTCTACACACAGATAGGTCTGATTCATGGATGCTGGAAACAACATATTTGTTCATAACTGAGAGATGGAGCTGGGCACTTCATCTTGGTATAAGTTATAATAAGAGACTCTCCTGTATTCAGGGTGACTTACCTAAGTCATGGGAGGACTTTCCCGGAATCTCTAAAATAGCACTATCACTGAGAGAGATCAAGTCACCTCATGCTACTAAGTGACCAATGCTCTTAATCTTGAGCATTTGTGGATGAACTGACGAAGTCAAGTTCTTGTTCTTTAATTCACTATGGGTGAGATTCTTTTCATGGGTCAACAGCTCTGTGTTTTGGGTACTCGGACTTGATCAGTTGGGACGTGCAGATGCAATAAAGAATCTATGCCATCTAATGATGGAATGATCGTCCCCTTAGAATTATCCGATTAATCATCAAAATCTAAGATCTTAGTATATGGATGTTCCATATGGATATTGAACTTGTGGGTCGCTCCCTGGACCAAGAGAATGATATCCAGATGATGATTAAGTTAAGGATATGAAGTTCTAAGGTTTAGATGTAATCGAGAAGGTTGATAGTACATTGGATAACCTGACTTGATTATGGATGTTACATAGAGGGGCATTCAGGTCATTACACTTAGTAGGTCGAAGACAACTGTCATTTTATGACAAGCTTATTATATTATATATTTGTCCCTGGAGTTCAACCATAACTCTTTAGTGGAATGAGTTAAGGTTAAAATGGTCTTAATGTTGCTATGGGTTTAGCATGGACATTTTGGTCATTTTGGGAGCCAAGGGCAAATATATCTTTTGGTCCCTTCTCTAGTCACTTTCCAAGATTGGCATGGTTTCCTAAGTTGTTTGGATGACATTTGGATGAATTATTTTAGTGGAAAAATAATTTTGAGTTTAAATTCAAACAGACCTTTGATGGCATACATGAGTTTAATTCTAGATAAATTATTAGTGGGCCATGGTGTGCATTATCATGTGGGACGTCCATAATGGGATTTCCATGGGTAAGGTTTCCAACTTTGAGTAGGTCTCTCTACTTGGAAGGTTGGACTCCTCTTTGGATTAGTATTCCTATAAGAAAGTTTCCTTTTTGAATTAGAAACTTAAATTAGTAAGTGTTGTGCAACTAAGATTACTAATTGCCAAAATTTGTGGGATGTTTCTTTAGTTTCCTTTTCTAATTGGAGTGTTTCTAAAAGGAAATAAATCTTTAGATTATACTTTCCTTTTAGGACATCTATGAGAATTAGAAGAGATAGTCTTTAAGGAAAGTAATTCCAAAGTTTCTATAAAAGGAAACATGCAACCCCTTGGATGTCCAACATAGAAAGAGCCACAAAGTGTCCCACACGTCCAGCCCTCTTCTTGATTGATGAGTGCACAAGGTCTGAGATTTTTCCATAGAAAATAGTTCTCAAAATCTATCTAGAAACCTAGATAAAGATCCCACCATCTTAGCCAATCAGATTTGGAAGTGAGATAGCGAAGAAGATCAAAGACAATTCTACTGCAGAAAATTCCAGCAATTTGTTTGCTAATTGCAAGTCTGAGTTCGGCCCTTTGGATCTATTATTTCAGAGATTTGAAGTCTACAAATCTTCAAGGTAATAGTCTTCTTGATTCTCCTTTAATTATACACTTGTTGGTTATGAATTAATGGAGTTCTTTTGCGATCACTATGGCTGATTTATGCTGCCCAAATCAGATTTTTTAAAAATCTGTCATGTTACAAATTAGCCATGAACGTCTTCTCCTAGTGATGTTCAGATCTGAATCGTAGTTTCTTTCAGGTTATGCCATCTCTTACGTGATCTTCATATCCCTTTGTCCACCATTGCAGTCATTTGGTGTGACAATGTTAGTGCCATTTCTCTTGCTTTCAATTCAGTATTCCATGCTCGAACTAAACACATCGAGATAGATTATCATTTCGTGCGTGAGAAGATGGATCACAAACAGCTTGAGGTCCATTTTATTTCTACATTGGATCAAGTAGGGGATATCTTTACCAAAGGTCTTCACTCATCTCGTGTTCTTGATCTTCAGGCCAAGCTTTGTGTTCGGCCTCGTATGCATCAACTTGAAGGGGGGTGATAGAGGGTAGTCCAGGCCCTGACCCATGTATTATATGTTGACTGGGTATTGTTGGTTGTACCAAACCCATACCCACTTCACCAAGTCCACCGGACTGTTCATTTGTTTTTATTGTCCAAGATTTTCTCACTTGCTGCAACTGCATCATGATTATATATATTAAAGCAGCAGGGTTTTTCGCGGGGGAACGACACATGGCGGGGGAGGCTTCCTAGGAAAAGGACACGTGGCGCAGCCTCGAGCTTTTTGCGCTCCCACTTCCCGAATTGCCCTTCCTATCCCTATCCAATCTCTAAAATCTCTCATTCTCATCTCTCCCTCTACACGATATATACAATGCAACAAAACCCAATCTCTCTCCCTAAAATCACTCCACCATCATCATCATACTCTCCCTTTCATCGTCACAGGCCCATCTCCTTCATCTCTCTCCACCACCTGACGCACGCAGTAGCCTCACACAGCAGCCCCTGCATGCACGCAGCAGCCCCACAACCCATCTCTCTCAGCCCTCCATCGGCTTCATCTCCACCAGACCTCTCCCCCTACGCCAGGTACCCCTCCTTCTCCTCCTCCCTGCGCACCACGCTGCCATTGCACATCACCACACTGTCTCTCTCTTCCTCTCTTTCTCTTTTCTTTTCTCCTTCCTCCCTCACCATTGCATCTTCACTGCCGTCACCATCATCCTCTTTCTTTCTCTTTTTTCTCTCCCTCCTTCTCCTTCTTCTTCTTCACTGCACACATTCCTGCGCACCCCCTGAACCCATCTCCTTTTCTTTCTTTCATTTTCTTTTCTTCTCTTCCTTTGGCCACCTTCTCCTCTTTCTCTCCTTCCTGCACCTGGTACACCTTCACCACACCAATCTCTCACCACCTGCACAACACACTGCACTTTTTCTTTCTTCTCTTTCTTTTCTCTTCCCCCATCTTCACTGCACTCCACTCGAACCACCCTCTCTTTCTTCTTCTTTCTTTCCTTTTTCCTCTCTTCTTCTTCTTCTTCCTCCTACTGCACCTTCATCACCACCTGCACACCCATCTTCCCCAGCCGTTGCACTCACACTATACACTCCCTATACAACCCACTGCGCAGGCGCCTCGCCGTCCCTTCTTCTTCTTTTTCTCTCCTTCACAACTACCCACTGTGTTGCTCTTCCTCTCTCTCCTATACTGCACCCACACCCTACCCTCACCGCACCAATCTCTCACCGCTGCACTCTTTCTGCACACACTATCTCTCTCTTCCTTCTCTCCTTTCTTTTCTCCCTCCTTCCTGCAATCCACGCACCCCCCTGCACATCCCTTCGGCCTCACCATCTCTTCCCTTAGCCTCACCTCCCTCTAGATCCCATCAGTCCCCTGCACACAGCACCTGGTACACCTCCACCTCACCAATCATCTCACCTGCAGGACCCATCTTCATCAAACCAATACCACCACAACAGCCCCCTGCGTCATCTTCATCCCCATCCTATCATCACACCTCATCTCACCAACCCAACTCAGACAAAACCGTGGGCCACCTACCTGCATTTCCACCTGCGCCTGCTCCTGCATCATCTTCTCTTTTTCTTCCCTACACCCACCTGCACCCACCTTCTTCTTCTTTTCCTTCTTCCCTGCACTTCCACCTGCGCCTGCACCCACATGCACTTCCACCTGCGCCTGCTCCTGCATCATCTTCTCTCCTTCCCCATCTTCTTCTTCTTCCTCCCACGCTCACCCCGCACCTCCTCATTCAACACAGAACTAGGTTCTGTCATGAAGTTCTGCTCCAACTCGTCCTTCTTCTTTTCCTTCTTCCCTGCACTCTCTTCCTCTTCTTTTCTTTTTTACTTTCTTCATTTCCTCTTCTTTCTTCTCTCCCTCTCTTTTGCAACCCACACATTTCTTTTATTATTTGGGTCCACTGTGCAGGCGCCCATCACCTCCTCCTCACTTTCCACCCTCCCTGTAACCCCCACTCCATCTCACCCACAATAGCCTGCTGCCCCCACTCCTCCTCCTCCCTCTCTTTCCTTCAGGCTGTGGCGGTGAGGCTGACTCAAGAGGGGAACTGGAGCGAGGCCACGAATGCGCGGAACCGGGTATTGCGTTGGTTGGAGAATGCCACAGGCTTGGCTACACTTTATGATTTGACCAAGAAGAAACCTTATCAATCACAAATGGTCAGTGTTCTTCTGAATAAGGAAGAGGTAAAGAAGGCGTTGGGTGTGGTTAAAGATATGGTCTGGGTTGAATGCAGTGATGTGGTGGAGAGTGTTTTGCACAGCGATGTGATGAAGAGTGTGAAGTTTATGGTGGAGGAATTGGTGAAGAAGAGTCGAGTTCTGCTGTATCAAGGACAGTTTGATTTGAGAGATGGGGTGGTTTCAACAGAGACGTGGATGATGGAAATGGACTGGGAGGGATTGGAGAACTACTTAATGGCAGAGAGGAAGGTGTGGAAAGTGAATGGAGGGTTAAGTGGGTATGTGCAGAAATGGGGGAAGTCTAACACATGTGGTTGTTGGGGGAGCTGGGCACCTTGTTCCTGCTGATCAGGCAGTGAGTTCTCAGGCAATGATTGAAGATTGGATCCTGGAGGAGGTTTTGTTTGATGAAGGAGACGTGATTTCAAGTTTCAGGGGCTCTCTTTAAATCACATGTATTGGGAATCTGTAGTCTGTACTGAATTTTACGAACTTAAATAAATTGTGTAGGAATGTTGAAGTTGTGAGTTTCTGATGGACTTTAGGAACTTTGATTTTCTTAGCCCGGGTCCATGATATGTAGAGATGTGCTAATTAATGGAAAAATAATAATAAAGATGATTTTGCATTGTAGGCCCTATGGTAGAACGTCCACAATCAGGCATCAATTATATATATTAAAGCAGCAGGTGAATTAGTGTTTTAATACCATAATACTTTTATATGTTTCATTCTTCATAAGTATCCTACAACTTTTCAATTATCCAACTACAAAATAATGTTCATTTTGGTTATTTAATCATTAAAATAATTGCTTTTAAATTATTTATTTTAATTGTGATTGTGTAAAGAATCCTATGTTAATAGTCATTTACATTTAATTTAATGAAATGAATATTACTATTTAAAATCTTAATAACTCTTTAAACAAGGCCCGCGTTGGGCGTGGGCCCTGAAGCGCTAGTTATATATATTAAAGCAAATGGGGAGGTGGGCTGTGAGGGGTGCCACGTCATCCCTAAAAAGTCTCTTCTTTCAGAAAAATTATTATAAAATCACACAGAGCTTTGGGTTTAATATGGATCCCCTCCCTTAATTCTAGGAATAGTTATAATCTTAAATTTAATCCCTTAAATCTAGATCACACTACTATTTCTAGGAACAAAATTCCTTGGATTTGTTCTCCCTAAAATCTCGATCACTCCCATTTTAAAGTAAATCTTATCTCATTTTCCTTACAAGATTAGAATCAACTCCATTTAATAGAGGTATGTGGGGCCCACTTTCATGGTGTTGCCAGTTAGAGAGAGAATGGGCAGGACTAAATTATCATAATCTGAGAATAGATCAATCATCCACATAAAGTAGAAACAACAGATGGATTTGTGGGGACCACTTTGATCTCCCGATTGATAAACACCTTCAAAATGCACCACCGTCCAGCCTGGCCCATCAAACCAACGGCACGGATGATGCAACACCCAACAAAAGGGACCCAATATGGAGTTGTATCAAGACCATTAGTTTCATGATCTAGACCGTTAATTACAAGGTGGAATCCAACGTTCAACGAACAGAAAATAATGGACTCTAATGATCATCAATTATATTTGTTATTAAAATGCATATTAAAAATATATTTCATTTCTAATTATATATACTTAAAATAATATAAGGGTTGATATGAGACCTGACTTTAATAATTGTTGTAGACAATGCCACCTTTAAACACATCATAATGCACCTTAATGAATTAGGATAAGAGGCCCGCCACTTTTAAATATTACATTCATGTGACCCCACTGATGCTCCTTGGAACACCATATCAACAAGGGCCTACTGACCAAATATTCAATTGGACACACCTTTAACTATGTGGATATGGGCATATCTTTAGATGTTACATCATGTGACCCCACTAAGGATCCTCACAATGACACATCAGCAAGGTCTCACTGTCCAATTGGACACACCTTGAAGGAATTAGGATATGAGGCCCACCGTTAGATGTTACATCATGTGACCTCACCAAGTTATTTTTTCTTTTTTATTAAAGTTATATATATGTAATAAATATAAACTATTTATTTAATTCTATAAAATCTGTTCTTTTCCGATAATATCTCAGAAAAGAATCACATATTTCATTATATTTTTTGAGCCTGGGCACCATACCTCTCCATTTAATTCTGTAAGGTTACGCTTATGGGGCCCACCCTTGGTCCATCCAAATGGACCAAACACATGATCTCCCTAAATTGTACACGTCCACTAGCTTTTGGTCAAATCCGGATTTACTGGACCGTTGGATCGACTGTATACCGATCCAAATGGATTGTTGACCATTAAACTTTTGGGGCTAGATGGAGATGGTAGAAACCACGGTTGAGAATGATTTTTTTGCAAAGAGAATGGTCCCAGGGAGTCCTTGAAATCCCCCCATCACCACCCCCATGTGGGTCGCCAAGTGGGCCCCACCACAAACTTGAGCTTACCTTAACCTAGCTTTAGCTTAGGAGAGCTATCCCTATATAGACACGCATTCATACTTGGTCAATGCCTTTAAATTCAAGAGGTCGTTTTGTTATGTAAGGTTACTTCTCATTTTATATTTATTTTCATTACATGTTAAAAGATTCTAATATTCAAAAATAATAAATTTATTTCTTTTAGACTTATTTTATCTTAATAGTATTTTAAAAATAATTCTTAAATTTTTAATATATTTTTATTTTTGGCCCGGGCTTAGCATGGGCATTTGTTGCTAGTATATATATATATATATAGAAAGAAATGTTCATATGCATCTTTCCCTCAATATTGAGTGAGGTATACTCCCCTTTTTGCACATGAAAAGTGCATTTTGGACCTCACCCTATGTACTTGAAACGTACATTTTGTACTTGAAAATTTCCAAAAATGGAAGTTTCCATCACCCTATGGTAAGGAAAAGATGCATATGAATGTTCCCCATATATATATCTATATATAATATAGGGTCAGGTTCTCCTAAGCTACAGCTTAGAGGTATCCTAAGCTGTAGTAGTGCAAACATGGGTCACACATGTGCCGTTTACACATACCCTAAGCTGCAGCTTAGGATAACCTGCCCCATATATATATATATGGGCCAGCTCTCCTAAGCTGAAGCTTAAGATAAGGTAAGCTGAAGTAAGCTCAATTACGTAGTGGGACCCACTTGGGGACCCATATGGGGATGGGGGTGGGGGGATTTCAAGGACTCCCTAGGACCCTCCTTCCTACAAAAAATCAGCCCAAATCGTGGTTTCTATCATCTCCATCTGGGCACTAAAAGTTTAATGGTCAACGGTCTATTCAAATTGGTACATAGTCGATCCAACGGTCTAGTAAATTCGGATTTGACCAAAAGTTGGTGGGCTTATGCAATTTAAGGGGGTCGTGTGTTTGGTCCATTTGGATGGATCAAGGATGGGCCCTAAAAGCGTTAGCTTACGGAATCATATCATAAGCTTAAGCTTAGGAGAGCCTTGCTCATATATATATATATATTCAAATATACTTATCCAATGATTGTGAATCAAGATTTGAATTTCCATCAGGAAAGATTCTATATGCACCCACTACTATTGCTGTATACACCCACTTGCTGAACTCACCCCCCTCTTTTATTTTCTTAAAATCAATTTGCTGAACCCACCCACAATATTCCCCAAACTACCCACGCAAGAAGCCCAAGTCGTCGTTCTCCTCATCTGCACTTCCCTCGTCGACGATTTTTGAAAAAATCGAGCAAAGCACCAACTTCTCCTCCTCTGATTCTTGGTCGTTCTACCTCCAAAGAGCAGCAGTGTACAACGCTTCTTCTTCTTCTTCTTCACAGGACGCTCAAACAAGGTGAGGTCTTCTTCTTCTTTTTCCTTTTCTTCTTGTTCATAGATTTTTGATTTTTACATTCCTTTTAGGTTGTAATTTCTTTGTTAGAGAGTAGACAAGTTTATTAAGAGCTAATTCATATGCATTCGAAGTGCTGAATCCCTGTTCACTTTGCCAAAACTCGTGGCATCTTTCGCGATTTGCTCGGCAATGCAGAACCGTGCATGAATTTATTGCACGGTAAATGTTTACCGTGTATAGATTTTTTGCACGATAAAATTTTTCGTGCTAAAATGTTTTGCACGGAACATGTAAACCGTGCAAAACAAATATGCACGGTAAACATATTACGTGCATAAAATTGTTGCACGGAAGAATTGTGCCGTGCAGAACGATTTTGCACGACACAATTGAACCGAGCAGTACAAGAAAAAAAGATTTCTTCCTATAATGCTTTTTTCTTCCTACTGATTTTTATTTTAAATCCAGATTTGAAGATATGCCTAGGAGACCAGCTCGCCGTATTGGTGGCATCTCACATCCTACCGGTGGACGTGGTAGTACTTCTAGCGATCCATCCAGAGTGCGGGTGAAGGTTGGCGTTGCTAGACCTCCTCGCCAAGGTGTGCATGCTACTACTTCGACCGCCGGCCGTCAACGGCCAACGGCATCTGAACGAAGACGCAAATTACGGCAGGATCCACTGCCTGAGAGCTCTTCAGAGGATGATTCCTCAGAGGATGAGGCAGGGCCGTCTAGTCCTCCCCAACCGTCCAGTACTCCTATTGCGCCAGTAGGGGAGGATGATTCCTCAGAGGACCAGGCACAGGCATCCAGTCCTCATGCCTCGGCAGCAGGGGATGGCCCTATTCCAGGCGGTCCGGCAGACGAGTCCGTCCTTGTGAGTGTTAGGACTCATGTGGCCATATCCATATGGGACGGGGAGGTACACGTTAATTCTTTATATGTTTTAACTAATTCTTTATATAATACCAGATGTTAATAAAGATTTATACTATACTTGTAATGTGCAGGAACATGGCCCGCTCAAATGTATCAGTCATTGGCGCCAGTTGAAGGACTGGTACATACCTAGCCCTGGAGATCGTCTAGATATTGAGGTGCCTATGTTTTGCGCTATCATAGAAGAGTCTGGATTGGCAGACCTGAGGCATTTCAGCTACAGATATATCTCCTGCCCCTTGGTCTCGAGCTTTGTGGAGAGATGGCAGCCCGAGACCAATACCTTCCACATGCCGTTTGGTGAGATGACGATCACATTAGATGATGTGAGTTCTCTACTCGGCATCCCAGTCACTGGACTTCCTGTCCACGTATCTGCTACTATGGGATTTACTGACCAAGTAGATCTACTCGAGCTAGGACTGGGTGTGGATAGGGAATCTGCATCAGCCGAGTTGAACCTGGCACGGGGTGGGGTAGTGAGGATGGGGTGGATCCGACGGGTGTGCGGCGAAGTGACTCCCGCATCGTCGGTTGAGGAGGCAGAGTGTGCAGCCAGAGGATATCTTCTTTACCTGTTGGGCTGTACACTATTCACTGATAAGTCCACCACGAGGGTTCCTGTCTACTACTTATCCTTATTGATGGACCTGCCACGGGTCCGTCAATACGCATGGGGGGCTGCCGCACTTGCGTATCTGTATCGCCAGTTGGGGACCGCCACGAGGGCAGATGTGCGGCAGATTGCTGGATATTTGACACTGCTAACGGTAAGAACGGTACATTTTATAGATTCATATATCTTTATCATTATAATTGATATAAGTACTATATAATTATTAATATTTGTTGTCATTTGTAGTCTTGGGTGTACGAGCACTTCCCATTCGCACGTCCTCCTGCACAATGGGGATACACCGCAGGGATGCCTCTAGCAAGCCGCTGGAATCCTGGACAGGATTCCGGAAATGCCATTGAAAACATACAGCTGATGCGGGAGAGATTGGATGCCTTACACCCGAGTGAGGTGAGCACCCATTTGAGCGTTTTATGTTATATATTTCTGACTTTCTTTATTTTTTTCTTTAACGTTTTTTTGACAAGGAGCATGTTTTATTATATTAGTGACTTGTTTCGTTTACTTGTGACAGATTGCTTGGGATCCGTATGCTAGTGTTAGGGCCCATCATCCACTACAGCAGATATCCTTCTTCTGTGGTTGCTTGAGATCCCTAGATGTCATTGAACCCTACCACCCACACAGGGTTCTTCGACAATTCGGCTACGTACAGACCATTCCACCCGCACCTCTCGCCCCCATCCGTGCTACTCGGGGTAGTACTGCCAGTAAATAAAAGGTCTCCTATACGTTTCTGGATCAGTATTGGATTACTTGGGAGGATCATGTATTATCTATTGCGCACCGCGGCCATCGTGCACATCATGCATGGGAGTGTTCGCGGGACTACCTTGATTGGTACACTAGGATATCTCACCCTCGTGTACAGAACCCCGCCCGCCATTCCCACTATGACCCTAATGAGGGTAGAGAGGACCCGACTCCGAGAACGGTGAGTGCATTGTAAACTATCTTATTTCGTACATTGAAGCAAGTATTGTTTAAAATTTACTATGACACATTCTATTGTCTCTTATAGGTCCTTCGAGCAAAGGATCATATTCGTGCCATGCTTGAACGAGGTGACCAGCCAGTTGACTTCTACCAGAGGGCACTGCGGACTACCCTCGAGATTCTTGATGGCTTGCCGGTGACGTATCGTCGGCGTGCGCAACAATGACGCTCGGAGGACTTTTTGATAACATGCTTTTGTTTTTGTATAAAGGATATTTTATTATTTTTTTTTTATAGACACTTGTGGGATGTATAAGTATTTTTTTTTTCTGATGGAGATGGGATATATATTAGCTTGCAGCTTCACCGTTGGAGAGTATCATTGGGTTACGTTCGCTTGTCCATTGAACAAGGCATTACCAGATGAATTCCTCAATCGTATGAAGAGTAAGTGGAGTATGATACATATGGGCATTAGAACCCCATAAAACACTGATATGGATTTCTAAAGCCCATATGTGTCAGAATCCACTTACTCTTCATACGATTGAGGAATTAATCTGGTAATGCCTTGTTCAATGGACAAGCGAACGTAACCCAATGATACTCTCCAACGGTGATACTGTAAGCTAAGATTGCTCCATGCTCTTATGGAATTTTGGATTTGACAATGTATCCTTCTTTTCAGATGTGTAAGTAATTACAAGAAAACAGTGTACTACAAACTGCCACATTTCAATCAATGAATATTGATTTTTGTACAAGAACTTGTTTGTTTTTGGAATTCTGGTTGTGAAATTGTGATATACAGTTCATCTCAATTTTTTTTTTAAAACATCTACATCCCTCTTCGAATTTGGATACAAATAGTTTCACTAGTCTAAGTTAATGCATGAATAATCCACACATACCAATAATGCACGGCCAACATATGCCGTGCAAATGCAATCTGTTCAGTATACATATGTCGTGCAGAACCATTCTGCTCGGCTAATATATACCGAACAGAAACTCTATGTACGGAGAAATTGTACCGAGCAGATCCATTCTGCACAGCAACTGTTGGCCGTGCAGAATGGTTTCGCACATATACTTTGTGTGTCTTGTCTTTGTGTGCCTTGTAATAGATGTTTTATTGTATGATAGATTCGCCAACCCACAATCAACTAAGGAGGGTTATGATGGAATATAAAAAAAAAAAAAGATGGAAAGCATAAGAGCTTGATTGCATTTCAACATCATTTCTTACAATTTGTTTACATCGAGTTCAAAGTACAAGAAATTAATCACTGTCAATATTAACCGACTCGCGTGTTGCGACACTGTCTCCAATTATTTCTTTGAATCGCTCGATGTTCTGCGCATATGGTAGTTGCCATCCGTCAGCATTAGGATGGTGGTGTCTATACCAATTTGTCGCAATGGGAGGAATGGGAGCCCCGGGTGTCATAAAGACTTGAACAAAATGGTTACCATTGACAAAACCGATCGCGATAACTTTGCGATCAGAAGATGGAATCGGGGTTGATCTCAAAGGCAGGAAAGTAAGGCACTGTTGCAAAGAAAGATGGATCAATACAACATTATAATATGAAGCTACCAGATGACCCATGTCTGGCATTGTCATCCAACGAGCAAATGGAGGATGGTTATCGTAGTACGCCAAGGCATAATACGGTTCCCCAACCCTATCATCTCCGCCATATAGCAATGAATAATAATTTTGATGCCTCTGTAGTTCATTGCTTAAATCCAGTCTAACCTGCATCCAACCATCCTCGCTCATTCCCAATAGACCAGCTACTGCTCTGAAACCACAGTTACCATCCGCCTCGACATCCTTAATAGTCTCGATATAGGGTCCTAATGACTTAGGAAGTTGATGCTCGAACGTGCTTGAACGAGTGCGTCGAACACTTAATTTATCCTTCCCCTTCTGTGAATCTAGACTGTTGGTTCTCGATGGAACGGTAGCTTCGATCGAGAGTGCATACTCAAAAGCAGATGGTTCCCGACGCGTAGACCGATCCAACTTCTTCTTTTCCGAGGATGAACGACCTCGGGTGTTCAATTTAACATCCGGCTCAAGAAGAGAAGTAGATGACGGACACCCCAACTCTCTTAGTTTTTTCAATTTTTGTATTTTACCAGCTTGATCGGTACTATGAAATCTCTTATTGATCAATTCGAACTCGGAAGTGGTGGTTAATTCGGGGCCTGCATTCTCCTTAGTGGATTCTAAATTGAGCTTCCTCCAGTATTGATGGACACAAATCAGTGGTATTTGAGTGCCTTCCCTTATGTATTCGGCAATCTCGTGTGCACATGGTAACCCATTTGTCCGTCGAATTACGCACCCACATGCCAAGGAATTTGGACCAATATAACCAGCTCTGATCGACTCATTCAATATTATATCCAAAGCATTCCTTGATATGAATCCTCTCAACTCGCGAAACAGTGCAGGTTTGAACTTATGTTGCACGGTGTTCAAGCTCTTTTCAAATGAAGCATTTATCTCCGTAAAGAGCAACTCAAGTAATGCATGGATAATCTGCCAGGGCGAATCAAAGCTACTGTTCGATGTGCCAAGGTGTCTCTTCAATTTTGCATGTGCACTCTCAGCCCTATTCGTAGTCACGTTTCCAAAGTGCATATGCCGATCCGTCCAAGCAGCTACAAATTGTTCCTTATGGTTATTCAACCATGATTTCTTCACATAATCAACGGCGTTTGGATACCCACAGAAATTCCGGTCCAATGCACTTAAAAACTGAATGTAGTCATTTTCAGTGGGAGAGACTACCAACATGTTCCAACTAGATATAAACGCATCCCATCTGTCGTTGGTCTCAAAATACTTCTTACAATTTGCCAATATGTTCCTAGAAATATGCCACCTGCATAATAAGCTTGCTGCATTCGGAAAGACAACGTGTATTGCATTGATGAGTGCTAACTCTCTATCAATTACAACGACACGGGGCATAATACATCCATCCATCAATTCCTTAAGCCTCTCCAAAGCCCATCTGTAATTGGCCTCCCTCTCTGATTCAAGGTACACAAAAGCAACGGAAAAAGTCAGTTGAGTGGATGTCACACCAACGATCTCAAGCAAGGGAAGTCGATATCTATTAGTCTTGTACGTACAATCCATTATCAGAACTTCTGGAAATGCACGTAACAACTGAATAGATGATGGATGTGCCCAGAATAGGTCCATCGTAGCATCTGTAGCGGGGTTGCTAGTGTGATACTCAATGTAGTTGTTCTGCTCCAAATGCATCATGAATTGTTGCATCTGTGATCGACCGGCCAACTCAGTCACCCTCCACTTCTGACGGACATTGTAAATACTCTTCATCGAACTAGTGTTGTGCACGTCCCTTTCTTGCAACGTACGAAGGATGTTCCTTGGCTTCACCATACTCTTCGACATATCAATCAAAACATTGAGTTCCTCCCCTGATAGCCTTCCAGCAAATGAATGCCCCTCGAGATGTTGTGCGTTTGGATGATTGTGCAACCCACAAACCACTGTTAACATCCAATCATCATCATTTGCCAACTTTCGGCCCTTCAAAGCGAAAGGGCAATTACACTTCTTCGTTCCCGTTGCCTTATTAGGATTTCTCTTTTGAGGGACCTTCGATGGACCCTTATAGCTTCCGCTTCTCTCACAAGATAACATTATTCTCGGCTTCCTACCATCTCCACCAGCATCTGAAGTTTTGATTACAATAACCAACCCATGTTTCTTTCCAACTTCCCTTGTCCATTGGATTAGGTCCTCTCGGCTTCTAAATATCATGTCAGTGGTGAAGACATTAGTAAAATCCATAGAGCACTCACTGGCACCGGTTGACTGAATCTCCTGAAAATATAATTGCTAAATATTAGTATATTAATGCACGAGACTATATGTTGTCCTTGTGAAATATGCTCGGTTTACTCATGCTGTGCAAAATCTTTTTACACGGAATAAATACGCCGTGCTAAATGTTTTTGCACGGCATAAATTCTCGTGCAAAATACTTTTGCACGGAATAATTATTCCGTGCAAAATTATTTTGCACGTCATATTTATTCCGTGTAAAAATAGAATGTTTGATGCTATTTCGCCGTGCAATATTCACTTGCACGGCTCTGGTATACCGGACATGACGCGCGAATTTTAATTAAAATGCTGAAAATGAACTAAAATGTATACCTCCTCTGGATAGATCGTTAGTTGCTTGTCCATATTGAAAATGCCTACTTCCAATAGACAATGTGATGAAGGGAGATGAGTGCCTCCAATATCTTGAAACAAATGGATGAGACTTGAGCAAACTTTGTAAGAGTTGGAGAAGATGATGAGGAAGGAGATGAAGATCAATGGGGATGAATGAGTGCAGATGAATACTGTCGAACAGTGGATGTAATGGATAATTAAGATTAAGAAGAAGAAGAAGCAGAAAAAGAAGAAGAAGTGATGAGTAGAGAGGAGGGTAAGAAACGTAGGAGAAGGGAAGAGGTTGATGGTAAAGGGTGAGTTGGTCATTTGACCTTAGGGTATTTTGGTGATTAAAAAAAAATTAAAATGTGGGTGCATACATCAATAATAGTGGGTGCATATAGAATCACCCTTTCCATCAGATTATCATTGTTTCACAACCAAGGGCAGTTTGCCTGTTTGTTCATGTTAGGAAAGTCTGTCGTCATTTCATTTCGTCAACGCCCGAAGACTCGGAACCTTCGCTTGAATCTCTTCTTTCAAATTGGAACCCCTAATTCCTCTGCTAGTGTGTTGGGGTTTTAGATCCTCCTATGAGAATTTAGGATTTTGCATTTTCCTCTACACTCACAGCTCGTTCTCTTCAGTGGGAACTTGTGCAACAACATTCTCACAGCTTCTTCTTCTTCTCCACCAAGCTCTTGAAGAAATCCAATTCTTACAATAATCTGGTAATTTTTTCTTTTTTTTTTCTAAATCATTTATTTTGTGAATGATATTGATTATTCTATATGTGTGATTTTGGTTCATGCCGAATTGGTTTTCTATTTTTTTTTTTTCATTGGGTTTATGGCTTTGATTTGGAGAGGTACAGTGGTGATGGAAGTTGGGTTCAGGGCCAGAGTAATGGGGCTGGAAGTGGCATGGCCACAAAATGTTTTGAGAGGATTTCATATCCCCCAAGATTTTTTGTAATTACATAGGGCCTTTTTTTTTTTTTTTAACTACTTGCTGCATAAATTCTATGTATTTAATTCATATGGATTTTAATTCAAACAGGCCCATAATGGTCCCCCAAGGAAAATTCCCTGGTTCCCCATGGTGTCTGTGCAGTGGAAACTGAAACTGGAATCTAAATTGGAGGTGGAGTTGGAACCTGTTCCGGATCAATCTGAAAAGTTCCAGTCGGATCTGTATCCAGCCATCTTTGAAAAGATAGATCCGGATTCAGATTCAACATGGCTCTACTTTTACTCCAAAGTAGCCAAGTTGTAACATAAACGGGTATTTTTACCTATACTATTCCTTCTCAATTCTCATTACTATTTGCAGTTCAAGGTAGGTGATTGAAGAGTGAGAAAATCAAGAATTAAATGGCAGAGACAACTTCAGTAGAAATGGTAGCTGTGCCTATTGAAAGAATAGAGGAGATTAGTCAGCAGAGCCAAATTGCTCCCTCTTCTTCTCATGATGATGGTAATGAAAGAGTTGCGCACAAGAAGGAAGAAGAAGCCCATGTCTCTCTTAAGATGGATGGTTTGGATCCAATTTGGGTGTCTTCAATCAAACAAAGGTATCTTAATGAGCCAAGGAGATTAAAAGTGTCATCAATTGACATTTCCTGCTCCATCCACCGAGTTCCTCACTCTCTCCGTAAACATAACAAGAAAGCATACGATCCTCAAGTCATTTCAATAGGCCCATTTCACTACAAAAAGAGAGAAGTTAAACTACAAGCCATGGAGGAGCACAAATGGAAATATCTACATAATATCCTCTCTCGGAGTGGAGAGGGCAGTTTGGAGCGGTATCTACATGCTGTTCAAGAGTCGGAAGAAGAGGCCCGGAATTGTTACTCGGAGGTAATCGACCTCGATAGCAATTCTTTTGTTGAAATGATGTTACTCGATGGCTGCTTCATAATTGAAATCTTTCGCAAGTACTTCCTCGGAGAGGGTGATGATGATCCCATCTTTAAATTGGATTGGCTATTCGAAGCAGTAGTAGCTGACTTGATCATGCTCGAAAATCAGATTCCTTTTTTCATTATCCAACGTTTATCAAATCTGATAGATATTTCCTGCTCATCTTCTCTTCTGGTAAAGAGGGCTCTTTGTTTCTTACTTGAGTTCTGATGATGCCAAAAATTGGGTTTCGGACACCACCGGTCAAGTAATAAATGCAGTAAATGAAGAGAGATGAGAGATTTATAGTGGTTCGGTCAAGATGACCTACGTCCACTTCATAAAGGCAGAGATTGCCTGTGGTGTTTTACTTCCTCAATGATTATTACAAACTAGAGGAATACAAGCGTCGAAGTGAATAGAGAGATCCATCCTTTTCCGCAAGTGCTGGTGGAAGTCCTTGATTTATAGTCCTCCCCTAACAGATGGGGACGACTCTTCAGCAACGTTCGTCCTTGGAGCCCTCGAACTGCCATCGCGCTGGACGAGGCAGGTGCGATATTTCTCCGCAGGACCTGGTAGGAGCGGGATTGCTTCCGAAGCAACGTAGATGCCTGCCTTGACTTGGTCACTCCGTGGATCTGGACCTGGGCTTCCCTGGTGGATTTGGATCTGGCTCATCATATTCTAGGCCACTTGGGCCTGACTCATCATTTGCCCCCAATGCCCTGCGCACAAAGAAGCTTTGAAAGGGGGGCATTTTGAGAAGAAGGAGATGAGCCTAAAACTTGCCAAAAAGAATGCCCCAGACCCAAAGTTGGAGCAGAGGACGAGGTACCAAGCGGCCGATCTGCAGTTTGCATTGCAGGCAGAGAGGAGGTGGTTGCGCCAACAGACGAAGCAGGCAACAGGAGGCTGGGCGCCCGGAAGAGGCCTGGGCGGTCGACAGGCAGTCTGGGCCCCAGGAGCAAAGGTGCCAGGGAGCTGGGCGCCAGGGTGCTAGAGTGCTGGGCGCCAAGGTGCTAGGGTGCTGGGCGCCAGCAGGGAGCTGGGGTGCCAGGAGGATCTTTAGTATCTAGGAGCAGTTGAGGCCCGATTGTTGACATTCAATCTGAAAGAGAGGCAGACTTCTTGCCTGCTTGAGAGCAGTGCAGAGACGAAGCGTTTTTTGCAACCCGCGAGAGGGCCGCTAAGCTGGATATTTAGACTGCCTGTTTGAGAACAGTACAGAGGCAGGTCACCACGTAGGGCGATCCGCGAGATGATTCATCCAAATGGAACATCCAAGAGAGAGAAAATCATCCCAAGAGAATGAGAAGAGTGTGCAAGTAGCTGTAATGATGGGTGCGCCAAACTGATGATGGGCGAGGGGGCGGCCATGGGCGCCATGGGCGAGGAGGCTGCCATGGGCGCCATGGGCGAGGCTGCTGCTGTGGGCGCCATGGGCGAGGAGGCTGCCATGGGCGAGGAGGCTGCCATGGGCGCCATGGGCGAGGCTGCTGCTGTGGGCGCCATGGGCGAGGAGGCTGCCGTGGGCGCCATGGGCGAGGAGGCTGCCGTGGGCGCCATGGGCGAGGCTGCTGCTGTGGGCGCCATGGGCGAGGAGGCTGCCATGGGCGCCATGGGCGAGGATGCTGCCATGGGCGCCATGGGCGAGGTCCCCCCTTGGGCGAGGTGATGCCCCCTTGGGCGAGCAGCCGAGGTGAGGTCGAGGTGAGGTCCCCCCCTTGGGCGAGCAGCCGAGGTGAGGTCCCCCCTTGGGCGAGCAGCCGAGGTGAGGTCCCCCATTGGGCGAGCAGCCGAGGTGAGGTCCTCCCTTGGGCGAGCAGCCGAGGTGAGGTCGAGGTGAGGTCCCCCCTTGGGCGAGCAGCCGAGGTGAGGTCGAGGTGAGGTCCCCCCCTTGGGCGAGCAGCCGAGGTGAGGTCCCCCCTTGGGCGAGCAGCCGAGGTGAGGTCCCCCATTGGGCGAGCAGCCGAGGTGAGGTCCTCCCTTGGGCGAGCAGCCGAGGTGAGGTCGAGGTGAGGTCCCCCCTTGGGCGAGCAGAGAAGGACTTGGGCGCCCGGGGGAGTCCGGGGCGCCCGAGGGATGCTTTGGGCGCCGAGGGACTTGGGCGCCCGGGGGAGTCTGATCCCGTGGCAGACGTGTATTCCTTTTTTTTTTTTTTTTTTTTTTTTCGGGGGCGCTGCCCCCTGGGCCCCCGCGAGCTGACCGGTCAGCTCGACCCCCGCCGGGGGACACCCCCGGACCCCCTCTGCGTAGCGCGTGATATATCCCTTAGCACATGTAAATTCCAAGACTCTGCCCCTCGGTAACTTCTGATGGGTCATCCCAAAAGAAGAAATGAGAGAGCTTCTCAGGCTGAGGAGAGGGCTGCGCCAGCTAGGAGAGGGCTGTGCCAGCTGGAAGAGCTTCCGAGGCTGATCTTTCCGCGGCCCGCGGGAGGGCGACCAGGCTTTAGACCGAACTCTTAGTAGCTTAAGAGAGGGCAGCCAGGGCAGAGGCTGAGCTTGTGAAGGACCTTGAGAGGGCTTCGCTCAGTGAGGCTGAGCTTCTGAAGACCCTTGAGAGGGCTCACTGAGCTTCTAAAGACCCTTGCGAGGGCTTCGCTCGGTGAGGTGAGCTTCTGAAGACCCTTGAGAGGGCTCACTGAGCTTCTGAAGACCCTTGCGAGGGCTTCGCTCGGTGAGGTGAGCTTCTGAAGTCCCTTGAGAGGGCTCACTGAGCTTCTGAAGACCCTTGAGAGGGCTTCGCTCGGTGAGGTGAGCTTCTGAAGACCCGCGAGAGGGCTTCGCTCAATGAGGCTGAGCTTCCGAAGACCCGCGAGGGGGCTTCGCTCAGTGAGGTGAGCTTCTGAAGACCCGCGAGAGGGCTTCGCTCAATGAGGCTGAGCTTGCACAGACCCGTGAGAGGGTGATGCTCAGAGAGACCGTTGTGGAGACAATGACTGGGGCGGTACATGAGAGAACTGCTTTCCCATATATTGTCCTCATAGGCTTCGTGCTGACTGAGGGGCTTGATGATTGTAGTGGCAGCTCTTATATATGATGTCGATGGTGATGTGCTCCTCGACCTTGGGCGCGCCATGATGATGGGCGCCCAAGTGAGGTGCTCCTTTACCCTGGGCGCCATGGTGATGGGCGCCCGGTGAGGTGCTTCTCGCCATGGAGCATGCCTCGGCCAAACTGATGATGTCTATGGTGACTCATAGGATGGCCTTGCTGATGCTTTTATTGCTGCGGGGTCATCTTGTATCTGGAGCAGAAATGTGCCCAACAACGGCATTGAGAGGATGGGCGCCCTGGGGAACTCCCTGGGCGCCGCCATGAGGATGGGCGCCCAGATGGGGAGCTCCCTGGCTTGGAGAGCTTGATGGGGAGCTCCCTGGCGCGCCCAGCTGAGGATGGGCGCCCAGATGGGGAGGTCCCTGGCGTGGAGAGCTTGATGGGGAGCTCCCTGGCGCGCCCAGCTGAGGATGGGCGCCCAGATGGGGAGGTCCCGAGCGTGGAGAGCTTGATGGGGAGCTTCCTGGCGCGCCAAGCTGAGGATGGGTGCCCAGATGGGGAGCTCCCAGGCGTGAAGCTCTGGGAAGTCCCTGGCGTGATGCTCCCTGTGGTACTCCTCCAAATTGTGCTCCACCTTGCCTTGCCAGCACGAGTTGTAATATCTGCTGGTTTTGGGCGGCTACCAGCTGTTGCATGGTCTCCAGCATCTGCTGAGGAGTGGGAGCAGGAGCATTCGGGGTAGGAGTGAGGTTACCCTCGCCCTCTGCTCGTCTTGTCGATCTAGTGGTGATCACCATAACTTGAGAAGACGGATGAGAACTTTAATACGTTCCCACAGACGGCGCCAAACTGATGATGCCAAAAATTGGGTTTCGGACACCACCGGTCAAGTAATAAATGCAGTAAATGAAGAGAGATGAGAGATTTATAGTGGTTCGGTCAAGATGACCTACGTCCACTTCATAAAGGCAGAGATTGCCTGTGGTGTTTTACTTCCTCAATGATTATTACAAACTAGAGGAATACAAGCGTCGAAGTGAATAGAGAGAGATCCATCCTCCCGCAAGTGCTGGTGGAAGTCCTTGATTTATAGTCCTCCCCTAACAGATGGGGACGACTCTTCAGCAACGTTCGTCCTTGGAGCCCTCGAACTGCCATCGCGCTGGACGAGGCAGGTGCGATATTTCTCCGCAGGACCTGGTAGGAGCGGGATTGCTTCCGAAGCAACGTAGATGCCTGCCTTGACTTGGTCACTCCGTGGATCTGGACCTGGGCTTCCCTGGTGGATTTGGATCTGGCTCATCATATTCTAGGCCACTTGGGCCTGACTCATCAAGTTCGATTCGACCTGGGATGAAAGAATCCACAATTCTCAAATCCAAATCCAGCATTTACTTCATTTAGTGCACACAGGTCACATTCGCTTCGCGGAGGAGGAGAATGGTACAGAGAATAAGTTAGTAAAAGTTCCTTGTGCATCCAAACTTAATGAAGTTGGAATTAAGTTTAAGAAGAGGGATGACATCGAAGACAAAAATATCATGTTGAACATAAAGTTCCAGAAGGGAGTGATTGAGATCCCCCCTGTATTGGTTTGGGATAAGACAAATATAGTTTTTCTTAACCTTATTGCATTCGAGCAATGCTATAACCACTGCAAGAAATACTTCATAGCATACACCACTTTCATGGATTGTCTCATCAACACTGGCAAGGATGTTGAAATTCTCTGTCAGAGAGAGGTCATTGATAGCGGGTTAGGCAATGAGGACGAAGTGGCCGCTATCTTCAACAACATGGGAAGAGAGGTAATCATAAATGGAGAACATTTCTATTTGTCAAGAGTTTGTAATGAAATCAATAAGTACAATGAGAGAGCTTGGCCCAAGTTGAGAGCAACCTTGGTGCATGATTACTTCAAAAATCCATGGGCAATCATATCCTTTTTGGCTGCTCTTCTCCTATTGCTGCTTACAATGACTCAGACCTTCTTTTCCTCATTTCCCAAGTTTGCTTATGGATAGTAGAATCTCTTAGCTTCTGTATTGTATTGCGCTGTATTTTATAACTGTTCTTTGTATGGTTTGCTTCTTCTGTACTTTGGTATTACAACTAGCACATGTTTCAAAAATTTCTTTATGTTTCAGCTCCTGTACAAAGAACGATCATAGTATGAAATCTGAAGTCATTGATCACATGGGATCAGACTTTCAAACTGAGATTTCATAGGTACTTTTTGTTTACAATGGTTAACTGCGCCTTATAATTAAGAAAGGTCAAATTGTCAATACACTCATGGTTGAGTGGTGTTGGCACCTCAGCTTCACACATAAGCCAGGCATCAATAAATGGGTACTAAAGTTAAAAGTATCACTCTAAACCAGTATCCCAACCTAGCCAAAATAAAGTTCATGTCAAGTTATGCAATGGAGCTACTTGGGTGTGACTTGGACATTCACTAGGTCCAATAGCAGAATCTGAACCCCTGTTTTGGGTCTGGGCCTGGGCTCTTAAGTCCAATGGATTCTTATTGGGTTGTTTGAATTTTATATATCTACATTACATTATACCATATATGCACTAAATAAAAAATGTTTTCTTTTTTTTATATCGCCCAGGTGATCCCCCACCTTTGGTCCTAGGCCCAGGTGTACACCCGATTCTGGAGGGCGGCCCAACACCATGTGCACCGGATAACGCACCGGAGAGATTCAATGCCAAGACCTATGGATGGTCACCGCCGACCTTGATCGTCGGTGGTGACCGTTCTCGGCGGTTAAACAAAAGAATGTTAACATATACCTTAGATGTGCAATGGAAAAGGAATCATCATTTCATTAATTTAGGCTCAGTCCTAAAATTAGGACTTTTAGTTGGGCTCAAATCCAAGCACTAGGGCATGGGTCAGACACCAAACTAGTGTTGACTCCTCAATTCTAAATTTATAAAATAAATTCATTCTCGTTAGTGTTTTATTTAAGCTTTTCTTCAATCCAGTGGTTAATGTTGCTTCCTTTCGACTGAAGCATACTATGGGTGAAGAGGCTGGATCCAGAAACTTGAATGGTCTAGATATTTAGAAGATTAGCACCAAATGTTTAATTTTTTTTCCTACATATACATATATATAAAAATTCATTCAAAAGAGAATCACCCGCACATAATGTTTATGTGCAGTCCATCCTATCCTATTTTTTGCTCTAGAATTTAATCATCATTGAATTCTTTATAAGAAAATTGTACCGTATATTGCTATTAAACTTTGAGGACTTAATATTAAAGGATCATTTGGGGCTGCCACTTCTGGTTCACGGGATTTCTCAACCCTTCTGATTGAGTCTGAACCCTAAGACCTTGACTCTGAGAAAACCTAAGTTAAAGTGCGCATTATCCATTGAAAATCCGAGCCGCTTAAAATAAAACATTTTATGTTCTATACCTCTGTATTCTTATCCAAGTTTGGATCTTTATCAAGCTTTGAGTTATGGAAGTCTTAAGTTGATGGAGTGAAGCTCATAATGAGACCCACCTACCTATTGAAAACCCCAACTACCTAAAATAAACTCTTTTATATTCTATGCCTTTGTGTTTTTATCCAAGACCGCTTCATATGAAGCTTTGACTTAAGAGAAATCGTGAGATGAAGGAGTGAAACTCTCAGTGGGACCCAGCCCACCTATTGAAAATTAGAGCCACTCGATATGAATTCCCTCGTAGTGCATGGCATGTCCCCCATGTTTTACTTCAAAAGGAATTGATCTACCTGTATGATTGACCATTTGATTAAAAATGTGATCAATGAATATGATTAATAATGAATAAGATTGTATTAATTCCATTTGTGGTCAATCTAAAATATGACGAGCTTTTATTGAAGTAAAATTTAGAAGTATTTCATACAATGGGAGGGCCTTCATTATGATTGGTTTTGATTTTCAAAAGGTGACTTCCAAATAAAATTCTACTACTTCAACTCAAGATATCTCTCAAACAATGCATCAGAGGATCTACCCTAATTCTTATTTAATCCTAGGTGAGTTCGGTTGGAATCCAACTCAAAGAGTGGCAGTGCCGCAGTAGCATCCCAATCTTAGTTGGAGATATGAAATATTGGGCCAAGTGATCAGGTTGTAATTGGACCACATCCAATATGCTTGGCAAGACCCAATCTAGGCTAGGAAGATTTGTGCCTTGAATTTTAACAATAGTAGAGTTGAATTATGAAAATACGATGAGGTAATGAATGACTAGGACCGTTGATTCACAGTGGCCCACTGCCCAAGTTTAGAAACGCCTTTATATGAAATCCTATCCGTCCAATATTCAATGGGTTTTTGGCATTAATCACTATTGTAAAATTAAAACAATTAAAATAGCTTTCACATTTTAAAATAGACATGGGCGTTTGGTCTAGTGGTATGATTCTCGCTTCGGGTGCGAGAGGTCGCGAGTTCGATTCTCGCAACGCCCCTCTCTTTGTTTTTGTTCCCTTTTTATGTTCTCAAAATAAATAACAAACACAAGCAGCTCTATAATTTCTTTTTTTTTTTTTTTTAAAGAACTGTATCCAAGTTATTAACAAATCCACACTCTATTTTTTCCAATCTTCATGAAACTACCTCTTGATTGCATAAAATGCTTTGTCTACACTTCCTTCCTTGTTTTCGGTGTTACTACACGAAAAGAAATAAATTTAAAACTATAACTATTTCGCAGTTATTCAGCTATGATTTACATTGTTAGGTTGAATGGAATAGATTGATAATCCTAAGATGAGACTACAAATATGAAAGGGACTCAATTTTCTTTGGGCATCATTTTTATCTTTTGAGAGAGGGGAAGAACCTGAAATATCATTTGTACCATCTTAAAAATAAAAATTTATGGAATGCAGAATTCTAATGTGGCATAAATACACTATGAAAGGGTCGTGACTGAGAAGAGTATACTCTTTGTTTTTGTTCCCTTTTTATGTTCTCAAAATAAATAACAAACACAAGCAGCTCTATAATTTCTTTTTTTTTTTTAAAGAACTGTATCCAAGTTATTAACAAATCCACACTCTATTTTTTCCAATCTTCATGAAACTACCTCTTGATTGCATAAAATGCGTTGTCTACACTTCCTTCCTTGTTTTCGGTGTTACTACATTAAAAGAAATAAATTTAAAACTATAACTATTTCACAGTTATTCAGCTATGATTTACATTGTTAGGTTGAATGGAATAGATTGATAACCCTAAGATGAGACTACAAATATGAAAGGGACTCAATTTTCTTTGGGCATCATTTTTATCTTTTGAGGGAGGGGAAGAACCTGAAATATCATTTGTACCATCTTAAAAATGAAAATTTATGGAATGCACTGCAGAATTCTAATGTGGCATAAATACACTACCAAAGGGTCATGAGTGCGAAGAGTATACACTACTAAGGTACACACCACACACCGCAGTTGGCCTTGAAATGCATATTTTATCTGTACTATATTTTTAAATAAAATACCTTATCTCAAATATATATTACATAGGAGAGGGAGTCAAAGTCATTAATGAATTTAACAAGTTTTCTAATATCATCCCTATTTTCTTTGCTCAAATGGGGCAACATACAAATATTAATAGAAATGACGATTTTAAATAATTTTAACTTAAAGTGGTTGATTTTTCTAATATACTAGGATATTATTTATATCTTGTAGGGGAGAAAATAAGCCAATAATGAATGTGTCATCTTTCACCATCTTTACTTTTGAAAATATTTCTCATTTTAGTTTATTTTATGTGGCAGATTCTTTAGTTAAAAGAAGGTTTGTCAAATAGAGCAATTTTTCCTTGCCCCATGTTGCCAGTTTTTTCACAATTTTTCCTTTTGTAAAGTCATTGTAAGGCCGGGAAATAAGCCAATCAAATAATAGAAATTAAAATAATTAAAGATAAAAGCCTTCAAGGTTTGTTTTTTTTTTTTTATATAAAGAAAAAATGATAGCACTGGGAAAACAAGAAGTCAACAAAAACAATTGCAACCAATATTAACTAATTTTTGCATTACAAGTTGGCTCGATATCTCCTGCTAGGCTTAAAACCCCGAGATGCTAAAGAGTTGTTTATTTGCACAAGATTGAATTCATAGGAAGTACTCTAAGAGATATAATTCTATAAAAGCAACTAAAATTGAATAAACAAAGAGGAAGATACACAAATTGCCATAAAAAATTCCTTTGGTGAAAATGGTTACCCAACTATCACCATAGCAAATCAAATCTTAAAAAAGGGTCTAATCTACATGTCCACCTTACATTCACCTCACCTCTATAATACTCTTTTATGGAATCCATTTTACTAATAATTTTAGATTCTATTCTATGAAGAAAGAGTGGTCCCAAAAGGCTTTGTTAGATGGGTTGATCCGGCTTAATGTATATAAATCCTAAAAAAAAGTGTATGAGGAAATATTATGTTAATATAACAATATTTTTTTTCGTAGCAATATTTTTGAAATACTGCAATAATATGGTCCTTATGAAAATAGTATTTTTTGGAGAACATCAATGTTATTGTAACAACGATGACAAATACCACGGTTGAAAAGCACCTATATATATATATATTCACTATTCAGGAGTGGAACTAGGGGTAGGGGAGCATTAAAAATTTTAGAAAATCATCTATTATTTTAGGGAATCATGGTTTTTTTTATAGTTGGTGCCCCCAAATTTTTTATTTACATACTACTCTCATGGAAGATTTTCTAGTTCTGCCACTACGTATATTTATAAAACGTTGATGAATTACAGCCCATTATTACCATGAGTAGTTGAAGAGTTATTTGAAAAAGAGTAGTACAATATTAACATATAGTATTATGATATATTTTGCAATATTTTCTTTGAGTATCTGTATTGCATTTATATTATATTAATAATCTAAAAATATATATTCCTATGTAGTATTGTCCATTTTGTTTATTTTGCTCTACTAATACAAGAAAAAAAAAGTAAATTAAAACATTAAAAATTCTTCAGTTTTAAAACCCACTGATAATAAATCATTAGGTCCCATTTGTTACATGCAATTGATGTACTAAGTATTATTATAAGACTTATTTATAATTCGGGAGATAAAAGGCAAAAATTGAATAAAAAGAGGTGTACATCTAAAACTGAAGATCAAATAACTTTTCAATATTTTGCAATATTTTCTTTGAGTATCTGTATTGCATTTATATTATATTAATAATCTAAAAATATATATTCCTATGTAGTATTGTCCATTTTGTTTATTTTGCTCTACTAATACAAGAAAAAAAAAGTAAATTAAAACATTAAAAATTCTTCAGTTTTAAAACCCACTGATAATAAATCATTAGGCCCCATTTGTTACATGCAATTGATGTACTAAATATTATTATAAGACTTATTTATAATTCGGGAGATAAAAGGCAAAAATTGAATAAAAAGATGTGTATATCTAAAACTGAAGATCAAACAATATTTTGCAATATTTTCTCTGGGTATCTGTATTGCATTTATATTATATTAATAATCTAAAAATATATATTCCTATGTAGTATTGTCCATTTTGTTTATTTTCGTCTACTAATACAAGAAAAAAAATAAATTAAAACATTAAAAATTCTTCAGTTTTAAAATCCACTGATAATAAATTGATGTACTAAGTATTATTATAAGACTTATTTATAATTCGGGAGATAAAAGGCAATAATTGAATAAAAATAGGTGTATAACTAGACAGGCGGGAATACTTACCACTATACTACAACGACGGATGTGCTCACTCTTGAACCCTTGTTCCTACTTATATTATAAGATATCTTGGCTATGGATTATTTCTTTATTAAAATTCCTAACACGATTTTCTGGAATTCCTGAACAGTTATGTGATAGTTGTCCCCTTCGTATTCTTAAAATACATGTTTCTTTATTAGAATCTTGAATTCAAACCACATAAAATGTCACTTTTCTCCTTAAAATTCTCAAATTTCAACCCCTTTAAGCATTACTTGATGCTCCAACTACACAAAGGATTCAAGAATTACACCCTTGGGGACAACTTTTGGAGAGTTACAAATTCTCTAGACATGAATATTTTTGGGTTGTGGTAAAATAATAAGCCTTTGACTTTTTTTTGCCATAACGAATTCAGATCCTTCGAATGACCCGCTCGGAGTTGAACTCACAGTCGGGCCCACTTATTGAAGATCAGAGCCACTCAAAATGAATGCCTCGGTGTATAAGGTGTCCCTAAATTCTACTCCAGCGGAAGTTGGTCCCACCATGTGAATGAGCATAAGATCAATAACATAATTAATTAATATGATCAATTATGCATAAGATTAATGTTAATCACATTATTAGTAACATTCTCAATATGATGACCAACTCCTACTGGAGTAAATTCTAGGGACTCCCCTAACTAGGTAAGGGCATCCATTTTGAACGACTCAGATTCTTAATGCATAGGTTTGGAGTACCATTTCTTCCTCTCAAAGGTTCTCTGAGTGAGACACCGAATGGATCTGAACTCATAACTGCAAAAGCCAAGAATGAGGTTGTGACTCAAAGTAATTATGGCCTAGCCAAATTTCTCTCCAATAAACTTTGGACCATCATTGATTGATCACGCAAACAAACTAGTGAACAAATATTAAAAAGAAAATAGCATGTGCTTCTATTGGTGTGAAATTTGGCTAGGCCTGTGATTAAGGGAGATATTCATTTTTAAGGCTTAGATTTTGAATAAAGGGAACCGTTTGAGGAGCCTCATTAATTTTCCGAGAGTTCGAGCATCAAAATTTTGGATTCTTGTGAGTAATAGGAGTCTTTGAGGGTATCATGTGTCCTGATACTTAGGTCATCTTTGATGCTAAGTTTTGAGAAGGTTTGATTTCATGTATATATATATGTTGTAATATTGGGATTCCTCTTCTGATTAATAATAGACTTCATGTAACCTTTAAAGAAATATTTTGGGTTCTTTGTTTTGAAGGTATTGTAGGCCATTGTTCAAGCGATATTTTCCAATTTTGGTGGCTTTTAATGGGCTATTATAGAAAAACTATATATGGAGAGTGTTTTCTCCTATTAGGAAACTGCTATGTATAGGCCGGCTCTATAGGGCCCAAACCCCTTGCAAAATATATTCACATAGGTGTTATTTATGTTAAGCTGGGTGAACGGCGTCTAGGGCATGGGATGTCCCCAGGTTTTACTCTAATAGGAATTTGTGCCAACGTAAGATTGACAACTTGATTGAAAGTGTAGAAAATAAGTATGATTAATAATGCATTAATGCATGAGATTGTGTTATTCATGTTTGTAATCAAATGACCAATCTTACAATGGGCCAACTCCTATTAAAATAAAATCTAGGGATGTCATGTAAATTGGAGGTTGTTCACTTTGAGCGGCTTGGAATCTTTATTTTATTTATGGCCCCAGTATCGAGTATCGAGTTCCACTCTTTCCAACTCAGGATATCTCCGATGGGTCTTTTGTTTGCGCTCATTTACATGTATATTGTTGCACATACGTAACATTTTTATTTTGTCACATTTATTTGCACTCATAATGTCATATGTTTTCATATGTACGTAACAAAATCTATGAGGATTTATGACATGAGACTTAACATTTTGATGCTTATCATTTATATAATATTGAATAATTCGGATCAAGAACTGGAGGCCAAAAAAAGTACAAAAACATATTTATAGGCTGAGGTTTTTTGGATGTTTTCTCACAAATTTCTCAAAATCTAATGAATATTTAGGATATGAAATTGAACATCCTAGGGTTTCTTTACCATATAAAGAAGATGAATAGATCTGATTACCAATTTAGGGTCCATTGAAGTGAAAAAACTAATGTGGTTGAAGGGGCTCAATCACACTACCTATACCATTGTATTACATATGAACCCATTTACCACTGATCGTCAGCCCCAAGTGCAAGGCCATGATGTAGTAATAACTCGGTGAAGTCTGAGGTCAATCCACAGGGAGTAATTAATTGCGTAAAACCTGTCCTATTAGAAAACTAGTAATAACCTAAAAAAGAACTATATAAATCAAATTTCCTACTTTAATTTAAAATTAATTACAAGTCTGAAAAATTAATTACAACCAAAGAAAAAGAAAAATCCTAATCTAACTAATGCATTCACCATAAGATTTGTCAGTCCAACCAATTGCAATAATTATTAAGATGCATAAAAATAAAATAAAATCAGAGAATAAAAATAAATAAATTTTAATTCTAAAATATTACAATAGTTACTTTGCTTGATGCCATCAAGAAAAATCAAGAGCACCGCACCAAGTGCGCACTGTTACTACGCACAAAAATTCAATGTTGACCCATTGGTGAAGACCAAGACCCCATAAACTTGATTTATTAATGAAAGACCACTTACAAGCAAATAACCATTACAAAGTTATTTGAATTAAAATAAAGCGCATCTAGCCTTACCTTGGACACACGAAACACTAAACAAAGGAAAGGGACTCGCGTCTCGAACGGCGATCCAACCGGCTCTCGTTTTGCAATCTAAAATCCAAGCAAGAGACGATGATGAATGGCTGGTCCAATGGTAGAGCGACGGTAGCAACGGCGGAGCCGCGATGGTGGCGTAGAAATCCAAGTGGTGGTGTGCCTTAGGGAAGGCCTTGGATGAAGTAGTGATGGAAGTAGGAGAGGTGAAGAAAATTTAATGGAAAAGGAAGGATTTTTGTTGCTGGTCGTCCAAGGGAATACGGGGAGATGGTTTTCACGTACAGCCCCTTTTTCTTTTTTGGCTCCTTTTATGTATTTTTTTATGGCTTGGCTTGCAAGGTTTTGATTTAGGTAAGGATTAGTAGTGTGGGTCCAATTTGGATTAGGATTAGGAAGGTTTTGAGAGAGTTTCAATGGATTGGCCCACAATCCTAGTGAAAATAGGATTCTTCCAACTTTCTCTCTTGGGCCCACTTTTCTTCCAAATAAACTTTAAATCTAAAAATCAAATTTTTTATTCAATTCTTTGAATGCATGTGGACCCCACTTGGAGTGTATCATCTTGAAACTTGATGGCTTTGCACGTGTAAAGGATGTCCAACTTGGAATGGAGAAGCTTGGGAAGGCAAAGTGTTGGACGTGTGATATCTCCTTTGGATAGCTTCTTGGCGTGCAAAAGTTTTCAAATCTTTGGAAGCATATCTTGATTGAAATCCAACTTGAAGAATTCTTAAAGGAAACCTGGACTCTTGTGGATTTGAATTTATCTTGCAACTTCTTGGTTACTGCCAATTCCTCAAATCTGAAAATCATATTTTCTTCTCGGAACTTGAATGCTTGGTGGACCCACAAGGGGTGTATGAATCTTAAAAAAATTCATATGCTTGGACGTTCTCCGTCTTGGCTTAAATAATTCCAATCTGAAATTCAGATTTGTATTATCAATTGGAACACATGATGGGCCCCACTTCTGTGTGCATTTTTCTTTCTTCTTTGTTTGGCTTGAATTGAATCTTCCAACAAGTGTAATGTGGACCCCATGTGGAGCTTCAATAACTTGGTTTTCCCTCTTTAATTCTTCAATTGATTTATCTCTTCCGCGGGTCCCAAGAAACTGATTTCCCTACAAAAATACAAATAATATAATCAATGATCAGAGAATGATTTATTTTTGTAAGAAAGGAATGACGCAAGATGCGGGCCCAATTCACACTGAATTGATGCAGAAAATGTCACAATTTTATCAGATTTTTTTTAATTAAATCAATGGTGCAGAGAAAGTTTATCATAAAAAGTTATGAGAAATTCGTGACTTTCAATACCAAGAAATAAATAAATTCATGATTTTATGTGAAAATGCGATTTTTCAATGAATTTTGACTCGAATCCAAACTTTGATGAAACCCACAAACATAGAATCATGACTTTTTACTAAAATGGTGCATGATTTGATGATTAAGTCCTTAATTACTCTAAAATGATGATGAAATTATGTATTTTTAAGGACTTATCACACTCCCCAACCAGCATTTTGCTAGTCCCGAGCAAAATATGCGAACTAGGGTAGGTCTTCTAGCCTTATCAAATCTAAACTAAATGCCAAAGACAAAAAGAAAATGCCACTTTTGCTGGCACCTTGGCTACATTTAGCATATGCAGCAAGTCCTTAAACCCCTAGGTTACCCCTAGTGGACGAGTTGTGCCTTGTGAGGGTTTGCAGTAAATATGCCCACAAAATTCATTTACCTAAAAGTAAAAGAAAGTCAATGGAAGGTTTTTCAAAAGATGATAGTGTCAAATCGGATGCTTTGAATCATCGAATAATCAAGATTTCAGACTTTTCAAAATTTGATTCACTTTTTTCTTTTCAAATCTTTTAAAAAATTATACCAAAACTTTGGGTGCCTTGTGCAAGTGTATACATCAAATCAAAAATTTTAATTGTTCTATGATAATGCCATGAAAACAAAATTCTCCCTCAAAATTTCCAACTTTCCTAGATTCGGGGAAAATACAAGTCTCATCAAGGCTACAATGACAGCTTTCGCACCACTGTTTTTTCAAAGGCCGAGAGATGCATCTCTCTTGTTCTTTTTTTTTTTTAAACACACATGTGACTATGCAATGCCTAAGTCCCTTAAGCTTTCTAATTAACCCATTTACGAGCATTAGGCCAATGACTCCCAAAACAAATGTATCTAGGGTACTAGGTATATAAATACCCCTACGGGCTTACTAGCTCGAGTTAAAAAGGCTACAAACCCAAACTAGTCACACAACTTTTTATTCTTTTCAAGACTTATAACTAAACACTTTTTTTTATAAATACCTATTTGTGCATCCCTTATCATTTTTTTTTTTAAATAGTCCCCAACAATAGGCAGCCCTTTTCAATTCGCCCGAATTAATTCACTGGTTTTGGTTGGCCTAACCTTACTGATGAACCAGGAGAGCTCATATGACCAAATTTCAGAAAGTCATCTCTTTTTTTCTCTTGAAAGAACTCTGAAAATGACACTTAAATCTTTTTATCCAAGACTTTTGAAATGATGTACATGTGTTTCTGTGAAAAACAAAGTTCGGTATTCTTTTTATCTTTTAGAAATTTGTGAACCTTCATTTTACTTCCTTCCAACAATTCTGAAATTCCAGATTTTTAGACATCTTCGAATCGTCAAGTTCTTTTGAAAACCCCTCTTTTTTTTTTTTTGAAAAGACTACGCAAAAGCGGAAAAAAATTTGTCTAAAATTGGACAAGTGTGCTTGTTCCCACCCCCCAACCTAAACTAGACAACGTCCTTGATGTCATACATGAAATGCGAAATGGAATGTAACGTGAGGGGAAAATGTAAAAGAAGGAAAGGGGTAGAAAGCACCTAGAGTAATGAAGCTTTCACATAGAAACCTGTCCAATGTGAGACAAAGAACACAAAAGGAAAAAGCAAGAAAAAAATATATATGCGTAATGTACAAAGGTATGGGCCACTGTCAAATCCAGTGCCCGTCAATCCTGATAGACAGGATCGATCAGAGGAATTTCATTTTCCTCTGGAGGAACAGTCTCCAAGAATGGTTTTAAACATTGTCCATTAACTTTAAAAGAGGTACCATTCGATGGATAAAAAAGGGTCACTGCCCCATATGGAAATACTTCTTGAACAATGTAGGGGTCTGTCCAGCGAGATCTTAACTTTCCAGGGAAAAGATGAAGTCGAGAATTATACAAGAGGACTTTTTGAGACGGATGGAATGACTTTCTTATTATCCGTTTATCATGAAAGGCCTTAGTCCTATCTTTGTAAATTCTTGAATTCATATAGGCCTCGTTTCTCAATTCTTCTAATTCATTTAAATCAAGGGCTCTTTTATCCCCAGCCTTATCTAAGTCAAAGTTCAATTGTCTTATGGCCCAATAAGCTTTATGTTCCAGCTCCACCGGAAGGTGGCAAGCTTTCCCATATATAAGCCGGTATGGAGACATCCCAATTGGGGTCTTATACATAGTTCTATAAGCCCACAAAGCATCATTTAGCCGTATTGACCAATCCTTACGATTTGGTTTTACCGTGGTCTCCAAAATTCTTTTGATTTCCCTATTTGAGACCTCTACTTGCCCACTTGTTTGAGGGTGAAAGGGGGTAACCACTTTATGTGTAACACCGTAATTTTAAAACAAACTCTCAATAATGCAATTACAAAAGTGAGTGCCCCCATCACTAATGATGGCACGTGGAGTTCCAAAACGGGAAAAGAGACTGTCCATGATAAACTTTTTGACCGTTTTAGCATCATTATTCCTACATGGGACTGGTTCAATCCATTTGAACACATAATCGGCTGCAATGAGGATATAATGAAAACCAAAGCTCGGGGGAAAAGGTCCCATAAAGTCTATACCCCAGACATCGAATAACTCGACGACCATAATTGGGTTTAAAGGCATCATATTCCTTTTGGAAATGAAATCCATTTTTTGGCACCGCTCACATGCCTTACATAAATCATGTGCATCTTTAAATAAAGTGGGCCAGTAAAATCCAGTTTGCAAGATTTTGTGAGCAGTCTTTTTAGAAGAAAAATGGCCACCACAAACATGCAAGTGGCAAAAGGATATTACACTGTTGATTTCATGGTCAAGAATGCATCTCCTAATGATTTGGTATTGACAGTATTTAAAAAGGTATGGTTCATCCCAGAAAAACTGTTTCACATCAGTGAAAAACTTATTTTTATCTTGCTGCGTCCATTCTTTTGGAACTTCACCCGAAGCTAGATAATTAGCAATGTTAGCATACCATGAAGAATGGGAAAATGTGGCAAACAATTGTTCATCAGGAAAAGTGTCCTAGATTGGTAAGGGTTCTAAAGTTCTGGAAAGGACAAGCCTGGAAAGATGATCAGCCACCACGTTTTCTACTCCTTTCTTATCCTTGATTTTAATATTGAACTCTTGGAGTAAAAGGATCCATCTGATCAGTCTGGGCTTAGTATCTTTCTTAGAAAGAAGGTACTTCAGCATAGAATGGTCAGTAAATATCACAATTTTGGATCCAATTAAGTAGGAACGGAATTTATCCAGTGCATAGACCACAACCAATAATTCTTTATTTGTTGTAGAATAACTTATTTGTGCACTATTTAAAGTCTTGCTAGCATAGTAAATCACATATGGCTTTTCGTCCCTACATTGCCCAAGAACTGCCCCGACCGCATAATCGCTAGCATCGCACATGATTTCAAATGGCAGGCTCCAATATGAAGGGTGCATAATTGGAGCAGTTATCAACATGTCCTTAAGCTTGGTAAAAGCCTCTTGACATGCCTCCATCCACTCAAATTCTACTTCCTTTAGCAGAAGGTTGCATAATGGTCTAGAAATGATACTGAAATCTTTTATGAACCTTCTGTAGAATCCAACATGCCCTAAGAAAGATCTTATATCTCTTACGGTTCTTGGGGAGGGAAAATTAGAAATTAAGTCTATTTTGGCTTTGTCCACTTCCAATCCTCTAGATGATACAATGTGGCCAAGGACAATCCCTTGTCGTACCATAAAATGGCATTTTTTCCAATTCATTACTAAGTTCTTTTCTTCACACCTAGAGAGGACCTGCTCAAATAATCTTGGAATGAACCTCCAAAAACTGAAAAATTGTTCATGAAGACTTCGAGAAAATGTTCCAACATATCGCTAAAAATACTCAGCATGCACCTTTAAAAGGTTGCAGGAGCATTACATAGCCCAAAGGGCATCCGTCAATAAGCAAAGGTGCCAGAGGGGCATGTGAAAGTTGTTTTCTCTTGGTCTTCGGAGCAATCTCTATCTGATTGTATCCAGAATATCCATCTAAGAAACAATAATACTCGTGGCCAGCTACCCGTTCTAAAATTTGGTCCAAAAAGGGTAAGGGAAATGATCATTTCGTGTGACAACATTTAACTTTCTGTAGTCGATACAAACTCGCCAACCTATGGGTACGCGGGTTAGGACGAGCTCATCATTAGCATTGCGAACTACAATAACGCCGGGCTTTTTAGGTACAACTTGGGTAGAGCTGACCCATTGGCTATCCGAAATTAGATAGATGACACCCACATCTAGAAGTTTCAAAACTTCAGCCCTAACCATTTCCTGCATGGTTGGGTTTAACCGGCGTTGCACCCGACGGGAGGATTTTGCATTCTCCTCCAAATAGATATGATGTGTACACACGAGGGGATTAATTCCCTGAATGTTAGCCACGGTCTAAACAATTGCACCCTTGTGCAGTTTGAGAACTTCTAAGAGTTGGACTTCTTGGTGCTTGTCAAGGTGTCTAGAAATGACTACACTAAATGTTTCATTTTCTCCAAAGTATGCATATTTCAAGTGAGAGGGAAAGGGTTTCAACTCAGGTTTGGGCGGCCTCACCTGAGATGGAAGAGACAGAGAGCTCTTCAAAAGAGGGTTTGCCTACAGTGTTGACCATTTTAACAGTGTTATCACGTGTTTCTTCACAGAGGGTTAATTCCCCAACTGACTTAATAAAATCGGAGATCGATTTTTCAAAAGTTTCTGTTATAAGAACATCGATTAAATCTACTTCTTCAAGGTCAATGTTATCATCCTATGGTTGTTTGCAAAGGTCAAAAACATTTAGTTCTACTGTCATGTTACCAAAAGATGGCGTCATTTTTCCATTCCGGCAATTGATCAGTGCATTGGATGTGACTAAAAATGGTCTTCCCAAAATTACCGAAAATTGAGCATGAGGATCTGCCACAGGATGAGTGTCTAGCACAATAAAGTCTACTGGAAAGTAGAACTTGTCAATCTGCACAAGAACATCCTCTATTATCCCTCTCGGTCTTTTGATTGATCGATCTGTGAGCTACAGTGTAACCTAGGTGAGTTTGAGTTCACCCAGCCCCAATTTTACATAGACCGAATAAGGTAGTAAGTTGACACTCGCCCCAAGATCAAGCAATGCTTGTTTAATTTGATAATTTCTAATAATGCATGAAATTGTGGGGCATCCTGGGTCTTTGAAATTAAGGGGAGTGTCATGCTTTAGAATTGCACTAGCTTGCTCAGTGAGAAACGCTTTCTTTTGTACATGTATCTTATGCTTTAACGTGCACAATTCCTTAAGAAACTTTGCGTAAGATGGGACTTGTTTGATTGCAACTAACAACGGGATGTTAGTTTTGACCTCTTTAAGCACATCCAAGATTTCCTGGTTTTGTATAAATGGTGAAGGTTTTTTTTTAGGACCCACTAGAATGAATTATTAGTTCTAATTTAACCAATCAATGCAGCGGAAATAACCAATCAGACAATATAGAACTAGCTATCTACCAATCACACACCACAAGAAGGCAGACATAAATTTTATCATGGAAACCCTTTCCGGGAGAAAAACCACGAACCATAAATCAAGAGTTCACGAACAGTTTACAAGATATACTCACAGGCTCCTTTACCTCAGTCTGTACCTCGACCTAAGGACCATAGTTGTTCTTGCACAGAATCCACTAACACGACTTCCACCGTGCATCGTTCTCCTTACTTGATCTCCTCGCACCTTGTCTACCAAGATGATCAATCTTCTACAAGAGAGTAGAAGCAACAAAACTTTCTAGGAAGCAACAAAACTTTCTAGAGCAGCCCTTCATAATAATCTCTCAATGGCTCTAGAGAAACAAGGAAATCTCTCTTATGGTATTCTAACCTCAGATCAAAATAGAGAATTAACTTCTTGTGTGTACACTTTGGGTTGAGAGAAACACCCAATAACTAGGCCCAAGTTCGTGCAAGAGACTCCTAGTAATAACCTACTAAGAATTGCAAACCATCTCAAACACTATCACAGAGTCCGGATCAGATCAGACTTTCTCGTCCAAGCTCGCTATAACGAGACACTCCTCTATCTCAGGCTCTGGTGTCTGGTTTTTTAGCCTAACATATACTTGTCAATTGGACTTTTGGCCATCTTGTTTTTAGGCTAGGCCTGACTTGCTGCCAACTGGACTATTTTCCTAACAATCTCCCCCTTTTGACAATTCTTGGACAAAATTTCCTAGAAAAATACAGTTTGATCTACCCAAAATAAAAACCCAAAATACATTGAATTTTAAAATAAAAAAAATCAGCTCTGTAGATCATGTATTCCCTTTGCTTGAACTTTCAGATCTTGATTTGCCTTGGCTTGTAAAGCTCCCCCTAGCTCCATTATTTTCCCCCTGTTTTTGTCCATAATTGACAAACAAATATCATCATGCATCTTCTATCAATCTGGATGCAGTAGCTCCCCCTCAATATGATCTTCGTAGCAGCACTGGGGTGGGGGCTTGATCTTCCAGATCAGAAGTGATGAAGCTTAGGCACACACACTTGTAAATTTAAATATTTCAGCAAAGTGTTTATACATAATGTAGGTCTTATTTCTTGACCCAGACAGCTTTGGTATTCTTTTTGTTCAGCTCAGCTTTCTGCGTTTTCCATTGCTTTTGATTCGGTAAACTTTGCAGCTTGTTGCAATGGGGTCGAATGTGTCCTTTAATTCCATAATGATGACAAGTGGGAATTCGTTCAGGACGTGACACATTCTGCTTCTTTGGAGCTTTCTTTGCAACGTTAACAACAGGATTAGTAATAACTGAATTTTTAACAAAATAATTTTTACCTTTGGCATTTGAAGTGGATGCTCCGTTAGCGTAGCCAATGCCATGCTTGTCAGTGTTTGTCTTTTGACTGCACAAGATGTCATCTAATATTTTAGACCGGATATTCATCATATTCAATGAAGCTTTAGCAGTATCTAACTCAGATAGAACCATCTTGAGTCTTTCATTCAGACCTGAATTCTCTGCTTTCAAAGTCTTCATATCAAAATCAAGTAAGTCACACTTTTGTGATTCTACAGTCAATCTGTCAACCAACTTGTTATTTTCATCCTCCATTTTTTTGTACTTTAGCGAGTGAATTTGCAAGTTCAACTTTCAATGAGGTATTCTGCTCTTCAGACATTTGCCAATTAATAGCAACTTTTTCATTCACTTTAACCATCTTCATGGTTTTCTTAAAAAGTGTTTCATATTCAGCTTTCCAATCTGGTTCTTCCTCTGACTCAGTATCTTGATCAGTCTCAACTTCGGAAGAAACATGGGAAACAACAGAACTAGAAGTTGCTATAAAAGAATAAACTTTCCCTTGCCAGTGTCAGACTTGTCAGACTCAGGATTTTCATCATTCTCATCAGAAGTCTCATCTTCATAAGTAGTATTCAAAGCCTTCTTTTTAGATTTTTTGTTTCCGCAATCATTAGCAATGTGTCCATAGCCTTGACACTCATAGCATTGAAACCCTTTAAAAGATTTATTCACTCATAGCATTGAAACCCTTTAAAAGATTTATTCTTTCTAGAATTTGTAGGGATCCTCACATTGGTTTTCTGCCCCTTCATAAAAAGCTTGAATTGCTTCATGGACTGTACAGTAACTTGGGGATCAATTTCCTCGGAATCTGAATCTGAATCACTTGCAGCTTTCTTATATGATTCTTTGGACGCTTTCCTCGAATGATTCCTTGAACGCTTTCAAAGCAATACCTTGAGATTTTGTCTTTCCATTAGACCTAAAGTTTGCTTCAAAAGTTTGTAGGTTGCCAACCAACTCATCAACTTTGATCGTATTCAGATTTTTATTTTCCTCTATGACCACAACCTTTCCATCAAACCTTTCAGAAAGAGACCGCAAAACCTTTTTAACAATTCTGTTTTTAGGAATTGGTTCTCCCAAGGTAAAGGTATCATTCACAATTGCATTCAGCTTCAAATTGAACTCATCCAAAGTTTCATCATCTTCCATCTTTATGGTTTCGAAAGCTGTATACAATTTCTGAAGTTTCGACTGTTTGACAGTGTCAGTGCCTTCATGCACAGTCTGCAGAATATCCCAAGCTTCTTTCGCAGTAGTGCATGTAGAAATTCTACGAAACTCAGACATATTAGCTCCATTATAGATAGCATTCAAAGCTTTAGAGTTACAAGTGGCAGCCAACTCTTCTTCCTTAGTCCACTTATCTTCAGGTTTGGGACCAGTTACCCCATCAGCAGTAATCGTGGGCAAAGAATAACCACTCACAGCAGATTTCCAAACTTTCAGATCTATAGCTTTCAAGAAGGCAACCATCCTGGCTTTCCAATAAGTATAATTGCTACCATCCAACAGTGGAGGCTTATTGGTTGAAATGCCTCCACGGTAGATATTCATTCTAGCAATGTTTGGATCAACACAATAAAATAGTGTAACCCGCTCTGATACCAATTGAAGTTATTTTTTTAGGACCCACTAAAATGAATTACTAGTTCTAATTTAACCAATCAATGTAGCGGAAATAACTAATCAGACAATATAGAACTAGCTATCTACCAATCACACACCACAAGAAGGCAAACACAAATTTTATCGTAGAAACCCTTTCCGGGAGAAAAACCATGAACCAGAAATCAAGAGTTCTCAAACAGTTTATAAAATATACTCACAGGCTCCTTTACCTCAGTCTGTACCTCGACCTAAGGACCGTAGTTGTTCTTGCACAGAATCCACTAACACGACTTCCACCGTGCACCGTTCTTCTTACTTGATCTCCTCGCACCTTGTCCACCAAGATGATCAGTCTTCTACAAGAGAGTAGAAGCAACAAAACCTTCTAGAGCAACCCTTCAGAACAATCTCTCAATGGCTCTAGAGAAACAAAAAAATCTCTCTTATGGTATTCTAACCTCAAATCAAGAGAGAGAATTAACTTCTTATGTGTACACTTTGGGTTGAGAGAAACACCCAATAAATAGGCCCAAGTTCCTGCAAGAGACTCCTAGTAATAACCTACTAAGAATCTCAAACCATCTCAAACACTATCACAGAATCTGGATCAGATCAGACTTTCCCGTCCAAGCTCGCTATAGCGAGACACTCCTTTGTCTCAGGCTCTGCTGTCCGATTTTTTAGCCTAACTTATACTTGTTAGTTGGACTTTTGGCCATCCTGTTTTTAGGCTAGGCCTGACATGCTGCCAGTTGGACTTTTTTCCTAACAGATGGCTTGGGAGTAGCTAATCGGTTGGGAAAAGGCGGTAAGGGCTGGAATCCTGGAGGAATTGGGCTTTTCTCTTTGATAGAAGGGACTTCATTTTCTTTACCTTCTTAATATGAGGATGCGGGTTGTTTATCTTTTTCCATATCAAGTTTTTCAATCTCTTTACCACTACGTAGAGTAGTAACATCTTGAACCTGCTCCTTTGAATTTGACGGACCACCTTGATGAACCTTGCCCTTTTGGATTGGGTTGTGGTTGGGCTGGAAAAGGCCCCTTATTTTGTGATTCAATCAATTTGCAGAGGTTCTGCATTGTGTTTTGTAAACTCAAAGTTCCTATAATGTTTCTTGTTGATGGACTCTTGATTCACTATAAACTTAGCCACAAGTTCATCCCAAGGTATCGTTTGAGCTGTATGGAGTACCATTTGTTGTGTGTTTTGAGCATATGTACCAGAAGTACCCCCAAATTGACTTGACATGTGGTTGAAATTGGGCAGAGTAGCATTTGGGCCATTCCTCCGACTAAAGTTAGGGTGATTCCTCCAATTACGGTTGTACGTGTTACCCAAAGAATTATTCAATTGCCGGTTATATGTGTTAGTGGCATTTGCTTGCTCGTGAAACACTTCTTGGAAAGCAGGGAGTGTTGGACACTCTGAAGAAATGTGTTTATCACTAGCGCAAATGCCATAAACTATAGCAAGTTCCTTATTCTTCATAAATTTCAAGGACTCAACTTCTCCTGTAAGATAGGCAATTTTTGCTTGAACATCATCATTTTCTTTGAATACATATAACACCCCTCCTTTGGCCTAATTCGATTACTTTACGGGGTCTAATCCCAATTTTGTACACTATCTGCCAAAAACTGAAGGTAGGTCCATGCTTGATTTGGGTTCTTCACCATGAATTCCCTATTGCACATCATCTCCACTAATTGACGTGTTTCTGGACTAAGTCCATCATAAAAGTGACCAATTGTATTGTGCAATTCAAATCCGTGGTGGGGACATGCAAGGAGTAGTTCATTAAAGCATTCCCAACACCTATAATAAGACTCCTTGTCTTTTTGTTTAAAATTCATAATATTTCTCCATAAGGTGTTGGTCTTATGTAATGGGAAAATTTTCTTCAAAAATTCCCGGACCATGTCGGACCATAGAGCAATCGAATTGGGTGTAAGGAGTGAAGCCATGCCTTGGCCTTCTCTTTGAAGGAAAATGGAAATAAACGAAATTTGATAAGGTCTTCCCTCACATTATTGAAGTGTAGTGTTGCACACACTTCTTCAAGCTCTTTTATGTGCAAATATGCACTTTCTGATTCAAGTCCATGAAATTTGGGGAGAAGTTGGATTACTCCCGGTTTGATATCAAATTGACCCGCACCTGCAGGTATAACCATGCATGATAGTGTGGCTTGTCGTGTAGGGTGAAGGTAATCACGCAGACTCCTAAGAGGTTGATTCACCTCCCCATTATTATTGGCTCTATTCCCATTACCGTTCACATTTTCGTTATCATTCCTAATCTCTTCATTATCACTATGCTCATCAACCATATTGGAAATCCTAAGAGAACCAAGAGATCTAGATTCGTAGAATTCAATCAAGTTCTTGATAGGTGATTCCTTCCTTTCTAACCGGTCCATTTTTAAATTTAAATGAAGATTCTCAAATTCTTGCAAAGTCTTAATCTTAGAGAGTTTGATATCTCTAAGGAAAGTTTCCAAACTCAAGTCTATGAAACTGGCCCGTCCAGGTAAGCCCCCAGATCAGTGGTGGGGTCACAATGCATTGTAAGGGTCCCACTTAAAAACCATCTTCTAGAACAAGAGACTTGTCTCCCTTATCTAATGGGATAAGACTTGCCTAGACATCGAACCAATCAAGAAAGGCAGTTTGTTCGGCTTTCCAAAGAAATAACTAACCTTCTTAGAAAAAATTCCAGCAAGTTTTTAAGAGTCCTTTTAAATTTAAAAACAACTAAAACAATTGAGTTTCCAGTGAAAGTTTTGAAATTTTCAAATTTTGGCAAGTTTGGTGGCCAAAAAGCCGAATTTGTGCGATCTAAGACTTGCCTTTATGAGGGAAAGTTCCATAATTTTATTGGGAACTATCAAAACCTATAAATATGAAAAATAACTGATTTTAACCAGCAACTAAAAAAATCGACCTAAACTAGTCCAAATTAGAACAAGTAAACTAGGCAATTTTTTGAAATTGATATGATTTTTGAAAAACCAGAAAAAATAATTTTTCAGATCAGAAATAGTTCTGATTTTATCAAAACTTAGAGATTAAAGATCCACTTTTTAATGCAATAGGGCTGGTCCAAACATTCCATGCATGTTACCCTTAGATCGAGAATGATTGCGGAATAGTAAAGGCACACCCACAAAGTAATTAAAAAGATAAGTTGAAAAAAATACCTCAAGCGAAGAAAAACTCCCCGGCAACGGCGCCAAAAACTTGATCATCAGCCTCAAGTGCAAGGCCACGATGTAATAATAACTCGGTGAAGTCTGAGGCCAATCCATAGGGAGTAATTAATCGCGTAAAACCTGTCGTATTAGAAAACTAGTACTAACCTAAAAAAAACTATATAAATCAAATTTCCTACTTTAATTTAAAATTAATTACAAGTCTGAAAAGTTAATTATAACCAAAGAAAAGTAAAAATCCTAATCTAACTACTGAATTCACCATAAAATTTGTCAGTCCAACCAATTGCAATAATTATTAAGATGCATAAAAATAAAAATAAAATAAAATAAAATCAGAGAATAAAAAAATAAATTTTAATTCTAAAATATTGCAATAATTACTTTGCTTGATGCCATCAAGAAAAATCAAGAGCACTACACCAAGTGTGCACTGTCACTACGCACAAAAATTCAATGTTGACCCATTGGTGAAGACCAAGACCCCACAAACTTGATTTATTAATGAAAGACCCCTTACAAGCAAATAACCATTATAAAATTATTTGAATTAAAATAAAGCGCATCCAGCCTTACCTTGGACACATGAAACACTAAACGAAGGAGAGGGACTCGCGGTCTCGAACGGCGATCCAACCGGCTCTCGTTTTCCGATCTGAAATCCAAGGAAGGGACGATGATGAATGGCTGGTCCAATGGTGGAGCGACGGTAGCAATGGCGGCAGCGCAACGGTGGCGTAGAAATCCAAGTGGTGGTGTGCCTTAGGGAAGGCCTTGGATGAAGTAGTGATGGAAGTAGGAGAGGTGAAGAAAATTTAATGGAAAAGGAAGGATTTTTGTTGCTGGTCGTCCAAGGGAATACGGGGAGATGGTTTTCACGTACAGCCCCTTTTTCTTTTTTGGCTCCTTTTATGTATTTTTTATGGCTTGGCTTGCAAGGTTTTGATTTAGGTAAGGATTAGTAGTGTGGGTCCAATTTGGATTAGGATTAGGAGGGTTTTGAGAGAGTTTCAAGGGATTGGCCCATGATCCTAGTGAAAATAGGATTCTTCCAACTTTCTCTCTTGGGCCCACTTTTCTTCCAAATAAACTTCAAATCTAAAAATCATATTTGTTATTCAATTCTTTGAATGCATGTGGACCCCACTTGGAGTGTATCATCTTGAACCTTGATGGCTTTGCACGTGTAAAGGACGTCCAACTTGGAATGGAGAAGCTTGGGAAGGCAAAGTGTTGGACGTGTGATATCTCCTTTGGATAGCTTCTTGGCTTGCAAAAGTTTTCAAATATTTGGAAGCATATCTTGATTGAAATCCAACTTGAAGAATTCTTAAGGAAACTTGGACTCTGTGGATTTGAATTTATCTTGCAACTTCTTGGTTACTGTCCTCCATATTTAGGACTCTGAAATTTGCTTGAATCTATCCAAATTTGGGCCCACTTCTTCTCTTAAGAAACTCCTCAAATCTGAAAATCATATTTTCTTGGGGCATTTGGGCGGAGGTCCCTCAACTGTGATTTTTATTGCAAACGGTCCACAACATTTTATTGTACTGACGGCAATCCTCTTGTAAAAGTAACTCACTGAAAAAGACAAAAACGCCCTTATACACGTCAGCAAAAGCAGAACTCAGACAATTTATCTGAGTTTTGGCAAAGCTCAGATAAAACTCTGATAAATTTGCCAAAACTCAGCTATAATTCAAATGAACTTCTCTCCTTCCAGGTACTGTCTATGTTTGAGACCAATGACAGCCTCGCCAGACAAGCTTTTGCAGAAGCTTCCCAGTTCTGTAGCTCATGGTTTACATTTAGTTTCCCCATTAAGATAAAGAAATTGAAGAGACAATGCTTAAATTCAGCTTGCCCATGATTCAAGTTGCTGCATGGATGAATGGACAGAGATAGCAATTTGGCAAACCAGGCTCTATAATTATGTCCTAACATGGTGATATTTGCAAAATAATATGATATTGTAATGAAAAAGTATTTGGAATTCGCCATTGATGTATCTATTCATCAAAAACATGTGTATAAGCTTCAGGATTTAACCTTTTTAAAACTGAAGCAAGAAGCTCCACATGGTCCTCTCTCCCACCAGTGGCTGCCCCCATGTAAACTATATAAACCTTCTTTTCATCCTCTTCATCTGCTCTAATTCCAAAATGGGAAAAGAGTAGAAAGAAGGTAAGAAGGTAAGAAATCAAATGGACTTTCATTATCTTCTCTGAAAGAAGGACACTCAAAAAGTAGTAGCTGGTAGAGGAAGATAAGAGTATCTCCTTAAGAAACTTTTCCATGCGTGTAGAAACCATTTGCCTAGATGATATGGGTACAATTTCAAAGGTATAAGAGAATGACACTCAAGAGGACATAGTTAAAGAAGTGGATGCCGGCATGAGTTGCTTGAATTTGGTGAATGTGGGTCGTCGGATGGCACCACTACACATAGCTATTTGTTCGAAACTCAGAAAAGTTGTTCAAAACTTAGATAAAATTTTCTGAGTTTTGCCAGAAACTCAGATAAATTTGCAAAACTCATATAAATTTATCTGAGTTTTGGGCAAATTTCTCGGAAACTCAGATATTTGCCAAAAACTCAGATAAATTATCTGAGTTTTGCAAATTTATCTTTATCAGAGTTTCCAAAAAAATTATCTAAGTTTCTAACAAAATTTATCTCCGTTTTGAAATTTTTAATTGAGTTTTTGAACAAATCTGTGTGAGTTGATAACTTGGATTAGAGGGTATGGACATGTCAGGGCCATGTGATGGATTGATGGCAACAGGAAGGTCATGTGTTGAAATGGAGAATTAGGTGTGGAAGTATTGGGTGCAGGTGTTGGAATGGCGGGCCCATGTATTGGATCATGAATAGCAAGCGGTGGTGATGGGTGTTGGGTTACAGATGGAATGGGACCAGGTTTTGATGTAGGTGGATGGGACATGTCCAAAGAAGGTGAGTGAGTAGGAATAGTTAATGGTTCTGTTTGGAGCAGAGTGGCTGATTCCGGACCTAAGGTGGATGGAAAATGGATGTCTAAAAGGGCCAATGGAAGTACTGGATTTAAAGAAAAATCCTTAGAATGATCAAGGATAGCACCCTTGAATGGAAATGTTGTCTCATAAAAACTACATCCCTCGATTTGCAGAGCTCTCAGGTGATATCCCTCGTTCCTAGAGAAGAAGACGGAAGGGGATCTCCAGGACAACAGAGAAGAAGATGGAAGGTGTTATGCTGAAACTGTTGAAAGGGGCAAGTTAATCATAAAAAATATGATGTGGCATATTAGGGACCTCTCACCAAAATATCTCAAGCTGTCTGGACTAGAGACATTAGAGAAAAAGCTGTTGTCCTTGATGCCTTAGAAGACCGTGCTCAGGGACTTTTGCCTAATTTACCCTATTTTCTTCACAGAACTTGAATGCTTGGTGGACCCACAAGGGACCCACAAGGGGTGTATGAATCTTTAAAAAAAAATTCATATGCTTGGACTTTCTCCATCTTGGATTAAATAATTCCAAATTTGAAATTCAAATTTGTATTATCAATTGGAACACATGATGGGTCCCACTTCTGTGTGCAATGCTTGAATTTCATTTGCATTTTTCATTCTTCTTTGTTTGGCTTGAATTGAATCTTCCAACAAGTGTAATGTGGGCCCCATGTGGAGCTTCAATAACTTGGTTTTCCCTCTTTAATTCTTCAATTGATTTATCTCTTCTGCGAGTCCCAAGAAGCTGATTTCCCTACAAAAACACAAATAATATAATCAATGATCAGAGAATGATTTATTTTTATAAGAAAGGAATGATGCAAGATGTGGGCCCAATTCACACTAAATTGATGCATAAAATGTCACCATTTTGTCAGATTTTCTTTAATTAAATCAATGGTGCGGAGAAAGTTTATCATAAAAAATTATGAGAAATTTGTGACTTTCAATACCAAGAAATAGAGAAATTCATGATTTTATGTGAAAATGCGATTTTTCAATGAATTTTGACTCAAACTCAAACTTTGATACCCACAAACATAGAATCATGACTTTTTACTAAATTATGCATAATTTGATGATTAAGTCCTTTATTACTCTAAAATGATGATGAAATTATGCATTTTTAAGGACTTATCAACCACCTCTTCAAGTGAAGATGAGAGACTGAAAATTATTTTATTTTCACACCGCATGTGGAAATGAGTCCAAACAATCAATCCTTACCACCACTTGAACTAATTACATTTTATGTACAAGACCTTACTTAGTAATATATAAATTAAGTAAAGACATATCAGGCAGGGTGGGTTAGACACAAAAAACCAAAACTCAGCTCGTACCCACTTCGGGTTACTTTATGGAAAACCATACCCGAACCCTACTAACACCCCACTAAACCCGACCCTGATAGGTGCGGATCGCGACGGGTCCCTATTTAAACCGACCAATTGCCATCCCATATATGCAAATGATTGCAAATAAATAATTCCTGGTTTCATGTCTTAAACATTAAGATCTTAAGATATATGAATGTAGGTAATATGACCCATTCAATGTTCACTCACATGAAAATAGTGCTTCCAACAAAATACGATATTGTGTTTGACAAATCTAAACTTAGATGTGTGGTAACTTTACATAGGTAAATTCACATATGCAGGTTTATTATTTGTAAATCCCATTTTTATTTTCCTTATTATAGATAAAAGACAAACCATCCCTAAGTTAAAGCCTCGAAGGATCCTTGCTCATTTCCATCATCGTTACGAGTCATTCAATCAATGGATATGCTCGTTAGCTCTTATTTGAGTTTTATTTTGATATTCAATTTTGAAGTCTAGTTGTGATGGATAATGAAGGACAATGATGCCTATTTTTGATAGATGACTCATCTGCACTTCTCTCCTCTCACAAACTTGTTCTAGCGATTAATGGCTCCTCTGATTGGGCTATTGACTCCGTTTTATTTTTATGAGATATCTGTTTTGTGGTGCAATCTTTTCAGCACCATGTTTTCCCACAATTTTGCTACGAGAATCTATGATGCGCAGATATTTTTAAATGCTGATACTTCATTTTTTATCTGTGAAATCCGTGTCTTTGCCATGTTTGTTGTGTGTCCTTGCCTGTCCATGCTTTATCTGGGAATTATAGACGAAAATATTTATATGGGGGCGGGTAGAGTGGTTTTTGCTTCTTGAACTTTCCCTTTCCTTTTCATATTTTTTCCCTTGTGTTTCTTTGTGCAGCTTTTTAGTAAAATTCCATCTTTATTAAATAAAAAAAATCATGCATTTGTATCGATATGATCTCTCTTTACAACCCCAAAAAAAAAAAAAGTCACCGCCCAGCAAGGCTGGGCCTGACCCAGACCCATCCAGTAATTGGCTGTATTTGGGTGGTCTTTCCAGACTCAAGTGCTGACTTATGCCCATTTTGTGTCCTGATGGTCAAATAGGATGGGCAAAAGCTTTTTACATGATTAAGGACAACCAAGCCCAACATATTAAGTACATACACATATATTGCACATGAATTATTTGATATAAAACTAGATATATGGGCTGGGCTTGGATAAGCTTTGGTGACCAATTGGGTTATATCAATTACGAAAGTCTGAGCCAAACATGGAAAACAAAAATCTAGAAAAATAGAAATAGAAACATAAACTAAGATTACATGGGAATTAAATCTTGCACATGTATCATGTGATTTTAAATTTTTACAAGATTTTTTAAAAATGTCCACATTATTAGGGAGATAATCTCCATCCACCAATTTTTGCCAAGAATGTGGGCTACATTTGTGACACTGGCGCTGGCCTTTGAAACCTTCTCCTCTGGTTTTTCTGACTTTGTCTTAGGTATTTTCTATGGTACTTTACTAGGCAACCTTTTTTTTTCTTTTTTTTTTTTATTTATAACGGAGGTGTCCCAGCCCTTTAGGCCGAACTAATTTCTATGGGCCCAGAGGGCTGGGTAAATCCCCTGTGGCTCCAGTGTGGTAGCGTAGTTTTGAATCCTCAACCTCTAGGAGAAAACCGTGGTCCTAAGCCAACTAGGCAACTAGTCTAGTACATTTAAATATAAAATAATCATTTATGTAATATTTTTTAAACAAGATGACTTTAATGATGAGTCATCTATATAAAATATCATATTTATCAAAACTTTCCAGCTGATTGAATCTAAAGGGTGAATAATATATCAAAACTTTGTATGGGGTATTTGGAAAGCAAATATTTCTAAATATTTTTCTATATTATCTTCTATTTTAGAATGTAATATACACCTAAAAAATAGGTGTTTGGATAACTTAGAAAATATCATATAATACCTCACTTTCTTTTAAAATCCTTCATATCATAATATTCAAGTATATGTGGTAAACAATCTTTCATTAATAAAACTCACCAAAACAAGGGTAAATAGTATTTGCAAACACGAGTGGAGATTTATGAGAAACTCCTACCATAATGGCCCACTACAGTTTTTCAATATTGATGGTTTCTATAAGAATTCTACTATGACTCTCAATCTTTAGATGACCCCTTTAGTGTCTATAAATTTTCTGTGGGTCCCATAGCCACATCATAATTCATAATTTATTTATTGATTGCTAATATTAGGTGGGTCCTACAAATATCACATTAGGGAATTTCTACTATGCATGATTACCCACACTAATGCCCCTCTAGTGATTACTATAATTAGCTTGGTTAATATGAATAGGTCTTACATTGATTTTTCATAAATGAATTCTTCAATGATGTTTAAAACTCGATAGGGCTCTCTGCTATAATTACCATTGGATGTATTACATTATGGTTATTAACATTTGGTGGTCCCGCATTGATTAAAACACATTACTCATGGGTTTTACCATTCAGTCTAATGACTTTTTTAATTAGATGGACCCTACCATGGTTACCAATATTAAATCACTCAATCTAGTATGACTACTAGTTAGTGGGTTCTCATTGGGTCAATCATCCCTGCTTCTCTATTCATTTATTATTTCCGTGGAACATCTACCGAAATTCTTATAAATTGCCAAACACTTCAAGCTATATTAGAATTTGAAGAAATTTCCAAACAACATAAGTGACGCAATATTATAATATGACACTAATTTATTCTGTGATAATGAAATCTTATGATATTTAAATTTAGTGATATAATGTTATTATTTTATTCAAACACCTGCTAATCGAACATTTTATAATATTAGATCAGACAACCGACAATATCAATGAAAATGAATCTTTTAGATGGCTTATCCAAGAAGACCCTCTTGCCTTTGGTCGGCTAGTGGCCCCCAAAAAACTCATAATAGGAACGATGCAACATGGATGATGTGTTTCCAAATCCCACCAAAATAAATAAATAAATAAGAAAAAGACCACCATTGTACAAGTGGGTGAGCAATGCATGCAACAATCAATGCACTGAAAATATTGGCTGTGACTGGCAAAGATCATTGGACAGCTATCTGTTTGCCACGTGTATGGCTGATACTGTAAATCAGGTGCAGAGTATGCAAAGAAAGAGAGGGGTGTGTGGTCATTGTGCGAGGCTGTGAGCTGTGTAATGGGCCTGATTTCTCTCAGACAGGTATAAAAACGGTAACATCACCAATAATAGCTACTTGCCTTTTGTATCAGTCCTAATCACAAGTTCACCACCTCCCCCATTTTTATTTCATTTCAAGCCCTTTTCTCTTCTCTCTTCTGTGTCTTGGTTGGCTTTTTGTTTTTTTCTTGTCTCATCTCTTTTGCAATGGCAGAATCCTTCTCTCTCTCTCATGTCAGGTACTTATATTTGCCTGCATTTTTTTTTCTATTCTTCTTTTTAGATTATAGATTTTGATGTTTTCCCTTCTGGGTAACATAGAGTTGTTCTTTCTACCATCTAGGCTCTGTGTCACCCTTGTAGGTCCTGAAATGCTACATTTGTCTTGTCTCTTCCTCTCTTGTCACCTTTTGAATTGCCACGAGGCCTAATTTAATACTTTTTGTCAGATTGAAATCTAAGAAATGATTGGCTCTTTAATTCATTAAAGAGTTAGAATAATCTAATGGAGTTGATATTTTTCATAATTCTGATTTTTCCATAGCCCTAGGTGGGCCTAACAGATGTGTTTGCGCTAAAATAAAACTCATATCAAGAAATATATATATGTACTGTGTGGCTTCGAGTTTTGCCAGTGTGGACTCTACTGTGCAAAATAAAAAGAGATGCAAAGGGAGCTTATATAAAAGTGATGTTGTGTGTCTTTGTGGAGCAGAAAACGCCCCGAATTTTTCTTCTTAAAAAATGAGTAGCTAATGTATCCCCCACCCCAATGCTTGACAATGATGAGAAGTAGACAGGGATAGATGTATATGCTACATAGTTAAGGGTGTGTGTGTCCAATATCAGTCCAAATGATCTTAAAGTTATTTGAAGTCAGAATTCCGGAGGATTTTTGAAAGTGCATCTATCCGATATACACTTGAGAATGGTTCTTCATCAACTTAACCCCCTCACACAAACTACCCCTAACTTCCACTGGTCCAAAATTTTACACTCATCCAACAGTGTCTTACCATTGGGTTTGAAATCCAGTAAGCATGGTGCCTTTAAAACTATTAAACCTGAAGACTGTTGATGGAAGGGGTCTGGACTATCTAATGTGATAAATATTTTGCATACCCTTTGGTCTCAATGAGATCTTTCTCAACCATCTAGATTGGTCTTATGATTGATTATAAGAGACTCGAATCACCCCTAATCATGGGTTACCCTTCTATCCTCTAATCCTCCCCCAGACCTACCACCTCAGATGGGCCCCATTCCCCTCCACAATGCATTGGGATAGTTAGATTTGTTTGCTTGGTTATTTGGTACCTTCAATTTTATAGATTTTGATGTTTATTTCCATTGCACAACTTGATAGATTTTGATTACTGTAGAGTTTTTCCTTCGCTTCTCTGCATAATCTGTTTCTTGAATGTTTGTGTCCACAGATTAGAGATGTAGACTTCGATTTGTGCTGCATTGTTGATACTGAAGCTCACAACAATGGCTGCCTGTGGTGGTCTTCAAAGTTTATTTGAAAACACATTGCCTGAAAACCCAACACCAAAACATATGGCCCCTTGGAACCAGATCAATTCCTTGAAACCAATTGATCTCTCCTCCATCACTGAGTTGTTTGAGGAGACTCACTTCAAAGAGACACCCAAATCTCCTTGGCCTAATCCAAATCAAAACCCGCCACACAAAATTGAACAGAACCAATCTTTGGATTCTTTCATGGTAGAAGCAAAAAATCACAATTCGGGTTGCTTTACACCATTGAATTCAGAAAGACTACATCTTTGTACAGAAGGACTAGGATTTGAGAGCTCGGATGAGGTTGAAAACTTGAGTGAAAGGGATGATGGTTGGAGAAATCATGACAAAGTAAACACCATGAAGCATTCTCTTCTGGATGAAGATAGGAATTTGAGGAATTGCACAAATATCATTGGAGCAGGCAAAGCTTTTATAAGCTCAACGGCCACTGGAAGCTTTCCTCCTCCAATTTCTTGCATAGGGAGGAGAGGAAAGCCTGGCTTTAGCCTTAAATCTTATAGGCATGATGGGAGGTTTGTTCTTAGGGAGATCAAGATCCCCAGCCATGAATTCTTGCATGCTTTGAGGGAAGACGGGCGTCTCAAGCTGCATCTTTTTCCATCCACAGAAATATTCCCCAAAGTAGCAAAAGGAAAAGAAGAATATGATGATGACTATGTTGATTCGAATGAAGAAGACGAGAACGATGATGATGAAGAGAAGAAATCAGTAGCCACAGATGAAATCTGTAAAGGCTATGAATCTCCTACTAGTGTTTATTTTGGACATAAAACTGATAGATAGCTACAAATGCCATGAATGGCAAGATTAATCTTTTTTCTCTCTGGGGGTTCTGGAGTGCTTTATTTCTTTTATTTTTATTTTAGGAGCATCACAGTTATGGTCTTAAAAGTATAGATGATTTAGCATTGTAATGGTACATATTGTGAAAGGAAGAGTACATAAGAGTTTGTTTGGATTCAATCCTTCTTTTGAGATATTTGGCAGTATTCATGGCCATGTTGCTCTGGCTTTGAAGGAAATTCTATTTAGTTTGTGTTTCAAGCAAACTGATGACTCAATGTTGCTAATGTAGACCATTGATATTAGGAATGAGTGCATGCTTCAGGATTTATATAAACAGTTGTTAAACATCTGGAAAATTTTCTTCAATTGATTTGAGTTTCTTTGTTCATCTGTACAACCTTTTTCTAGAGATGCCAACCTACTTTTTTCTGGGCTTGAGACCAGCACATAAGAGAAGATTTTTACATAATTGTCTTGCAACCACAGTAAGAGAAAAAAGCATTTAGAAACAACTTTTCAATGTAGTATTGCTCCAAATTTGCTCATAAAACATGCCTCTCTGTAGATATGTCATCTTCAGCCACCTTAATAGAGTAGGACTGCTAACCTTTGTGGAATTCTATTATTTCTTTTTGGGTGTTTTTAAAAGGGGCAGTTGGAGAGTTCCTAACTGGAGAATTCCCCTGATAAATTTGGTTCTTTATTGGCTCAGACCTATTAATTCTTGCTTCTCTATTTTATGGAGAGTTTTTAGACAGGACAAAGAAATATGAGTAACATTACCAACAGTAAAGCCATGTTCAATGTTAGGTGCAGGCATCAAAATAATGCTGTTACTATCTTCCTTTTTCTCAACTAATTTGAAGTTCATTGCTAAGTGATTAGAATTCTAACTTCAATTTGCTATATGTGTATTCTTTTGCTCATCGTTATCACCATCATGTCAACCTTGTTCTATTAATCTGAAGTTGGCTTAGGGACCATAAACATGTGCCCTTTGCTGATACCTCTTAACTTCAAAAAACTCTTATTTCTCAACTCATCCAGATCATCCAAATTGACCGGTCTCTATAGGGCCCGCAGGGTCTTTAACGATAGGGCTCAGTGTTGGAAAAAATGGCTAAAAGCACCACTATTTTTGTTAACTTTGAGCCAAAATCTAAGTGGAACCCACTTATCATTTTAGGTGGGAATACATGGGAATGTAATCTACTCCATGAGTAGATTAGAGACAGGTATTGGGTTGCTCTAATCCATTAAGGAGTGAATGAGAAATTACCTCTAAAACACCACTGCTTGAACATGTTAAACATGGAAATAAAAGGAAGTGGTGAACTTGCTTCCCACATTGCTTGGGAGCAAAAGATTCTTTGGATATAAATATACTTACCTTGGTAGTATAAGGAGAGCCCCAAGGGGCATCCCACTTCTGTGGAGAACCTAGACCTAGACCTAGACCCAGACCCAGTCACACACACGTGAGTTGGGCTTGGCTCGACCCACTACCCGTTTACAATTTTTTGAGAAATTTTATTTAATAAAACTTTTTCTTTTTGCAAATGGGATGTGTCCAAAGTGGTGTGTCATCTGTTTAGTGAACAGTCACTATTCTGAACAGATGCAACCCCAATGAAAGAGTCCCTGAAGCATGAAGCAGGCTATATAAGCATCCTGTCCCATGCGTGCTCTTCTGCACTTCTAGTTCGACTGACACATAATTTGCAGTGCTGCTGCTGTGTGTATTCGATCATTGTATCCTGGGAGACAGACGCCACTGAAGCCCATTAGCACCGTTACGGGGGCGAATTTTATCTTAAGGACATAGTGTTAAATACTAGCCTTGATCAACCTTCTTCTGCGAATTTCTGAGTTTCGTAAGTTCAACAACAAAGTACTGTTTTTCTGCCTTCATACAGTAAATGATTTCCATTTCTAGATTACTTTCTGTAATTATGTTTTACTGTTGATTGCTTCACTGTTGTGAGGATCTATTTCCTAAATACTGAATTATTTATCTGTGTATTCGGAACAACACTCGGCAGAGAGAATATCTTGATTTTTAAGAATTTTTTTTAATGGAGAAGATCTTGATTTTCATTATAAAAAAACAAAACAGTGTTTAAATTAAGCCAATGTTCTCACCCTCTAAGAAGAGAAGACAGAAGAAGAAAACTATCCACGCTACAAAATTTGAACTAAAATACATATTCAGTCCTTAAAACAAACAGTCCATAGCTCTTTTTTTTTTTCCCTCCACTTGTTTTCTCTACCTTTTTGAGACCTGTATCTCTCTTCCAGAGCAAGGAGAAATAGTGATTAGTGAAGGAGAAATGTTCCTACTTAAGGCAACCATATATGTCATGAATGGATCCCACCCTTGCTTTATCTTAACTTGTTTATATATCATATCTTTTGAGAGCTAGCCCAAGTTTCAGATCAAATAACGTACACCATTGGACTTCGACTGGCAGGGAAGAGAAGATATAACTACCTATTTTACACACCTAAATCCAACATTATATATCACTCCAATTGGCAGGGCCGGCCCAAGGGGCAGGCGGGAGAGGCCGCCGCCTTGGGCCCCAATAATTACAAATTTTAGGGCCCCATATTATTTTATGTTTTGTATATATATGTTTAAATATTTAGTCTAATATGTAAATTGAACAGGCCCAAATTAATAAGCACATGTGTGTAAATATTTAGCCCAATAAAAACTAAAAGGCCCAAATTTAAAGCCCACCTTAATTTAAATACCATTATTTAAAACCAACTTAAAGGCCCACCACCATACCACCATAAGATAAAGACTTTAAAAGTCAAACATGGGCCCACCACCAAAAGATAAGACCACCAAACTTTTCAGCTTTCCTCATTTCTCGTGAGCATCAGAAAAACTTGATTATACAAGTTTGATTAGTGACTTTGCAGCTAAAAATGCGAGAAGATCTTGTTTTCAGTAATACTTTTTGTTTTTTTTTTTTTTTTTTGTTTTTTTTTTTTTTTTGTTGTTGTAGGTTTATTAGCCTTGTTTTTTGGAAGGGAATGTTGGTGTGTGAATTGTAGGCTTTTGGCCAGGGTAGATAGTTTTAGAGAACTACATTGTGCTTGATTCTTGGGATTAAATATAGCCTCCCTCGGTATGTAGGCAATCCTAAAGTTATCTGGATGCAGCACTTTTTTGTAATAAAAAATATCAATTTTTTTGTTAGAAAATTATAATGAATTGAATTTTTTTAAAATAATTGTATAAGGGCCCCATTTTTTAGAGGTCGCCTTGGGCCCCCTAAACGTCAGGGCCAGCCCTGCCAATTGGAGTATAAAGTTTGGATAGTTTTTTCCACCTCAATATTTCCCACCTATTCTCCTCAATCAACAGAGGCCCATGAGCGCTTTAAAGCATTGTTTAGCTCTTTTTTTTGGTTGGTCTAGCATTGTTTAGCCATAAAAGGGTTAAGCAAACAAGTAAATTATAATATATTAAAGCCAAGAGTTTTGTCTTTAATTTTGACCATCAGTTACAATTTTGAGGGTAAGTTATTCATTTCTTTCAAAAGTTCCACTACTTTATCTCATGGACATCCAACTAATCATGCCCACTCTGTTGGATCGTTTTATTAGTGGTGCCCCACATGACCACAACTTCAAATCTATGAAACGGTTTTCTCCTTCTTTGGATTCCATTTATGGTCTTAAAGGGTATTTAGTGGTTGCCGACAAATTATAAATTTATTTCTCTTCTTGATGGAAGGAGAGATTTAGGGCCTACAAAAGGCAACTCGGTTAACTCTCTTGGACACGATAGTTTCTCTGCAACCATCACTTACCGGAGAAGAAAAGACAAAGCACAAGAGAGTTGTGATTCCCCATTGAATACCAACCTTCTGTTGGATCAGAGTTTCAAGATGGCACAATCAAGTACCATTTAACTACTCTACTGGTTTAGATTTGATGTTTATAGTATTATCGGATTGATTCCAGAGAGGGTTTATAAACCCAAGGTTTTCTAACATCTGGTATCAAAGCCTGCTGGCTTCAATCCAATGATCTATTATCGTTTTATCGGGACTTTTTGGATTCTTCCATAATAAAAACCCAAATATCTAGATGAAAGAAAATTTTGGGCATTTGATAAAGAGTATTCAATTTATTAGATAATGACACCCTCAGAAATGAGGATTACAATGTCCAACCCAATCTGAAAGAGATGGGAAGAAAAGATTTATTTTTTGTCATTTAAGTTATTTTTTATTTAAGAATTACATCAAAGGTTTTTATCTCATGTTTGGTTACTGTTATCATTTTTTTTGCCACGTCAGTATCATGATAACGATAACATAAGAGTATGTCTGAAAAGTCATAAGGAATATTTTTTACGAAATTTATATATTAAAAAAAATGTCGTACACTATGCGCAAGACAGCTCACTGTATACTATGCTGACAGAAAATGAAAGGTAACCCATTCGTTTCTACCCTTTTTTCGATGGCTAGGCCAGGCAAGGAAGGTCGAGTCAACCCGACCTTACTAGCCCACCATGGCTACCCAAGATGGATAGGATGGGCCGGGTCAACTTATGACTTGGCCTGGCCCGACCTGACCTGCTATTCATGAATTTTCTGGGCTGGGTCAGGTTCTGGTCATGGCCAATTTATGGGCCAATTGTAGGTTAGGCCAGACCAGCAAAGGGCCCACTACGCCCATTTTAGTTTTGGAGAAATTATTTCTAGTTGGACCCACTTATTAGACGGTACATATTTGAACATTCAATTGACCAAAATAAACTTTAGAAGTGACCCAAATCAAATTTTAGAAGTTGACCCTGAACTATGAAATTGTAAATTATAGTATGATCGATGGTTTTGATTATTCTGATGATACTTTTACCATCAAATCATTCTATCAGACATTAATAGGGTCTATTTGAGTTCTGAAAATTTTTTACTGGGCATTGATTGGTCAAGATTAAGTTAGATTGATCATTAAAGTTTGATTCTAATTATTCTTCTATATTGTTTATTCAATCCGGTCATAGCCGTTAAATTAATAGTATTGGCGATAAATTATATTCTAAATTCATTGATCAATTTTAGAATTGAACAGATTGATCAATAATATATGGTCTAGATCTTATTTTGATCATAAAAGACACATTTGGACATGGATCGATCCATTTTCTTCTGTGTATTGATGGCATTGAGATCTATCGCATGGATAGATCTGATGGACTCATTAATCACTCTAAATTAGAGCATATTTTATTTTAACATTATGTTTAACTTTTTTTTTATACTTCTGCTGCTAATTTTACTTATTTAGCAAAATCAGAGTTCTATTTTATTGTTAATATTCAGATATGCTCACTATGGTTTAATATTTAGAGTTATTTATTTCTTGGATTGAATGGATGTATGGTTACGAATCAATTAAAGATATTAGGTATTGATCAATGATCAATTAATGATAATTTTGACCATTGATCTATGAAATGATGCCTAATCAACTTAAATGTGATATAATAAAGCTATTCGAAAATTATATAATGGTGCATATGGACCAATATTTTTGATTGATTGGTTCATCACACTTAATGACCGAATGAACTAACATTATCACTTAAGTATTGTTATCAATTTAAATAATTCAACAATTTATTAACTTGGTAGCCGCCAAAACGACCCAATTATAGATAATTGTTTAATTATCTAAATTGAGTTAAGGAAGTACAAACTCTACTGTTTGAATCTGACAACACTTAAAATTGCAATTTCATAAAGGAAATGGTTCATTTAAACCCAAAGGTATGATTGTCCATAATTTGAAATTGGAATATGACATGGTTAATAAATGTGTTTTGCTTGTATTTGATTTATACCCAAGTGAATATATATTCAATACAATCACATCACATATGATAAACATGGTAATATTAATCAAAGAAAAGTAATATATTTACATATTGTTTTTCCAACCCAAAGGTGGCTTTACAATGATGTACATATCACTTTTAAATTTAAGTATATTACGTAGATAAATTCAAAACATCACATAACTTATTGTTACTTGTTTGTTTTTCTTCAGTTACAAATTCCATGACATCACCTTCAGCTTTAGGGAATATACCAATGCTAGATGGATCAAACTTTATTGAATGGCTGGATATGTTATTGTTAGCTATTACTTACTTGGACCTTGATATGGCTTTAGATGAGCCTAAGCCAGCAATACCCACGGATGCGAGCTCAGTTGATGAAAGGGCTAACTATAATAAATGGATTAAAGCTAATAAGGTTGTGATAAAAATTATTATAAACTCAATTTTGATGACCATTAGAGGTTCCATCGAAGCAAAAGAAAATGCAAATGACCTACTAGAAGCTATAAAAGGTCAGTTTCAAATAACCGATAAAGCTCTAGGTGCATTTTGATTAGCCATATTACTAGCATAAAATATAATGGAACGTTGGGAGCAAGAGAACACTACGTCAAAAAGTACGAAAAATGACGGATAATATCCGTCATTTTCTAAGAAAAACGATGGCTATGACAGTAGGAACGAACGTCGTTAAAAACATAGTCGTTTTTCAAAAACGACTGTTTTTTTAGTCGGTAAATTAGAAAATAATGATAGCTTTGCAATGTCGTCTATAAGTGTCGGAAAAAAAAACGACTGTTTTAAGCGGTCTTTTTTTTTTACATTTAAAAAAATTATTGAAAAACCCGGGCCTGCCCAGGTTTTTCAATATATTTTAGCTTACAAATGCATTAAAGTCACTAAATTTTCATTAAAATATGGACCCCACTCCAAATATTTAAAATATGGGGGGTTATGTACAGTAATCATACATTCAAAGCCCAAACAAAGGTCACATGCACCTTTACATATAATATTCAAAATTACAAAGCATTCCATAAATCCCTATATAAACAAATTCCAGCTTGCCACAACCGGTTGTGGTTTCAATCCCTGCAAAAACTAGAAAAAGTACAAAATTACAGTGTTTTACACTAAGTAGGAGGTACAAATCAACAGGTTAGTCAAAATGTTGACACCAAAAGCAATGAGACATAAAACATGATGCAATTGCAGACATCAAACATCAAACTGGCAATGATGTTACACATGAAATCTGCCATCATTAGAAAATATGAAACATAAATTGAAATAAAGTTGCAACTTAAACCATCCATGGGCCATAGCTTTGGGTCAAATATTGGTTGAGACATGGGCTAATGTAAGTTCCATGTCTGCTGGCTATATCATGGTTTGAGGATGTTGGAATAAGGGTGCATATGAAAGAAAGTCATACTAAAATGGTTTATATTTATTTCCTACTAATGTCCAATGATGTGAAAGCTATCAAGAAAATGTGCATAAATTAAGGTTCAGTAGATTGCAGGTGCTCTCATCCAGAAACAGCAAAAAAGAATGTCTTGATATAATAGAAACTCTTCCACATTAAATAAGTAGCTACATTTGGCCTAGGGAATATATGGATATGGTGATGTGATATGAGACATCATCTAATCTATATTACTAAAGGGATGTATTCTTCCTCACATAAAGACATCTGGCGCAACCTCAAACTTTTTGCAATGCCATTTCCGAAGTTGCCCTTATCCCTAAAATCTCTTTATCTATTACACACTCAAAAGACCTAAAATCCCTCCATGAAGAATCATCTTCCACTCAAAAGCCTAAAATCTCTCCATGAGATTCCTAAATAAGCCAACACACCAGATGTACTATATTTCTAAGTGATGGGGCCCATTTATGGGGCCCATTTCTACTTAAATGTATTTCATTCAAGTGGGGCTGATCAATGAATAATGGGGCTCATTTATAATTAAATGTATTTCATTCAAGTGGGGCTCATCAATGAATAATGGGAAAGTTAAGGCCCACACCAGATGGGCTCATTTCTAATTAAATGTATTCACAAAAGATACTCATTGCCCACCTTCAAAAATCAATTTTTCTCACAAATGTCTATGAGTAAATTAAGGCCCACAACGGATCTGATCTTTTGTATTGGTTTTATCTTATGTTTTTTTATTCTATTAGAAAGATGTCATCTTTTTTGAGAAAAAATAATAATCTATATAACTATGGGAATGTATTCCCCCTACTTTTAACCACAAGCCTCCAAATTTCCATCCCTCACTATCTAGTATATATGAAGACAGGTGTCAGTATATTCTCTCTCTCCACTCTTTCCACTGTCCTCTCTCTAAACTAACTAGCCAATAACTTCCTCCAAAAAATTAGTCTTTCCCCTTTAGCCCAATGGAGATGGCCCACCTGGTGTATTAAAAACAAATGGGTGGGTTGATCTTGATCGAGATTTGGATTAAGGGTGGGCCAATTTCAATGTGACCAAATTATAGTTGACGTTGATTTGAAGTCTTTAAAAGTTATTCTCTTTTTAATTTTTTTTTACACAATATGGACAAAATGAATCTTAATGTTGATTAATATGTTAGAAGCACCAATTGGAGGATCTATATCTCAAACCAACAAACCAATAATTTATATTTTGGAATTCTACATTAATCAATTCATGGGATCCATCCCGCACGTATGGTTTTATGGACGGTTATAATAGAGATGATGGACCCCATTCATCATGGTCTCACTTAAATAGGTTAGGTTTGGTCAATTTGTGAGGTCTATGATCATTTGATCATTTGATCTTTATCAATCAATTAATGGGTCCCAGCCCGCATCATATGATTTTATGGACGGTTAAAATAGAGATGGTAGACCCCATTCATCTGGGTCCCACTTAAATATATTTGATCAATTTGTTAGGTCTACGATCATTTGATCTTTCTTAATCAGTTCATGGGTCCCATCCCGCATAATATGACTATATTTCTAAGTGATGGGGCCCATTTATGGGGCCCATTTCTACTTAAATGTATTTCATTCAAGTGGGGCTGATCAATGAATAATGGGGCTCATTTATAATTAAATGTATTTCATTCAAGTGGGGCTCATCAATGAATAATGGAAAAGTTATGGCCCACACCAGATGAGCTCATTTCTAATTAAATGTATTCACAAAAGATACTCATTGCCCACCTTCAAAAATCAATTTTTCTCACAAACGTCTATGAGTAAATTAAGGCCCACAACGGATCTGATCTTTTGTATTGGTTTTATCTTATGGTTTTTTTATTCTATTGGAACGATGTCATCTTTTTTGAGAAAAAATAATAATCTATATAACTATGGGAATGTATTCCCCCTACTTTTAACCACAAGCCTCCAAATTTCCATCCCTCACTATCTAGCATATATGAAGACAGGTGTCAGTATCTTCTCTCTCTCTACTCTCTCTAGTGTCCTTTCTCTAAACTAACTGGCCAATAACTTCCTCTAAAAAATTGGTCTTTCCCCTTTAGCCCAATGGAGATGGCCCACCTGGTGTATTAAAAACAAATGGGTGGGCTGATCTTGATCGAGATTTGGATTAAGGGTGGGCCAATTTCAATGTGACCAAATTATAGTTGACGTTGATTTGAAGTCTTTAAAAGTTATCTCTTTTTAATTTTTTTTACACAATATGGACAAAATGAATCTTAATGTTGATTAATATGTTAGCATCACCAATTGGAGGATCTATATCTCAAACCAACAAACCAATAATTTATATTTTGGAATTCTACATTAATCAATTCATGGGATCCATCCCGCACGTATGGTTTTATGGACGGTTATAATAGAGATGATGGACCCCATTCATCATGGTCTCACTTAAATAGGTTAGGTTTGGTCAATTTGTGAGGTCTATGATCATTTGATCATTTGATCTTTATCAATCAATTAATGGGTCCCAGTTATATTAGGTCAATTTGTTAGGTCGATGATCATTTGATCTTTCTTAATCAAGGCATGCCTCACCTAAATAATAAAACATTTAGAAAAAAAATAAAGATCAAATTAGCAACAAAAAGAAAGACTCACAAGTTTACTAATTAATAAATTTATTAAAAATAATTCATATCAGTCTGTGCATTTGGTGGTTCCGTGGTCCGTGCATAGCACGGGGTTTTTCTATTGTAAACTATAGTGAAGGATCTCACAAGATAATCCATTCTCTAATTCAGCAATCCCTGTCCTTTGGTTCATAGCCATATCTGTCTGCCTCTGGCCTGCAATATTCATCACACATATAGCCATGTGATTATGCTTTATCAGACACCCATCAAAATAATTCACGTGGGGAAGGTCAGACCAGTCCTAACCATTGAGTAGCTGGTCACAGTAGATCAATGGGAAGAAGATCTACCACCCTTAGGTAAATAAAAAATAAATGCATTGGAGGGGGAAAAATCAAAATACCTGCCCCTTTGTTAGTGCTCTTCACTGTTCAATACATCTGCAAGAGAAAACAACACAAAATTCAAGAGTCCACATTGCTAAGATTACCCCTCAAGATGCCCTTTTGTCCTTAGTCTTTGTTTCCCACGACCCACTACAAACCGTAATAACAACTACTACAAACCGTAATAACAACTAGGTTCTGGAATAATAATAACAGATAATAGCTACAGAGAAGGTGATAATTATAACTATTTGCTCTTAAATTCATTACCCAGAAAATAGTTTCTTGATACCTGCAAGTGGCTCTTCACATGAGCTAGTGTCAGATAATTCACGTTCATCAACTCCAAAACTGATTTGGGTGTCGCTCCTATGATAACAATTTCCAAAAGAAAGAGCTTAAAACAATGGGCATTGTCTCCGAAAATTGATGGCATATTATTTGAATTACCTTTCAGTGAAGTCTTTATAGTTGTCTGAAACAAGGTGGGAGTCCACCTGATGAATGGCTTTAAATGCATTGCTCCTTGATGCTTTGTTAGTTTTCATTTTTTTTTTCTCCTTTTAACTTTTGATTTACATCAGCAGTATTTATGGGCAACTGACCTTGCAATAACTTGATGAAAAAAATGAGTAACATAAACCTGGCAACAACTTGATGAAGGCTTCACTGCATTGATGAAAGGTTGCAATAGTGGCCCCATAACCCATGACAGAGACACTGTTCACACTTCAAGATCATTTTTATTTGCATACTCCAAAGCCTCACAATTTAACACTTTGAAATTCTCTATCACCAAAAAAAAGAAGGAACCCTTGAAATTTTAGACTTTCCAAACAAGAAAAAAATTACCACTTTATTAAAGCAAATTCCATAGCATCAAAGATAAAAACAACCACTAATAGTCTATTAAGAAGGTAAAAGATGATCTCAATGATAAGTCACATTCTCAGCCCGTGACCTTTATGAAGAAAGAAAATTCTCAATACAAATAATTCTCAATGGACAGCTCATTCATAGCATCAAATCCTCATAATTGCCTAGACATCCTTTTGGACTAAACACGTGATGCAAGATTCCACCAAGACCATTTAGTCAAATTCCTAATTTAAAGCTCATGTCATTCTCATCCAATAAAACATCAAGTTCAATGAAACTGGGAAAAAACTCAAAGGAAATCCAAATAAATTTATAATAACTTTGGTGAAGAAAACAATACCATTTCGGCCATAAACGTTAAATTCTCTACAAACTGTGGATACAAAAAGAGAAGAAGAAACACAACATGAGTAATGACTTTAGCTTAAATGAAGATTCCAGTATTCCACTAATGAACAGAAGAAAAAACTTGAGCTTGATGAAGCAAGGCCAAGATCAAATACATCCCAAATTCTCCACTTCAAGTTAAATTACATAAAGAACTCAAAGATTAAAATACAAAGAAAGAAATCTTGTGAGAAATCTAAAATCACGAACAACAAAAAAAGAAAAATGCAAAATTCCCTCAACTCAGTGCGTTGTTACAGCACATTATGTAAAGTAATAGTACATATTGTGCTACAGTCTATACTTGTCCCAAATATTTGAAATACATTTAAACATATATAGAAAATAAATTTGAACGCAACAAAAGAACAACAACAACAACAACAACATATATAGAAAATTAACAATTCACAGTTTGTCCTATTGCTTAGCTAGTCCTATAATGTTCATTAACAGTACCTTTCAGTATGAGTGTTGACTCTTAATTGGGTTAACTTAGCTGGTATTAGTATCCTTGAAAAGGTGAAAGATCACAAAGGGCAGAAGTATTACCGTTTCAATGGACATTACAATGTCTCTTTCCTTAAATCGATTTTTGCTACCCACTTAATCAATGTGCAGCACACCCCAGTAGAAAAAAAAAAAAAAACTTAAAGCAAGTGCATCAGTGAAGTAGGTTCTCAAATGAGAAGTCGATATTCCTTTCACAACCAATACATAATGATTAATCAGATCATGTGTAATGAATTTGCCCACTGCTAAGATTACCATGTTTGTTTGTTATCACCAATTATGTAGCTAATTCCTACCTAAAACAGAATACATCTTTCCATTCATCAAAATTTATTCCAAGAATTATAACATACACATGATATGCATGGTTTAGGCTAGCGTTACATACAACATACACAACAAATTGCAATAAATAAAACCACAAAGAGATGAAATCACATACCCCAATAAAGATTGATGGGGCCGGTATTTGTTTGCAACCAAATCAAGCTGTAACATTCAAAAAAAGAAGAGAATACCTCAAGAAAAAAGATAAAAAAAAAAGAGAAAGCACCTGCTGTTTTGGCATGGAGAGACTGGGCGGGAGGGATTTGCAGAGAGATGAGAGGGTTTCAAGGGTCATCTTCAAATCCAATTTCAAATGTCTAAGACACAAATGCAGAGACAGAGAAAAAAGGAGAGACAGAGGAAAAAAAAGGCCCATGATCATCTCACCTTTCTAGTCATGACAAAAAACACCACTTCCAGTTGCTATCTACGAAACAAATCGGGAGACAGAGAAGCAACAATAGAGATAGCATGCGCAGTGCGTGATTGGAGGACGGCAAACAAGATAAAAAAAAATAGGGAGGTACTGCAAGTCAACGAACATCTTCAAAATCAAAACCCATGAACCAAAACCCAAAGAAAATTGCAGATGAAGTGTTTACCGTTCTTGCAGAGCTAAGCGAGGACGTGAGTGGCGGTCGGATTTGTTGGGGATGTATTGCGCGCAATATCCACATTTCTAGGGATTCATCTCATTCTTTCCCAGAATCCATGGATCTTTATCCCAATCTCGACCAATACATCCACGAATCGAATGAGCAATCCTTAGGGGTGGGCCCAGTCGACCTTCCAGATGGGGCCCTGGTGGTCAGGTGCCGCTACCGGTTGCCGCTGACGCCGATGATCATCTTGATGGTGGTGCAGGAAGAGGCTGGGGCGAGGAGCATGCCGTAGTAGTCCATCGCCAGGGGAGAGAGAGGTGGGAAGGAGAGATGAAGGTGATGGGCGGTGGGCTGTCTGCGCAGGAACAGTGAGGGATATATTAGGACATGGGATCTATGGCGTTGGGTCGGAAGGAAGGGTGCTCTGCTCCCTTCCACGTGATTATCCACCAATGACGTGGGAGGGGGGAGATAGGGAGAGAGAGTGGGGAGAGGGGGATCGACTGATCGAGTGTTGGCGCCGGTCGAGGGGGAAGAGAAGGGGGAAAGAGGGAATTGTGATTGATTTTAAGGTATGGAGTGTGGTAATGGGATTTGGGTGGCAGCTTTCTTATTTCATTTCCGCGTTAACGACTTCTAAGGGCAGTCGGCAAAATTAACAGTCCGTCGCTGAAGAACGACTGTCGAATTAAGTCGGTAAAACCAACGTCCCAACGTCGGTATTCGGCAGTTTTAACGTAGTGGAACACATATTTACAATGGCAAATATCACTTCTAAATTGAAGGAAGTTGATATGACCGTGTATGAAAAATAGTTGGTGCAATTCATTTTCAATTCTTTTCCTCCTGAGTTTGGCCCATTTAAAGTAGCCTACAACTAGAGCTGAACTTCGTGGTCATTGAATGAGTTGATTGCAAAAGCTGATCAAGAAGAAATGATGCTTAAGGCTGAGGGACAACTAATTGTTAATTTTGTTTCTCAAAATAAGTCCAAAGGAAAAGGCAAAAAGAAAGCCAATGTTCAGGAAGCAAAGCCCAACAGGAAAAAGAAAGGTGCATAGAAGAAATATTCTTTTCTATGGAAAGAACGAACATTTTAAGAAGGATTGCCTAAAGCGTAAAAGCTGATTTGAAAAGAGGTAAAAATCTATCTTTTGTATGTCAAGAAACCAACTTAGCTAATATCCCTTCAAATTCTCTGTGGGTCAACTCTAGAGCAACCATTCATGTATCTAGTTGTGTAGGGATTCCTTTTAAGGCGGACTCCAAATGATAACGAGAAAACCATTACGATGGGAATAAAAAGGAATCAAGGGTCAAAGCTGTAGGCACTTATAGGCTGGTGCTTGAAACTGGTCATGTCCTGGATTTAGATAATACTTTCTTGGTTCATGATATTTCTAGAAACTTGATTTCAGTTTCGAGACTTGGTTGTAATGGGTATAATCTCAACTTTGGACATGGCATTATGCATATTTTTAGCAATAATATTTTGATTAAGAATGTTTATATATGTGATGGTTTGTATAGATTAAAGCTAGATTCTATGTATGAACAAACTTTACACACACCTCACATTAATTGTGGATTGTACATAGGCATGAAAAGAGGGCCACTAAGTGAGAACTCATCAAGGCTATGGCACAAAAGATTAGGGCATATCTCTGAACAGAGAATGAAAAGATTGGTGACTGATGGTTTATTGCCCAATCTTGATTTCATCAATTATGGTGTTTGTATTGGTTGTATAAAGGGAAAACAAACCAATACAAACAAGAAAAGTGCCACAAGGAATTCTGCACCCTTAGAAATTATTCATACAGATATATGTGGTAAAAGTCATGTTCCATGTTTTACGGGAGAGGAATACTTTATCACTTTTATAGATGATTTTTCACGATATGGTTATGTTTATTTAATTAAAGAAAAATATGATGCTATAAAAGTCTTTAACATTTTTAAGACAGAAGTAGAAAAGCAATTAGATATGAAAATTAAAGTAGTGAAATCTGATAGAGGTGGTAAGTATTATGGTAAATACACTAAATCGGGTTGTAACCCGGGCCCGTTTGCTAGATTCCTAAAAATGGAAGGTATTGTAGCACAGTATACAATGCCAGGCATACCTCAACAACATGGTGTAGCCGAAAGAAGGAATAGAACGTTAATGGATATGGTAAGGAGTATGGTTAGTAACACCAACTTACCCGATTCAATGTGGGGAGATGCATTAAAGATGGCAATGTATGTATTGAGTCATGTTCTTACGAAAGCAGTTCCCAAAACTCCTTTCGAGTTGTGGACCAGTAGGAAGCCCACCTTAAATCATTTTCTAGTCTGGGGTTGTCCATCTGAAGTGAGAATTTGTAACCCACAATGAAGGGAATTAGACCCTAAAACAATCAGTGGATATTTCATTGGTTATCTGGACAGGTTTAAAGGGTATAGGTTTTACTATCCGACCCATACAACTAGGATTGTTAAATCTGGAAATGCCAAATTTTTAGAGGATCATGAGAAAAGTGGGAGTGATCTTAGAACCATGACTTACAATGAAATAAGGGAGCCACTAGAGTTGCCTATTGAACAAAGCAGGGTTTTTGTCCCACTTGATATCATAGTTAATGAATATCAAGAGGAACAACAACCACACAATTTTGAAAATCCCATCAATGAGGCATTCCCTGAACAAAATAATGATCCACTTCCAAATACACAACAAAGCATCATTGAATCCAATCCGGAGATATTAAAGAGGTCAACTCGAATGAAAAAAACATGCTATTCTGGATGACTATGTTGTGTATTTAGAGGAAGAATCTGACATTTGCATTAAAGAAGATCCTAAGACGTTTAAGAAAGCCATTGAAAATGAGAATTCCGATAAATGGTTAGATGCCATGAAGGATGAGTTAGAATCAATGGTCACAAATGAAGTTTGGGATATCGTTGAACTACCTAAGGGTTCCAAGGCCGTTGGCTGTAAATGGGTCTTGACCAAAAGGGATTCCAAAGGGAAAGTTGAATGGTTCAAGGCCCGACTCGTGGCCAAAGGTTTTACTCAGAGAGAATGTATAGAATATCACGAAACCTACTCTCCGGTGTCTAAAAAGGACTCATTTAGAATTGTTATAGCAATTGTAGCTCATTTCAACTTAGAGTTACATCAAATGGACGTCAAAATAGAGTTCTTAAATGGAGATATAGAAGAAGTGTATATGGAACAACCTGAAGGTTTCGTGAAAGATAATGAAAATAAACTAGTTTGTAAATTAAAGAAATCGATATATGGTCTTAAACAGGGGTCCAGACAATGGTATTTAAAGTTTAATCGCATTATTACATCTTTTGATTTTACTGAAAATACCGTTGATCATTATATATATCTCAAGGTTAGTGGGAACCGATTTATGATTTTAGTCCTATATGTCGATGACATTTTATTGGCTAGTAATGATCTTGGAATGATTTACGAAACTAAGGAATATCTTAAGAACAATCTTGATATGAAAGATATGGGTGAAGCGACCTTTGTAATAGGAATCGAGATTTATCGAGATAGATCTCGAGGATTACTTAGGTTATTACAGGAAGCCTATATTAAAAATATACTTAAGAGATTTTGTATGGAAGGGTGTAAGGCACAAAATAAACCTATGACAAAAGATGACAGGTTTAGTAAAGAACAATGTCCAAGAAATAAAATGGAAAGACAACAGATGGAAACTTGTCTTATGCAGCTGTAATCGGATGTTTAATGTATGTACAAACATGCACTAAACCCGATATCAGTTTTGTAGTTGGAATGCTTAGTAGATATCAAAGTGATTTGGGAATGGCACATTGGATAGGAGTTAAGAAAGTTTTGCAATACCTTAGTGGCACAAGAAATCACATGCTCTCTTACAGAAGGTCCGATCACTTAGAAGTGGTCGGTTATTCTGATGTTGACTTCGCTGGTTGCCTCGATACAAGAAAGTCGACTTCAGGATACATCTTTTTGTTAGCTGGCGGAGCGGTTTCATGGAGAAGTGAAAAAAAACTTTAGTGACTCCATCCACTTTTGATGCTGAATACGTGGCATGCTTTGAAGCCACAGGTCATGCTCTATGGATGCGTGATTTTATCTCAGGATTACGTGTTATGGACACCATTTCTGAGCCCTTGAAGACTTATAGTGATAATAATGCTGCAAGAAGATTTACTCAGAATGACAATTAGGTTTCTTCTAGTAAATCAAAATTTCTGAAAGTCAAATACCTTGTACTAAAGGAAAAAGTACGAGATCGATTAATGTCTATCGTTGGGTTCCCGACAAGCCTCATGATAGCAGATCCTTTGACAAAGGCATTGGCACCAAAGGACTACAAAGAGCATGTTAGATATATGGGCCTGATTGAACTGCCTTGTTGAAGATATGTAAAGACACTGTCATATTTATTACTGAAATAAGATTTCGTATTTTCTTACTTTATTGAAATTATTGTCACATGTGATCGAAGTGTATAAAGTGAGAAAATCAAAGAAAAATGGCATTATTGTACCCAATAAATAGGATTGCCATGAAAATCATCATATTTTATCCTTATTAATGATTGTGTTAAGTAATAATGCTAATGTAGTAATTATGAAAGAAAAAAACATCGTTAAAGGCATGTAACCGCCATAGTTCACATTATCAGACTTAGTCACAAATTAAATACTTAGCATAAAAGTTATGATGGCAAGTGGTTCAAAATGGTGATCACCGGTCAAGGTCATTTTTCGAAATTAGTTTTTTCAAGATCTTTTATTTGTTTTGTTTTGTGGTCATATGGACCAAGTGGGAGAATGTTGGATCGTTTTATTAGTGGTGCCCTACATGACCACAACTTCAGATCTATGAATCGGTTCTCTCCCTCTTTGGATTTCAACTATGGTCTTAAAGGGTATTTAATGGTTGCCATTAACTCCTAATTTAAAAGGACAAATTAGATATTTATTTCTCTTCTTGATGGAAGGAGAGATTTAGGGCCTACAAAAGGCAACCCGGGTAAGTCTCTTGGCCACGATAGTTTCTCTGCAACCATCACTTACCAGAGAAGAAAAGACAAAGCATAAGAGAATTGTAATTCTCCATTGAAGACCAACCTTCTGTTGGATCAGAGTTCCAAGATGGCACAATCAGGTACCATTTAACTACATTTAACTACTTTACTGGTTTAGATTTGATGTTTTTAGTATTATTGGATTGATTCTAGGGAGGGTTTAAAAACTCAAGGTTTTCTAACACAGTCTCCATTTTTGGAAGTTCTACTTCTTCCCTTATGCAAAAATTCTACTTTTTACCTCAACTCATCTTTTTCGTTTCTACCCAAATTTTCCTTTTCTGGATCACGAATACAGGTACTCTCAAAACCCTTTTAATGTATGAATATTAAATTTTCAATGCATGGAAATATCCATGCTAAGAGTGGAATCAAGACTTCCATTGCAGAGATATACTAACGAGGCCTAAAAAGTCCTTAAACCTGCAAAAAAAAAAAAAAAAAAAGAGACTTCTCCGTTAAAGAAGCTTTTGAGCTATCATGTGGGATCATCCGAAATTAATCAACATCCGTCTAACTATGTCTATTTCTTAAAAAGGCTATAAAAATTGATCCAATGTAGAAATCCATACAACATAAAGATTTCCCCTCTTTCAAGAAGATCAAGATACTTTTTTTTTTTGTTGGGTTGGAGAAGAATAAGATACTAAACTTGTAGAATAATTAATTATAAGATTCTTGCCTTTGTCATAAATGAAGTTTCCTCTGTCTGGAACTTCCTACTTCTACGAAGTTCTAAGAATATTTAACTATTGATTAAAGATTAAAAAAAGTTGGAAGCTAAATTATTTGATAAAAATATTGTGAAGGAAACTTACAAGAAGAACTAGTTCTTTCTCTGGTACGAAGAAAAGAAACCCTCAAGGAATTATTTGAATATCTCAATAAGGATTTACCAAGTTTAAAGGAAATTAGAAAAAAGGAAAGTAAAAGATAATGTTGACTTTAATATGCTTTATTACAGAGCCTTGGTGCACATATGTCGTGGGATCCTACCTGTGCCTAGGGGATTAGTATTTTCAAGTCAAATATCACGGGGGTACTCTTCTCAGCAAAAATAAAAAGAAAAACCTTTTACAAAAAAAAAAGGCCTTTACATTTTCATAAGACCTCAAAAAGGCCCCTCTATTTTGTGTTTTTACTAAAATCCTTCTTGATTGAGAGGCAAATGGTTAAAAAGGTAACTACTTTCTTTTGACTCTCCATTTCATTTGTTTTTTATGGTTTTGCCCTTGAGAAATTTTAACTTGGTCATCTCTAGCCATGTTTGGATAAACTATGCAAAACTAAAATCGAAATATGGGGCCTATAAAAACTATGCAACACTAGATATTAATCTTTAGGTGAAAATAATGGCCCAATATCTATGGACATTAAATTGTTGGCCTACACTTAAATTGTTCGAGTGGTTGGGAAGTCTGGCAATGAGCTGGAGGTCCTGGCTTCGAATCATTTAGGGCCTTACCCAATACACAATGCTGGTGGGTGGTGTTTTGTAACCAGGGTTTTACCAATGATCAATCGTAAGGGGGATTGGCGGGTTCCTCATCATAGAAAAAAAAAATTAAATATGGCCCAATATCTATGGACATAACTATCATTTTTAAATAATCAATGGGCAGAACTATCATTTTATCTTTTAAAGTAAGAGGGATAATCCATTTAAGTTTTTCTTAAAGGATAAATTTGTTAAAAGCACCCCCCCCCCCCCCCCCCACACCCCAAAAAAAAAAAAAAGAGAGAGAGCAGCTAAATGCGCACCATTTTTTTCTTTCCATACTCCCTTTCTCTCTACACCCACCATTGAAGTGTGGTGATTTCAGATTTTTCTTTGCACACCCCCATGATACCTAAACTAACCCAACCCCAACTCGGCCACCACCGCCCCTTTCCGGCAGCACCACCGGGAGAGGGAGAGAGAGAGAGAGAGGGAGAGGGGTGGTTTGAGGATTTTCTACAGGGGTATACTGGTAATAAGTTTTTAGAAAAATGGTGAGTGTGGAAAGAAAAAAGTAGTGTGCATATTTAGTAATTACCTTTTGTATAGTTTGAATGTCAGTCAAGGGGAGTTTTAGTAAAAACAAAAAATATATATATATGGGCTTTTTTTAGGTTGTCTAATACATGTGGGCCACACTTTATGATTTCATCTATTGGGTCCACTTTGGCCTCTGAATAATCATTTGATAACTCAAAACAATGGGCCAAGTTTAAGGTGGTCCCATGGAATTGTAAAACTGCCTCAAGATCAAGCAAAACCAAAGTGGTTTTTTTTTAAATTAAATAAAATCTAAAGTGCTTCTCAGTACATGGTCCTAATACTTTAGGGCCCGTTTGGATGTTTACAGAATAAAATATTTACAAATTTAAATATTGTAAGAATAAAATAATATATAATAGAATAATGTAATATTATAATATTATAATATTTTTACCGATTGGCAAATTTTGAACAATATTACAAATTTTAGATTGAGCTGTTTGGAAGATGCTATGATTAAAATAAATTACTTTATTAGAATAATTTTTTATTAAATATTTTAATTTATATGTAATTTACCACGTCTAGATTGAAAAGAAGTGTGGCAAAGTAAAGTTCAAGTGTCATATTTTTACCATAAGTTATTTTTCTTTTATCACATAAAACCATGGTAAATTATAGTAAAGTAAAGTCAATATAAAAAAAATACTTTATAACTGTCTGCCACTTTGCTTGTCCACATACTTGATCTCACCTTACTTTACCTTACCTTTTACCATGATATGACATTAATCTTTATTTTACTTTACCAAACATGTAAACACATTACTTTTTATTTACCATATAAAACTACAATAAAATGTGATAAAGTAAAGTAAGAAAAAAGAAAGTATTTTACCATTCCTTCTCACTTTACTTTACCATATACTTCATACCACCTTTACTTTACCCCACCCTTACCGTGCTGTGACAGTTACTTTTACTTTACTTTACCATATATGTAAACAAACACATCATGATCAATTTGGTGAACTAAAGTCTTTACTTTACTCTATGATCACTTTGTAATCATCATTTTGAAAGATTCTTATCTTTTAGAAAGTTTTCTACAGGGGAGAGTTGTTGGAGGAAATATTGAGCTTTTTGAAAGAAAAGAATCTTTTCTTCAAATTTTTCTTGGATTACCAAACGTACAAAATTCTCTTCTTTAGAAAATGAAAGATTATATTCTATAATTTTTTTTTTTTGTGTTTTCTTGTGCATCCAAATAGAAACAGGCCTTAGATAAATACAAAACTACCACTTTGATCAAACACAAATAATGTAATCTACATTTGAACTGCCAAAATTTGGGGAGGACTATTTTTTTCTCTTTTCCACTTTCAATTTTTTCTTGCATGAAGGGGAGGGCAGCGAATGTCACAATTGTGTGGATTGCAACAACATTATCTATCCTTTGATCTCTTGTTTATTTTTCTTGATTATAAACAATATGATAACAGATATTCTGGTATGATGTTAAAAAGATCGTTTCTTTAGAGAGGGTCAAGTGCACAAGCAAAACTAAAAGCCTTAGAACCCATTTCAAAACAAAGTCAAGTAAACATTAAATTAGCAAAACAAATATTGTTGTTATGAATTACATGTAATTTTATCTTCTATCTTTTATATTCATTTTTTTTAAAAGGAAAAATACATAAAATCTTAAAATATGTATATAGTTGAGAAACTGCAAATGCCACTTTGATTCTAAGGGTTTTTATCGAAAAAACCACTTCATGTAGTCAGTACACCGAATAGGGAACATTAGGCAAACATGCACCTAACAGGGAATCATACATGATTCCTAACTTTTTTTACCATTGTTTTTTTTGTGTTCGAATTCGACTTTCAGTTTCAGCGATGGAAGTCGAATTCAACCCTGAGATAGAAAGTGGGCTAATACATTTTAGTTCCCTGTGTCGAATTCGACCTTGTAAGAAACACCCGAAGGTCGCATTCGACTGGAAATGTACATGAGTTTTTATGACTTTAGGTTCAAGGAGAGCGTCTACGACGAGATCGTTAAAGTTCCGATAGATAAGAAGAACGTTGTGTCCCTCGGCGACATCATGGGCAAAACGATCATAATAGGGAAATTGTACTCTAGGTTGCGAGGAATTTTCACCCACAACACCGCCACCGCCGGAGTTAACGGCGACGGGCTCATGGCGCGTGACCTAACGTTTGAGAATGCAGCGGCCGGCCCCAATGTCCACCAGGCTGTCGCATTCCAGTTAGACAGCGACCTATCTGTCTTCAAGCGCTGCGAATACCTCGGCCACCAGGATACCCTCTACCTGCGTAACCTCCGGCAATTCTACCATTCCTGTCAGGTTGCTGGCTTTGGCAATTCTGCGACGTTCTTTCAGGACTCGGTCATCCTACCGCGGCCCCGGCAGGTGGATCCGGAGAAGGGAGAGACTAATGTCGTTACGACGCAGGGCAAGATGGACCCCTCCAGTAGACGGGGTTCGTGTTCCAGAACTGTTGGATTCATTTCAATGCACCCCATGAGTGGTAAGTCCCCAAGAGTAGATGGTTTGGTAATTATAGACTATTTGTTTTGCTGGCTTCGCTGTGGATGCATCATGCAATAGAAAATTCCCAGATTTAATGATGCCTTGAAGGACGACGCAATAGGCAAGTAAGAGGGTGTAGCAAAACTCTGCATTCAAAGAAAACTAAAAATGAAATATTGGACCAGTAGGATATTCCAATGAAATATTTTTGGGTGCATGGTAAATTCATATAGGAGAGCATGAGATCAACTAACATTACTCTAGTTGTACAGGGTTATGGTCCAAGGACATGATCTACATCATATTGCCAAGAATCATAAAATTTACATGATAGAATGCCTTCACAACTCCATCATCTTTATTTTTCAAGAATAGAATCACTTACTATAATTAAGGAGGATAACTTTTTATGTTGGTCCATATGTGTGTATAATATCTTTAAACTTGAAAAGGAAGCACTAGAAGTAGCCAGAAGGAAGAGAAGAAGATGATGATGATGATTATTATTATTTACCTCAATTGCCCAATTTAGGACTGATGAGTAGACTTTAACTGACAATCTAAGGAGAATGGAAGCAGAGCAAGCAAAGCTACTATTTCCATTGCTAACCTCTAAGCCATGAGTGCTACAAACACATAAGCAGTTCAAGTGCCCATGTCTTCTGGTCTCTGCTAACAAGGAATGTCTTCATATGGCTCACCCACTTGAAAATAAATCACATCTCAATTGCTCGCCTTAAGTTAGTACCCGATCATGCACCGGACTAACTCTTGGGGATGTTGGAGCTCCAAATCCATCAAATCTCCGAACTCAGCTCTAAAAAACTCATGTACATTTCCGGTCGAATGTGACCTTCAGGTGTTTCTTATAACGTCGAATTCGATACAAGGAACTAAAAATGTATTTTGGTCACTTTCTATCTCAGTGTCGAATTTGACCTCCAGCGCTGAAACTGAAGGTCGAATTTGACCATAAAAAAACAATGGTAAAAAAAAGTTAGGAATCCTGTACGGATTCCATGTTAGGTGCATATTTGCCTAATGTTCCCTGTTCGGTGTACTGACCACGTAAAGTGGTTTTTTTCGGTAAAAACCTCTTGATTCTATTACATTCTCTTTACTTGAGATTAGGTTCCTTATTTCTTTTTTCTTTTGTTTCCCCATTTTTTTCCTCTAACTTTCTTGGACTTCTTCCCTTCTATCGGTTTCGTGTCTTATAGATTAATCTAAGTTTTAGCTTACTATTTAACAATTAATAGCAGCATCAACTAAGTAGTGTGTCGATTCATATCACTTTTTATGGTTTCCAATTCTAAAATCAGTGCACTAACTATGATTTTTATCTTTTTTAGATTAGATAGCATGCAACATTAATTAGATATACCATTTTAGATGCTAATCCACAAACTTTCAGCACATTTGTCATAGCGTCCTTTCGGGCTAGGGCATTTTAATATCTCCAACACACATGAGACTCAGAATCATGGGGCCAAAGTTTGGTATAGAAATATGTATTGTTGTAGCAAAAGACCACTATGTATTAGAGTATTTTGTTTGCATTATAATATATTGGAATTGAATATATAAATTTAATACTATAAGTGGTTAAAAATAATATCAAGTGTAAAATTTTAAAAATAAACACCAAATAACATTTTACTATTAAGGAAATAGAATCAAAAGAACATGGGAGATAAATAAACCAGCTATCACCCTAGTAATTCATTTTATATCTTCACTTTATTTTATTTCCCTAAACGAAAACTTTATTTGATACTCCTATTTTAAAATTATCCTTCATTCTTCTATTTTAAATACTATAATGGTATGAATTCATTTTCTATATATTTTAATGCAAACACACAGTCCCTAACCATAATAATGATAGAATCAATGTATGAGAGAGAAAGAGAGTCTTTATGCACACATTTCAACCAGCATTGACCATTGAATATTGAATATTAAAAATATTGTGGTAATATCTAGAAACTCACCAAAAAATAATACTTTTTCCAATAATCTGCAAAAAATGAATCTACTATCAGAAAATCATAGCACATTAGAATAAAACGAGAAAAAAAGTAGGGAAACTACGAAAAAAAATCCCTATAGTGAGCCATGAGTAAAAAACCCACCTAGTAGGAGTTTAGAGAGGGCCCCTTCTGGTTTTTTTTAGATGTCTATTAATGTTGTTGATATCGACAATTGTTGCGGTTATACAAAAACCGCAAGAAACCCCCTTCTTCCCCATTTCTTCTTCCTCCTTTTTCCCTTATCCTCTTCAACAGTGCCTGTCGACACCTTTCCCTTTCGTTGGTCCTAGGCAGTGGTCTCAAGCATCATTTGGCGCCGCTTATACACAGTTGGAAGCACATGGAGGTATGTATTATACTCATTTTGTCTTCTTTGCATTAGGGTTTAAACAGAGCTTTCGGTGCTTTTCATTGGATCGAGACTGCAAGTTCCTTTTTTTCTCATTATTCTTAAACATAAAACCCAATTCCTAGATTAAACGAACTCTGATTTATTTTTTCTGATTAGGTTTTTTGAAGAAAAAATGGGTTGTCTGGCATTGTTACCCAACTGAGAAGTGGTTTTTTTTCAAACCCTCTCAATGCACACAGACGTTGACACCTGAGTTTTGTGGAAGATGGGTTTCACACCTTTCACACCTTTATTGGCATTGCTAGATCTTGGTTTCACACCTCTACTGGCATAGAGATCATATTTTGGGTCGGTTATACATTTACATACATAGAGAGAGAGAGATTAAAAAGTCTATGTACAGATTGTTGATTAAAAAAAGTTTAGAGAGAGATTAAATAGTCCATGTATAGATTGTTAATTAAAAAAGATTTAGATCACAAACTGTTTGTGCATTATATGATTGTTTGTGTTTCTCCATCACATCTTTAATACTGTTTGTGAAACCTATATTACTGAAACAAGAAATGGATACATATATTGACTAGTACCTCACTTGCTTGTGTAGTGGCTGCAGTTTGGGTACTGTGACTGTTTCAAATTGGGATCCAATTTGGATTTCCGTAGTTTTAGGGCTTTTGGTGGGTGCTTATGCTTTAATTTTTTTGCATAATGAATTCCATGTTAGTTATCAATCATTTCATACCCTTGTAAGTTGGCATTAGTTAACCTACATTTGTTAATCATATGACTATTACTTCCTAGTTCCAACCAAATGCCGGTGCATTTCCTAGACAATTCAGTACGAGGAATAGGGAGGTGTTGAGGCAATAGAGCAGTGTCACAAAGTGTTGTACCCTGCAACTAATGCTCGTGATTTAGTAATCATCTTATTGATCCCACAATCAATAGGGAATTCCTACCAACTCTACACTATCATAGAAATTCAATTCATTTTGGTGTTTTGTTGTCGGCATAGCCTTTTCTTCAAGTTGTTTCTTTCTAACCACCAACTCTAACTATGTTGTGGAATACTAATAATGATATTCTCTGACTGTTAGAACTGATATTCTTTAGTCTAATGATACACTTCCATGTTGTGTATGCAATTCTCAACTGTGTAATGCTGCTTTTGGTTATTGTATTTTTGTTACCAGACCTATAACTTCTGTTGTTCCCCTCTATTCTTAACCATCACTACATTATAATATTGCAAGTAATACATAAAACTCCAATCCTTTTCTCTGTGATGCATGTCTACCTCTAATTTCGCCAGTGCTCAATCCAGACGCCTGGAATCATCCATCCTTTCTCTTAAAATTGAGTAGAAAGTTAGGTATAGAGAATTTGTAGTGGTGGGTCAAACCATGTGGTGTGTAAGCCAATGAGGTGTGTCACAGACAACTTTTATATTGCAGGAATATATGCCCATGTCGTTCATGTCCTTTCTTTTAGCCGCAAAAAGTGGCATTCATGTGTGTCAATGAAGAGGCACTTGCATGGCACAATGGCCACACTCTAGGTGGTGGGTGCGATGTGGCACAAAGCTAGTGGTGGATGAAGGTTGTTGTGAGAATTTGTATGTTACCTTAAACTTTGATATTTTCGTATTCTGAGTCATTTCCATCTGCCTTCATTGACGTATAAATTTGCATGACTTAATTATTTTTTGTCATGTACTAATGCTTCACCCACGCGAGTTGCATGGTTGAATGAAAGATATAGCCATTTCGAGTGGTCGAACTCGTATCTTTGGGGTTGGCTAGTAAAGACGGGAACCCCTCATCAGCAAAATGAAAATAATTGTGGAATATTTGCAATGGCTTTCGCTGAACACTGTGTGCACTGCCGTAGCATCAACTTCACTCAAGAAGATATCCCCTACTTTCGAAGCAAAATTGTCGTCAAGCTATTCAAAAGGAGCTGGCAGTTGAATACCAATAGACTCGATTTGACTGACTTGAGTGACTTTCCATGATGGTTTTGATGGTGATTTCCAAGAAAGAGCGAAGAGCAGGAAAGAGCTTCTGTTTTGTTTTCTTCATTTTTTGGTGGATAATGTTTTGTTATACTTTTTTATTGGAAATTGAAACATTGACTTTGATATGGTTCTGTTTCATCAGTCTATCAGGTTGATAGACTTGTACTTAGCCTCCTATTGCCATTGTACAGAATGAATTATGTTTCTATATAGAATCCTTTTGTTGGATCAAGTATACTTTGATGTATGATGGTATTTTTTCTTTACTTGTAGCAGATTGTATATAGAATGGTTGAATGCATGTGTTAGGGTTCCACAGCCTGTATATAGAATGGTTGAATGTATTTGGAATCTACAATAAAGGAGTGACAAACAGGTTGTCAGATGCCCCCTTTTTTGGAGAAGAGAGAGAAGGGGGAGGGGGGGTTTGATGTATGTTTGTGGTGGATTGATAAAGGAGTTGTTTATTATGAATTGCAGGAAGGTGTTTGCATGGTTTTGTTGTCATTTCCATATGCATAGGTAGTCATAAGGCAGCAAAAGTTTCAAGAGATAAAAGTTGTCGATGGCAACAATATTAAGTTGTCGATGTCGACTAGTTTCGTCAGTGGGTTGAATTAAGAGTTGTAAGTCAGCAGGATTGAAGAGATAAAAGTTGTCGATAGCGACAATATTAAGTTGTCGATATCGACTAGTTTTGTCAGTGAGTTAAATTAAAAGTTGTAAGTCGGCAGCTACTGGAAGATATAAAAGTTATCGATAGCGACAACATTAAGTTGTCGATATCGACTAGTTTCATCAGTGGGTTGAATTAAAAGTTGTAAGTCAGCAGCTGCTGAAAGAGATAAAAGTTGTCGATAGCGACAACATTAAGTTGTCAATATCGACTAGTTTCATCAGTGGGGCGAATTAAAAGTTGTAAGTCGGCAACTGCTGTAACAGATAAAAGTTGTTAATAGCGACAACTTTTATCTAATAGCTAATCGACTGGTTTGCATGGTTTTATAGTGTGAATCCAACATATTAAACCCAAGTTATGGTCATCAGAAAATACTTAAAAGCAAACACCATGGAACAACTGAATACAACATTCTCCATTTATATTCAAAAAGTTGTTAACACCATTCACATTCCAACATTCATTACAGCCGTCCAATAGTTGCAAAAGTAGCAAAACACAATAGATTTGCTAGGGAAATTTGCAGTGTTCAAGCCTATATTTCAACCCATTTACATAAGCTGAAAGCCCAAAAAGGCATTGTTTTATTCAAGCCTGGAATAACCCATTTACATCACCAAAATCACCAAAAACAATAGCGCAATCTTCAAGCCTACATGGAACTCATTTACATCAACAGCCATCCCAAAAAATCACTGTTGACACCAAAAATGTCACTTTGCCTCATCAAGATCCAAAGAGCTACATGAAGTCGCAACCTGCCATAAATAGGCAATGTTGCTTCCAAAAATCAAATCTTGTCAGAATCAAACAAAAACTGCAAGATTCTTCCAGACAGCCAAAAGAGGAGTACACAAGAAGTTTCGGGCCATTTCAAAATCATTTGGCCTAACTTCGCTTCTCCGACAGCCGAAAAGGAGCTCTCGGCGACAAAAGCTCTCCGGGACCATGGTTTCCAAGACAGAACCTATGGATCATCTTAAAATGACTCCAATAGGTTCCCTGTCAAATTTCAAGTCAATCGGACATCGGTTGACCGCACATCAAACCGCGACATCTTCATCGCGATAAAAAGCAAGTCTACAGGTGATAGGACCCCAAACGGCTACAAAACTCAAACAAAAGCCTATGGTTGGTCTTATTTATTGCTCAGGAGGCTTCACACCAAATTTCAGGTCATTCCGACATCGTTTGGCCCAGTTTCAGCTTCTGACGGAAAATCGGCAGCTCTGCGCGACAAAGTCTTCGGCTTTCTCAGGAAATTGGAAACTTTGCAAAATAAAATGCAAGGATTCTCATCAGGTTTCCTACAAAGAAATCAGGCCAATAAATGGTCAAAATGTCAAGGAAAAGTACAGAAGAAAAAAGAATAAAAAAACAGCAAAAACGGACGCAAAACGGGACACGAAAGGGGGAAAACCCCCCAGGGTCGCAGACCCCTGCGACCCTGGGCCAGGGTCGCCGGCGACCTTGGAACCCGGGGTCGCCGGGAAAGCCCCGGAAACCCCGGTTTTCGCCGTTTTTTCGCGATTCGAGGAGCCCAGCCTCTGGTACTTTCCAAAATTCATGCTTTTGAGACACCAAGTCCTCTGACATCCGTCCAAAACACGGGTAAATCATCAAGAGTATCGAAGACAGTATTGATCGCCACCCGGTCAACCAAAAAAGTGTGCTTTCTACCCGACCGATCGAGAAATCGACAGGACAGATGGCACCGACCCACTGTTGGCAACAAACACCTGAAATTACATGGCATCTGATGTCGATCTACATGAAGATCCATCGATGATCATCGACAGAAGAATTCCAAAAGACGTGGCACGGCCCGCGACTCTTCAGCTGCTCGGCGACCACTTAATGCGATTAATTGACTAACTTTATTACCGTCATTAATCCATTTCTTTGGACGGCCCAATCAGAAGCAAGCATTCGGGAGTTACAAGTCAAGAAATTCATGGCATTTAACCCATGAAACTCCTCCCATCATGGCGATTAAAGGCGATTAAATGCCCTCAATCTCCTCCGGCCGATCAGAAGCCAAGAAAAAGGAGTTACAAAATAAACAATTCAATTTTGTAACTCCTCCCATTATGCGGCTTAATGACAATAAAAGCCCATAAACCCACCTAAAAGGCTACCTAAAAGGAGAGCTCTCCAAGAAGAAAGGGATCGGAGAAAATCATAGACACAGACACAACATCATCAACAGACAGCAATTAGAAATCTAGAGAAATGAAAAAGAGAGAAAACTCTGCGGAAGTTCTACACCGGCCACCGCAACAAGGTGACAAAAGTCCCTTGGGGGGTACCCCCCCCCCCCAAGGTCCTTGCCTTCTCCTCCTGCCTCCAAATGGCTTAGATGTGGCTTTTCAGCCCGTCTACTCGGCTTTTTATTGGATATAGGACCTCCTTTTGGTCTTTGTCTTCTAAAAACCCGAGGTTATAGCCAAGCCAAGCGAATCAATAGCATCCTCTGTTCTCATCTGCATGGATGATGGCGAAGCCCACATATGGCTTGCGACCGTTAATCTAAACGAGTCTCCCACAATCTCCTGAGAAGTTAGATCCTCCCTTTCTTGCTTTTCATTGTAGTTTGTATTTTTTCAAAAGAGACAAAAATCACAATTCTTGTCTTTCATTGTTGATAAGGATTGTAAATCGGCTATAAACGCCAAAAATCAGCTATAAACGCCAAAATCGGCTATAAACGCCAAAATCGGCTATAAATGCCAAAAAAATCGCCTTTCACGGCAAACCAAGAAAAATGTCTCTTTTCTTAAATATATGTGCAATGGAAAACTTGAAAGAAGTTGATTTCATTTTTACTTGCGAAGGTTGATCTCCGGATCACCACTTGCAATTCCAAGTAAAAATAGAAAATCTGGCACACCCATAAAAAAAGAAATGTTGATGCACGCCCCCTTGCCCCCCGGTTACGAAAGGGTCGGAACCAAACGGACTCCCACGTCCGCCGACCTCGGTAGGAGCCCGGGGCATCCGGGAGCGTGGTCCATCAAGCTGGCACACCCGGTGGGACACGTTTATTTGAGAACACGATGCTAGAAATGAAATATTTGCATATCATATATTTTGCTCTATGCTTATATTTCTTTTCTCGATTCCTTGGCTACTTTATAACTGGTGGCCTATGTTGAATTCCGCAAAAAAAAAAAAAATGAGATGAGATTTTTTGTTTGGAAATTTCTAATTCTTTGAATTTATTTCCACTCTTTCTCTTTTCAAAAAAAAAAATCAGATTTTTGGATTCAAAATTGAGAAACTTTGATCCTTTCCCTTCTGGGCACTGGCGCTCGCGGAAATCGCCGAGACCGTGTTCGGATCGGGGGTTGGGCCATTGTTTCTCTTCGATGAGTTCATTAAAAATCTAAAAAAAAAAATATATATATATATATATATAAAAAAATTTAGATTTCTCAATTTGGATTCAAAATTGAGAAACTTTGATCCTTTCCCTTCTGGGCACTGGCGCTCGCGGAAATCGCCGAGACCGTGTTCGGATCGGGGGTTGGGCCATTGTTTCTCTTCGATGAGTTCATTAAAAATCTAAAAAAAATAAATATATATATATATATATATAAAAAAATTTAGATTTCTCAATTTGGATTCAAAATTGAGAAACTTTGATCCTTTCCCTTCTGGGCACTGGCGCTCGCGGAAATCGCCGAGACCGTGTTCGAATCGGGGGTTGGGCCATTGTTTCTCTTCGATGAGTTCATTAAAAATCTAAAAAAAATATATATATATATATTTATAAAAAATTTTAGATTTCTCAATTTGGATTCAAAATTGAGAAACTTTGATCCTTTCCCTTCTGGGCACTGGCGCTCGCGGAAATCGCCGAGACCGTGTTCGGATCGGGGGTTGGGCCATTGTTTCTCTTCGATGAGTTCATTAAAAATCTAAAAAATATATATATATATATATATAAAAATTTTAGATTTCTCAATTTGGATTCAAAATTGAGAAACCTTGATCCGTTCCTATCGTTCATCGCGCTTGCAGAAATGTTGAGCCTGTTCGACTAAGGTTTTGGGCCATTGTTTCTCTTCGATGAATTCATAAAATAAAAAAATATATAAAAAAAAAGACATAGACCACTAAGGTTAAACCAACTGTGTTCTTTGATCATGGTTGATTCAAAGAAAAGCCTTGTCCAGAGTGTGGAGACAGCTTGACTGTTCTAGGCAAGGGTCCTCCAAACGGGTTCATTAAGTAATCCTACCCTTACCTGGGGGCAATTCTATCAATCAAGATTTCATAAGACCGGGTTAGGAGGCCTATGTGTACTCTCTCGTCTTTTAAATAAATTTTTTTTCAAAAATAAAATTTTTTAAAAAATAAAAATTTAAAATAAAAAATAAAAAATAAAAAAAAATTTCAAAAAAAAATAAAAATAAAAAAAATAAATAATAAATAAAAAAAAGATTTTAAAAAAAAAAAAATCTTCAAAATCTTCAAAAAAAAAAAAAAAAACTTCCGTCATTTTGGGTTTAGATTAGAGAAATCTTGGTCTTCTCCTTTCTGAGCACTGGCGCTCGCGGAAATCGCTGAGCCCGTGTTCAGATTGGAGTGCCTTTTGCTCTCTTTGATGAACCCGATATTGGCCTTTCAAAAAAAAAAACTCGTCATTTTTAGATTCAGATCCGAGAAATCATGGTTCATTTCTTTCTGAGCACTGGCGCTCGCGGAAATCGCTGAGCCCGTGTTCAGATTGGAATACCATCTGCTCTCTTTGATGAATCCAATCTTGACCTTTCAAAAAACAGAGAATCTCATCTCATAGATGCGGTCTCAAAACATTTGTGTCTAGCGGTACTAGTACGCCCTTTCAGGGTCTACTGTATTGCGACCGGCACATCTGTAACTCCAACTTTATATTCTTCTTACCTCGAGCAAGCTCTGCTTCTCGATAAGTCGAATTTAAGTTCACAATTGCTTCTAGCAGTCACTGGGATGCCCATTCCGGGCTTACCACACCTGCGATCAGAACAATTGTACCTTCTATGGCATTTTGCCTTCCTCATATTGCTTGGGTCATCTACCTCGAGCAATTTGAAAAGACGAAACCATAGAACTTCCCATTTATGATCATTATGTTCTTGTGATTACTAATGGATGTGGTCTTGTTTCAGAAATTTTCGAAAACTAACAATGGCAGCTTCACTAACCATTACTTTCGACGAAAACAAGCACCAACTCATGCTTCAACAGAAGCAAACCACGCGCACCTACAAGCGCCCCATCAGCTGCCGAAGTGTCAACTCCCTCGGCAACTCTGTGAACTCCGGGTCGACCTCGACTCCCCGGACTATCGTCTTTGGGACGGTGGGACCATTCCCACTTCCCGAGGAACCAACTGCTCCCTCCAAGAAGCAGAAACTCGCCTCTCAACGTGTCACTACCGTGACACCAAAGGCGAGCACCAGAAGGCCTGAAGCCCGTGGCAGCCCCACGAAGCCTCGACCTGCAAACAACCAGGTCTACCCCAAGACTTGGTCCCCAAGACCTTCACCAAAACAGAGAAGGTCCCAGACATCCACTAAGCCAGCATTCCTGGCCCCACTCAAAGAGAACCAGTTCTATCCTCTTGCTTACATGAAAGAGGAGAGACCCATCTCCAACCTGACTTCCAAGTCATCCCAGCATGAGCCGGCTTGTTCCTACAAGCCCAAAATCAAGTCATGCATCACAAGGCCTCCACAAGCACCTGCTAAGGCCTACAAACCTGCAGTTCGACCCTTCATATCTATAGGGGTCGAACTTCAAAAATTCAAAGCTTCGCTGCAACTGGCGAAGGATAGGGTCCGCATCCTGTCCTTGCCCAGCTATAAAGAAGACAGACTCGGCTGCTGCGCCCGAGGGAGCACATCCTTCATTGTCAAAGCCCAGTCAGAGCTGACCGAAGCTCAAATTGCTCGTCGTATACGCCGCCGCGCGTCGTATAGACAAAAGAGACTAGAGAAGCAAAGGACCCAGCCTCCCACACTTCAAGTCTCTCCCAAATGGGTCGAAAAAGAAAGACCCAACCAAGTTGCTGCCGTCCATATGGTTGGAAAAACCAGAAGGCGCCAAAAATCAGCAACAAAAATCCATGTCCGACGTCCGATGACCCGCAGCGTCTCCAGGACAAGAAGACATTCAGAAGAATCCCCTGCTCCTTCAAGCAAAGGACAGCAGAGTGATCCTTCCTCAAGCTCTTCTTCAAAAAGAATGAGCCCCAGCTCAGTCACCAAGACAGTTTCTTCGTTCGAATCACGAAGGATGAATGTCTTGGCTACAAATTCTGAGCCACCACCCCGCAATCCACCTCCAGAAGATGCGATCACCCGCATCCAGCAGTTGGAACAGGGCCAGCAGAGGATTGAAACTCTGATGGAAAACCTTCTCCTCGCCTTCCAAAATCAGGCGAACAATGAACCTCCTCCGAATCATCAAGACGACGAGGTAAATAGAGAAGAAAATGAGTCACGCGCCCTTACCAAAAAGGACGTAGACGGTATCCTCGCCAAAGCAAAAGAAGAGGATATACTCAAGGAGCATGGGATCAAGCCACCATATCCCTTATGGATGGACTCGGTCCCGTTCCCCACCAAATTCAAGCATCCTACTCTCCAAACATATACGGGGAAAGGATCAGCCAGACAGCACGTCATCCACTTCAAGATCCTGACGGGAGCTATCGCGGATCAAGATGCACTCAAGATCCGCCTCTTTGCAAGTACCCTAAAAGGTACGGCCTTCGATTGGTACTCCACTCTGCCGGAGGACTCAATCCAAAACTGGGCCATGCTAGAGACACGCTTCCTGACTCACTTCAAAGGTGAAGATCATCCCGCTACTATGGCTCAGCTGTGCAGCCTAAAACAGGGGGAGAATGAGTCAACATATGACTTCATTCACAAGTGGAAAGCAATGGCATACAAATGCTCTGATGTATTGCCACAAGCGTCGCTAGTCGACATCTGCCGAAACAACATGAGAGCCAGAATCCGCTCCATGATCATCGGCAACAAATCAAAAAACCTGGGAGAACTCCTAGAAGCTTCCATGGAAGCTGAAACGGTGATTAAAGACCTCAACAGTCAGAAATCATCAAGAAAAGAGCCAACCGCCATTGCAACCTCTAAACCAAAGAAGAAAGAGTTCCTCAATGTGCAGACCAAGTCAGCTCCTCAGCCACCAAAGAAAGCTGAAAACAAAGCTGTTGGTAAGAGACCTGAACTCTCAGACGCCTTCAAAGAACGAGTAGAGAAGAAATACCCGTTTGATGAAGATGTTGATGAAATCTTCGGGGCTCTTGTGGCAAACGGCAAGCTCACCTTGCCTGAACCAAAAAGACCGGGTGATGTTGGCAAAACCAACGATCCTCGGTACTGTCCATACCACCAGATGATCTCGCATCCTCTCAATCAATGCTTCGTTGTGAGAGAGAAAATAAATGAGATGTGGAAAAACGGAGTCATCACCTTTGACAAAAACTATGGGTCTGCCTCCGTCAACATGGTGACATGTGGACAAACATCAAGATCACCAAAAAAGAAGATCACTACTTCCTTCAAGGTGATAAATTCAATCCAAGCGTCCGAGCAACTGGTTCCTTACCCGACACCAGACGGACAACCGATATGGGTACATCACGATCTCCTGGAAGATGAAAATTGGGAGGTCGTGAAAATAAAGCCTACAGCTCAACAGCGAAGGCAGGCTAGGAAACATCTCCTCAAGCTCAAACGGCAAGAGAAGACCCAGCCAAAACTAGAGGTCAAAGAAAAGGCAGAGGCTTCCTCTACCGCTTCACTGGAGGTAACAAAAACATCCCTTCCAGAGACTTCAAAGGGGGTAAGGAAATTCACTCTCAGTGATTTCATGCCACCTCAATTTAAAGAAGCCATGCAGGAGGCATCATACTCTTGCAATTCCGTAGTTGGATTCTCCATTGATGGATACGAATCCAGCGACACCGATGATGGATTCGAATCCAACTACACAGATGAGTGGGAGGAATCCCTTGAAACAGGAGAATATCTCTCCGATGAAGAATGGGTTCCTGAGTCTCATCTTATGCCAGTAATCTGGTATAACCCCCTACAGCCACAAGGATCCTGGTCTGATGATGAAGAAGACCAAGAAGCTGTACAAGAAAATGCTGCTGAACCAGCACCTCTCATCACTCCAGTGGAAATCAACAATGTTGAGCCACAAAGAGATGATGAAGAAGAAGATCCGGCTCCCATACCTGATCTTGAAGAATATGCAAGGATCTTGCAGCGACTCGCTCTAGAACAAGAGCAAGAACGCGTCAACGAGCCTCCTCGCAATCCAGAGCCTGAAGTCCCTGAAGACTACCAGGTACATCCTCCCTTAACTCCTGAAAATGGAGAAAATTGCTGGGTAGACGATCCTCTTACATCCGAGGATGAGTCTGACTCCGATCAGGCAACGTCTCCCGTCAGAGCTTCCTGTAATGTGATAATTCGGGATTATAGCTCTTCCGAAGCATCGTCTGATGAGAGCACTTACACTCCGGCGACGCCTAGCAATATATCTTCTGGAGCCACCTCGTCTCACGTGACTTTCACTGAGATGACACCCTCTCAGGTTTCTTCCCCTGAGACTGTGACTTCAAAGTTCACACCCTTCCTGACTGAAGAATTCCCAGTTATTGATGCTTGGGACGATGAATTAGTCAACGAAGAAGAAAGATTGCTGGATGCTGTTCAGGACTTGTTCCCGGAAAATGCTCCATGCAACACAGTCACTGAGGATGGTAACTCTGCTGCTGATGCATCCTCAGCAAATGAAAAACGACAGCCTCTTGATCCTGAAGACAATCTTCCAAACGAAGACCCTTCTCAAGAAGCTCTCGAAGTTGGTAGAGGCACCCGCTCTGGCCGGGACTACCACAAAAATTACAACCAATCTTCCTTTACATATGTAAATCCTTCGGGAAAAGATGTTGTAAGCGCCCCTAGTGGCAACAATGATGAACATGCAGGCCCTAAGGAGGCTTTCAAGTATGACTTGATTGAACACTTCAAGCACATACCTGCACGTCTGCACATCCTAGATTTGTTGCGAATGTCTCCGCACACTCGTGATAATCTCATTTCGGAATTACAAAAGCTGAATGAGGATGTCGACAAACATGCCCCGCAAGTCCTCCAAATTGAATTGGATTACCGGGTCAAAAACTCAGAAGCCTCCTCAAAGGGAGAAAAGAAGAAAACTGAGGGATCATGCATTGAATGCCTCTCGGTTAAAAAAGCAGCTAGTGCAACCATCGCCTTCACAAAGGATGACCTCCTACTTGGCGAAACCAGGCATAACCGACCCCTGTACTTCACAGGGTATATCAAGGAAATGCCTATGCATAGAGTTCAGATCGACCCAGGTTCTGCACTCAACCTTATCTCCACATCGGCTCTTGAAGAGTTGGGCATCCCACCCAGCAAACTGAGCCACACATCTGTATCTATCTTTGGATACGATGGGAGTACTCAAGGCCTATCTGCAAAATCAGGTTCAAATTGCAGATCGGTGATCTTATCTCTGAGGTCACAGTGTATGCAATAAAGACCCCTTCATGCTACAACATCCTTCTTGGACGCCCTTGGATCCATGAGAATGGTGTTGTCCCTTCAACTCTACATCAATGCATCAAGTTTGTTGGCGACGACGGCATGATACATCGAGTCTTTGCGGACAAAAAACCCTTCAAAGGTAAAGAAATCCACTTCGCAGACTCACAGATGTATGAAGGTGAAAAAGAAGAAGAGGAGAAGCACACAGCACCCTTTGCCGAAAATCTCCAGAAAGATAAAGGCAAAGCTCCTCAACAATCATCGGAAGAAAACAAACCATCCGGTAAATCTGAAGAGAGCATGCAAACTCCCTTCATCATCTCCCTCAAATCTTCAAAGCCTTTGGTCATCACAACTAAAGTGAAGAAGGCAAAACAAAAGCCTGGGGGCAAATTTGTTGTCTCTTTCGTGTCTATCATGCAAGACACGGACTCGGATTCAGAGCCAGAAGACGACACATCGTCAAGCCAAGCTGACACTCAGCAAGTTCAGCCTGCTCTTACTCCAATGGAGACAACCTCTGACATAGAAGATCCTACGTCAGCTTCCTTCGTTGTTCCAGCAACTTCAGCAAAGGAAAAGCCGATCTTCTTCCATAGATCGGATGCTTCTTCATCAAACTCCATGCTTGAACCTTTCCAAAATAAAGGTACGCCTCAACTATCCTTATACAGTTCTGTGGCACAAGCTATCATGAAGAAAATGGGCTATGACGCTCAAAACCCAGTCGGTTTGGGAGAAGGACGCGGTATTCTCACGCCATTGGGGCCCGTCTTGACCAAAAGCCAGCTGGAAGATTGGAGACTCTACGGCTATGTAGAAAAGTCTTCACACGGGTTAGGGTATGATCCTGACACTCCCTTGAGACAGTTGACACAAAGGCTTAAAAGTCAATATACTGACCAAGCCTCAACATCTCAAGTCCATGAAGACATCGATCTCCCTGGATATCTCTTTGATGAGTCACCTGACAAAGATCCAGGAAGCTCATCCAATTGGCACGATTTCTCCGAAAATGAAGAGGAGTTGTCCGATGGCACAGACGTGTGGACTTCTGACCCAGAAGAACCCTCATCTCCAAAAGAAGTAGCCTACTTCGACTCGGTTTCAACAGGCGATTGGGATCATCTCATAGCAAGCCTTGGGAAAATTACCGATCAAGAAGACCCGTGGAAAGGAACAAAACCTTGGTCTGGAAATGCCCTTGAAACCCCAGAAGGTTTCGTTGAGCTGGAAGCCTCCGAAAATATTGTGGAGGAACCACCTTCGAACCTTCCAACAGAAGATCCTGTTCAAAAGATAGACTTGGGAACACCAGATAACCCACGTCCTGTATTCATAAGCAAGAATATAAAGGATGATGAGTTACCCGAGTATATCGCTTTTCTTCGTGAGTTCGTTGATTGCTTTGCATGGTCTTATGCTGAAATGCCAGGCTTAGACCCCAAAATAGCAGTTCACAAACTCAATCTTCAAGAAGACATCAAGCCTGTCAAGCAAGGCCAAAGAAGATTCCGTCCAGATGTGATGGATAAAATTGAACAAGAAGTTCAAAAACTCAAAAGCGTCGGCTTCATCCGTGAGGAACAACATCTTGAATGGTTGGCCAACATTGTCCCCGTGACGAAGAAAAATGGGCAGATCAGGGTCTGTATTGACTATAGAGACCTGAATGGCGCATGCCCAAAAGATGAATTTCCGCTCCCCATACCAGAGGTAATGATTGATAATACCTGTGGATTCGAGCGAATGACATTCATGGATGGTTTCTCTGGCTACAATCAGATAAAGATGCATCCTGAGGATGAAAAACATACATCCTTTCGAACCCCATTTGGCGTGTATTGTTACACTGTCATGCCATTTGGTTTGAAGAATGCTGGTGCCACATATCAGAGGGCTATGATGAAAATATTCCAAGATATGCAGCACAAGACGGTTGAATGTTACGTTGATGACCTCGCCGTCAAAAGCAAAAGAAAAGAAGATCATCTCGAAAACCTTCGAGAAGTCTTCCTCCGGCTTCGCAAACACAAACTGCGAATGAATCCATTGAAATGCTTCTTCGGCGTCTCGTCGGGTAAGTTCCTCGGATTCTTAGTTCGGAAAGCTGGAATAGAGCTTGACCCCATAAAAGTCAAAGCCATTCTAGAAATGCCCTCTCCAAGAACCTTGAGAGAACTCAAAGGGCTTCAAGGGAGATTGGCCTACATCAGACGGTTCATCTCCAATCTTTCGGGGAAATGCCGTCCATTCTCCCGGTTGATGAAAAAAGGTGTAAACTTTGTCTGGGATGCTGACTGTGAAGCTGCTTTCCAAGACATCAAGTCATACCTGACAAAACCTCCAGTGTTAGCTGCTCCTACCACTGGAAAACCATTCATCTTGTACACAAGAGCCCTTGATCACTCTCTGGGAGCTCTGCTTGCGCAAGAAAATGATCAAAGAAAAGAAGCTGCTCTATATTACCTCAGCCGCATGCTAGTAGGTGCAGAGCATCGCTACTCTCCAGTTGAAAAAGAATGTCTTGCAGTGATGTTCGCCGTACAAAAGCTGCGTCACTACTTGCTTTCCAACACAGTCTACCTGGTCTCGAGGGTCAACCTCTTGAAGGTCCTTGTCACAAAGGCAGGTTCTCTCAATGCTCGACTGGCAAAATGGTCCATCCTTCTGTCACAATTTGATATTAGGTATGTACCACAAAAAGCAATCAAAGGGCAAGCTCTAGCGGACTTCCTCGCAGAGCATCCATTGCCTAAAGATTCTCCACTCAGAGATGATCTCCCAGACGAACCAGTCTACAATGTGGAGACTTTCTCACAAAGTGCCTCCTGGGACATGTACTTTGACGGTGCAACCAGGACAAATGAAAAAAGACAGCTGATCTCGGGAGTTGGCATCCTCTTTGTTAGCCCCGACAAATACATGATTCCACACGCTTTCTCGCTACTGGAACCATGCACAAACAATGCAGCTGAATATCAAGCTCTGATCTTAGGATTGAAACTCGCCATCGAATCCGGTATCACCATGCTGGAAGTCTTTGGAGACTCTCAACTGATCGTCAACCAGATGAATCAGAAATTTGAAGTCAGGAAGCCAGATTTGCTGCCCTACTACAACAAGGCACAATCACTTCTGCAAAAGTTTGACATCTGTCACATCACCCACATTCGTAGAGGTGAAAATATACGAGCAGATGCCCTAGCCGGACTTGCCGCATCCATGGCAATCCAGGAAGGGGAAAACATGCAAATCACAGTGTGCGAAAGGAGAATCCTTCCTCCTCTTAACACACACCAAGCAGTTGCTGAATGCCACCAAGTGGTCGGAAGTCGGATTTCAATCCTTCAAACTTCAATTGGCGACTGGAGGGATCCGTTCATTGATTACATTATGTTCGGAATCCTACCTGAAGATCCAAAAGAACGGGTAAGCATCCAAAGGCGAACCCCAAGCTTCCATTTGGATATTCCTTCAAAAATCCTTTACAGGAAATCCTTCAATGGAGTACTTCTACGCTGCTTGTCACAACAAGAGGCTAAAGAAACACTCAAAGAAGTTCATGCTGGTCTTTGCGGAGCTCATCAGGCTGGACCTAAGCTCTATGATCAGATAAAAAGGTTAGGATATTACTGGCCTACCATAGTAGCTGACGCAATGCAATTTGCCAAGCGCTGCCAACAATGCCAAGTTCATGGAGATTACATTCACATGCCTCCAGAATGGCTGCATCCTACAGCGATCTCATGGCCTTTCGAAGCCTGGGGTATGGACATCATAGGTCCTATTTCTCCCCCTTCAAGCAAAGGTCATCGCTTCATCTTCGCCGCTACGGATTACTTCTCCAAGTGGTCAGAAGCATTTGCGTTTAACGAAATGAAGACCTCATCAGTCCTTCAGTTCCTGCGCACCAACATCATTTGTCGTTTCGGCATACCCAAAAGATTCGTTCATGATAACGGACCACAGTTCCGGGATCATCGATTCTACAGGTTCTGCGACAAATACAAAATCCAAAGCTGTCCTTCGACTCCATACAATCCGGCAGCAAACGGGTTAGCAGAAGCTTTCAACAAGACACTCTGCAAAATCCTCAAAAAAATGGTCTCTAGTCACAAAAGAGACTGGAGCGACAAAATATCTGAAGCTTTGTGGGCCTATCGAACCACCGTTCGAGGACCAACCCATAGCACACCATTCTCCTTGGTCTATGGATGCGAAGCTGTCGTGCCCTTGGAAGTACAAATTCCTTCCTTGAGGGTATCCTTGCAAAATGACATGACTCAAGAAAGCAATGTCAAATTGCGGCTCCATGAGCTGGACAATCTCGATGAGAGACGGCTCGAAGCTCAACAAAGCATTGAACTTTACCAAGCACGTATGGCAGGATCTTTCGATAAAAAGGTCAGGCAACGCGCCTACAAAAAGAGTGACTTGGTTCTTGCGGTAAAAAGACCAATGGTCTTCGCTCACAAGTCCAAAGGCAAATTTGAGCCAAAATAGGAGGGACCCTACGTCATCGACAAAGTTTTCTCCAATGGCGCATACGCACTCCTAAACATGGAAGGTGACAGATGTATGCTGCCCATCAACGGCAAGTTCTTAAAGCGGTACTACCCTTGAAGACTTACCCAACTGGGTAAGAGCAATGCCTGTACGGCCAAAACCGGTTTCCAGGTACACGCTCGCTAAACCCACCCTTTTTTAGAATTTTCATGTCAAATATTGAAATTTCTAGAAATCTAAAACAATGCTTACTTTCATCGTTTCATTGTTCAAAAAAAAAATCCAAGTTTAGGAACCTTTCCCTAACTTGACCAAAATTTTCAACCCTTGAACCCAAAATTCATGGTTTGAAACAAAATCTGGATTCAGGGATTTCCACCCTAGTCCACCCTGCCTTTTACCGCCAAAATGGTTTTAGGTCAAAACTTATGACCCTCGTGTCTTTAAACAAAAAAAAATGGTTTTTCAAAAACCGCGAGGAAGCGACACTTAGTCGATACTCGCACAAATCGGAAGCAAGCGAACCACGTTCGACACTTCCAAAATCGCAGGGAAGCGACATTTCGTCGATACTTGCAAAATCCAAAACTGTGGAGACGCAACATTTCAGTTGATATCCATGACCCAAAGGTTCGAGAAAACCACAAATTTCAAAAATCATGGGGAAACGACATCAAGTCAGTACCCGCAAAACCAAAATTTTTGAAAAGCAAGGATGCGACATTCCATCGATACTTGCACCCAAATCCGCGAGGATGCGACATTCCATCGATACTCGCAACCGAATGAGCAAGGATGCGACATTCCATCGATACTTGCAAGAACATTCAGCAGGGAGGCGACTTTTAGTCGATACTTGCATTTTTTGAAAACCAAACCGGCTATAAATGCCATCAAAACAGGCTATAAATGCCACAAACCGGCTATCGATGCCACCAAAACAAAACCGGCTATCAATGCCACAAAAAAAAAAAAAAACTTGGATTTCAAAAAAAAAAAAAAAAAACCGGCTATCAATGCCACCAAAACAAAACAGGCTATAAATGCCACAAACCGGCTATCGATGCCACCAAAACAAAACCGGCTATCAATGCCACAAAAAAAAAACTTGGATTTCAAAAAAAAACTGGCTATAGATGCCACAAAAAAAAAAAAACTCGGCTATCAATGCCACAAGAAAAGCTGGCTCTCGTGCCAAAATTGGCTTCCATGCCACAAACAAAAACCTGGCTTTCATGCCAAAACAATTACTTGACAAAAGATTTTCACAAAATGACAACCTTTTGATCAAATCCCATTTAGCAATTACTTTTATCACAAAAAGATTCAAGTGAGCGTTGATGGACCGCGCTCCCGGATGCCCCGGGCTCCTACCGAGGTCGGCGGACGTGGGAGTCCGTTTGGTTCCGACCCTTTCGTAACCGGGGGGGCAAGGGGGGCGTGCATCAACATTTCTTTTTTGTTGGGTGTGCCAGATTTTCTATTTTTACTTGGAATTGCAAGTGGTGATCCGGAGATCAACCTTCGCAAGTAAAAAGGAAATCAACTTCTTTCAAGTTTTCCATTGCACATATATTTAAGAAAAGAGACATTTTTCTTAGTTTGCCGTGAAAGGCGATTTTTTGGCATTTATAGCCGATTTTGGCGTTTATAGCCGATTTTTGGCGTTTATAGCCGATTTTTGGCGTTTATAGCCGATTTTGGCGTTTATAGCCGATTTACAATCCTTATCAACAATAAAAGACAAGAATTGTGATTTTTGTCTCTTTTGAAAAAATACAAACTACAATGAAAAGCAAGAAAAGGAGGATCTAACTTCTCAGGAGATTGTGGGGGACTCGTTTAGATTGACGGTCGCAAGCCATATGTGGGCTTCGCCATCATCCATGCAGATGAGAACAGAGGATGCTATTGATTCGCTTGGCTTGGCTATAACCTCGGGTTTTTAGAAGACAAAGACCAAAAGGAGGTCCTATATCCAATAAAAAGCCGAGTAGACGGGCTGAAAAGCCACATCTAAGCCATTTGGAGGCAGGAGGAGAAGGCAAGGACCTTGGGGGGGTACCCCCCAAGGGACTTTTGTCACCTTGTTGCGGTGGCCGGTGTAGAACTTCCGCAGAGTTTTCCCTCTTTTTCCTTTCTCTGGATTTCTGATTGCTGTCTGTTGATGATGTTGTGTGTCTGTCTGTGATTTTCTCCGATCCCTTTCTTCTTGGAGAGCTCTCCTATTTATAGGCTTTTAGGTAGCCTTTTAGGTGGGTTTATGGGCTTTTATTGTCATTAAGCCGCATAATGGGAGGAGTTACAAAATTGAATTGTTTATTTTGTAACTCCTTTTTCTTGGCTTCTGATTGGCCGGAGGAGATTGAGGGCATTTAATCGCCTTTAATCGCCATGATGGGAGGAGTTTCATGGGTTAAATGCCATGAATTTCTTGACTTGTAACTCCCGAATGCTTGCTTCTGATTGGGCCGTCCAAAGAAATGGATTAATGACCGTAATAAAGTTAGTCAATTAATCGCATTAAGTAGTCGCCGAGCAGCTGAAGAGTCGCGGGCCGTGCCACGTCTTTTGGAATTCTTCTGTCGATGATCATCGATGGATCTTCATGTAGATCGACATCAGATGACCATGTAATTTCAGGTGTTTGTTGCCAACAGCGGGTCGGTGCCATCTGTCCTGTCGATTTCTCGATCGGTCGGGTAGAAAGCACACTTTTTTGGTTGACCGGGTGGCGATCAATACTGTCTTCGATACTCTTGATGATTTACCCGTGTTTTGGACGGATGTCAGAGGACTTGGTGTCTCAAAAGCATGAATTTTGGAAAGTACCAGAGGCTGGGCTCCTCGAATCGTGAAAAAATGGCCGAAAACCGGGGTTTCCGGGGCTTTCCCGGCGACCCCGGGTTCCAAGGTCGCCGGCGACCCTGGCCCAGGGTCGCAGGGGTCTGCGACCCTGGGGGGGTTTTCCCCCTTTCGTGTCCCGTTTTGCGTCCGTTTTTGCTGTTTTTTGATTCTTTTTTCTTCTGTACTTTTCCTTGACATTTTGACCATTTATTGGCCTGATTTCTTTGTAGGAAACCTGATGAGAATCCTTGCATTTTATTTTGCAAAGTTTCCAATTTCCTGAGAAAGCCGAAGACTTTGTCGCGCAGAGCTGCCGATTTTCCGTCAGAAGCTGAAACTGGGTCAAACGATGTCGGAATGACCTGAAATTTGGTGTGAAGCCTCCTGAGCAATAAGACCAACCATAGGCTTTTGTTTGAGTTTTGTAGCCGTTTGGGGTCCTATCACCTGTAGACTTGCTTTTTGTCGCGATGAAGATGTCGCGGTTTGATGTGCGGTCAACCGATGTCCGATTGACTTGAAATTTGACAGGGAACCTATTGGAGTCATTTTAAGATGATCCATAGGTTCTGTCTTGGAAACCATGGTCCCGGAGAGCTTTTGTCGCCGAGAGCTCCTTTTCGGCTGTCGGAGAAGCGAAGTTAGGCCAAATGATTTTGAAATGGCCCGAAACTTCTTGTGTACTCCTCTTTTGGCTGTCTGGAAGAATCTTGCAGTTTTTGTTTGATTCTGACAAGATTTGATTTTTGGAAGCAGCATTGCCTATTTATGGCAGGTTGCGACTTCATGTAGCTCTTTGGATCTTGATGAGGCAAAGTGACATTTTTGGTGTCAACAAATGCCCCCTCGAGGTACAGCGACGAGTTTGCTTAACTTTTGTAGTCGATGTGCCTCGAAGAGATTTTTGAAGGAGAGCCTGTGACTTGACCAAGAGTCTTTGAGCAGTCTTTCTTTTTGGTATTTGTAGCCTTTTGAGCTTCCAGGGGAATTTTATGGTAGTGAAAGGGATTACGTACCATCTCGAGGCAAAGTTTTGAAGATGACATCAGGGATGTGGATTTGGGTTTTGACCTTGTGACCTAACAGGCTATATGTGGCAGGTTAGGGGGTCGGGTTTGGTTTTGATCGTGTGACCCAACAAGCTGTATGTGGAATGTTGGGGGATCAATTTTGGTTTTGATCTTGTGACCTAACAGGCTGTATGTGGCAAGTTAGGGGATCAGGTTTTGGTTTTTGGTTTTTGGTCTTGTGACCTAACAGGCTGTATGTGGCAAGTTAGGGGACCAGGATTTGGTTTGATGGAATGTCAATTTCAAGATTTTGGCTCAATTTGGTAGATGAGGCTGGATGGTTTGATTTTTGGAAGTTCATGGGGCTTGGGATTTTCTTTTGTATGGTCCAATCAACTCAAAAGAGGCATGGAACCATTTTTGTATGCTCTTGGTAAGAGGGATTTCTCTTTGACTAAAAGCCCAATTTTTTTTTTTTTTTTTTTGTGCCTAGGTGGTCAAACCTGGCTCATATGGGCTAACCCATGGGACCTTAAGCTTTTGAAATATCTTAGATCTCATATGGTGTCATTTTTGTAAAGAATATCCAAAAATATCTAATTTGGATAGAGAATATCTAAGAATATCTTTACTTGGAGAGAATCTCTCATGATCCCTTTATTTTGGGATAGAATATCTCAAGATATCTTTCTTTTGGGAAAGAATCCGTCATAGATTTTATCTTTTAGGAGAAAATCTCTCATTGATTTCTTTTTGGGAGAGAATCCCTCAAGATATCTTTCTTTTGGGAAAGAATCTTTCTAATTTCTTTCTTTTGGTAAGGTTACTAATTAGTAACACTTACCTCTTTCTTCTTTCCTTCTTTGGTTTGCTCTCCTCTATAAAAGCGAGGAGAAGGTTGGATCTCTTGCTCTTATTACTTTCTTTTGCAATAATCTCAAGAGGGCTTCAAGACCAAGAGCTTTTCTTCTTCAAGATCTTCAAGACTTTTCTTCTTCTTCTCCATCAATGGCTTCAAGTAAGTTCTCCTTTTTTTTTCAAGAAAACTCCATTGTAGGAAAAAAAAAAGTTCTTTCTCTTTTTTTTTTGTTTCTTTCTTTTTCTTTTCTTCTCTTTTTTTTTTCTTTTTCTTTTCCACGTGTTTTCCCCTTTTTTTTTTTTTACACGTGTTTTTTTTTTTCTGTTTTTTTTTTTTTTGTATGGGCCGTACGGCCACGTGGCCTGTGGGCCAGTCCTCATTTTTTCTTTTTTTTTTTTCTTTCCCTCCCCCTTTTTTTTGAGAGAGTTTCTTTTCTTTCTTTTTTTTGTTTTCTTTCCCCTCTTTTTTTTTTTTAGAGGAAGTTTCTTTTTCTTTCTTTTTTTTTTGTTTTTTTTTCCCCCTCTCTTTTTTTTTTTTAGAGAAAGTTTCTTTTTTTTTTTTTGCTCATCATGATAATGCATTTTTTTTTTTTTGCAAACCTAGATGTTCATGCATGCATTCAATTTGTAAATTAAATTTGTAGCATGATGTGATAGCATACCTGAAAGTTTTCGCAAATTTGGGAATTTGGAGCTCGCAGTGATGTTGAGCCCTTCTTGATTTTGCGGAGACTTTTAGGTTTCGAAAGTTTGGAGTTTCGGAGCTCGCAGCGATGTTGAGCCCATCTTCAAGCTTTCTTATTTCTTTCGGGATAGTTCCTTTTCTTCGGAATTGCCCCGTCATCATGTCAAAATTTCGCTAGATTTTTTTTTTAGCGAGATTCTGTCATTTTGATGTTTGATCTTTTTCTTTTCCATCCTTTTCAGGTGGTTCCTCCAGAGCGAACAAGGGTAAAGAGCCTGCTACAAGCGTACCTCGTCGATCTTCTAGATCTTCTAATCCGGCCGTTCAGCAGGCTTTTGAGAAGGTCCAGTATGTTGAGAGAAATCTGGAAGAGTGCGACTCCCTCAACAGAGATGAGATGAGGCAGCGACTGATTGCTCTCAAGGGAGAGGAATTCTATAAGATCATGGTAAGCAGTCGTCCATGGGTGATGGAAGATCAGAGCGTTTTGCCCAAGCCTACCTTCTTCTTTGGTGATGCAGTTCCTGATGACATGACATACCAGAGGAGATGTTTTCAGTTTTCTTTCACAGCAGATGGTGAGAAGAAGACTGTTGCTACCCGGTCGACGTTTGATCGCACCGTCTCGATTCTGAGCCTTGCCCCCACGTGCCCTAAGAGGGAAGATCCTCCAAGTTGGGTGAGGAGGACAAATGTAATCAAGACCGGGGTTTTTGTTGGCGGTTCTCCTGGATATACGGAGAGGTCGCCTGTTGACATGGACTTGTTGATGCCATCCAGCGGCTACCAGGGCTCTGATTATCCGTCGGTCGATTTGAGACCGGTGGGCCTTGGTATTTTCAGCGGTGACGGCAGCAATTGGATCAAGCCTTTCCGACTTCGTGGCCGCTTCAATGCTGAATCCGAGTGGAAGTCGTGGACTGATCGCGTCCTGCTGATTGGTGGCGCCGTTTTGAAGGAAGCCGGGATTTTTGATGCGGTCCGCTCCTTTAGGGAGACCGTGATCTTTTCCGACGAGGCCTTCATGGCTATGCTGGAGTCATTCCTCCCATAAACCAATACCTTCGTTGTGACGAATGGTGAGATTGGTTTTTCTTTGAAGGAGCTGAGCGCTATTACCGGATTGCCCATCCTCGGCAAACTCTATGAGGAGTTTATGCCGATTGACAGTGTCCTCGAGGGGCAGTCTGAGGAGTTCAGGCTTCTATACTTTCAGCTTGTCGCCTTCTATGATTTTTTGAAGGAGCAGGAGGGTTTGAAAGTTAGATCCAGCAGTTGGAAGAGTTTTAGCTCTTCATTCCCCAACTTTTTTGATAGCAGGGAGTCTTCTGATAGCGTGACCCAAGAAGCCGGAGCTCAGGATCCAAGTTCCAAGAAGATCTTGGCCATGCAAGAAGAGTTGAGAGGTTTCTGTGCAAGTACAAACGCCATATGTCCTGACATTGCACTGCGGAGAGATCTCGCTGTTTACCTCACTTATTGGCTTGGTGAGGCTGTTTTTGCTGGAGGAGATGGAACGCACATCAGGCCGCATTGTATTTTCCCGGCTTGTCAGATGGCGTTTGGAGAGCAGCTTGCTTTGGTGCCAGCTCTTTACTCCTACCTGTGTACCGAACTGCAGGCTGCTGCTTTTTTGGTTCGGCTTGGGCTTCACATGAATAGGGTATTTTCAGCCCAAATCTTTTATTCGTGGTATGTATACCACTGTCCTGGCTTCCATCGGCTGGGTGCTGCACAGGATGATGATCCTCTGATGATTCGACTGGCTAAGGGCAAAGCCGTGTCCGAATCACTTTTGTTTGCCCACATGAGGATCCGACGGTTCAGGGACGTCGAGATGGGGCAATCTTCAGTAAAGCTTTCTCCGGAGTTGCGGAAGAAGGCTTTTGATTTTGGTGCCTCCCGAGACTCTACCAGGGCGGGGTCGGGAAGGCATTATTCCTTGACAAATGCAGAGAGAGAGTGGCTTTTCAGCATACGTGTCGGCACGATGGTGTACCGCAGACATCTTTTCGTCGACATCCAGCCGTATGTACCTTCTCGCTTGCTTTGCAGCTGGGCTTTTCTCAAGGCGTTGTTGGAGCGCCTTCAAGCATGGTGAAGCGCTTTGGAGGCTTACAGGACGGTAGAAATGCATGGGCTTTCTATAGTACTGAAGACACTACAGCCATGATTTCTTATCCTGTTTTGCTGACTTCCCGGACTGCCGGCTTTGCGAAGTGGTTCGCGGAGAGCTTTTCGGCATATCGGGGGCTTTCCAAGAAGGAGCTTGATGTGAAGCTGGCATCTGGAAAGGGCCTTGGAAAGTCGGATGGCGTCCGGCGAGAGGAAGTTTGGGCCTTCCTTTCTGGAGAGAAGCACAAGATAGGCTTTCTCGGTGACCAGGGCGTCATTGGTTCTGAAGCTGTTCGAGAGATACCTGATGAGGCATTGGAGCAGCTAGAACAGGAGGAAGCCGAACTTGGCGCTTGGATGCAAGCGGCACAGAGGCAAGCTTCCGTGGAGTCTACTGGCAAGAGCAGACCATCCAGTGAGGAGTCAAGTGGGAAACCTGACTCTGACAGCGGGGCAGGTTCCTCTAAGAAGCGAGCCCGCAGAGGTAAGAGGAGGAGGAGTCATCATCGCAGCAAGGGGCAGCATGAGGACTCTCCTGACTTGGAAGTTCCTCTTACTATCAATGAGGATGTGCCAGTGGATGCTGACGAGCCTCCAGAGAAGAGAAGCCGAGAAGAAGAGACCGTCGGTGAAGGTATGATTCTTCCTTTTTCTCTTTCCATTTCTTTTCATGGGATTTTTTCCATGTTATGATTTGCTTCTTGTTTCTGCTTTTCTTCTCTTTTTTTTTAGCAGAGGAAGACTTGGTGATGCCTGAGGTCCCAGTCGATGAGGTGGTGACGGATCCTGTTGAGGCACCTGAAGAAGAACCGAGGGACTCTGGAGTTAATCCAAAATCTCCAATTGGTACGACTTCTTTTGATCCCTTTTTTTTTTGTTTGTGACTCGGTTTGCTAACACATTTTTTTTTTGTCAGCTGACTTGCCACAGGATTCCGATGACTTTGAACCATCGATAGACGCAAATGTTGATGATGCTTCCGATGAGTTCATGGAGGAGGAAAGTGTTCCACCAGTTGTCGAAGAAGGTATTTTGTAGTTATAACTCTGATAATGATTTTCAAACAGGGTCATATTCATACCTTTTTGTGTTTCCTTTGCAGGTTTTGAAGTGGCAGAGGAGGATCCGTCGCTTCCAGAGCAAGAGATGCCAGAGGTTGATCCAGAGGTAGAGATTCCTGGGACCAGCTCTGACAATATTGAGGAGATTCCTCGCGCTGAGATTCCTTCCCGAGCAGGAGCAGCTTCAGCTGGAAAGAGTTCTTTTGTTACTCTTTCAACAGATGATGATATGAGTAGCCGACCAATGGAGTTGGGCGAATCTTCAGCTGGGCCATCTCTTCTTTTTGCGAAGAAGGTGGTGGTGCGAGTTCTGAGCTCTTGGATTGAGACTCTCTTTTCTGGGCACTTGGAAGCCGGATTTGGCATGATCCAGCATGTGCAGGAGATTCTCAGTGATGCTGAAGAGGCTGGTCTGGATGTCACAGGTGCCAGGGCGATCGTTGATAGGATCATTGCACTGGGTGACAAGTGGTTTGAGACCGTTAGTTTGGCTGATGACCAATTCTTCAAGGAGATGTTCCTGGACCTTGCTGATAAGGCTAAGTCTGACCTGGATGAGGCTACAGAAAGCAAGAAGCAGGCAGTCCGAAAGAGGAACTTAGAAGAGCTAGCCATCATCAGGCTGACACATGACCTTAACATCCTTGACAGGGAGGTCGATGAGGCCAGGAAACGTCTTGAGCATTTGCAGGCACAAGTCGCTGCCAAGTGGACTGCCATAATAGAGGCTCGCGACAGGGAGAGTGCTCTGATTCACCAGGTTGCAGATGCCGAACGGGTTCTCAAAAGGAAGTCTGATGAGGAGGAACAATGGCAAACTGCTCGAGGTAAGCTTCCTGGTGTGAAAGAAGGGGTACAGCCCACTCCAGCATCTCATGGCAGGTTCCTGAAGAAGCGTGCCTTAGAATCCTTGACGGATGAGGCTAAAAGTTTGCTTGGGGAGCTGAACTCTTGGCTGGAGACCATTTTTGATTGAGCTCCTGTATATTTTTTTTTTTACAGAAACCATCCTTCTCTCTTTTCTTTTTTTTGGTACCACTTGTATTTTTTGGTACTTATTTTTTGTAGTGCTTGTGAACACTTTCTCTCTCTCTTTTTTTTTTTTGGTACCACATGTATTTTTTGGTACTCTTTTCTTTTTCTTTTTTTTTTGTTATCCCTACGCTCACTTGAATCTTTTTGTGATAAAAGTAATTGCTAAATGGGATGCTCTTCTTTTTTTTTGTTATCCCTACGCTCACTTGAATCTTTTTGTGATAAAAGTAATTGCTAAATGGGATGCGCTTCTTTTTTTTGTTATCCCTACGCTCACTTGAATCTTTTTGTGATAAAAGTAATTGCTAAATGGGATTTGATCAAAAGGTTGTCATTTTGTGAAAATCTTTTGTCAAGTGATTGTTTTGGCATGAAAGCCAGGTTTTTTGTTTGTGGCATGGAAGCCAATTTTGGCATGAGAGCCAGCTTTTCTTGTGGCATTGATAGCCGAATTTTTTTTTTGTGGCATCTATAGCCAGTTTTGGTGGCATTGATAGCCGGTTTGTGGCATTGATAGCCTGTTTTGTTTTGGTGGCATTGATAGCCGGTTTTTTTTTTTGAAATCCAAGTTTTTTTTTTGTGGCATTGATAGCCGGTTTTGTTTTGGTGGCATCGATAGCCGGTTTGTGGCATTTATAGCCTGTTTTGATGGCATTTATAGCCGGTTTGGTTTTCAAAAAATGCAAGTATCGACTAAAAGTCGCCTCCCTGCTGAATGTTCTTGCAAGTATCGATGGAATGTCGCATCCTTGCTCATTCGGTTGCGAGTATCGATGGAATGTCGCATCCTCGCGGATTTGGGTGCAAGTATCGATGGAATGTCGCATCCTTGCTTTTCAAAAATTTTGGTTTTGCGGGTACTGACTTGATGTCGTTTCCCCACGATTTTTGAAATTTGTGGTTTTCTCGAACCTTTGGGTCATGGATATCAACTGAAATGTTGCGTCTCCACAGTTTTTTAGGTTTTTTCGAACCTTTGAAATTTGGGTTGTGGATATCAACTAAAATGTTGCGTTTCCACGGTTTTGGATTTTGCAAGTATCGACGAAATGTCGCTTCCCTGCTATTTTGGAAGTGTCGAATGAAAGACCAAGATCGAATCCTAGAGGGGGGGGGGTGAATAGGATGCAATTAAAAATTTAAGCCACTTTTAAACATTTTGATTTTTAGGTGACTTATGCTTTGATGATAGTAAGCTAGCTTCATAAAAGAGAGAGTTATTTGAGTCAATCATACACATTCAAAAGACAAACACATCTTTTAATCAAGCTCATACCCAATTAAGAGTTCAACAATCATGAAAAGGAAAGTAACCACAAATCACCATAACACAATCAAATATAGTGGTTCGGCCAAGATGCCTACATCCACTCCCGGTAACCTTACCGGATTTCACTAGTCAATTCAAGGTTTAGGATCACCTCAAACCTTACAATCATATCATTATGCTTTTCAAGGTTAAGCATGAACCTTTACAACACTATATGTGCTTTTCAAGGCTAAGCACCAACCATTACAACATTGATTTTTCTCTTAAGTGAAATGCCTATTTGTGCATGGGTAAGAGAACAAGTAAAACACAGTGGTTTGCCTCTAGATAGGCTGAATGGACAATGATAATGTTTATGACTAATGCATGAACTAGAAAATTCACTTTCTCTTTTTAAAAGGATGTAACTTCAATTAATGCAAAGGATGATGATCAAATGTAAGAGAAAGAGTTGCATTACTCAACACATGGTTTGTCAAAAGTTCAAACTTAAAACAATTAGTTTTGAAAGTTAATGTTCAAAAACACATGTGAATGAGAAGACTTATGTTGATTTCATAATGCAAATACTTTTCAAAGATCAAGGCATGTTATGAAAAGAAACAACATCTTTAGAAAAGGCCTAACACTTTGATCATGCTCAGGAAAACAAATATTAAAAGTCTAAGCATGAAAAAGAGATAGAGATTTAGAAAGCACACCCATTTTAAAGGTCAAAGATTGAAAGGTTGAAAATGCTTCCATGATCCCTTTTGAAAAGCTCTTGTAAAGTTCCTCTCCTTTGGGCTCAGATGATCTCAAAAATTCAGCAAACTTTCCCAAAGAGAAAGTCACTTTTTATAGAAAAAGTGTTCCCAATGGATAGCTATCGGCTGGCCGAGAACTTGGTGTCGGTCAACCGATAGCTTAACGGTCATATGCAACGGCTATATTTTTGAAAAATTTGCTGACCAAGAAACACTTGTCGGTTTGACCGACATCATCGGTCGACCGACCTTGGAACCGACTTAGGAACCGATAAAGCAAAAAGTCCAAAAATGAAGCTTTCTGATATTGGGACCGATGAACTCTCGGTCCAGAGTTTTAAGCACTATCGGTTGACCGATAGGAGCCGAGGATCTGACCGACAGAGAAGATCTGAAAGTTGAAGCTCTCTGGAACTGGAACCGACAGTCTATCGGCTGGGCTCGGTTCTAGTGTCGGCTGACCGATAAGAGCCGACAGAGGGACCGACAGAATGTGGAAGCAGAAAACATAAAGATCTGAAGATTTTTCCAAGTAAAAACAAAGCTTATGAAAGAAAGATATGCAAGAGAAACCTAAGAAGGAGAACATGAATGAGAGAGAGATCAAGATGAGACAATGAATGCATCCAATCAAATTGCAACAAAATAAACACTCTAACAATCTCCCCCTTTGCAATTTGATGGCAACTCTAAGCTTGACACTCTCTCATATGCCACGAACTCAACCACCAACTTCTTTGGACATTTAAGGAGCTTTGGATGCTTTGGGATTTTGGATATTCTGGAGCTTTGGATTTTCTTTTTGGGAGCAACTAGACAAAGCTTCTCCCCCTCAATTTGATAGACCTTGCTTCTACTCCCCCTCAAATTGAGACCGCTTTACATATCATTCTCTCCCCCTTTGACATCTAATTGCAAAGGATCTCGCCCATCTACAGGAAGACACAACCCTTGTCAGTAGCACCTGTTTATAAGAGCTATAATACAGTGAAGATGCAATAACAGGTGATTAGACAACAAGATTTCAGATTTCAGGGCAAGGGCCAATGCCCAAATGATGTCTTAGTTTAATAAATCTTTCATTTCCAAGGGGTTTAGTAAACAGGTCAGCCAATTGAGAATCAGTTGGAACAAAAAGTAACTCAATAGAGCCTTGGTCAGCATGATCACGCAAAAAGTGATAGCGAATGTCAATGTGTTTAGTGCGAGAATGCTGAACAGGATTTTTAGATATGCTAATGGCACTTGAGTTATCACACATGATAGGCATACAATGTTGTGGGACATTATAATCTAACAAGGTTTGTTTCATCCACAACAATTGAGCACAACAGCTACCTGCAGCTATGTATTCAGCTTCTGCAGTAGACAAGGATACTGAATTTTGCTTTTTGCTATGCCAAGCTACTAAGCAATTTCCTATGAAGTAGCAACATCCACTGGTGCTTTTCCTATCATCTATTGATCCCGCCCAATCAGCATCACTATATCCAATCAATTGTAAAGATGAGTCACAAGGATACCAGATGCCATAATGTGATGTCCCATTGATATATTTAAAGATACGTTTAACAGCTTTGAGATGGGATTCACGAGGATCCGATTGATATCTGGCACAGATTCCAACACTGAAAGAGAGATCAGGTCTACTAGCAGTAAGATAGAGAAGGCTTCCTATCATACTACGATAGAGTTTTTGGTCTACTTTGGTGCCTTTGAGGTCACTAGACAGTTTTGAAGTAGATCCCATGGGGTTGCTATTAGGCTTGGAGGTTTCTAGACCAAACTTCTTAACAATTTCTAAGGCAAATTTGGATTGGCTAAGAAAAATTCCTCGCTCGGTTTGGTTGACCTGGAGACCTAAGAAGAACTGCAGGGGACCGACTAGACTCATCTCAAAGGTGGAGCTCATTAACTCTGAGAATCCTTGAGCCAATTTGTCTGATGTGGATCCAAACACTATGTCATCAACATAGACTTGAGCTACAAGAATGTCTTGATCAATTTTCTTGATAAACAAGGTCTTATCAACTTTCCCACAATTAAAATCATTTTCAATCAGATGAGTTGTGAGCTTTTCATACCAAGCCCTTGGTGCTTGTTTTAATCCATAAAGAGCTTTCTTGAGTTTGTAGACATACTCAGGATGATGAGGGTCCTCAAAGCCTTCTGGTTGGGTAACATAAACATCCTCTTCAATTTCTCCATTCAGGAAGGCACTTTTGACATCCATCTGAAATAGTTTAATTCTCATGCTACTCGCATAACTCAATAGGATCCTTATAGACTCCAATCGGGCTACAGGAGCAAAGGTTTCTTCAAAATCAATTCCTTCTATTTGGGCATATCCTTTTGCTACTAGTCTTGCCTTGTTTCTCACAACATTACCAGATTCATCTGATTTGTTCTTGTAAATCCACTTAGTACCAATTGGATTTTTCTCTGTAGGTAATGGAACAAGATCCCAAACATTATTTTTCTTAAATTGATTCAATTCTTCTTGCATAGCTTCCATCCATTCTGATTTTGATTCAGCTTCTGAAAAATTCTTGGGCTCAATTTGAGAGACAAAAGAGTAATGTGCACATAAGTTATGAACTTGTCTCCGGGTCATGACCCCACTACTGATATCTCCAATAATATTCTCCAATGTATGATCTTTCATGAGTTTGGTTGGAACTGTAGCTTTGGATGGGATGATATCATTTTTGGCTTTAGGAGTTGGTTGATCAATAACATATTCAACTTCATCATCATCTTGAAGAGTTCTTCCAATTTGATTCATATCATCGATGACAACATGAGCTGACTCCATTATGGTCATAGTTCTATGATTAAACACTCTGTAAGCTTTGCTCCTTTCAGAATAGCCTAGGAAGATTCCTTCATCAGATTTAGGCTCGAATTTCTCCAACTGCTCCCTATCTCTTAGAATATAACATTTGCTTCCGAACACTTTCAAATACCCTAAATTAGGTTTTCTTTCAAAATAAAGCTCATACGGGGTCTTGTTGGTGTTCTTGGTGAGATAGACTCTATTTATAATATAGCAGGCAGTGTTCACAGCTTCAGCCCATAGATTACGAGGAAGATTCTTTTCATTGAGCATGGTCCTAGCCATTTCTTGAATCACTCTATTTCTTCTTTCTGCTACTCCATTTTGTTGAGGAGTCTTAGGAGCTGAATATTGATGATTGATCCCATGATTTTCACAAAATTTGGCAAATTTTTCATTCTCAAATTCTCCTCCATGATCACTTCTGATCTTCTGAATTTTACAATCTTTTTCAACTTGTATCTTGTTGCAAATTCTTATGATATTGTCTACAGCATCTGATTTAGCATGGAGAAAAGCAATCCAACCAAAACGAGAATAATCGTCTACCATAACCAGAATAAATTTCTTTCCTCCAATACTTTGCACGGGTGCAGGTCCAATCAAGTCCATATGGATTAATTCTAGAGGACGAGACGACGATATATCCTTTAAACCTTTGAAACTCTTCTTTATTTGTTTACCCAGTTGGCATGCCTTACAGATTTCAGACTTTTCAGCAGACAACTTGGGAATTCCTTTCACAATCTCATTCTTGGACAGGATCTTCATCAATTTAAAGTTTATGTGACCCATCCTTTGGTGCCATAAGTAATTCTCTTGATTTCTGGTTATCAAGCACCTAGATTCATTGTCATCACATTCTTCTATAATGTAGATATTCCCTTTTGTCCTTGACCCAGTAAGGATAACTTGGTTAGTTTTATCATTTACTACCTTGCATGAAAGCCTGTCAAAAACAACTTTGTTTCCCTTGTCACACAATTGGCTAATGCTAAGGAGATTATGCTTCAATCCTTCCACAAGAAATACATCATTCAGAGTTGGTATTTGATCTCCCTTCACACTTCCCTTGCCAATGATTTGAGCTTTACTATTGTCTCCAAAAGAGACATTTCCTCCATCATATTCCACTATAGAGCTGAATCTAGATCGGTCTCCTGTCATGTGTTTAGAACAACCACTATCTAAAAACCAAGTAGGATTTTCTTTTGCTTTTAAAGCGGTTTGCACTATGAGACTCTCAAGGTGTGTTTGTTTAACCATCCATCTAGACAGAGGAGATTTGTAGGGAATGGTCTTGGGGACAAATTTAAAAGATACTTTAGAGGGATTGTTGAGAGATAACCTATTTTTATAAGGGCAATTGGGAACCAAATGACCTCTATGATTGCAAAAATGACAAGTCCATCTAGTGGTAAAACTTCTCTCAACTATAGGTTTGCGGACACTCTTAGTAAGTATTTGAGAGCTGTCCTTCATGTTGCTAGGGGAGCCTTCAAAACCTACACCACTCTTGTCACCATAGATTTTATGCATGCCTAACATTTGATAAAACTTGTCATTTCCCAAGGTGAATTTTTCAACAATGAATTTTCCTTTGTTGAGTTTTAATTGTAAGGAGTTTGTTTCAAGTTGACTAGACTCAAGCTTGGATTGTAAGCTATGAATGTGATTTTGAGCAAGAGCTAGTTCTTTAGTTAGGGTGATGAATTTATGTTCCAAATTGACTTTGTCATTTATGGTTAGTTTCAATTCATCTTTTAGAACATTTACTTCATTGACCAGTTTTTTGGATTCTTCTTTTAACATTTTATTTTTCTTAATTAAGATCTCAGAATTTTCATATAGATCATTGTAAGCTTGTTGGATCTCAAATTCATCATCTTCTTCATGAGTTTCCTCTTCTCCTAATGTGTCATCTATTAATGTGTTATGATCATTTATCTCTTCGACAGAGGCAATAAGAAGCCAATTAGGAGGATTTTCATCTTCATCATTCTGGGATTCATTTTTGTCACTATCTTCATCTTCGTCATCCCAAGTTATGTTCAATGCTTTCTTTGCTTTCTTATCCCCTCTTTCAAATTCTTTAGGAGTGGAGCAATTTTGAGCAATATGTCTAAACCCCTTGCAATTATAACATTGCACATCCTTTTTGATAAAAGAACTTTTGGAACTTCTTTGAAATCTAGAGCTTTTGCTGCTTTCATCAGATTTTCTAATGTTTTTGTTATTCTTAAAGAATTTCTTAAAGTTCTTGACAAGAAGAGCATTGTCATCATCACTATCATCTTCACTTTCATTTTCATTAGTCTGAGAGGTAAAGGCAACTCCTTTCTTTTTATCTTTAACTTCAAAATCTAGTTCATATGTGAGAAGATTTCCTCTTAGCTCTTCAATTTTAATTTGATCCACATTTTTACTCTCAGTTATGGCAATAATCTTTGGTTTGAATCTTTTAGGAAGAGATCTTAAAATTTTTCTAACAGTTTTAGATTCATCCATCTTTTCTCCTAGTCCTATGAGAGAGTTGATTAATTCCATAATCTTTGTGTAGAACTCATCAAAAGTTTCCTCTTCTAGCATTTTAATATCTTCTAGCTTAGAGGTCAACATTTGAATTTTGGCTATCTTGACCTGATCTGTACCTTCATGGGTGGTCTCTAGGGTGTCCCACACTTCCTTAGCAGTATTGCAATTGACAACTCTATTGAATTCCTCTTGAGATAAGGCACAATATAAAGAGTTTTTTGCTTTAGCATTAAGATTAGCTCTATCCTTTTCCCCTTGAGTCCAAGCACTTTTAGGTTTGAGAGTTAAGGATATAATATTGCCTTCAGAATCCTTTTCTGTGGCAGTGGGTAGATGATAACCTTCTTCAATGATGTTCCACACATCTAAACTTTGAGATTCCAGGAACACTTGCATCCTAATTTTCCAATACCTATAATGTGTTCCATTAAACAGAGGTGGTCTATTGGTGGCATTGCCCTCACCCAGATGAGATTGCATAGTGGCAACAAAAGAAACACACTTACTAGGATTCAACTCTAGGCTGTAAGACCTAAAACCAGAGCAACCTAGCTTTGATACCAATTGAAAGACCAAGATCGAATCCTAGAGGGGGGGGGGGGTGAATAGGATGCAATTAAAAATTTAAGCCACTTTTAAACATTTTGATTTTTAGGTGACTTATGCTTTGATGATAGTAAGCTAGCTTCATAAAAGAGAGAGTTATTTGAGTCAATCATACACATTCAAAAGACAAACACATCTTTTAATCAAGCTCATACCCAATTAAGAGTTCAACAATCATGAAAAGGAAAGTAACCACAAATCACCATAACACAATCAAATATAGTGGTTCGGCCAAGATGCCTACATCCACTCCCGGTAACCTTACCGGATTTCACTAGTCAATTCAAGGTTTAGGATCACCTCAAACCTTACAACCATATCATTATGCTTTTCAAGGTTAAGCATGAACCTTTACAACACTATATGTGCTTTTCAAGGCTAAGCACCAACCATTACAACATTGATTTTTCTCTTAAGTGAAATGCCTATTTGTGCATGGGTAAGAGAACAAGTAAAACACAGTGGTTTGCCTCTAGATAGGCTGAATGGACAATGATAATGTTTATGACTAATGCATGAACTAGAAAATTCACTTTCTCTTTTTAAAAGGATGTAACTTCAATTAATGCAAAGGATGATGATCAAATGTAAGAGAAAGAGTTGCATTACTCAACACATGGTTTGTCAAAAGTTCAAACTTAAAACAATTAGTTTTGAAAGTTAATGTTCAAAAACACATGTGAATGAGAAGACTTATGTTGATTTCATAATGCAAATACTTTTCAAAGATCAAGGCATGTTATGAAAAGAAACAACATCTTTAGAAAAGGCCTAACACTTTGATCATGCTCAGGAAAACAAATATTAAAAGTCTAAGCATGAAAAAGAGATAGAGATTTAGAAAGCACACCCATTTTAAAGGTCAAAGATTGAAAGGTTGAAAATGCTTCCATGATCCCTTTTGAAAAGCTCTTGTAAAGTTCCTCTCCTTTGGGCTCAGATGATCTCAAAAATTCAGCAAACTTTCCCAAAGAGAAAGTCACTTTTTATAGAAAAAGTGTTCCCAACGGATAGCTATCGGCTGGCCGAGAACTTGGTGTCGGTCAACCGATAGCTTAACGGTCATATGCAACGGCTATATTTTTGAAAAATTTGCTGACCAAGAAACACTTGTCGGTTTGACCGACATCATCGGTCGACCGACCTTGGAACCGACTTAGGAACCGATAAAGCAAAAAGTCCAAAAATGAAGCTTTCTGATATTGGGACCGATGAACTCTCGGTCCAGAGTTTTAAGCACTATCGGTTGACCGATAGGAGCCGAGGATCTGACCGACAGAGAAGATCTGAAAGTTGAAGCTCTCTGGAACTGGAACCGACAGTCTATCGGCTGGGCTCGGTTCTAGTGTCGGCTGACCGATAAGAGCCGACAGAGGGACCGACAGAATGTGGAAGCAGAAAACATAAAGATCTGAAGATTTTTCCAAGTAAAAACAAAGCTTATGAAAGAAAGATATGCAAGAGAAACCTAAGAAGGAGAACATGAATGAGAGAGAGATCAAGATGAGACAATGAATGCATCCAATCAAATTGCAACAAAATAAACACTCTAACATCGAACGTGGTTCGCTTGCTTCCGATTTGTGCGAGTATCGACTAAGCGTCGCTTCCTCGCGGTTTTTGAAAAACCATTTTTTTTTGTTTAAAGACACGAGGGTCATAAGTTTTGACCTAAAACCATTTTGGCGGTAAAAGGCATGGTGGACTAGGGTGGAAATCCCTGAATCCGGATTTTGTTTCAAACCATGAATTTTGGGTTCAAGGGTTGAAAATTTTGGTCAAGTTAGGGAAAGATTCCTAAACTTGGATTTTTTTTTTTGAACAATGAAACGATGAAAGTAAGCATTGTTTTAGATTTCTAGAAATTTCAATATTTGACATGAAAATTCTAAAAAAGGGTGGGTTTAGCGAGCGTGTACCTAGAAACCGGTTTTGGCCGTACAGGCATTGCTCTTACCCAGTTGGGTAAGTCTTCAAGGGTAGTACCGCTTTAAGAACTTGCCGTTGATGGGCAGCATACATCTGTCACCTTCCATGTTTAGGAGTGCGTATGCGCCATTGGAGAAAACTTTGTCGATGACGTAGGGTCCCTCCCATTTCGGCTCAAATCTGCCTTTGGACTTGTGAGCGAAGACCATTGGTCTTTTTACCGCAAGAACCAAGTCATTCTTTTTATAGGCGCGTTGCCTGACCTTTTTATCGAAAGATCCTGCCATACGTGCTTGGTAAAGTTCAATGCTTTGTTGAGCTTCGAGCCGTCTCTCATCGAGATTGTCCAGCTCATGGAGCCGCAATTTGACATTGCTTTCTTGAGTCATGTCATTTTGCAAGGATACCCTCAAGGAAGGAATTTGTACTTCCAAGGGCACGACAGCTTCGCATCCATAGACCAAGGAGAATGGTGTGCTATGGGTTGGTCCTCGAACGGTGGTTCGATAGGCCCACAAAGCTTCAAATATTTTGTCGCTCCAGTCTCTTTTGTGACTAGAGACCATTTTTTGAGGATTTTGCAGAGTGTCTTGTTGAAAGCTTCTGCTAACCCGTTTGCTGCCGGATTGTATGGAGTCGAAGGACAGCTTTGGATTTTGTATTTGTCGCAGAACCTGTAGAATCGATGATCCCGGAACTGTGGTCCGTTATCATGGACGAATCTTTTGAGTATGCCGAAACGACAAATGATGTTGGTGCGCAGGAACTGAAGGACTGATGAGGTCTTCATTTCGTTAAACGCAAATGCTTCTGACCACTTGGAGAAGTAATCCGTAGTGGCGAAGATGAAGCGATGACCTTTGCTTGAAGGGGGAGAAATAGGACCTATGATGTCCATACCCCAGGCTTCGAAAGGCCATGAGATCGCTGTAGGATGCAGCCATTCTGGAGGCATGTGAATGTAATCTCCATGAACTTGGCATTGTTGGCAGCGCTTGGCAAATTGCATTGCGTCAGCTACCATGGTAGGCCAGTAATATCCTAACCTTTTTATCTGATCATAGAGCTTAGGTCCAGCCTGATGAGCTCCGCAAAGACCAGCATGAACTTCTTTGAGTGTTTCTTTAGCCTCTTGTTGTGACAAGCAGCGTAGAAGTACTCCGTTGAAGGATTTCCTGTAAAGGATTTTTGAAGGAATATCCAAATGGAAGCTTGGGGTTCGCCTTTGGATGCTTACCCGTTCTTTTGGATCTTCAGGTAGGATTCCGAACATAATGTAATCAATGAACGGATCCCTCCAGTTGCCAATTGAAGTTTGAAGGATTGAAATCCGACTTCCGACCACTTGGTGGCATTCAGCAACTGCTTGGTGTGTGTTAAGAGGAGGAAGGATTCTCCTTTCGCACACTGTGATTTGCATGTTTTCCCCTTCCTGGATTGCCATGGATGCGGCAAGTCCGGCTAGGGCATCTGCACGTATGTTTTCACCTCTACGAATGTGGGTGATGTGACAGATGTCAAACTTTTGCAGAAGTGATTGTGCCTTGTTGTAGTAGGGCAACAAATCTGGCTTCCTGACTTCAAATTTCTGATTCATCTGGTTGACGATCAGTTGAGAGTCTCCAAAGACTTCCAGCATGGTGATACCGGATTCGATGGCAAGTTCCAATCCTAAGATCAGAGCTTGATATTCAGCTGCATTGTTTGTGCATGGTTCCAGTAGCGAGAAAGCGTGTGGAATCATGTATTTGTCGGGGCTAACAAAGAGGATGCCAACTCCCGAGATCAGCTGTCTTTTTTCATTTGTCCTGGTTGCATCGTCAAAGTACATGTCCCAGGAGGCACTTTGTGAGAAAGTCTCCACATTGTAGACTGGTTCGTCTGGGAGATCATCTCTTAGTGGAGAATCTTTAGGCAATGGATGCTCTGCGAGGAAGTCTGCTAGAGCTTGCCCTTTGATTGCTTTTTGTGGTACATACCTAATATCAAATTGTGACAGAAGGATGGACCATTTTGCCAGTCGAGCATTGAGAGAACCTGCCTTTGTGACAAGGACCTTCAAGAGGTTGACCCTTGAGACCAGGTAGACTGTGTTGGAAAGCAAGTAGTGACGCAGCTTTTGTACGGCGAACATCACTGCAAGACATTCTTTTCAACTGGAGAGTAGCGATGCTCTGCACCTACTAGCATGCGGCTGAGGTAATATAGAGCAGCTTCTTTTCTTTGATCATTTTCTTGCGCAAGCAGAGCTCCCAGAGAGTGATCAAGGGCTCTTGTGTACAAGATGAATGGTTTTCCAGTGGTAGGAGCAGCTAACACTGGAGGTTTTGTCAGGTATGACTTGATGTCTTGGAAAGCAGCTTCACAGTCAGCATCCCAGACAAAGTTTACACCTTTTTTCATCAACCGGGAGAATGGACGGCATTTCCCCGAAAGATTGGAGATGAACCGTCTGATGTAGGCCAATCTCCCTTGAAGCCCTTTGAGTTCTCTCAAGGTTCTTGGAGAGGGCATTTCTAGAATGGCTTTGACTTTTATGGGGTCAAGCTCTATTCCAGCTTTCCGAACTAAGAATCCGAGGAACTTACCCGACGAGACGCCAAAGAAGCATTTCAATGGATTCATTCGCAGTTTGTGTTTGCGAAGCCGGAGGAAGACTTCTCGAAGGTTTTCGAGATGATCTTCTTTTCTTTTGCTTTTGACGGCGAAGTCATCAACGTAACATTCAACCGTCTTGTGCTGCATATCTTGGAATATTTTCATCATAGCCCTCTGATATGTGGCACCAGAAGATATATTGCTAGGCGTCGCTGGAGTGTAAGTGCTCTCATCAGACGATGCTTCGGAAGAGCTATAATCCCGAATTATCACATTACAGGAAGCTCTGACGGGAGACGTTGCCTGATCGGAGTCAGACCCATCCTCGGATGTAAGAGGATCGTCTATCCAGCAATTTTCTCCATTTTCAGGAGTTAAGGGAGGATGTACCTGGTGGTCTTCAGGGACTTCAGGCTCTGGATTGCGAGGAGGCTCGTTGACGCGTTCTTGCTCTTGTTCTAGAGCGAGTCGCTGCAAGATCCTTGCATATTCTTCAAGATCAGGCATGGGAGCCGGATCTTCTTCTTCATCATCTCTTTGTGGCTCAACATTGTTGATTTCCACTGGAGTAATGAGAGGTGCTGGGTCAGCAGCATTTTCTTGTACAGCCTCTTGGTCTTCTTCATCATCAGACCAGGATCCTTGTGGCTGTAGGGGGTTATACCAGATTACTGGCATAAGATGAGACTCAGGAACCCATTCTTCATCGGAGAGATATTCTCCTGTTTCAAGGGATTCCTCCCATTCATCTGTGTAGTTGGATTCGAATCCATCATCGGTGTCGCTGGATTCGTATCCATCAATGGAGAGTCCAACTACCGAATTGCAAGAGTATGATGTCTCCTGCATGGCTTCTTTGAATTGAGGTGGCATGAAATCACTGAGAGTGAATTTCCTTACCCCCTTTGAAGTCTCTGGAAGGGATGTTTTTGTTACCTCCAGTGAAGCGGTAGAGGAAGCCTCTGCCTTTTCTTTGACTTCTAGTTTTGGCTGGGTCTTCTCTTGCCGTTTGAGCTTGAGGAGATGTTTCCTAGCCTGCCTTCGCTGTTGAGCTGTAGGCTTTATTTTCACGACCTCCCAATTTTCATCTTCCAGGAGATCGGGATGTACCCATATCGGTTGTCCGTCTGGTGTCGGGTAAGGAACCAGTTCCTCGGGCGCTTGGATTGAGTTTATCACCTTGAAGGAAGTAGTGATCTTCTTCTTCGGTGATCTTGATGTTTGTCCACATGTCACCATGTTGACGGAGGCAGACCCATAGTTTTTGTCAAAGGTGATGACTCCGTTTTTCCACATCTCATTTATTTTCTCTCTCACAACGAAGCATTGATTGAGAGGATGCGAGATCATCTGGTGGTATGGACAGTACCGAGGATCGTTGGTTTTGCCAACATCACCCGGTCTTTTTGGTTCAGGCAAGGTGAGCTTGCCGTTTGCCACAAGAGCCCCGAAGATTTCATCAACATCTTCATCAAACGGGTATTTCTTCTCTACTCGTTCTTTGAAGGCGTCTGAGAGTTCAGGTCTCTTACCAACAGCTTTGTTTTCAGCTTTCTTTGGTGGCTGAGGAGCTGGCTTGGTCTGCACATTGAGGACCTCTTTCTTCTTTGGTTTAGAGGTTGCAATGGCGGTTGGCTCTTTTCTTGATGATTTCTGACTGTTGAGGTCTTTAATCACCGTTTCAGCTTCCATGGAAGCTTCTAGGAGTTCTCCCAGGTTTTTTGATTTGTTGCCGATGATCATGGAGCGGATTCTGGCTCTCATGTTGTTTCGGCAGATGTCGACTAGCGACGCTTGTGGCAATACATCAGAGCATTTGTATGCCATTGCTTTCCACTTGTGAATGAAGTCATATGTTGATTCATTCTCCCCCTGTTTTAGGCTGCACAGCTGAGCCATAGTAGCGGGGTGATCTTCACCTTTGAAGTGAGTCAGGAAGCGTGTCTCTAGCATGGCCCAGTTTTGGATTGAGTCCTCCGGCAGAGTGGAGTACCAATCGAAGGCCGTACCTTTTAGGGTACTTGCAAAGAGGCGGATCTTGAGTGCATCTTGATCTGCGATAGCTCCCGTCAGGATCTTGAAGTGGATGACGTGCTGTCTGGCTGATCCTTTCCCCGTATATGTTTGGAGAGTAGGATGCTTGAATTTGGTGGGGAACGGGACCGAGTCCATCCATAAGGGATATGGTGGCTTGATCCCATGCTCCTTGAGTATATCCTCTTCTTTTGCTTTGGCGAGGATACCGTCTACGTCCTTTTTGGTAAGGGCGCGTGACTCATTTTCTTCTCTATTTACCTCGTCGTCTTGATGATTCGGAGGAGGTTCATTGTTCGCCTGATTTTGGAAGGCGAGGAGAAGGTTTTCCATCAGAGTTTCAATCCTCTGCTGGCCCTGTTCCAACTGCTGGATGCGGGTGATCGCATCTTCTGGAGGTGGATTGCGGGGTGGTGGCTCAGAATTTGTAGCCAAGACATTCATCCTTCGTGATTCGAACGAAGAAACTGTCCTGGTGACTGAGCTGGGGCTCATTCTTTTTGAAGAAGAGCTTGAGGAAGGATCACTCTGCTGTCCTTTGCTTGAAGGAGCAGGGGATTCTTCTGAATGTCTTCTTGTCCTGGAGACGCTGCGGGTCATCGGACGTCGGACATGGATTTTTGTTGCTGATTTTTGGCGCCTTCTGGTTTTTCCAACCATATGGACGGCAGCAACTTGGTTGGGTCTTTCTTTTTCGACCCATTTGGGAGAGACTTTAAGTGTGGGAGGCTGGGTCCTTTGCTTCTCTAGTCTCTTTTGTCTATACGACGCGCGGCGGCGTATACGACGAGCAATTTGAGCTTCGGTCAGCTCTGACTGGGCTTTGACAATGAAGGATGTGCTCCCTCGGGCGCAGCAGCCGAGTCTGTCTTCTTTGTAGCTGGGTAAGGACAGGATGCGAACCCTATCCTTCGCCAGTTGCAGCGAAGCTTTGAATTTTTGAAGTTCGGCCCCTGTAGATATGAAGGGTCGAACTGCAGGTTTGTAGGCTTTAGCAGGTGCTTGTGGAGGCCTTGTGATGCATGACTTGATTTTGGGCTTGTAGGAACAAGCCGGCTCATGCTGGGATGACTTGGAAGTCAGGTTGGAGATGGGTCTCTCCTCTTTCATGTAAGCAAGAGGATAGAACTGGTTCTCTTTGAGTGGGGCCAGGAATGCTGGCTTAGTGGATGTTTGGGACCTTCTCTGTTTTGGTGAAGGTCTTGGGGACCAAGTCTTGGGGTAGACCTGGTTGTTTGCAGGTCGAGGCTTCGTGGGGCTGCCACGGGCTTCAGGCCTTCTGGTGCTCGCCTTTGGTGTCACGGTAGTGACACGTTGAGAGGCGAGTTTCTGCTTCTTGGAGGGAGCAGTTTGTTCCTCGGGAAGTGGGAATGGTCCCAGCGTCCCAAAGACGATAGTCCGGGGAGTCGAGGTCGACCCGGAGTTCAGAGAGTCGTCGAGGGGGTTGACACTTCGGCAGCTGATGGGGCGCTTGTAGGTGCGCGTGGTTTGCTTCTGTTGAAGCATGAGTTGGTGCTTGTTTTCGTCGAAAGTAATGGTTAGTGAAGCTGCCATTGTTAGTTTTTTCGAAAATTTCTGAAACAAGACCACATCCATTAGTAATCACAAGAATATAATGATCATAAATGGGAAGTTCTATGGTTTCGTCTTTTCAAATTGCTCGAGGTAGATGACCCAAGCAATATGAGGAAGGCAAAATGCCATAGAAGGTACAATTGTTCTGATCGCAGGTGTGGTAAGCCCGGAATGGGCATCCCAGTGACTGCTAGAAGCAATTGTGAACTTAAATTCGACTTATCGAGAAGCAGAGCTTGCTCGAGGTAAGAAGAATATAAAGTTGGAGTTACAGATGTGCCGGTCGCAATACAGTAGACCCTGAAAGGGCGTACTAGTACCGCTAGACACAAATGTTTTGAGACCGCATCTATGAGATGAGATTCTCTGTTTTTGAAAGGTCAAGATTGGATTCATCAAAGAGAGCAGATGGTATTCCAATCTGAACACGGGCTCAGCGATTTCCGCGAGCGCCAGTGCTCAGAAAGAAATGAACCATGATTTCTCGGATCTGAATCTAAAAATGACGAGTTTTTTTTGAAAGGCCAATATCGGGTTCATCAAAGAGAGCAAAAGGCACTCCAATCTGAACACGGGCTCAGCGATTTCCGCGAGCGCCAGTGCTCAGAAAGGAGAAGACCAAGATTTCTCTAATCTAAACCCAAAATGACGGAAGTTTTTTTTTTTTGAAGATTTTGAAGATTTTTTTTTTTTTTTTTTAAAATCTTTTTTTTATTTTTTATTTATTATTTATTTTTATTTTTTTTTTGAAAATTTTTTTTTATTTTTTATTTTTTATTTTAAATTTTTATTTTAAAAAATTTTATTTTTGAAAAAAAATTTATTTAAAAGACGAGAGAGTACACATAGGCCTCCTAACCCGGTCTTATGAAATCTTGATTGATAGAATTGCCCCCAGGTAAGGGTAGGATTACTTAATGAACCCGTTTGGAGGACCCTTGCCTAGAACAGTCAAGCTGTCTCCACACTCTGGACAAGGCTTTTCTTTGAATCAACCATGATCAAAGAACACAGTTGGTTTAACCTTAGTGGTCTATATCTTTTTTTTTTTTTTTTTTTTATGAATTCATCGAAGAGAAACAATGGCCCAACCCCCGATCCGAACACGGTCTCGGCGATTTCCGCGAGCGCCAGTGCCCAGAAGGGAAAGGATCAAGGTTTCTCAATTTTGAATCCAAATTGAGAAATCTAAATTTTTTTTTTTTACTTTTTTATATATATATATTTTTTTTTAGATTTTTAATGAACTCATCGAAGAGAAACAATGGCCCAACCCCCGATCCGAACACGGTCTCGGCGATTTCCGCGAGCGCCAGTGCCCAGAAGGGAAAGGATCAAGGTTTCTCAATTTTGAATCCAAATTGAGAAATCTAAAATTTTTTTTTTTACTTTTTTATATATATATATATATTTTTTTTAGATTTTTAATGAACTCATCGAAGAGAAACAATGGCCCAACCCCCGATCCGAACACGGTCTCGGCGATTTCCGCGAGCGCCAGTGCCCAGAAGGGAAAGGATCAAAGTTTCTTAATTTTGAATCCAAAATGAGAAATCTAAAATTTTTTTTTTTACTTTTTTATATATATATATATTTTTTTTTTAGATTTTTAATGAACTCATCGAAGAGAAACAATGGCCCAACCCCCGATCCGAACACGGTCTCGGCGATTTCCGCGAGCGCCAGTGCCTAGAAGGGAAAGGATCAAAGTTTCTCAATTTTGAATCCAAAAATGAAAAAAATCTATTTTTTTTTTTTTGAAAAGAGAAAGAGTGGAAATAAATTCAAAGAATTAGAAATTTCCAAACAAAAAAATCTCATCTCATTTTTTTTCAGAATTCAACATAGGCCACCAATTATAAAGTAGCCAAGGAATCGAGAAAAGAAATATAAGCATAGAGCAAAATATATGATATGCAAATATTTCATTTCTAGCATCGTGTTCTCAAATAAACGAGTCCCACCGGGTGTGCCAGCTTGATGGACCGCGCTCCCGGATGCCCCGGGCTCCTACCGAGGTCGGCGGACGTGGGAGTCCGTTTGGTTCCGACCCTTTCGTAACCGGGGGGCAAGGGGGGCGTGCATCAACATTTCTTTTTTGTTGGGTGTGCCAGATTTTCTATTTTTACTTGGAATTGCAAGTGGTGATCCGGAGATCAACCTTCGCAAGTAAAAAGGAAATCAACTTCTTTCAAGTTTTCCATTGCACATATATTTAAGAAAAGAGACATTTTTCTTAGTTTGCCGTGAAAGGCGATTTTTTGGCATTTATAGCCGATTTTGGCGTTTATAGCCGATTTTTTGCGTTTATAGCCGATTTTGGCGTTTATAGCCGATTTACAATCCTTATCAACAATGAAAGACAAGAATTGTGATTTTTGTCTCTTTTGAAAAAATACAAACTACAATGAAAAGCAAGAAAAGGAGGATCTAACTTCTCAGGAGATTGTGGGAGACTCGTTTAGATTAACGGTCGCAAGCCATATGTGGGCTTCGCCATCATCCATGCAGATGAGAACAGAGGATGCTATTGATTCGCTTGGCTTGCCTATAACCTCGGGTTTTTAGAAGACAAAGACCAAAAGGAGGTCCTATATCCAATAAAAAGCCGAGTAGACGGGCTGAAAAGCCACATCTAAGCCATTTGGAGGCAGGAGGAGAAGGCAAGGACCTTGGGGGGGGTACCCCCCAAGGGACTTTTGTCACCTTGTTGCGGTGGCCGGTGTAGAACTTCCGCAGAGTTTTCCCTCTTTTTCCTTTCTCTGGATTTCTGATTGCTGTATGTTGATGATGTTGTGTGTCTGTCTGTGATTTTCTCCGATCCCTTTCTTCTTGGAGAGCTCTCCTATTTATAGGCTTTTAGGTAGCCTTTTAGGTGGGTTTATGGGCTTTTATTGTCATTAAGCCGCATAATGGGAGGAGTTACAAAATTGAATTGTTTATTTTGTAACTCCTTTTTCTTGGCTTCTGATTGGCCGGAGGAGATTGAGGGCATTTAATCGCCTTTAATCGCCATGATGGGAGGAGTTTCATGGGTTAAATGCCATGAATTTCTTGACTTGTAACTCCCGAATGCTTGCTTCTGATTGGGCCGTCCAAAGAAATGGATTAATGACCGTAATAAAGTTAGTCAATTAATCGCATTAAGTGGTCACCGAGCAGCTGAAGAGTCGCGGGCCGTGCCACGTCTTTTGGAATTCTTCTGTCGATGATCATCGATGGATCTTCATGTAGATCGACATCAGATGACCATGTAATTTCAGGTGTTTGTTGCCAACAGCGGGTCGGTGCCATCTGTCCTGTCGATTTCTCGATCGGTCGGGTAGAAAGCACACTTTTTTGGTTGACCGGGTGGCGATCAATACTGTCTTCGATACTCTTGATGATTTACCCGTGTTTTGGACGGATGTCAGAGGACTTGGTGTCTCAAAAGCATGAATTTTGGAAAGTACCAGAGGCTGGGCTCCTCGAATCGCGAAAAAACGGCGAAAACCGGGGTTTCCGGGGCTTTCCCGGCGACCCCGGGTTCCAAGGTCGCAGGGGCCTGCGACCCTGGCCCAGGGTCGCAGGGGTCTGCGACCCTGGGGGGGTTTTCCCCCTTTCGTGTCCCGTTTTGCGTCTGTTTTTGCTGTTTTTTTATTCTTTTTTCTTCTGTACTTTTCCTTGACATTTTGACCATTTATTGGCCTGATTTCTTTGTAGGAAACCTGATGAGAATCCTTGCATTTTATTTTGCAAAGTTTCCAATTTCCTGAGAAAGCCGAAGACTTTGTCGCGCAGAGCTGCCGATTTTCCGTCAGAAGCTGAAACTGGGTCAAACGATGTCGGAATGACCTGAAATTTGGTGTGAAGCCTCCTGAGCAATAAGACCAACCATAGGCTTTTGTTTGAGTTTTGTAGCCGTTTGGGGTCCTATCACCTGTAGACTTGCTTTTTGTCGCGATGAAGATGTCGCGGTTTGATGTGCGGTCAACCGATGTCCGATTGACTTGAAATTTGACAGGGAACCTATTGGAGTCATTTTAAGATGATCCATAGGTTCTGTCTTGGAAACCATGGTCCCGGAGAGCTTTTGTCGCCGAGAGCTCCTTTTCGGCTGTCGGAGAAGCGAAGTTAGGCCAAATGATTTTGAAATGGCCCGAAACTTCTTGTGTACTCCTCTTTTGGCTGTCTAGAAGAATCTTGCAGTTTTTGTTTGATTCTGACAAGATTTGATTTTTGGAAGCAGCATTGCTTATTTATGGCAGGTTGCGACTTCATGTAGCTCTTTGCATCTTGATGAGGCAAAGTGACATTTTTGGTGTCAACAAGCGTAGGGATAACAAAAAAAGAAGAAGAGCATCCCATTTAGCAATTACTTTTATCACAAAAAGATTCAAGTGAGCGTAGGGATAACAAAAAAAAGAAGAGCATCCCATTTAGCAATTACTTTTATCACAAAAAGATTCAAGTGAGCGTAGGGATAACAAAAAAAAATAGAAAAGAGTACCGAAAAATACATGTGGTACCAAAAAAAAGAGAGAGAAAGTGTTCACAAGCACTACAAAAAAATAAAGTACCAAAAAAATACAAGTGGTACCAAAAAAAAAAGAAAAGAGAGAAGGATGGTTTCTGTAAAAAAAAATAATATACAGGAGCTCAATCAAAAATGGTCTCCAGCCAAGAGTTCAGCTCCCCAAGCAAACTTTTAGCCTCATCCGTCAAGGATTCCAAGGCACGCTTCTTCAGGAACCTGCCATGAGATGCTGGAGTGGGCTGTACCCCTTCTTTCACACCAGGAAGCTTACCTCGAGCAGTTTGCCATTGTTCCTCCTCATCAGACTTCCTTTTGAGAACCCGTTCGGCATCTGCAACCTGGTGAATCAGAGCACTCTCCCTGTCACGAGCCTCTATTATGGCAGTCCACTTGGCAGCGACTTGTGCCTGCAAATGCTCAAGACGTTTCCTGGCCTCATCGACCTCCCTGTCAAGGATGTTAAGGTCATGTGTCAGCCTGATGATGGCTAGCTCTTCTAAGTTCCTCTTTCGGACTGCCTGCTTCTTGCTTTCTGTAGCCTCATCCAGGTCAGACTTAGCCTTATCAGCAGGGTCCAGGAACATCTCCTTGAAGAATTGGTCATCAGCCAAACTAACGGTCTCAAACCACTTGTCACCCAGTGCAATGATCCTATCAACGATCGCCCTGGCACCTGTGACATCCATACCAGCTTCTTCAGCATCACTGAGAATCTCCTGCACATGCTGGATCATGCCAAATCCGGCTTCCAAGTGCCCAGAAAAGAGAGTCTCAATCCAAGAGCTCAGAACTCGCACCACCACCTTCTTCGCAAAAAGAAGAGATGGCCCAGCTGAAGATTCGCCCAACTCCGTTGGTCGGCTACTCATATCATCATCTGTTGAAAGAGTAACAAAAGAACTCTTTCCAGCTGAAGCTGCTCCTGCTCGGGAAGGAATCTCAGCGCGAGGAATCTCCTCAATATTGTCAGAACTGGTCCCAGGAATCTCTACCTCTGGATCAACCTCTGGCATCTCTTACTCTGGAAGTGACGGATCCTCCTCTGCCACTTCAAAACCTGCAAAGGAAACACAAAAAGGTATGAATATGACCCTGTTTGAAAATCATTATCAGAGTTATAACTACAAAATACCTTCTTCGACGACTGGTGGAACACTTTCCTCCTCCATGAACTCATCGGAAGCATCATCAACATTTGCGTCTATCGATGGTTCAAAGTCATCGGAATCCTGTGGCAAGTCAGCTGACAAAAAAAAATGTGTTAGCAAACCGAGTCACAAACAAACAAAAAAGGAGCAAAAGAAGTCGTACCAATTGGAGATTTTGGATTTACTCCAGAGTCCCTCGGTTCTTCTTCAGGTGCCTCAACAGGATCCATCACCACGTCATCGGTTAGGACCTCAGGCATCACCAAGTCTTCCTCTGCTAAAAAAAAAAGAGAAGAAAAGCAGAAAACAAGAAGCAAATCATAACATGAAAAAAATCCCATGAAAAGAAATGGAAAGAGAAAAAGGAAGAATTATACCTTCACCGACGGTCTCTTCTTCTCGGCTTCTCTTCTCTGGAGGCTCGTCAGCATCCACTGGCACATCCTCATTGATAGTAAGAGGAACTTCCAAGTTAGGAGAGTCCTCATGCTGCCCCTGGCTGCGATGATGACTCCTCCTCCTCTTACCTCTGCGGGCTCGCTTCTTAGAGGAACCTGCCCCGCTGTCAGAGTCAGGTTTCCCACTTGACTCATCACTGGATGGTCTGCTCTTGCCAGTAGACTCCACGGAAGCTTGCCTCTGTGCCGCTTGCATCCAAGCACCAAGTTCGGCTTCCTCCTGTTCTAGCTGCTCCAAAGCCTCATCAGGTATTTCTCGAACAGCTTCAGAACCAATGACGCCCTGGTCACCGAGAAAGCCTATCTTGTGCTTCTCTCCAGAAAGGAAGGCCCAAACTTCCTCTCACCGGATGCCATCCGACTTTCCAAGGCCCTTTCCAGATGCCAGCTTCACATCAAGCTCCTTCTTGGAAAGCCCCTGATATGCCGAGAAGCTCTCCGCGAACCACTTCGCAAAGCCGGCAGTCCGGGAAGTCAGCAACACAGGATAAGAAATCATGGCTGTAGTGTCTTCAGCACTATAGAAAGCCCATGCATTTCTCCCGTCCTGTAAGCCTCCAAAGCGCTTCACCATGCTTGAAGGCGCTCCAACAACGCCTTGAGAAAAGCCCAGCTGCAAAGCAAAGCGAGAAGGTACATACGGCTGGATGTCGACGAAAAGATGTCTACGGTACACCATTGTGCCGACACGTATGCTGAAAAGCCACTCTCTCTCTGCATTTGTCAAGGAATAATGCCTTCCCGACCCCGCCCTGGTAGAGTCTCGGGAGGCACCAAAATCAAAAGCCTTCTTCCGCAACTTCCGGAGAAAGCTTCACTGAAGACTGTCCCATCTCGACGTCCCTGAACCGTCGGATCCTCATGCGGGCAAACAAAAGTGATTCGGACACGGCTTTGCCCTTAGCCAGTCGAATCATCAGAGGATCATCATCCTGAGCAGCACCCAGCCGATGGAAGCCAGGACAGTGGTATACATACCACGAATAAAAGACATGGGCTGAAAATACCCTATTCATGGGAAGCCCAAGCCGAACCAAAAAAGCAGCAGCCTGCAGTTCGGTACACAGGTAGGAGTAAAGAGCTGGCACCAAAGCAAGCTGCTCTCCAAACGCCATCTGACAAGCCGGGAAAATACAATGCGGCCTGATGTGCGTTCCATCTCCTCCAGCAAAAACAGCCTCACCAAGCCAATAAGTGAGGTAAACAGCGAGATCTCTCCGCAGTGCAATGTCAGGACATATGGCGTTTGTACTTGCACAGAAATCTCTCAACTCTTCTTGCATGGCCAAGATCTTCTTTGAATCCTGAGCTCCGGCTTCCTGGGTCACGCTATCAGAAGACTCCCTACTATCAAAAAAGTTAGGGAATGAAGAGCTAAAACTCTTCCAGCTGCTGGATCTAACTTTCAAACCCTCCTTCTCCTTCAAAAAATCATAGAAGGCGACGAGCTGAAAGTATAGAAGCCTGAACTCCTCAGACTGCCCCTCGAGGACGCTGTCAATCGGCATAAACTCCTCATAGAGTTTGCCGAGGATGGGTAATCCGGTAATAGCGCTCAGCTCCTTCAAAGAAAAACCAATCTCACCATTCGTCACAACGAAGGTATTGGTTTGTGGGAGGAATGACTCCAGCATAGCCATGAAGGCCTCGTCGGAAAAGATCACGGTCTCCCTAAAGGAGCGGACCGCATCAAAAATCCCGGCTTCCTTCAAAACGGCGCCACCAATCAGCAGGCAGTCCACGACTTCCACTCGGAGTCAGCATTGAAGCGGCCACGAAGTCGGAAAGGCTTGATCCAATTGCTGCCGTCACCGCTGAAAATACCAAGGCCCACCCGTCTCAAATCGACTGACGGATAATCAGAGCCCTGGTAGCCGCTGGATGGCATCAACAAGTCCATGTCAACAGGCGACCTCTCCGTATATCCAGGAGAATCGCCAACAAAAACCCCGGTCTTGATTACATTTGTCCTCCTCACCCAACTTGGAGGATCTTCCCTCTTAGGGCACGTGGGGGCAAGGCTCAGAATCGAGACGGTGCGATCAAACGTCGACCGGGTAGCAACAGTCTTCTTCTCACCATCTGCTGTGAAAGAAAACTGAAAACATCTCCTCTGGTATGTCATGTCATCAGGGACTGCATCGCCAAAGAAGAAGGTAGGCTTGGGCAAAACACTCTTATCTTCCATCACCCATGGACGACTGCTTACCATGATCTTATAGAATTCCTCTCCCTTGAGAGTGATCAGTCGCTGCCTCATCTCATCTCTGTTGAGGGAGTCGCACTCTTCCAGATTTCTCTCAACATACTGGACCTTCTCAAAAGCCTGCTGAACGGCCGGATTAGAAGATCTAGAAGATCGACGAGGTACGCTTGTAGCAGGCTCTTTACCCTTGTTCGCTCTGGAGGAACCACCTGAAAAGGATGGAAAAGAAAAAGATCAAACATCAAAATGACAGAATCTCGCTAAAAAAAAAAATCTGGCGAAATTTTGACATGATGACGGGGCAATTCCGAAGAAAAGGAACTATCCCGAAAGAAATAGAAAGCTTGAAGATGGGCTCAACATCGCTGCGAGCTCCGAAACTCCAAACTTTCGAAACCTAAAAGTCTCCGCAAAATCAAGAAGGGCTCAACATCACTGCGAGCTCCAAATTCCCAAATTTGCGAAAACTTTCAGGTATGCTATCACATCATGCTACAAATTTAATTTACAAATTGAATGCATGCATGAACATCTAGGTTTGCAAAAAAAAAAAAAATGCATTATCATGATGAGCAAAAAAAAAAAAAAAGAAACTTTCTCTAAAAAAAAAAGAGAGGGGGAAAGAAAACAAAAAAAAAAAAAGAAAAAGAAACTTTCTCTAAAAAAAAGAGGGGAAAGAAAACAAAAAAAGAAAGAAAAGAAACTCTCTCAAAAAAAAAGGGGAGGGAAAAAAAAAAGAAAAAAAAATGAGGACTGGCCCACAGGCCGTGGCCCACAGGCCACGTGGCCGTACGGCCGGATCCGTACGGATCTGTCCGTACGGCCCACACAAAAAAAAAACAGAAAAAAAAAAAGAAAGAAAAGAAAGAAAAAAAAAAACACGTGTAAAAAAAAAAAAGGGGAAAACATGTGGAAAAGAAAAAGAAAAAAAAAGAAGAAAAGAAAAAGAAAGAAACAAAAAAAAAAAAAAGAGAAAGAACTTTATTTGTTTCCTACAATGGAGTTTTCTTGAAAAAAAAGGAGAACTTACTTGAAGCCATTGATGGAGAAGAAGAAGAAAAGTCTTGAAGATCTTGAAGAAGAAAAGCTCTTGGTCTTGAAGCCCTTGAGATTATTGCAAAAGAAAGTAATAAGAGCAAGAGATCCAACCTTCTCCTTGCTTTTATAGAGGAGAGCAAACCAAAGAAGGAAAGAAGAAAGAGGTAAGTGTTACTAATTAGTAACCTTACCAAAAGAAAGAAATTAGAAAGATTCTTTCCCAAAAGAAAGATATCTTGAGGGATTCTCTCCCAAAAAGAAATCAATGAGAGATTTTCTCCTAAAAGATATAATCTATGACGGATTCTTTCCCAAAAGAAAGATATCTTGAGATATTCTATCCCAAAATAAAGGGATCATGAGAGATTCTCTCCAAGTAAAGATATTCTTGGATATTCTCTATCCAAATGAGATATTTTTGGATATTCTTTACAAAAATGATACCATATGAGATCTAAGCCATTTCAAAAGCTTAAGGTCCCAAGGGTTAGCCCATATGAGCCAGGTTTGACCACCTAGGCACTTAAAAAAAAAAAAAAAAATTTTGGGCTTTTAGTCAAAGAGAAATCCCTCTTACCAAGAGCATACAAAAATGGTTTCATGCCTCTTTTGAGTTGATTCAACCATACAAAGAGAATTCCAAGCCCCATGAGCTTCCAAAAATCAAACCATCCAGCCTCATTTACCAAATTGATCCAAAATCTTGAAATTGACATTCCATAAAAATCAAACCAAATCCTGGTCCCCTAACTTGCCACATACAGCCTGTTAGGTCACAAGACCAAAATCAAAAACCAAAACCTGATCCCCTAACTTGCCACATACAGCCTGTTAGGTCACAAGATCAAAACCAAAATTGATCCCCCAACATTCCACATACAGCTTGTTGGGTCACACGATCAAAACCAAACCCGACCCCCTAACCTGCCACATATAGCCTGTTAGGTCACAAGGTCAAAACCCAAATCCACATCCCTGATGTCATCTTCAAAACTTTGCCTCGAGATGGTACGTAATCCCTTTCACTACCATAAAATTCCCCTGGAAGCTCAAAAGGCTACAAATACCAAAAAGAAAGACTGCTCAAAGACTCTTGGTCAAGTCACAGGCTCTCCTTCAAAAATCTCTTCGAGGCACATCGACTACAAAAGTTAAGCAACTCGCCGCTGTACCTCGAGGGGGCATTTGTTGACACCAAAAATGTCACTTTGCCTCATCAAGATCCAAAGAGCTACATGAAGTCGCAACCTGCCATAAATAGGCAATGCTGCTTCCAAAAATAAAATCTTGTCAGAATCAAACAAAAACTGCAAGATTCTTCCAGACAGCCAAAAGAGGAGTACACAAGAAGTTTCGGGCCATTTCAAAATCATTTGGCCTAACTTCGCTTCTCCGACAGCCGAAAAGGAGCTCTCGGCGACAAAAGCTCTCCGGGACCATGGTTTCCAAGACAGAACCTATGGATCATCTTAAAATGACTCCAATAGGTTCCCTGTCAAATTTCAAGTCAATCGGACATCGGTTGACCGCACATCAAACCGCGACATCTTCATCGCGACAAAAAGCAAGTCTACAGGTGATAGGACCCCAAACGGCTACAAAACTCAAACAAAAGCCTATGGTTGGTCTTATTTATTGCTCAGGAGGCTTCACACCAAATTTCAGGTCATTCCGACATCGTTTGACCCAGTTTCAGCTTCTGACGGAAAATCGGCAGCTCTGCGCGACAAAGTCTTCGGCTTTCTCAGGAAATTGGAAACTTTGCAAAATAAAATGCAAGGATTCTCATCAGGTTTCCTACAAAGAAATCAGGCCAATAAATGGTCAAAATGTCAAGGAAAAGTACAGAAGAAAAAAGAATCAAAAAACAGCAAAAACGGACGCAAAACGGGACACGAAAGGGGGAAAACCCCCCTAGGGTCGCAGACCCCTGCGACCCTGGGCCAGGGTCGCCGGCGACCTTGGAACCCGGGGTCGCCGGGAAAGCCCCGGAAACCCCGGTTTTCGCCGTTTTTTCGCGATTCGAGGAGCCCAGCCTCTGGTACTTTCCAAAATTCATGCTTTTGAGACACCAAGTCCTCTGACATCCGTCCAAAACACGGGTAAATCATCAAGAGTATCGAAGACAGTATTGATCGCCACCCGGTCAACTAAAAAAGTGTGCTTTCTACCCGACCGATCGAGAAATCGACAGGACAGATGGCACCGACCCGCTGTTGGCAACAAACACCTGAAATTACATGGTCATCTGATGTCGATCTACATGAAGATCCATCGATGATCATCGACAGAAGAATTCCAAAAGACGTGGCACGGCCCGCGACTCTTCAGCTGCTCGGCGACCACTTAATGCGATTAATTGACTAACTTTATTACGGTCATTAATCCATTTCTTTGGACGGCCCAATCAGAAGCAAGCATTCGGGAGTTACAAGTCAAGAAATTCATGGCATTTAACCCATGAAACTCCTCCCATCATGGCGATTAAAGGCGATTAAATGCCCTCAATCTCCTCCGGCCAATCAGAAGCCAAGAAAAAGGAGTTACAAAATAAACAATTCAATTTTGTAACTCCTCCCATTATGCGGCTTAATGACAATAAAAGCCCATAAACCCACCTAAAAGGCTACCTAAAAGGCTACCTAAAAGCCTATAAATAGGAGAGCTCTCCAAGAAGAAAGGGATCGGAGAAAATCACAGACACAGACACAACATCATCAACAGACAGCAATCAGAAATCTAGAGAAAGGAAAAAGAGAGAAAACTCTGCGGAAGTTCTACACCGGCCACCGCAACAAGGTGACAAAAGTCCCTTGGGGGGTACCCCCCCCCCCAAGGTCCTTGCCTTCTCCTCCTGCCTCCAAATGGCTTAGATGTGGCTTTTCAGCCCGTCTACTCGGCTTTTTATTGGATATAGGACCTCCTTTTGGTCTTTGTCTTCTAAAAACCCGAGGTTATAGCCAAGCCAAGCGAATCAATAGCATCCTCTGTTCTCATCTGCATGGATGATGGCGAAGCCCACATATGGCTTGCGACCGTTAATCTAAACGAGTCTCCCACAATCTCCTGAGAAGTTAGATCCTCCTTTTCTTGCTTTTCATTGTAGTTTGTATTTTTTCAAAAGAGACAAAAATCACAATTCTTGTCTTTCATTGTTGATAAGGATTGTAAATCGGCTATAAACGCAAAAAATCGGCTATAAACGCCAAAATCGGCTATAAAAGCCAAAATCGGCTATAAATGCCAAAAAAATCGCCTTTCACGGCAAACCAAGAAAAATGTCTCTTTTCTTAAATATATGTGCAATGGAAAACTTGAAAGAAGTTGATTTCATTTTTACTTGCGAAGGTTGATCTCCGGATCACCACTTGCAATTCCAAGTAAAAATAGAAAATCTGGCACACCCACAAAAAAAGAAATGTTGATGCACGCCCCCTTGCCCCCCGGTTACGAAAGGGTCGGAACCAAACGGACTCCCACGTCCGCCGACCTCGGTAGGAGCCCGGGGCATCCGGGAGCGCGGTCCATCAATCACTGCACTGTTCAAGCCTGGAACAACTCATTTACTTCACCAACTCCACAAAAAAATGACTGCAATCTTCAAGCCTACATGGAACCCATTTACATCAGCGGCCATCCCAAAAAATCACTATACTGTTCAAGCGTGGAACAACCCATTTCATCACAAACTGTCACGTCCCCCAAACCCGATTAAAGAATAAACCGGATCCGGAGAGTGAAATTTAGGACTAATTAAAAAAATTATCCTTTAGTCCCAAAGATCGTAAGTCCGCTGTGAGGATATTACATTTCAAGCCTCAAGACATTAATGAATTATGGAATGCATACAATCTAGGCATATGGAATATCAAACAATGAATAATACTTCTCATTAAATATTAATGTTGCAAGAGTAGAATAAACAAAGCTAAAGAATTAAATCAATTTATTACATTGGCCATCCCAATAAGCAAGGCCAATAAAAGAAACGAGTCAATGTAGTAAAATTCCAACGAGAGAAATAATAAAAGAAGAAGTAAAATCTAGTGAAGTACCAATGAATCGCTCTCGTGCCGGGAATGATGACGCTACTCTACGTCATCAGCACGCCACTCTCGCTCCTCCTCTGCTGGTTGGAGATCCTCTGGGATCTCCTCACCGGTATGCTCCTCATAGTAGTACTCACCTAAGGTGTCTGCACACCAAGAAACAGAGTCAACGACATGTTGAGCAATAGATAAGCAAAGCATAATAAACATGACATGCATCAAATATAGAATAATGACAAGTACATGATCATATGAACACAAGGAAAGCGAAGCTAGGCATAAAGCGAGAATAATAATCAATAGAAACAATAACAGGGATCCTAGCAATAACCATTATCCATGCAATGCAAAACAAGAATAAGAGGGAGACTCCGAGGATGTCCAAGCCACCTCCCGGTGTACCAGTAACAATCCAAGCAAGACTACTGATACCAAAGTCCGGCTCCAGTAGGATCCAAGCTCCCGATCCTGGGAATAGCAGCACGGTCCAAGCCCGCTCCCAGCTATTCTACGCCATGGACGCCGTCCAACGCCGACTGCCCACCCCGACGACCAAGTAACGGGCCCGTCAATAAATACCCCAAACTGTAGATGGCCATGATATGCAAATAATAACGTAGTGGTGTTGACACAATGAAAACAAGACAAGCAAGTCTGACTAATTCAATATACAAGACATAATCTTAGGGATTATTTCATTCAAGACAATACAAGACAAGTGATCCACGTAATAATCCCTTTCATTGCTAGCCAGTCATGTTTATCAATACAAGACACAGGTTCCTAAGGTACACTCTAAGTCAGGTCCAAATCCTAAATCCTACGAGGATTTATGTTTCATAGTTAATTAAGTATTTTATGCCAAGAGAGTGTATAAGGAATATAAACAACGGATACAAGTCAAAAGTCAAGGAGATGTTACAATCCAATCCTAGGCAAATGATGTCATTCCTGTACCCCACATGTCCTAACAGAGTACGTATGGAAGTTAGATCAATGATGCTTCTAAGATAATCCCTTGGTGTACAATCATGTTAAGCATCTATTGGTTCATTTCCATATGCATTCGATTATACCATATGTAATACACGAATACCTAGACAACCCATCGAATTCATACCAAGCCACATATTTCGATTTCAGTCCCCATTAATGGTCAAGAGAGAGTAAATTCATGGTTTCCAACATCTAAGGCCCAAACCTAGGTTAAACAGTCTCACTCCCATATAAACAAGAGTTAGATTATTAATTTGAGTAATTACATCACTTCCCAATCTCCGATCGTAGTGAAACTAGAATCATTGGATTCTACATTCTAAGAGCTTTCCAACGGTATATAGCTCGTGAAATTCTGACGAATGGATCAAAAGTTATGACCGTTGGAAGATCTGCCTAAAATCGATCAATTACCAGGAGTTCGAACGTTCGGAGAAGTATTCGAACGTTCGTCCCAGGCCAATTTCCTGAGAGCTCAAGAGTTCGAACGTTCAGAAAAAGTATTCGAACATTCGTCCCCGGCCAATTTCCCGAGAGCTCAAGAGTTCGAACGTTCAAGAGAAGTGTTCGAATGTTCGTGTGCAGAAAGTGTTGTTTGCTAAATTTTTTAGTTCTATTTGTTCCAGATCATATCCATTATGTTTTAAACCTTTCCAATTGCTATATCCTGTACAAAATTGAGCCTCCTGCTCTCCCAACAATTCATTCCATCCACATTCCATTCCATTCCATTGAATCAAATTTACAATAAATGATTGCCAATTAAAATTAACCAACCCAAATCAATATCAAGCATAATAATACCCAATTAAGAACAGGCTTGGAATTAAGGTAATCTAACATGAAAGCATCATCAATCAATAGAAAATAACACAGTCATATGAATTATAATTTGCATATCTACTTGCCTCAACGAAGAAGAATATTGGAAATTGGGCAAAACTCGAGGAAAAGCTTCCTATCATGAAATCCACGAATCTAACCCAACCAAACGTACCCTAAAACGTCAAGGAGAAGAAAAGAGAGGAAAAGATCGAGATCAAATCTAAATCTAACCAAAAGGGAAGATGATTGAAAGATGAGCGTGAGGAAAATCTTACCAAACTAGAACCAACGGAAAGAGAAGATCGCGAGGAAGAAGATGTGCGGTTCGGATCTTCGAGATGATCTCTCCCAAAAACTCTGTGCTCGAGAAGATAAAGAGGAATAAGAAGAGGCTGTTGTAGCTTCGTTGTAGAAATGAGAATGAGATTAGGGTTAAGATTAGGTTAAAGAAGAAGAGAAGGAGAAAAGGACAAGTTTGCGCTTAAGTGGGTCCGATTAAAGAATGGACTACTTGAAGGGTTTCTGATCGTCAGATCGCGACTAGCCAAGAGACAAAAATAATTATCGTGACGAAACCTTTCCAACGAACCTAAAAATCACGGCGTTTGGAATATTTCAAAAAAACACTCAATTTTTCCTGAATTGGAAAGTACCCCTACTAGGATAAAACGAACTCGAAATCGAACGAAACTTCGCAGACACTATTCTAATGCTAAAAGAAACTCGCTCATGATTTAAACCCACTTAAATATCAAAAATATAATTAATTGTAATGATAGCAAATTAAATGGGTCAATGGGCCTGCTGTTGGGCCCAACTGACCTAGTAAGGTCAAGGACCTTACACAAACTCTACAAAAAAATGATTGCAATATTCAAGCCTACATGGAACCCATTTACATCAGTAGCCGTCCCAAAAAATCACTGCATTGTTCAAGCTTGGAACAACCCATTTACATCACCAACTCTAAAAAAAAAAAATGACTACAATCTTCAAGCCTACATAGAAACCATTTACATCATCAGCCATCCCAAAAAATCACTGTCTTGTTCAAGCCTGGAACAACCCATTTACATCACCAACTCTACAAAAAAATAAGGTTTCTAGTCATCTATATTACTAAAGGGATGTACTCTTCCTCACATAAAGACACCTGGCGCAACCTCAAACTTTTTACAATGCCATTTCTGGAGTTGCCCTTATCCCTAAAATCTCTATATCTATTACACACTCAAAAGACCTAAAATCTCTCCATGAAGAATCATCTTCCACTCAAAAGCCTAAAATCTGTCCATGAGATCCCTAAATAAGCCAACACACCAGATGTGCTACATTTATATCAATCAATTCATGGGTCCCGGGCCGCATCATTTGATTTTATAGATGGTTAGAATAAAGATGGTGGACCCCAATCATCTGGGTCCTACTTAAAAATATTTGGTCAATTTGTTAGGTCTATGATCATTTAATCCTTTGATCTTTCTTAATCAATTCATGGGTCCTATCCCGCATAATATGATTTTATGGACAGTTAGAATAGAGATGGTGGACCCTATTCATATGGGGGGTTCCACTTAAATAGGTTAGGTTTGGTCAATTTGTGAGGTCTATGATCATTTGATCCTTTGACCTTTATCAAGCAATTCATGGGTCCAATTCATGGGCCCCAGCCCGCATCATATGATTTTATGAACGGTTAGAATATAGATGGTGGACTCCATTCATCTTCAGGGTCCCACTTAAATAAATTAGGTTTGGTCAATTTATGAGGTCTATGATCATTTGATCTTTATCAATCAATTCATTGGTCCCGGCCCGCATCATATGATTTTATGGACGGTTAGAATAGAGATGGTGGACCCCATTCATCTTAGGCCTGTCAATGGGACGGGCGGGGCCTGGGCTTGGGTTGTCCAATCCCATCCCGAAAATAGGACAGGCCTGCCAGGTGTTACCCAATCCCGGCCCTAAATTGAGCGGGCCTACATCTGATCCCATCTCATATGGGCCTGGGGTGGGACAGGGCCGAGCCTGGGCTTAGCCCGATCCTGGAGTACATAAGGAAAACATTTTCTAATTATTCTTAGTGTCTCCAGACACCCGGTGTGAACCGAACTTTAAACCCTCCTCCTTTTTTCCGGACTTGGGACTGGCAATGTAATGCAACAAGCAACATGGCGGAGTTAAAAACTTTTTTTTTCCTGTGACAGTAGAAAATCAGTAGAAATGAATGAGTATCCTATATAGGCTATATGCGTCAAGTAATGTCGGAACAGTTAAAACCTTTTTTTTTTCCCGGTGAAAGTATAAAATCAGAAAATCAATAGAAATAAATGAGAATGAGTATCCTATATGAGTCAAGTTAAAGTTATGCAAGATCGGTTGAATTTTTTTTTTTTAACCGGTGAAAGTAGAAAATCAGAAAATCAATAAAATGAATGAGAATGATTATCCTATATGAGTCAATTAATGTAAAAAGGAAATCAACATAAATTATTTTTCTTTTAATATGTCTAAAACATCAGTTAGTGCATTCCCATCATTGTCTAAATCACCATCACTAGTTGGGTCATGACTAAACCAATCTTGGGCACAAACTAATGCTTCTACCGTATCTGGTTTCAAAGAAGTCCTATGTGAGTCAAGTACCCTCCCTCCTGTGCTAAATGACTTTGTAGCAGGCCGGGCCGGGCCTGAACGGGCTGGGTTGTTTCTACCCGGTCCCAGTCCCATTTTGGCCGGGCTTTGAAATGTATTGTCCAAGCCCAGCCCACTGGGTTCAAATTTTTTTAAAAGCCCTGTATTTTCGGGCTTGGGACGGGCCGGGCCGAGCTTTTTACCCGTTTTAATGCGTCCCATTAACAGGCCTAATTCATCTGGGTCCCACTTAAAAATATTTGGTCAATTTGTTAGGTCTACGATCATTTGATCCTTTGATCTTTTTAAATCAATTCATGGGTCCCATCCCGCATAATATGGTTTTATGGACGGTTAGAATAAAGATGGTGGACCATATTCATCTGGGGGGTTCCACTTAAATAGGTCGGGTTTGGTCAATTTGTGAGGTCTATGATCATTTGATCCTTTAATCTTTATCAAGCAATTCATGGGTCTAAGCCCGCATCATATGGTTTTATAAACGGTTAGAATATAATTGGTGGACTCCATTCATCTTGGAGTCCCACTTAAATAAATTAGGTTTGGTCAATTTATAAGATCTATGATCATTTAGTCTTTATCAATCAATTCATGGGTCCCGACCCGCATCATTTGATTTTATGGACGGTTAGAATAAAGATGGTGGACCCCATTCATCTGGGTCCCACTTAAAAATATTTGGTCAATTTGTTAGGTCTAGGATCATTTGATCCTTTCATCTTTTTTGGTGTCCCACTTAAATAAATTAGGTTTGGTCAATTTATGAGGTCTATGATCATTTGACCTTTATCAATCAATTCATTGGTCTCGGCCCGCATCATATGATTTTATGGACGGTTAGAATAGATATGGTGGACCCCATTCATCTGAGTCCCACTTAAAAATATTTGGTCAATTTGTTAGGTCTACGATCATTTGATCCTTTGATCATTTTAAATCAATTCATGGGTCTCATCCCGCATAATATGGTTTTATGGACGGTTAGAATAAAGATGGTGGACCCCATTCATCTGGGGGGTTCCACTTAAATAGGTTAGGTTTGGTCAATTTGTGAGGTCTATGATCATTTGATCCTTTAATCTTTATCAAGCAATTCATGGGTCTAAGCCCGCATCATATGGTTTTATGAACGGTTAGAATATAATTGGTGGACTCCATTCATCTTGGGGTCCCACTTAAATAAATTAGGTTTAGTCAATTTATGAGGTCTATGATCATTTGATTTTTACCAATCAATTCATGGTTCTCGGCCCGCATCATTTGATTTTATGGACGGTTAGAATAAAGATGGTGGACCCCATTCATCCGGGTCCCACTTAAAAATATTTGGTCAATTTGTTAGGTCTACGATCATTTGATCCTTTGATCTTTTTAAATCAATTCATGGGTCACATACCGCATAATATGGTTTTATGAACGGTTAGAATAGAGCTGGTGGACCCCATTCATCTAGGGGGTTCCACTTAAATAGGTTTGGTTTGGTTAATTCGTGAGGTCTATGATCATTTGATCATTTGATCATTTGATCTTTATCAAGCAATTCATGGGTCCCAGCTCGCATCATATTGTTTCATGGATGGTTAGAATATAGATGGTGGAACCCATTCATCTTGGGGGTCCCACTTAAATAGGTTAGGTTTGGTCAATTTGGGAGGTCTATGATCACTTGATCATTTGATCTTTATCAATCAATTCATGAGTCCCGGCCAGCATCATTTGATTTTATGGACGGTTAAAATAAAGATGGTGGACCCCATTCATCTGGGTCCCACTTAAGAATATTTGGTCAATTTGTTAGGTCTACGATCATTTGATCCTTTGATATTTCTTAATCAATTCATGGGACCCATCCCGCATAATATGGTTTTATGTACGATTAGAATAGAGATGGTGGACCCCATTCATCTGGGGTTCCACTTAAATAGGTTAGGTTTTGTCAATTTGTGAGGTCTATAATCATTTGATCTTTATCAAGCAATTCATGGGTCCCAGCCCGCATCATATGGTTTTATGGATGGTTAGAATATAGATGGTGGACCCCATTCATCTTGGGGGTCCCACTTAAATAGGTAGGTTTGGTCAATTTGAGAGGTCTATGATCATTTGATCATTTGATCTTTATCAATTAATTAATGGGTCCCAGCCCACATCATATGATTTTATGAACGGTTAGAATAGAGATGATGGACCCCATTCATCTTGGTCCCACTTAATTATATTAGGTCAATTTGTTAGGTTTATGAACATCTGATATTTCTTAATCAATTCATGCCTCACCTAAAGAATAAAACATTTGGAAAAAAAATATAAAAACCAAATTAGCAACAAAAAAAAGGGCTCACAAGTTTACTAATTAATAAACTTATTAAAAATAATTCATATCAGTCTGTGCATTTGGTGGTTTCGTGGTCCGTGCATAGCACGAGGTTTTGCTAGTATTAGAGTAATGTAATGTGGTTATCAAAAAATTATACTAAGTGCCACTTATAGAAAGAATGTAATAGAGAAAAACAATGCCTACCAAACAGAAACCCCTTGTCAAACCCTAAAACCAAAAATGAAAATGATATTAACCAAGCCCCAAACAAAAATGATATTTACTCCACAAATAACAGCCTTTACCCAAAGCTACATACAGTGAGTCATATATTGGACAACATGTACGGTTTCAAAGGGCATTTTTAGGGTTCAGACCACAGTTCTAGGCCATCTAACAAGTTAGTAGTGAAGCGGAATCAAGTTGATCCTCTTTTAGGGTAGATGATGCAATATAAGAAGAAATTTATTGTGTGTACCAACCTTTTAATGGAATCCAACAACCACTTTGGCTAATTCCATGTAGGTGTTTTCTGAGAAGGAAAATTGTCAGAGCACAAGTTGCAGTCGATGAAAAGGGTCTGACAAAGAAATGCAGACATGGGGGGATGTATAAAGGGTTTATGCATATTTGTCGATATCGACAACATCGCTAAACGACACAAAAAAATAAAGAAACCCACCCAAAGGACCTCTCCCGTCTCTAAACTCAAGCTGGGTCCTCTCCTTACTCATGGCTCACTATGAAGATTTTTCAAGTAGTTTTCTCAAAAAAGTAAAAGGAATCCACAACATTATTTTTTTGCAACATGCTATGATTATTTATTTTTTTAATATAAACTTCTTCTCGCAACATTTCTTCAATAATATTTCTAAGAGGATTTGAAATTTGATTATATCTGAACAAAATGTGGCAACAAATCCGAAGAAATTTGGAGTTGAAAGAGTGCAACTCTTTAGCGAGAACTATCTATTGCAAATCCATGCCGCTCAAAATAAAGGCCCTTCCACCGGACAGAGTATCCCAAAATTATATTCAAATGAGAATGGTCCTACAATAAGATTGATCGTTTGATATAAAATGTAATTTACACCGTCTCTTGCATATTCATTAATTATGCTTTTATTAAACAGTTAATCTTATAGTACGACTAACCCATATTGAAATAAAATCCAAGGCACTCTTTGTTGCATCTATATCCCTTTCATTTAAGTTTCTTCTGGGACTTATTTGTACAATGAAAGGATTATGCACTCCATGCATTTTTTAATTTCATGGGAGAGAAAATTTCTGCATTCTTACCTCTTGTATTAGAAATCGAAATGAGAGCCGCTGATGCCCGGTACCAAACTTCTCCTTCCACATCTTTTTTTTTGCAAGGCCAATTTATCCTTCTCCTTCCACATCCTTTTTTTTGCAAGGCCAATTTATCCATGCGTGAAATTACCTAAAAAGACATCTATCAAAACTCTCTTCCTCCTGAACTTCTTTCTACACTCACCGACCCCACCCCCACCCCAGCCCGCCCACCCACCACCGCCCCCTCCGACAGTACCGCCGGAGGTGTAGAGGGAGAGAGGAAGATGGGTAGAGTGGCGGGCGGAGGGCGCAGACAGAGAGAGGGAGAAGGCAGCGTCAAGGAGAGGTGGAGAGAGAGAGAAGGCCTGGGAAAGAGGAAGAGGGAGAGATAAGGAGAGGAAGTGAGGGTGGCGCAAGAAGAGGGAGGGAAGACGGCGGAGAGCGGCCGCATGGAGGGGTAAGAAGGGATGCACAGAGAAGCTATGCCTCTCAATTGAAATATGTCAACGAGATGGCATTTCCGTTATTCCATACAACTTTCATGGCAATTTCCACCATCGAAAAAACCCACCCGGTGAAACCCCTCGAAACTTCGACTCGGTTTTACAAAACCGCTTTTCTGCTTCGCTCTTCGGATTTTAAAAATCCCTAGTCCTTGCTCGATCGCTCCCTATATTAAAACCAAAGTTGTAATCATCTTCTTCTTCTTTCTCCACAAAGAAACAAACCACAAAAATTAATGGCGATGCGATCATCGCTCACTCGAATCTCTCTGTGTCGTCTGATGGAAGGATCTCGAAGAACCCCTCGCTATTTCAGCGATGGCAAAGGTAGGGTTTTGAGCGAGGAAGAAAGAGCTGCTGAGACTATCTACATACAGGTATTTCATTTCCTCATCGGTTACAGATTTCTAGATCTCTCTCTCTCTCTTTCTTTGGATTTCTTCTTCTGATTTTTGGGGTTTTTTATTTGTAGAAAATGGAGAGGGAGAGATTGGAGAAGCAGAAGTTGAAGGCGGAGAAGGAGAAAGCAGCTGCAGAGAAGGAGAAATCGGAGAAGGTACGGTTCTCTTTTTAATGACAAGTTGAAGCTTTCGTCGTCTTTTTTTTATCTGCTTTGGAGTTCTCGTTTGTGATTTGGAAGATGGTTTTTTTTTTTGTTGTTGTTAGGGATTGGGATTTTTACTTCTGTTTGGTTTGATTGTCTGGAAATTGGGGTTTTTGGAGTTGCATTGTAAGGGAATTGAAACGGGGAACCTAGATCATCATACAGGAGGTTTTTTTTTTTTTTTCTTTTATTATCGGTGTTTGATTGGTAGGGGTTAGAGTTTCTTCTTCTGTATGATTTGATTGTCTGGAAATTTGGGTTTTTTTAGTTGCATGGTGAGGGATTGGAAGATGTTTGGGATTTGGAAGATGTTGGTTGGTTGTTAGGGATTGGGATTTCTACTTCTGTTTGGTTGGTTGTCTGGAAATTGGGAATTTTTTTTTAGTTAAGGGCCTGTTTGTTTCATGTAATAGAATGCCTAGGATTGTATATCTATAGGTGGTTAAAAATGAGGAATCAAACGTGAGTGCTAAAAATGGCCATCAAATTACCTCCCTTATAATGGAAATTGAGTAAAGGAAGATGGCAAATGAATCACTAGCAAATCACCCTAGTAATTCAATAACTAGGAAAGTGAAGGTCCCATCTACATCTCCACCTTATATCCTTCTCTCCTCGGCTCTTTAATAATCCTTTGATAAAGCTAATTAGACCATGTGTTCCTATGTATTCAATTCCTCTGTACTTTATGCAAACAAACAGGTCCTAAGGGACTGGAAACAGGGAAGCTAGATCATCTTACATGGGGAATTATGCATGCATTTATGACTCAGAAGTGTCAAGGACTGAGAACTAAACCAGAGGCAGTTATGAATCCTATAGTTGAACTTAGGGTTTGATTGAATTGAATGAGGTGAGAAGGTAGAGAAATTTGTCAGCAGGTCAAATTGCTGTGGAGAAGAAGATATAGTTCCCTTTGTGGTGTGATGTTCTTTTTTTTTTTTATAATTATTATTATTATCCGTTTCCAAATTCTATTTTGGAATTTGAACAGTGCTCTTTTTGTTTTTTGGGTGTTTAATTCCAAGGGATTAGGATTTTTACTTTTGTTTGTTTGTTTGTCTGGAAATTGGGTTTTTTAAGAGTTAAATAGTAAGGGATTGGGATCAGGAAATTTAGATCATATCCTCATGACCACCCTTTGTCATCACTCATGGTAAACCAGAGGTAGTTTTGGATGCTTGATTGTGAAAGTTAAACCATTATGTATAAAATCTGTGTATATTCTTTTCACTGGATGATTTCGACAAAAGCACGTAGCACAATCGGAAGGTGTGGAAGGTGCTGATTGTCACAACTTGAGGATTCCAGTTACTTTCTGATAGGGGAAAAAGATCCTTGTGAGTTGTCATTCTATAAAAACTTTTCATTTTACCAAATGAAGAAAGGACATATGATTATCCATTTTCAACATTGTTCTACACTTAATTTGTATGTTGGAATTCAAAAGAAAAGATCACACAAACAAAATTATATTGGATTCATCCTCATAAATAGTTGTTCAGGGATGCTTCGAAAGGTTTCGAGGCAGTGATGTTGATAGAAAATATAAGATGGTTCCTTCAACATTCCGATACATGGTTTTTTGCACTCTTTTGATTTTATCCCATTTTGATGTGCTATCAGCTACACGTGCACACACACAAAAAATCTACAATTGATCATGCCTTTTGAATTAGCATTGACCTAGACTTGGCATTCCTTCTAGTTGTGTAGGCCCAATTGATCATGCAAATTTTGGCACCCATCCAAGTTGCCATTCCTGAAAATGACCTTATGCAAATATGTATGTTGTATGTATGTACTAAAAGTATAGTTGGGCACAATGGCAAACCCATGATTTTCGTTTGAGGGATGCGGACCCTAATAGGTTGTTTGGCTTTGGGTCAAACCAAGGATTTTATGTGGATTTTGGGGGTGGACCCATGATTTTTATTGGATTTTTGGAAGTGTACCCAAAATTTTCGTATAGGTTTTGGAAGCCCACCATAGTTTGATGGGTGCAGCAGCACTATTATGAAACAGTAATGGCCTATACCGTTACGTTATTTACCATATAACGGTCATAACGGCCACAGTATATAAAAAAAAAACAATGAAAAAAGGTCCATAACTGTCATAACGGCCAATATAACGATCATAGCGGTCTATAATGGCCGATATTTTGAAAATAATGGTCAAAATATCGGCCGACGTTTTTCTTTTTTAAACTTTCTTTTCCCTTCTTTTTTTTTTTTTTTCATTTCTTTCTTTCCCAAATCATTTGTGGAGCTTTCTAAGGTTGTGCTAGACTTCCCAAGGTTCTTTTTTTCACCAAAACTCAAGTGATTTACAAAATTTTTATAGATTCTCATATGATTGATGACGTTTTTCCTCTTCAACCACAATACCCCTATGTTCATACTCCGCTGCTTTAATTAATTAATTAATCTTAAAGAAGTAGTAAATGTTACTTAAAAGTTGAAATTCACTCTCAATTTGCCTGGTGATTGAGTAATTGAGTACTGTAACGTCTGCACTACTGGTACTAGTTTCTTGACTTGAAGTGTTTAATGCTAATGGTTGCAATGCATACCATAAAATTTGTGAATTTTCAATTTATTTTAACATTACATGTAAATCTATTTAATTTAGAACAGACTTTATAAATTTCAGATAAGACATTGATGCAAGATGTTATGACTTAGGAGGACCAAAATTTTACTTTAAATTGTTTACTAATGGAAAGAAATATTATTTTCTAGTATTTTATAATATTTTGGATTTTTTGGATGATTTTTTATATTGTTTGGGGTAAAATTAAAATTCTCACCGCGATGATCGTGATGGCGATCGCAATCGCAATTTTAAACCATGGACTACACCCACACACCTGTACTTGGGTCTGTCCCTATCTAAGATTAGACTCTTTATCTTTAACAAATAACAAATCTAACTCATAACCCACATACACCCATTAGCCGGACAAGTTTAACAACAATACTTCTTCAAAGAGAGCACAGATTGCATGTTCCATGCATACTGGGATCATGCACATTACAACCCCCCTCTAATTTTTTTCTTGTCCTCAAGGACCGCATATGGTAAATGTAGTTGCTATGTGCATGAACCCAGTATGCATGGAACGTGCAAAATGGACTCGCTTTGAATAAGTCATGTTGTTAAGCTTGTTGGGGTAGTGAGTGTACGTGGGTTATGGGTTATATTTGTTATCTGTCGAAAGAGTCTAGTCTTAGATTGTTGCTATTATGTAGGAATCCATGTGTGGGTGGTTCCTAGTCTTTATGAATAGCTACCATAGTAGTCAATTCCATTTCGTTTCGGCCGGAATTTTTTATTCCAGTCCTCCAGCCGAAATGGAATAGAGCCAAAAAAAATCCGGTCATTTCGGTTGTCCATTTTTTGGTTCATTTCGGTTTGTAGTGAAATTTTCACTTTTTTTTTTAAATTTCACAATATTCATATTAAGAAACATGCATAATTTATATTTTTTTATTTTTCTATTATTTATATATATTTTTTTAATTTTTTATTATTCGAAAAAGTTGCTCTGAAAAGTTTTGCCAAAATTACGAAATATTCCATCTTGGATGCTAGACCAAAATGATGACCGAAACGGAATTGACAACTATGATAGCTACTCTCTTTGCTATCTTTTAGGAGCCTTCTAAATTGTCAATTGTAAGCTACCTATTAAAGGGTGCTATTGAGTTCAATAAAATAACTAAGAAAAATTACCAAAATCGTGATTTATCTGGGAGGTTGGGTTATCCCTCAAAGTATACTCACTATGTCTTTCTCAACAACATAACTCAAATTTCCATTTTTTCATCAATATAGGCCAAAGAGGTACGAAAGGAAAGACCAAGGCACACATTGGTCTGGTTGATCAATTTGATCATAACAAAGATCCACAGTGCTTCTCTTGTGATCCAAATCCCAATCTCATTGGTGTCTTTACAATAGCCATGAAAACAGTAGTGAAATTTTGTCCATTAAGGGTGGCTCAAGTTAAATGGGTAACCCCCCAACCCTACTAGGGGTACTCACGGGCCAGGCCAGTCCATTCCTGACCATAGCCCAGCCTACTTTGGGCCTTAGGTTTTAGTAGTTGAGTCAGGCTGGCCTTTATCTCAAATTCTGGCCATGCTTAATATTTGGTTTAGGCTTGGATTATGTGAGAAACCCCAAGTTCAGCCTGGCCCAATCCAAACAAAGATTGGTCCAAGACTTAGTGCTCGTAATTACAGAAGCCCTTCCCGGCTAAGCTCAATTGACCAAATGGGTGGGTTGGGCCTGAGATGTTTTATGTGGGTCGGGCTTTGGCCAGTCACTTATGGCACATGTCAAGCTTGAGCCAGTTATGGGCATGCATTTCTGAATTCAGCTCATGCTAGATATGCCTAAGCCTTGCCCGACCCGAGCCATGAACACCTATAGCCCTGACCCATTCCTATTAGCTTCAGGTTTAGTAGTGGTTTTGAGTTGACAGGTTCTTGGCAGCTGGCAGGTACAAGTTAGAGATTTCTACCCAATTCAGGTTTGGGGAGGATTAAGGTTTTGACTGCTCCAACCCACTTCGCTTTGTTTTGAACTTATTTATATATTTGCTAATGAAATCACATATAAAAATAAGATTTTCTACAATACCAACCTCTACGAGTAATATGGGGCGGGTTTAGTTCACATCTCTTAAGCCCTTTTATGTGATGGGTTGGGTACAAGATGAGACAGGTGGATATGGGTTTACCTTCAATCCATGAGCCGACGGTCTAAGAACCATTCTAGAGTTTTGAACATATAGTGTCTGAAATGGATGAATTGTGTGGATATATCTGTCATCCAACATGGGCATATTCATCCATCTCATTGTATGGTATGCACCAAGTAACCTAGTAATAAACTACTTAATATGCACACAACTTAAACTCGCAAGCGCACAAGATCACTATGTAGTATAATGAATTGTAAGTACGAGATCCCACGAAGACTAGTGATAAAACAATGTCGAAAATAACTATGAATTCAGAATATTAAAAATGGATGAAAAGTTGGTTGAATGCTGATTGGTTGAATGAAATTACTAAAATAACAGTAAGTTAAAACTATTAAAATAAATTAAAAACACAATGAAAAGTAATCTAACACAGAAGAATACTACTAGGATTGAAAACAATAAGAATGAATGAACTATGGTTTTATCTACTCCCCCAACCCTATCCTATGCATGTCCCTTATCATCACTTAATCAAAATCAGATTTATTGGTGATATTTATCAACCTAGACCGTGGCATATGTCTCTAGATTATGATTCCCCTAAACCTAATTCACGAGTGGCATACTGCATGAATTGTTCATCAAGTTGCAAAACTAACCATGGCATATGTCCTAGTCAATACACGCATGATGCATAAAAATAATGGGAATGATAAATGCATGATTCTAGGCATGGCATATACATAGACTAGTACATTGCCCCTCCCTAAAGGCACGGCGCACCACGTATAAACAAAATAAGAATATTTACATTTATTTTTCAAAATTACAATTTTCTGGATGGATGAGGAAGGTGCTGGTGTATAGGTGGGTGCACGGGTGTGGGGTGTGCAGGGATAGTGCAGTGATGGTGGTGACAATGTGTAGACAGGGAGGTGAAGTAGTGACAGGGAAGAAGAGAGTAGAGAAAGAGAATTAAACTAACGATATATTAGCAACAAAACAACAGAATAAAGCAAGTAAATTTAATTTCAATAAGACGGGGTTCACAGTATACACATTCGTACGATTTATACAAATGAAAAGAAACTGTATTAAAATTTTGAAACGTTTACGTTAACATTTAGAAATCCAAAATATTTACAAATTAGGGCATAGACAGTATCAATCAAAATATTAATGCCGAGTACTTGTAACTCCATCGTAGCACGCGGTGGACCTGTAGGCATATAAATAATATGTTAATAATTAATAATTCATTATGTTAATGGTAAATAATCAACTTAAACTATCTCAGCTGTCATCATTAGAGGATTAGAGGATATTTTTACCTAGAATATTGAGATCTACTTTCATATGGTGGTGTTGTTGTTCAGTCCATCATCTTCTAAAGCCTTCACCGTTGTAAGGTCTATCTCGATCTCTTCCAACATTTCCCCTAATTCCCTCATGTCTACAAAATTAGTCTTGAGCTTGGCGTGGATGTCCTTTACCGGCCAAGGATGTGGTAGAGTGCTTACTATGGAACGTACCAGATTTGCAATATTCGGTTCAAATCCTCTTCTCTTGAGATCATAGAACTGTTCCTTGTTCAGCAAATGTTCCCTAACACATCTTTCTTCAACCATTTTCTTTTTCCTGAACTGTATCCATGAGGGTTGAATGTATCTTTCAAATGATTGTAATTGGTCGACAAACTCGACTGCATGCCAAACCAAACCAAACCAAACCAAACCAAGCCTTTTCCCACTAGGTGGGGTCGGCTATATGGATTTGACGACGCCAATCAAATCTGTTTAGGGCCAAGTCCTTCGTTAGATCCATGTAGGCAATGTCATGTTTAATAGTTTCTTTCCAACTTCTCTTGGGTCTCCCTCTCCCTCTCCTACTCTTGGCAATCTCCATGCTTTCACACCTTTTAACAGGTGCCTCCGTTGGACGCCTTCTAACATGGCCGAACCATCTCGGTCGATGCATCTCCTACTCCTGGCAAACTCCACTGCATGTCATGGTCGCAAAATTTCAAATATCCTCTTTTTTACAACATCCCAAACTGGTGGCAATGTCTCAGCAATTTTTATCATTATATATCTTTGAGGGATGAAGTTTCCACACACTCTCGGCCACTGAGCTAGTTGTATTTTGCGGGAACCATGATTTGCTATTGGGGTGTCATGTTCAAATGGTTTATGTTCAAACTCATTCGTCCATTCCCTAAAACGTAGAGAGTCATTGCCATGACAATATTTGAGAGGTGTACTCATCTTATCTGGTTTAGAGTTGAAACATTAAATTATAATTTGTCATTTAAATGAAAGCAGCAACAGTTCAATCAAATTAGTAATAACATAGTAAGCAAGTTATTAACTTGGCACACATTATAAAATACCTATAAAATAAACATAACGAAAAATAAGCATAACGAAAAATAAGCAACCTCAGAATAAACTATAATTATCGATAATTTAAGAACAATTCAACTAATCCTTTTCCCGACATATCAAAAACATTGCTGACATGGAGTCCCTCTATTTTATTTTTCCAAATTCCAGCCCTTATTATATAGATTATGTAACTACATATTTGGCATTTTGGCTCTTGTTCAGGCCTTCATTCTGGTCTTAGTGCAGGTTTTGATATTTAAATTTCATTTTGGCAGAGGTATGGATCCTGTGTTCTAAACCCAAGCAAATACTAAAATCCTAGAGTAATACCAAACCAAAAGGTGAAAAAGGAAAAATCAGAGAAAGATAGGAGCTTGAAAATAAAAGTCTATACCAAACCATAAGGTGAAAAAGGAAAAATCAGAGAAAGATCCAGAGCTTGAAAATAGAAGTCTCCAATCTCCACTTCTCCTTAGTTAATCCTGAATCCTATCAAACTTGCCCACCACCCATGGCAAGGTCTTTATCATTGTCGTCATCCTCATTATCTTCAAGACTCTTTTTGGCCCCATCAGGTAAACGGGCCAGGTCTTGTAATTTGTATGCTTAGAGGAGCACCTTTATCAGGCATGTTAAGCAGAAAGAACATTCATGTCCCCACCATGGGCATTCACAGGCCCATGTCCTGTCACATATAGATTTCCATAAATTGTGAAAAAATGATTATTATACAAATCTATACATCCAGGTCTCATTGAATCTTGATCCTCTTAGACCAGCCCTGTAAATCTTCTTGCCCATCAATAAAATCTAAACTGCTCAAAATCATTAATTAGTTTTGTTAATGTTGAGCCCAATTTCATTTCAATTGCAGCCTGAATCCCTGTTAAATTGGAGTTCTTAATTTTTATTTCAGTTTTAACCAAACACTATTTCAAGATTAAAATGTAAGAAATTCCAATCCAAATCATGCTCCAAGGATATAAAAAGATCTAGATAAGAATTCAAAATATTATTGCTATCAAATACACCATGCGGTTCTTGTTGTAGGCACAGAAAATCAATTAGGTAGCCCGATTTAAACCCAAATATCTGGCCTGGTTTAGACCCAATATTCTGTCTTGAATTAGACACAAAATCTGACCTGATTTACAACAAAAAATCTGACCCGATTTAGACCCAAAAATATGGCCTGGTTTAGGGAAATCTTGGCAAATTTTTACCCAATAATGAGACAGGTGGGAATTTCAGTTGGAGTTGAAACCCATTTAAAACAGTTTGGGTCAAGTATTAGCCCATTTAGAGAAACCAACTTGGCTCAAGTTGTAACCCTTTTTATATTCACCTTTTTTTTTTTTTCTCATTTTGAACTACATCTCATGGACACCGTTTTTTGGCTGTGTTGAATTGCTTATTTCCATATTTATGCGTTATAACATATGCTTGATACTATATAGCATTTCCAAATTTATGCGTTATAACATATGCTTGATACCATCCATCATATGAACACTTTCCATTAGGAAAATGTTTACTGTCCGTCATTTAACCTGAGTTTCATTTTAGTGCTCATTAGCAGGGAACCTGCTTTCCTAAAACAGGCTAGCAATATCTTTCCATCAAAGCCTAAAATCCAATCACCCAAGTTAAAATGCACCAATCAAATGATACAGCATGTCACCAATAAATAATCTACAGAGTTAATTTAAGCCTTGAAAAATACCTATTCAAAAGATGATATATAACCGGCTTGCTAAGCAATACTTCTTTCTCTCGTACCGTTAAAATGCACCCATCAAATGATACTGCATGTCACCAATAAATAATCTACAGAGTTAATTGAAGCCTTGAAAAAATACCTATTCAGAAGATGATATATAACCGGCTTGCTATGCAAAATTTTTTTCTCTTGCACCGCTTCTTTAGAAGTACTCGCTTCCAAGGTCTAAATTGCTTGTAAGGAAGACAAACAATTTGCAACTACCTAACACAACGAAGTAGTGAGAATTTCTTCTTTCTGTAATGGCCTTTGATCAAACTACAGAAGCTGTCATTCCTTCTTCCTCTTCTCTGTTTTTGAGAGAGCAGTTAAGGAGTTGGAAGTAGTGGGAATATTTTAACCCAAATAGTGGAGAGTGGAGAGAGAGCACAACATGACATGTGGGTTGATGAAGGCATAAATATGTTGGACAAATCTTAGCCCTTGGATTTATCTACATAAATCCAAGGGCTCAAAATGTCCAAGGATTCAAACTCTGCTCTCCCATATTATATAGATTATTCATGGTTTCTAAACCCTAGGTGCTCAACATCAAAATCAATCAAAGATATGTTAGCTATTCTTAAATTTAATTGAACATGGCATATACACAACTCATCAAATCAAAATCATGGTTTAGAAACTCATCCAATAAAACTGAAATCTAAATTAAGGAATTCCAACAGGAACTACATAAAATTAGGCTAGGGTTTCAATTACACCCTAGCCCTAAAAGTTTAGCTACTCATGTTTGGAATGAAAAATAACATAGAAAAGAAAGTCATATGAAAAACTCTAGAAGATGATAGTGAAGAAGGGCACGGCCAGTGACGCAGTGACCGGATTGATAGATCAATCTCTCGAAGGATTGATTGAATCCGAATATGGATTTCAGCCTCTAGGGCACAAACGAAACCATGGAATAATCCATATACTCACGTGAGCAACTCAAACAGTTGATTTGATTAATTTGAATAAGCATATCATTACAATGAGGCCTAACATCCTTTTATAAAGGAGTTGGCTTGATCCCTAAGCAACTATATTTCCTAATATATGAAGCATATCTAAAATAAAAGGAAACTAACTAATATTAATCATAAACAAACCAAACTACTAAATAATATTTCCTAACTAAATGGCTGTCCCCTTGGGCCTATGGACTGGACCCAATAGGTTGGCCAACTTATTGTCTGGCCTGCATCAATTCTCCCCCCATAAAAAAAACTCGACTCCGGCGAGTTGATAGCGTGATAAAAAGGGAGAGGAGTCGACCACAAATTCTGAAAAATGTCCACCTGGGTCGAAAATCAATCGCACAAACATCTGTTCCTTCTTTTGATCTGCATTCTCATGACATGGCGTGGAAGCTGGATGCGGTCTTTTACTCCATTCAGAAGTACGTTGGAGGTGTCTTTGCTGGTGATATATGAAGTGAATTTGGATGTGTGATCTGATTATTAGATGCTTCAGGTATTGTTGTCGTACTAACAGATCATGAACATTGACTATCCATTATGGCTCTCCGAAAATGAAGTCAATGTGAGGAACTTTAATAACTTGATCTGCTTGTGAAACTACTGGAACAATGGACTTGATTTCTGATGGCCCAATTGGATTTTCTGGAAGTGGTATGACAATTGGAACCACTGGATGTTCAATCTTCTCACTAACTTGATCAGAGTATTCAATGTTTGCTTCTCCGTGTTCATCTTCAACCTTTGGCAGCTCTTGAGGAACACTAACTTGATCATCTTGCACTTGTTCCAAATTTTCCAAGAGAGCAGCTTTGCCTTGACCTTGATGAGCTATTGCACGCTTGATGTCTGCTGGCATGACTTGTATCTCTTGTGGTGCAATCATGACTGCTCTTTCAACTCTTTGCTCTTCCTGTGGCTCTTTCTTTGGTTCAGTGGAAGGAGATGATGTAGACGAAGATGAGGCTGTTGATGTCATTGGAACGAGCATAACTCTTTTTCCATTCCACAAAATGGTATACGTGTTCGCCTCTTTATCATGGTGCACATTTCGATCAAAAAGCCATGGACGTCCAAAATAATATGAGCAATATTCATATGGATCACATCACACCAAATTTTGTCCTCATAATGGCCCATTTTGAATGATACCAAACATCTATGAGTCACGGGGATAACGTGACCATTAGACCATGTGACTTGGTAGGGCGTAGGAAGCTTCTCAATTGGCCAATGAAGTTTTTCAATGACCTCTTGTGTGACAAAATTAATTGCACTACCATTGTCAATAATCAAATTAGCGGACTTGTCTTCAACTCTTACCCGTGTGTGAAATTTCTGAACCTGTCTCCATTCTTCTTCGTCCTTTTCACTTGTATTGAGCTGTCGGCGAATGACGATAGTGGGATTATCTTCTCCTGGGAAAAGCCTTTCCACAACATGAGCTCTTTGTTGACATTTTTGCCTATGAGACCTAAGCATACGCTCAACATGGATGGCTTCTAAGTATGCCTCTTGACTAGTTTTGCAATAATTCATATTTTCCAATATATCTGATCTCAAGCCTTGGATATAACGAGCTGAATCATGTATCTCAGTTTCTTCTAATTCGCATGTCTTGTAACTCACGCAATTGGCGGGTGTATTCATCAAGATGTAGTGAATGTAAAGCGCTATGGAGATAGGATTATTGCAATTAAGTTTGTATTAGGAGAAGAGATAGTGAACGTAATTAGTGCTTATGCCCCCCAGGTGGGCTTAGGAGATGGACGTAAGGAGAAGTTTTGGGAAGACTTGGAAGGAGTGCTACTAGAGATACCCCAAGGAGAGATGGTCTTCATAGGAGGTGATTTGAACGGTCATGTAGGACGTGACGTAGATGGATACATAGGAGTACACGGGGGACATGGGTACGGTAATAGAAATGAAGAAGGGAAGGATATTTGGAGTTTTCAGTGGCTTATGATCTCATGGTAACTAACACATTTTTTAGAAAGAGAGAGGAACATTTGGTGACTTATAAGAGTGGCTCATCGAGGACACAAATTGACTTCTTCTTAACTAGGAAAAGAGACCGTTAGCTTGTAAAGATTGTAAGGTTATACCGGGGGAGAGCTTGACTTCCCAACATAGGTTGTTGATCATAGATGTGCAGTTACAAAGGTGGACTAGAAAAAAGAAGTTGTATAGATGCTCAAGGACTAAATGGTGGAACCTGAAAGGTGATAAGCAACTAGCTTTAAGGGAAAGAGTACTAGAGGAAGACGTTTGGGCGACAGATGAGAGTGCAAATAATATGTGGGATAAGGTAGCAGATTGTATTCGGAGGGTAGGGAAAGAAGTCTTAGGAGAATCTAAAGGGGGTGCTCCGGTACAGAAAGAGGCATGGTGGTGGAGCGAAGCCGTCCAAGACAAGATAAGAGTTAAAAGAGAGTGTTTTAAAACTTGGCAAAATGATCGAAATGAAGCGAACTTGGAGATGTATAAAGAAGTAAAAAGAGAAACCAAAAAGGCAGTTAGTGAGGCTAAGGCAAAGGCATTTGAGGAGCTATATAGGCGACTTGACACTAAGGAAGGCGAAAGAGAGATATTCAAGCTTGCTAAAACCAGAGATCGGCGGACCAAGGACTTAAACCAAGTTAAATGCATTAAGGATGAGGATGAAAATGTATTAGTAAAGGAAGAGGAGATAAAGGAGCGTTGGAAGAGCTACTTCTATAAGTTAGTTAACGAAAGCAGTAGTAGTGACATACAATTGGGGCAGCTTACCATTTCTAGAGAAGAAGCGAATCATATGTTCTATAAGAGAATCAGTAGGGAAGAAGTTAAAGAAGTATTGAAAAGAATGAAGAATGGGAAAGCGGTTGGGCTAGATGGTATCCCTATTGAGGTCTGGAGGTGCTTGGGGGAGGATGACATTAGTTGGTTGACAAAGCTTTTTAATGTAGTGCTAAAGAGCAAGAAGATGCCTAATGCATGGAGGAAAAGTATTCTTATACCCATATACAAGAATAAAGGAGATATTCAGAACTGTGCGAACTACCGCGGGATTAAATTGATGAGCCATACGATGAAATTATGGGAGAGAGTTATTGAGAGAAGACTAAGAAGAACAACAAATATTTCAGAGAATCAATTTGGTTTCATGCCTGGGAGATCAACCATGGAGGCTATCTTTCTCCCGAGGAGGTTAATGGAACAGTATAGAGAAGGTAAGAGAGATTTACATATGGTGTTCATTGACTTGGAGAAGGCATATGACCGGGTTCCTAGGGAGATTCTTTGGAAAGTTCTAAAAAAGAAAAGAGTTTGTGTCGCTTATATTGAGGCGATAAAGGATATGTATGATAGAGTCGTGACATCTATAAGGACGACTGGCGGCGAAACTAAGGAGTTTCCTATCACGATTGGTCTACACCAAGGCTCAGCGTTAAGCCCGTACTTGTTTGCCCTAGTTATGGATGAGATTACAAGACATATCCAGGATGAGGTGCCGTGGTGTATGCTATTTGCAGATGACATTGTTTTAGTGGATGAGACGAGAGAAGGAGTGAATGCTAAACTTGAATTGTGGCGGATAACATTAGAGACAAAAGGGTTTAGGCTAAGTCAATGCAAAACGGAATATATGGAATGCAAGTTTAGTCAAAGTAGGACACCTGGTAACATAGAAGTAAGTTTGGGCACACAAAAGATAGTAGAAAAAGAAAACTTTAGGTACCTTGGATCTATGGTGCAACAGGATGGAGGGATTGATACTGATGTAAGTCACAGGATTCAAGCCGGGTGGACCAAATGGAGGAGTGCTTCGGGGGTCTTGTGTGATCGGAAAGTCCCCCTCAAGGTTAAAGGAAAGTATTATAAGGTGGCGGTACGGCCAGCGTTGTTATATGGATCAGAGTGTTGGGCAGTAAAGCATAATCATGTCAAGAAGATGGAAGTTGCAGAGATGAGAATGCTAAGATGGATGTGCGAGATCACAAGGAGAGATAGGATTAGGAATGAGGAGATTAGGGGCATAGTAGGAATAGTACCGATTGGAGATAAAATGAGAGAAAATCGACTGAGATGGTTCGGCCATGTTAGAAGGCGTCCAACAGAGGCACCTGTTAAAAGGTGTGAAAGCATGGATTTTGCCAAGAGTAGGAGAGGGAGAGGGAGACCCAAGAGAAGTTGGAAAGAAACTATTAAACATGATCTTGCCTACATGGATCTAACGGAGGACATGACCCTAAACAGATTTGTTTAGCGTCGTCAAATCCATATAGCCGACCCCACCTAGTGGGAAAAGGCTTGGTTTGGTTTGGTTTGGTTATTCATCAACTGTCAAGTCTTCTTGCTTCAAATTAAGAAATTGTTCAAAGTAGAACTCATTTTCAAATTACCAATTTCCATATGTAAATTTATACCAAATCCTTTGAAGTGCAATGGAGCTCCCAAAAATTTTCATATTGACTTGAATCAAGAGGAAACACACGAAGAGATGATATTTTTCAGATCAGGCCCGGACTCAGGTTAGGCCCAAAACTGGAAAAATTCAAATTCAGTATGCTGCAAGTGGGTTGGATTTGGGCTCGGGTTCAGGTTGGACCTGAATTGCAGGTTAGGCCCAGTTGCAACTCTGGCCCAAATTAGTAAACTGGGCTTGGTTTTGCCTGGGAACAGTACCTGTGAAGAGAATACGCTGCTACAGTGCAGGTTCTGTATTGAACTTCGTACATTAAAAGAGGTGAAAGAGGCAGGCTCTTGTTATTCAACTGCTCGACTCGGAGAAAAGAGAGGAGTGCTGGGCGATGGAGGCAACAGTGGTGCTTGTGCTGCTGGACGTTGGCTTGCTGCTGTTGATGGCTGGAGACGAGCACTGGAGGTACAATCGACAGGTGCCAGGTATGCTTTCTTCGTCTCTTCTCTCTTCTTTTTTCCTTTTCTGTCTGTCCTTTTCTCTTCTCTTTTGTTTTTGTTTTTCTGTCTTTCTTCTTTTCTTCTCTATTCTTTTTCTTTTTTTTGTCTTTCTTCCTCTTCTTTTGCTCTGTTTCTCTGCTGGGTTGGGGCTGTCAGACAGAAGATTCGATGGCTTTTTTTTTTTTTTTTCTTTTTTTCCTCCTGGTTTGGTTGGCTGATGCGTGGGGCTGGGCGGCTGGCGGTGTGGGATTTGTACGCCGAGGATGGATTTGGGGTTTATGTACGGTGCAGGCCTTGGAAGGGGTCGGGTGTGATGGGATAGATGTATGGGGGTTTGTGTGATTTAGGGTTAGGTTTGGGGATTTTGTTTGTGGTTAGGGAATTAGGGTTCGGGATTTTGGGATGTGGTGGTTGTTATTTTCTCACTAAATGGGGGCTGACGGGATGAATGGATGATGAGATTGTGGATGGTGGGTGTCGACAGTGATGGATTGATAGGAAGATGATGATGAACGGATGGATGAGAGGGGAATTCCGGGAAGGACAGACGTCTCCTCGGCGATCGCTCTTCGGCTCTGATACCAATTGACATAGCCAAAGATCCACGCAATCTTCCGAATGATTGATCGAATCTAAAGATGGATTCCAGCCACTAGGACACAAACGAAACCATAACACGCCAGAGATAACTGACGATAACTTGGATTAATTGATAATAAGCATAAAAATAACAATAGGGCTCTTCTGTATATATAGAGCACAATGTTTGCTAATGAGGAAAGCTACTAAGCAATTGACGCAGCGACCGGATTGATATATCAATCTCTCGAATGATTGATCGAATCCGAATATGGATTCCAGCCACTAGAGCACAAATGAAACCATGGAATAATCCATATACTCACATGAGCAACTCAAACAGTTGATTTGATTAATTTGAATAAGCATATCATTACAATGAAGCCTAACATCCTTTTATAAAGGAGTTGGCTTGATCCCTAAGCAACTATATTTCCTAATATATGAAGCATATCTAAAATAAAAGGAAACTAACTAATATTAATCATAAACAAACCAAACTACTAAATAATATTTCATAACTAAATGGATGTCCCCTTGGGCCTATGGACTGGACTCAATGGGTTGGCCGACCATTGTCTGGCCTGCATCAGCCTGCAGCTTGCTTGCTTTCTCCTTGGCTTCAAAAAGCTCCTCAAATTGGTGATGTACGGCTGCTAGGATTTTGGTATTGGTGCCGGTCGTACATCCCCCTTTGGTCCCCCCTTTTATGCTTTTTGCAAAAGCTTTCTTTAGTAAAGAGTGTCCTCCTTTATAGGCTTTGTTTCCTTTTGTGATTAGACCTCTTGCTTGCTTTTTCAAGTAAGTTTCCTAGTTAGGAAACGACTAGAAATTGTAGGAGAATCTCTTGCCTTTTAGACTCCTTGAAGTTCTCTCCTTTTTCTTAAAATCTCTATGCTTGGGCGCCACTTGGACTTGAGAAAGAATTTTCAAATTCTGAAATTCAAATCATTGCAAAAGATGTGAGACCCATTTTGTGCGTGCAATACATGGGAATATCCTATTCATGCTTGGGATTTTCTTCTTTTCCTTCTTTGCTTCACTTTCCTTCTAGGGCCTCAACCTTTAATTCAAATTTCAAATCCCTAAAAAGAATAGGGAGGGCCCACCTGGCCGTACATCCATTGGAATTCACACCTGAATCTCTTAGTTAATTCTTTTGCTGAAACTCTTCTCTTTTGGCTCCTTTTGACCTTTTCATGCAAAATAAAAGGACAATGTAAAAACAAATAAAATAACCATGAACTAGCACAAGATAAATCAAATATTAGGGCTGAAATTGTAAACATTTAAGCAATTATCACTGTAGGCACCTAAACATTGGCCTCATATGTAGTGTTGTGCTATTTAGGGATCATAGCCCCATTACAACATAACTGTCTGTATCAAGAGAGAAGAGACGCTTATACCTACTGGCTATGCTTCTTTTGGCCGGCAAATCTCTGGATTTTATTTTTCTTCGATTGAGAACTTTTTTATAAGCAGGTTTGGAATTCTACTGAATACTTATATGCTGTTGCTTCTACTGAATTATATGTTGTTGCTTCCATTCCCTTCCACGCCAGCAAAAGCTATTGATTTTATTTTTTTTCGGTTAAAAAAAAGCTATTGGATGTTAACCATGCAATCTAAGCTTTATAGACCTCCATGCTTTCTTTCTCTATTTTCTCCTTTGTCAATCAGGTATAAAGCATAAAAGGAACCATAGTGATATATCCTTTCTTATGACCTTTTCAATAGTTACCAATCTAAGGGACAAGTGGCTGTGTTTCTAAAGCCGCGCATTGGTGAGGATATTTTATGGTTCTGCCCAGGACCTGTAACCTTCCTGAAAGTGGATGTACTTTCCAGGTGAAAGAACTGGAAAAGCATCCTGCCCGCCCAAAGGCATTACTGAATTCTTGAGGGTGGCATCACATAAACCCAAATCATGATTTGGAGGTGCATTCAATTGCAGTCTAAACATCCGCCAGCCTAGCATAATCGGCTACAGACATCAAAGGTACTACCTTGGGGATGTGGAACTTGCAGGTATCAGCCCTTAGGGATACACCAGGATGTCATCTAGTTGGCTTCTCTATATAATTTAGGGGTAGTTCACTTCCTGTTATCCCATCCCCAAATGTGGCCTAAAAGATGACACGTTATCAACTTCTGATGTTTTCTGTATTTGGAGGACATCTTTTACTTTGGATAAAGAAAGATGATGTAACTGATAATGCTAACATCATTTTGTTTCCAACTTTGCATTTTGGTTTTGTGCACCTTGCACCTTCTGACTTTATTCTCTCTCCCCACAGAAACCTGAAGATGAAGTTCACAAAGGCTGATGTAACTCAAAAGGGTTGACAAGAATAAATGCACATGAACTTGACAAGGGACTTTTAGCAGGCTTGATTGTGTTTATAGAGATAATGTGATAGTGTGCTTTATCTCTTCCTACAAAGAACAGTTACCTTTTATGCCTTGATATCTTTGCTTTCTAAACTACTAGCTACTATCTATGGAGTAATTTGCCTTTCTATGACGATATTTTTGGCTCTTGATCTGCTTGGATGAAAACTTTTTAGTGATTAGTTCTAATTCACAACCTTCATGAGACAACTGATGCGATTTTTTTTTTTCATTTTTGCTTTCATTTTGTTGCAAGAGACAAGATGGGTGGGACACAAAGCTAAAGAGATTGAGAGGACTGGGTATAAGTTATGGTATACGGGACTTAATAGATCGAGGAATGGGGTCGGCATAGTGGTAAACAAGGACTTAAAGGAAGATGTAGTTAATGTAAAGCGCTATGGAGATAGGATTATTGCAATTAAGTTAGTGTTAGGAGAAGAGAGTGAATGTAACTAGTGCTTATGCCCCCCAGGTGGGCTTAGGAGATGGACATAAGGAGAAGTTTTGGAAAGACTTGGAAGGAGTGCTACTAGAGATACCCCAAGGAGAGATGGTCTTCATAGGAGGAGATTTGAACGGTCATGTAGGACGCGACGTACATGGATACATAGGAGTACACGGGGGACATGGGTACGGTAATGGAAATGAAGAAGGGAAGGATATCTTGGAGTTTTCATTGGCTTATGATCTCATGGTAACTAACACCTTTTTTAGGAAGAGAGGAGCATTTGGTGACTTATAAGAGTGGCTCATCGAGGACACAAATTGACATCTTCTTAACTAGGAAAAGAGACCGCTTAGCTTGTAAAGATTGCAAGGTTATACCGGGGGAGAGCTTGACTTCCCAACATAGGTTGTTGATCATAAATGTACAGCTACAAAGGTGGACTAGAAAAAAGTTGTATAGATGCTCAATGACTAAATGGTGGAACCTAAAAGGTGATAAGCAACTAGCTTTAAGGGAAAGAGTACTAGAGGAAGACGCTTGGGCGATAGATGAGAGTGCTATGTGGGATAAGGTAGCAGAGTGTATTAGGAGGGTAGGGAAAGAAGTCTTAGGAGAATCCAAAGGGGTTGCTCCGGTACAGAAAGAGGAATAGTGGTGGAGCGAAGCCGTCCAAGACAAGATAAGAGTTAAAAGAGAGTGCTTTAAAACTTGGCAAAATGATCGAAATGAAGCGAACTTGGAGATGTATAAAGAAGTAAAAAGAGAAACCAAAAAGGCAGTTAGTGAGGCTAAGGCAAAGGCATTTGAGGAGCTATATAGGCGACTTGACACTAAGGAAGGCGAAAGAGAGATATTCAAGCTTGCTAAAACCAGAGATCGGCGGACCAAGGACTTAAACCAAGTTAAATGCATTAAGGATGAGGATGAAAAGGTATTAGTAAAGGAAGAGGAGATAAAGGAGCGTTGGAAGAGCTACTTCTATAAGTTAGTTAACGAAAGCAGTAGTAGTGACATACAATTGGGGCAGCTTACCATTTCTAGAGAAGAAGCGAATCATATGTTCTATAAGAGAATCAGTAGGGAAGAAGTTAAAGAAGTATTGAAAAGAATGAAGAATGGGAAAGCGGTTGGGCTAGATGGTATCCCTATTGAGGTCTGGAGGTGCCTGGGGGAGGATGACATTAGTTGGTTGACAAAGCTTTTTAATGTAGTGCTAAAGAGCAAGAAGATGCCTAATGCATGGAGGAAAAGTATTCTTATACCCATATACAAGAATAAAGGAGATATTCATAACTGTGCGAACTACCGCGGGATTAAATTGATGAGCCATACGATGAAATTATGGGAGAGAGTTATTGAGAGAAGACTAAGAAGAACAACAAACATTTCAGAGAATCAATTTGGTTTCATGCCTGGGAGATCAGCCATGGAGGCTATCTTTCTCCTGAGGAGGTTAATGGAACAGTATAGAGAAGGTCAGAGAGATTTACATATGGTGTTCATTGACTTGGAGAAGGCCCATGACCGGGTTCCTAGGGAGATTCTTTGGAGAGTTCTGGAAAAGAAAAGAGTGTGTGTCGCATATATTGAGGCGATAAAGGATATGTATGATAGAGTCGTGACATCTATAAGGACGACTGACGGCGAAACTAAGGAGTTTCCTATCACGATTAGTCTACACCAAGGCTCAGCGTTAAGCCCGTACTTGTTTGCCCTAGTTATGGATGAGATTACAAGACATCCAGAATGAGGTGCCGTGGTGTATGCTATTTGCAGATGACATTGTTTTGGTGGATGAGATGAGAGAAGGAATGAATGCTAAACTAGAATTGTGGCGGAAAACATTAGAGACAAAAGGGTTTAGGCTAAGTCGATGCAAAACGGAATATATGGAATGCAAGTTTAGTCAAAGTAGGACACCTGGTAGCATAGAAGTAAGTTTGGGCACACAAAAGATTGTAGAGAAAGAAAACTTTAGATACCTTGGATCTATGGTGCAACATGATGGAGGGATTGATACTGGTGTAAGTCACAGGATTCAGGCCGGGTGGACCAAATGGAGGAGTGCTTCGGGGGTCTTGTGTGATCGGAAAGGCCCCCTCAAGGTTAAAGGAAAGTATTATAAGGTGGCGGTACGACCAACGTTGTTATATGGATCAGAGTGTTGGGCAGTAAAGCATAATCATGTCAAGAAGATGGAAGTTGCGGAGATGAGAATGCTAAGATGAATGTGCGAGATCACAAGGAGAGAGAGGATTAGAAATGAGGTGATTAGGGGCAAAGTAGGAATAGCACCGATTGGAGATAAAATGAGAGAAAATCGACTATAATGGTTCGGCCATGTTAGAAGGCGTCCAACGGAGGCACCTGTTAAAAGGTGTGAAAGCATAGAGATTGCCAGGAGTAATAGAGGGAGAGGGAAACCGAAGAGAAGTTGGAAAGAAACTATTAAACATGACCTTGCCTACATGGATCTAATGGAGGACCTGGCCCTAAACAGATTTGATTGGCATCGTCAAATCCATATAGCCGACCTCACCTAGTGGGAAAAGGCTTGGCTTGGTTTGGTTTGGTTTGTTCACAAAATAACAATAGTTCTTGAACTTTTTGAGCTGTTCTCATGAGAATACTACTGGTGACACGGGTTGCTAGCCACATCAATTGTGCATAAAGATGTAAGTGATCCTGCCTTGTACTGTTGTTACCTGCTGTGTTTCTGGTACTCATCACCAGCCCACATTGCTGATTGTAGTTGTAGTGCGCCTCAGACTCTGCAACCTTGTCATTATAGTTTCACTATTTTACGCAATTTGTCCTTGAAGTCATATGGTCCATAAAAGGCGTTCTATAGTTCAAATGAACCAAGTGCCTATACTGGTAAGCCCTCATTCCATTCATCCAGTTTGCCCAGCCGGTGGGATCCAAATATTCTGCTTTGAACCATCCTAATCACCCTGGTGTGTTCTTTTGTTGCAGAAAATGAACTGACCTTTTTGCTTCCCTGTTTTCACATATCTATTTTCATGCCAATATTAGAAGTCTGCAACTGTTGGGCAGGGGAGCTTTTTGCTATATTGCCTTCCCTCCCTTCACTACTCTACTCACCCCAACCCAGCCTACTCAACTTGACTCGTACAGGAATGAATTTGAATGTCTACATTTGACTTTGAATGCATGTCATGTATGCAGTGAATGTGTCGCTATATGGTGTTGCAAATCTTATGTAGAATGCAAATAAAATGGTTTGAGTAGAGGCAGAGTTTTATTGGTGAAATTTGCAGGACTTGCCTTGAATTTTGTGTAGTTTCCTGCAATTAGGACCCTGAGATCAAGGATCATTATTAAACCCTGTATTGGGTGGAAGAAAACTGATATGCATCAGTGTATTATTGACCATATCCGATTGGCTGGCTAGGTCCAACCTCATGAATTAAAGAACTTGTGTAGGACATGATTTAGTTTTAGTGCATAAAATCCCCTGTAATTGGAGTCAAATTTGAACTAAAAGCTTTTGATTTGTTCCAAATTGATCTAACAGGTGCTTTATGGAATGCATATCCAATCAAATAAAATATTAATCCCCTGAGATGGAGGCCATTACTGCCCAGCTTGGGCACTGCAGTAGTAAAATGGAAGTAGTTTAATGCATTCACTTCCGAAGTAGTTTAATGCCTTCACTTCCACCATATCAACTATAAACTTTTGCCTACTTTGTGCTTTGGCTTCCATTGACTCTTAATGCCTACGCTATATTTTCCAACTTCATATTCAAGCATTCTGTGTCTTCCTAGTGACTTGTGCAGTGGGCTATGCATAATATCCTATATACTTCTCTGTATGTATTTTCTTTTAATGACGAGAGGTTTGGTAAAATGGAAGTAGTTTTATGATTGAGGTGAATTTGGTGAGAGTTTTGAGTCGATTTGGGCAAAAGCCCAAACATGAGGTTATATTTTCTTTTGAGAATTTTGATAGAGGCCATGATTGATTTCAGTTTTGATTTGGAGATGATGAATGAAGCTGGGTGCACCTTATGTGGTCATTTTTAGAGAAACAGTGGATAGGTTTAGAGTGTAAAAAGGTCACAATTGTGAGGTTGGGCACATTTTGGAGGTATGGGTGCAATAAATTTGTAAGGAGGTAAAAGCATCCAAGTCATTTTGCCACTTCACTTAAACACCACCTTTGGCAGCTTAAGAAAATGTCCTATTTGACAGTAAAAACATTGGGCATGTGGTTGAAATAATTTACTTCTAACGACCCTGAATTAAAGATATCCCCGACTTTATATAATAGTTTGATGGTTGTTTTTCAATAGCCAAGCTTCCTCTTCTTTTACTAGAATGTAACATGAGAGTATCTTTTAAACTAACCATAAACTAAGGTTAAAACCTATTAAAGTATTTTAGCTATTCCCTGGCCAAATTGGGCCAATTTACATGACAGAATTGAGAATTCACATACTATACTCATGAATGAGGTCCACTTCAACAAATCCAAACTGTTTACAACCTCTGACACCTCTTTTAATAGCTTGATTTACAGTTTTGCACCAGATAGTATGGGGATTTCCGAACACAAATGGGTCCATTATATGCTCAAATGCATTCTCAAGTGGAGGAAAGATAGTCATAGATCACAGGCAACATTTATGAAATGGATTGATGGGCCTTATAAGATTCTGTTTTTCCATCCATCTGTTAAGCTGAATTACCCTCAAGACCATTAGCAACACTCAAAAGGTAGCAATTAAACAATTTAGGCTTATTTGGATGAGGAGAAAGTGAGATGGAGGAAAAAAAAATCTCCAGAGAAGCACTTGTCTGCTCTTTGAAACCATTCAAGATAAGAAAAGCAATTCTCATTTTAATTATTATTTTGCATAAGAAGTAGGAAAAAAAATATTTCTCCTTGATTATTAGGTGGAGAAAATATGGCTTTCTCTAATGAAATTATTTCATAAAAAAAAGAGGATTTTACCGAAAAAAACGCTTTATCCGGTCATGTTACGCAATCAAACATTTTAGCGAGTGCAGCACCAATTAGAGCAATTGGATTCGAATTTCTTTTTTTTTTTTTATACCAAAAGAGCACATCGTCATCGCTGACCTTATTTACACTTGAATAAGGTCGGCGATGACCTTATGTATACTTGAATAAGGTCGGCGATGGCGCTGGCCGCCAAGTCTATATAATCCGATTTCGAGCATTTTTCTTCCCACTTCTCCAGAATCGCAAAGAGGGTGTTTCTAAGAGTATTGTATAGCCGTGAAACTGGATCACTAGTGTGTTTTTCCACCATTGATGTCACCATTAATTTTCTATCAATCTCCTGCTGCTACTATTGTCAAAGTCTACAGAAATGAGGTAATGAAAATCAACTTCTCTTCACAAGATGGAACCCTAGAAATCAATCTCCTCTTTCTATTGAGAACTTATAATACATATACTATCATTTAATGCATGGATACATGTTCTCTTTCACTGTATGTTGTTTATTGTCTGTTTCATTGAATATGGTATATTTTGCACAAGAGCCTTATTTACTGTTTTGCACTCTTTAATGTAATACATAATATTACGTTGACTTAAATGTCAACGACCAAAGTACTTTAAACATAATTCATTTCTAATAAGGAGGAAAATGTCAAAGTAATTTATGTTTTTTATGATGTTCTAATAGCATGTCAGACGTTGAGCACCAAATAATCCTTTACTATGACGGTGAGTTTGAATTTGAGCTCAATCGTCCTCAATACAAGGGGGGAAGGCAGAAGTTGAGATATCTTTCGAGCAATGTCACGTTGAAGGAGCTTTTCAAAATTGCTTTGGAAGCATCGAGTTGGGCAACAACGTCTGATGAGATAACTCTAAAGTATCTTATACACAATGGGAGTTTTTTTTCGTTGATAGATATCGACGATGACAATGATATCAATGGTATGTTAAAATTGTCAAGAGGTGAAGCAAAAGGGATATTATTATTCGTTTCAAGAAGGCAATGCGATGGAAGCACTTTCCAACAAATTCGTGGCAATAGGTATCTTTAGAAGTTAAAACTATATTGCAATATATTTAGCCTGGATCGAAAGTAAATTTTTTTCTCATAACTCTATATTGCAGGTCTGTACAGGATGAAAGAAACGAGATCATTCGAGACGCTCCCAGCACTACACTGCCTAATAAAAAATTAAAGGGTGTGCTGCCACTGTCACCGCCACCTTTTAAAGAAACTCACATGGTCGATATAGAGGAGGATCACGATATCAAATTCCCAACAACATTGTCTTATTTTGCAGACGATGATGAGTCCATATTCGAAGAAATCAATGTAGATGTGCTTCATGTGAATGGAAGCGAAAGTGTGCATAGCTTTATAGGTGCTCCTGCAACGAATGTGGATGCGAATGGAAGTTCAGCAACTGGCGAAGTAATTAAATCAGGTGTTGAAAGACATACTACAAGTAGAAACAAAGAAGGCAGCTTTTCAAAAGCTCCCCTCGTGGACACGATGGTCCCTTATAGTGTCGTGCCCGAAGAAGGGACCTGCTCAGGTAAGGAGATGTGGCTAGGTATGGAGTTTCCTGATCGTGAAGCTTTAGAAGAGCTATAGCGAAGTACGCAATATATAATAATTTCACTTTGAAACATGAGAGAACTAACATGAAGATGGTTACAGTGAGTTGTAAAGGAGTCGATTGTCCCTGGCGATTACATGCCTCCATGGTAGATTCTGGTCCACACTTCATAATTCGAAAGTTTAAGGATAAACATTGTTGCTCTAAACCACTTATGGGAACAGCACATCGGCAAGCAATCGCGAAGCTAGTAGCAGAGTTCATTGAAGAGAATGTGCGATGCAATAACGATCTTAGGCCCAAGGAGATCATTAATGAATGTCAGATTGAGTTTGGGACCCGCATTACTTACAGGATAGCCCATATGGCAAAGGAGCTTGCACTTTGCAAAGTGCATGGATCGTATGAGGAGTCTTTTACGATATTGCCGCTATATTACAACGAGTTACATAGAACCAACCCCGGTTCGTACACTGCGTTGGACATCAAGTCGGACGACCGATTTAGATGCTTCTTTTGGTCCTTTGGTCCATGCTTAAGGTCATTCCAAACCTCTCTAGGGCCATTGATAGCAGTGTGGATCACACCTTCGTGGTAAATATCCAGGAGTGCTAATGGTGGCCATAACACATGATGCAAATCATCAACTGTTCCCCATTGCATTTGCCTTTGCTAAAGCTAAGCGGCGTGATAGTTGGGAGTGGTTTCTTGCACACTTGTCCTTGTCGTTGGGTGAACCAAAAAATCTGACAATTGTATCAGACCGTCAGAAATGTCTGATTCCGACAGTACAAGCCATGATGCCCAGTGCAAAGCATTGTTTTTGTTGCCATCATATAGCGGAAAACATAAAGGCGGCTTTCAACAACCACAACAATATAAGAACATTCTGGAGCGCCGCGAGGGCATACCGACCTTGTGAGTACGATGCTTGCATGGACCACATAAAAAGTTTAGATGAGCGTGCATATAATTACATCCATGCGATCGGTTCTCAGTTCTAGGCAACGACATTTGCTCATGGACGCAGGTATGACATGCTTACCTGCAATGCTGCAGAGTGCACAAATAATCTCCTAAAAGACACCCGAAGGCTCCCTATTACGAAGCAAGTGGAAGAGATACGTGCAAAACTAATGGAATTCTTTCAGAGACGGTCAACTCAAGTACAGAGCATCACTTCACTACTAACTCCGTACGCAGAGAAGTACCTAGCCACAAGATGGAAGAATCGCGAAGGCTGATGGTATGGGTAGCGGCATTGAATGAATATCAAGTGCAATCTTCAGAGTATGTTGATGTAGTTAATCTAGAGAGCAGGACATGCTCGTGCCGAAAATGGGACGTGATTGGGATCCCATGTTGCCATGCTGTTGCCGCCATGAAAGCGCGGAATATGAATCCATATGAGTTTTGCGAGCACTGGTACCTCACAAGCACGTATCAGAAGACGTACAAAGATGTCATTCACGCCACCCGTGATAGAAAGCAATGGAAACATGTTTTAACCACCAAGAGAGTCCTTCCACAATTGGCTAGCAAGCAACCGGGTCGACCAAAGAAGAACAGGATCCGAGTTGAAGATAGAAATCGCAAGCGACGAGTGGTAACTTGTTCATCATGTAGAGAGAGGGGTCACAACCGTGGGAGCTGCAAAAATCCACCAGTCAAACAATGACTTTGATGGATTTGATGTTTTGGGGTTGCTCATGTAATATTTTTTAATTTTCTATATGTTTTTAGAGAGTTTTTCTTGTATGAATGTTTATGGGAACTTTGTTAAAATGGCCGTGATGGTTTTTGCTGCATTTTTGGATGTTTATGAAGTACCATTTTTTTTAAAAGATGCGATCTATTTGTATAAATTATTATTTCTTTTCAAAAGAGTTGTTGTGGAACCCAATATTTTATCGTGGAAGGTGATGTAATGCATGTACGCGACGTAAAGGCTATGCATGGAATTTTAGCCATGAAGCATGTGGATAGCTCATTACAGGGTCGGTGATGACCTTAGCTTTGTAAAATAAGGTCATCACCGACGCATAAGTCATTTATTTTAACCAAAAGTTATAATTTTTTTCAAGCGAAATTCGGATACAGCGTCGGTGATGACCTTAGCTTTGTAAAATAAGGTCATCACCGACACAGAGGTCTCTTATTTTCAAACAAAAGTTGTAACATTATTAGGCTGTTTTTGGTAAAATTTCTAAGTGATATCGGTGATGACCTTAGCTTTGTAAAATAAGGTCATCACCGACGCAGAAGTCATTTATTTTAACCAAAAGTTGTAACTTTTTTCAAGAGAAATTCGGATACAGCGTCGGTGATGACCTTAGCTTTGTAAAATAAGGTCATCACCGACGCAGAGGTCCCTTATTTTTTAAACAAAAGTTGTAACATTTTAGGTTGTTTTTGAAAAAAATTCTAAGTGACGTCGGTGATGACCTTAGCTTTGTAAAATAAGGTCATCACCGACGTAGAAGTCATTTATTTTAACCAAAAGTTGTAACTTTTTTCAAGCGAAATTCGGATACAGCGTCGGTGATGACCTTAGCTTTGTAAAATAAGGTCATCACCGACGCAGAGGTCCCTTATTTTAACCAAAAGTTGTAACATTTTAGGCTTTTTTTGGAAAAATTTCCAAGTGACGTCGGTGATGACCTTAACTTTGTAAAATAAGGTCATTACCGACACAGAGGTCTCTTATTTTTAAACAAAAGTTGTAACATTATTAGGCTGTTTTTGATAAAATTTCTAAGTGACGTCGGTGATGACCTTAGCTTTGTAAAATAAGGTCATCACCGACGCAGAAGTCATTTATTTTAACCAAAAGTTGTAACTTTTTTCAAGAGAAATTCGGATACAGCGTCGGTGATGACCTTAGCTTTGTAAAATAAGGTCATCACCGACGCAGAGGTCCCTTATTTTTTAAACAAAAGTTGTAACATTTTAGGTTGTTTTTGAAAAAAATTCTGAGTGACGTTGGTGATGACCTTAGCTTTGTAAAATAAGGTCATCACCGACGCAGAAGTCATTTATTTTAACCAAAAGTTGTAACTTTTTTCAAGCGAGATTCGGATACAGCGTCGGTGATGACCTTAGCTTTGTAAAATAAGGTCATCATCGACGCAGAGGTCTCTTATTTTTAAACAAAAGTTGTAACATTATCAGGCTGTTTTTGGTAAAATTTCTAAGTGACGTCAGTGATGACCTTAGCTTTGTAAAATAAGGTAATCACCGACGCAAAAGTCATTTATTTTAACCAAAAGTTGTAACTTTTTTCAAGCGAAATTCGGATACAGCGTCGGTGATGACCTTAGCTTTGTAAAATAAGGTCATCACCGACGCAGAGGTCCCTTATTTTAACCAAAAGTTGTAACATTTTAGGCTTTTTTTGGAAAAATTTCCAAGTGACGTCGGTGATGACCTTAGCTTTGTAAAATAAGGTCATCACCGACGCAGAAGTCAATTATTTTAACCAAAAGTTGTAACTTTTTTCAAACGAAATTTGGATACAGCGTCGGTGATGACCTAAGCTTTGTAAAATAAGGTCATCACCGACGCAGAGGTCCCTTATTTTTAAACAAAAGTTGTAACATTTTAGGCTGTTTTAGGCAAAATTTCTAAGTGACGTCGGTGATGACCTTAGCTTTGTAAAATAAGGTCATCACCGATGCAGAAGTCCCTTATTTTAACCAAAAGTTGTAACTTTTTTCAATCGAAATTCGGATACAGTGTCGGTGATGACCTTTTGTCTCTTTAAATAAGGTCATCACCGACGCAGAAATCCTGTTTTGTCACAAAAAGTTGTAACGTATTCATGCTTTGTCAAGTATTTTTACTGCTAAAGCGTCGCTGATGATCTTATTTCAAAAGGAAAAAAAAAGAAGTGCTGGTACTATGACAAGTTCATCAAAAATACAACTATGCGCTTTCAATAAGAATAAAATCATGGTGGACAACATTCAATGACAAATAAATGCATTCAATTGACATTCAATCAACATCCCATATACAATTACATCCCATATACAGTCAACAACTATTTCCATTATGTGAAATCCACAAACAAACCACGGTAATTCATTAGTTTACAATTTACATTACAACGCATTTGGAAGTGCACATAACCCGGGAAATATTTACTGCAAATCAGGGGGCAAGACAGGTAGTGGAGGGAGGTTAAGCATTGAAGCATTTCAAGTCCAATTATTCTCAAAAATGTCGATAACAATTCTACGCCAGAAGTAAGGGATATTTGCTTGGGTGAACTCGATGGGACAATGATATACGCAATGTTCTGCAAATGCACAGGCGAATATCCCGCAGTCATTTCCATTATCTTGAAATGGGATATCCGTCTTAGTTGTCATCGTCCACAGCATAGGGGCCGACCACCCGTGATCCATGAATCTCTATTGAAGCCACAATACCTATCCATGATATAGTGACAATGAATGATATTTCAATTTTCAAATCCTATTTCCTATCCGAACATTATGCTGCCAAGAGAAGAGCAATTATGTACTTACGAATCTTTCACAGGTTTTATGGCCCCAAATATCTCCCTTCGAACTATTATAGTATTCCCAGCGATTCTCATCGACATATTCAACGAGTAGGGACCAATGGTTGTGAGCGTGAATTACGTAGACTAGAGTCTTGCACTCGGCTGCGTCCATTACTCGTTCTCCCTTTGGCCCAAAAGCCATGTCATCTCCTGTCTTTAGACCCTTTTCTCGGTAACTCTACAAGACAAGCATCACATACATCAAACAAGTAGGATATTTAACCTATTGAGGCCCTAGTTAAAGTGACTTTTTATTGAACTTACGCATATACTAGGGTCAGCGAAGTATGCATCCTTGCACCTTTCCCGTATGACTTCAAACCAAAAATATATTACAGTCGAGTCCATCCAAGTTCCCTCTTCCAATAAATCTCTGAGGGACTTAGAATTGACGCACGAGATTATCATATCCAACTCATCTTTCCTATCAATGCAATGAGTGTTGTGATGTTGAATTAGTAAAAAATCAAACAAAGAGAGAATTACTACGGAAGTGTTTTTAACAATTGTAATTACCTATGCGTGTAATATTTGTAGAAATCCATCAAAACTTCCTTCTCCACATCAGTCAGAAGGTAACCTGAGTGGGGTAATGGATGCTGATAATCAAGAAACCTATCCGGGATCTTCCTCAGCCTCGGTATGTGCTTGCACCTCCATATCAATGAATCAATTGTAGCCCGTGCAGGGGATACAACGATTGCCTGGAAGTGACATTTAGTGGTGTTTTATGTCCTTCAGGACTGGGCGAGACAGAGATAAGATCCTCGATAGGGATGTCATCATCTTCACCGAATGCCGCGTCAAGGTTGGGGGCATGAACTTCTTCTTTTTGGGCCTCATCCAAAGTTGAGAGGTTGATGCCTGGCCTTGGGAGTACTCTATCATTAAGAGAGCCTCGATACTAAATCGAGGCTTCTTTGCGGTGCTTTTTGAGTACTTCCCCTTAAGCCTTGCACGCTTAGGCATTCTGACGATCTGCAAAATGAAGCATAGTAAAGGTGAGGAAAGCAAGGCAATATCATTCATCAATTTGCAAAAAGCTATGCTAGATGTTATTAAAATCCTTACGAGAGTGTCATCATCTCCAGAAGAAGCTGAAGTACTACATGTCTCGACGTAGTCCTTGAACGTAGTCCCAAATCTGGACCTTAATCTCTCGACCTTTTTCTTAATCGAACTTGTGAATGAGAAAAGGTCAACATTTGCAACGAGGGAACGTTCGCATGACCGAAGGATGTGGTCGAGGAAGAGAGAGACCTGCATCCGACATATTGAAACAATCCCATTAGACAATATATTAACTAAATAAATGTGAAGCAAACTAAGGGATACAAAGAGTGTTAATGTCATACCCGAGTCTGTGGGACGGTAGAAGCTTGGGCATCGGGCTGTGGGGGAGGATTCCTTTGTGGCTCGTCACGTGGTCTGACACAGCCAATACGCATGATGGTATTCACTTCATACCATCTCATGTATTCTTCTTCATCCTCCCCGCCTTTTGTTTTTCCTTTTCTCTTGATCACATTGTTTACCCGAGTCTCCCATGACTAGACCTCCTCATCATGCACTAGACTCCAATCTATCACAGATCTCCCCTTATTTTATTTTCTTATGGATAGGGTGACGCTCCAACACCCAATATGATATAAGGGGAGAATCTGTTCTGAAGAGTGCTCTCTCAGCCTTTGACACATGCTTCAGAAATTCATTTTCGTACTTTTTATACGGTTGTCATTCGAACTGTGCATGAAGCATTGGGTAAGTTAGAACTAATAAAGTAAATATGAAAGTTATGGGAAAATTGAAATGCAATCTTTGTACCTCTTTCGACGTGAGGTAATTGAGTTACTTTCGCACTTCTCTCACTGTCGTAAGATGGGTCAGACCATCAAGTCGGTTAGCCCATGTCACCATTATGGGAAACCTTATGTCGTGGTTTTGGCGCTGATTTGGACTAAAACCTCGACCAATCTTCATTCTGGTGTACGCCCAGATCTGTTAAAAGAGAGGGATTCATTAGAACATTAACATATAAATAGTGAAGGCAATAAGATATAAATATACCAAGCTCACCTGAAGAAGCTGGAGGGGGCCAGAAAGAGACTTATGCTTAAGGTCAACAAAATCCCCCTCATCGGTAGGGTCGGGCGTCTCACGCTTCTTCACCCCTTCCCATTATACACCCTTGTTTAGCATTCTATAAAGGTTCGCTAAACACGCGGAGGCCCATGAGTAGGGTCTAAACTCTGTAAACAACTCTAAAATATAAAAGGGGCCTCGTGCCCCTGAAGAATTACACAAAATCTGTCCAGCCACCAAAAAAAAGCAATAGGCACGAGTTATACACTTATCATCGGCCTTTGACGTCGTCGTCTTCTTTGCCCTCCTTTGCTTTTTTTATTCTTTCCCTTTTTCGGGCTCTCCTTCTCTCTCAACTGCTCCGGTGTGGGACGAAATACTCGTTCCAGCCACGTGAGCTTGAGGGAGATCCCATTGTAATCTTGTTTATTTATGGGAACCTTACCAAGGAGCTCCCGACAGAGATCTGCAATCTCGTAATGAGTGTATGTTCAGCCCGTCATGGGCGGACCATCAATAGGTAGGCCGTAGATGTACATTATGTCCTCTAAAGTGATTGTCGCCTCGCCGGATGGGAAATGAAATGTGTTCGTCTCCGGCCACCATCGCTCAATGAGCCCCATGATCAATGCATGGTCAATCCTCACCCATCTCATCTAAGCAAAATGGTATAGCCCGGCCTCCCGCACCCACTCCATCTATCTCTCGTTCAAGTCCCACTTCCTATAATCAGGGTTTGTGGGAAAGCATCTGTATATGCCAAACTCATGCGAAAAAAAAAATACAATTTCAATAACGTTAGCCATAGATCGAAAGGAAGTTCAATTGATAATAGGTTATGTGGAAGAGAGTATACCAAGCCTTGTTCAATAGCGGCGGAGATGTGATGCTCTTGGTCGCACAATAAAATATCTGGCTGTGGATTTGAGGTACTAGCCTCATTTGAGGTAGTAGCCTCGCCGTGGGGCACTTCAAAATTGCTTGTATTCTCTTTAGACATCTGTGTACATCCAAAATAGACATGATAGCATTGAATGTTATCAAGGCAAGCATGAATACACTATGAAAGCCGAATATCCAAAACCGACCACACAATACTCTCCCCTATAATGGTAAATGAAAACACAGATATCACTGTAGTAATTTAAACCCTAATAAAATCAATCAAGAATGTTGAATGAGTTTGAATGGTTTGGCATTCAATCGTATGGCATAACTCAACATGCATGATATTCACATTAACTAAGAAGCCAAAACAAACAAATAGTAAACCATCAAAAGTTTATGGGGTTGTTTGGATGAACCATGAAATGCAGCTGATTTCAAGTTTTTCGCAAAACAGATTGTTACCATCTGTTGCTGGTATGTGTCCGGAGCAGCATAAAAATTGGAAACCACATAAAGGAAAAACTTTTGTTCTTGATTTCTTAGCAGAAAGTCTGGAATGTAGTATCATTCACCATCACAAATCCTAAGCTAAAGTGATAGCCTTCCATTCTACCAGTGTTTTCCAACTAAATTGTAGTTTGGGCACATCCAAATGCATCCTATGTGAAATAATTTTTAGAGGCTTAGCTAAGTATAAAATGACTGATTTGGTTGTCCAAAGAACTAACAATGTAGTTCCTTAATGATCTCTTTCTGAAACAAGCCTTAGTGCTGCAGTGTTGATTATTTAAGATTATAGAGTAAATTTGTGCATATATGTAAGCATTTGTCTACACTTGTTTAATAGTGTGCAGACAATATAGTCCTACACTTGTTTGGCTACACTTTGTCAGCTTTAGGGCTTTAGACCTACAAGGGTGATGTGCGATTTACACATGCTATGTCCAGGGTACTTCCAAGTTCGTAAAATTAAATTCAAGAAACAGAATGAACAACCCATTCACATTGTCAAAATGAAGAAACACAAAAAGGAACGAATGAACCACTACTGTCATTTGACCGCATACAACATCCTCGAGTTTGGAAAACAAAAACAACTCACTCAAACCTTTCTGCTAGTGTTAAAACAAAACCCAATCATCCATCGTCCTTCTCAACCGAAAATACCCCAAATTTGAAATATACAAACCCTAATCAATGCAAACAACAAATGTACAAATCGAATACAACGTTGAAGATAACAAACCATGCAGTTAGATATCATATGCGGGAAGGCATGAAAACAAAAGGAAGTGAAAATACAAAAAAAAATTGACAAGGATTCAAAAAAGGAAGGAGATCCAAACCTCTGGAGCGTCGGTTTCAATCACAGTTGATTGAAAAAACGATGAGATTATGAGCAGATGTTGAGAAACTCAGTTACAACGCTGGTGGTTGTGGAAAAATGGAAGCAACTGCTCTTCGCCCTCGTCCTAGGTCAGTCTCGATGTAATGGTGGAAGGGAGAAGAGAATAATGAGCGAAACAGAGATTTTAGCCCTAAAAAAGGGTCGCGAACAACGTTATCGCCGACCTTATTCAAGTATAAATAAGGTCGGCGCCGACGACGTGCTCTTTATGTAAAAAATAATTCAAGTATACATAAGGTCATCGCCGACCTTATTCAAGTGTAAATAAGGTCGGCGATGACGATGTGCTCTTTTGGTAAAAAAAAATAAAATTCGCACCCAATTGCTCTAATTGGTGCTGCACTCGCTAAAATGTTTGATTGCGTAACATGACCGGATAAAGTATTTTTTCTGGTAAAATCCTCTAAAAAAAAAGTGAAACTCTATTTTTTTTAGGAGTTCGGTCAACCCTACAGTCTAAAATGCCCATCACCTAAACAAATATAAAAATGAACGTGAGGAAACAATTTCATAAGGTTGATTGGGTTTGAACCCCCAAACCTGTAAGGCAAAACAAGCAACTTATACCATCAACACCTATTTTAATAGTGTGTGAACCTTTACACACAGTCATTTATGTAGGTAAGTGCAAAAATTTGTGCATGTAAATGAGCCCCTTTACGCATGTGTAATGGTGGTTACATTTATAAAATGTTGCAGAGAAACCACCCCTTGTTTTCTCTCATTATTTATTTATTTATTTATTTTTAATAACATAGGAATCCGCCGACCCTCCTTCGGTTAATCATTAGTAAACCTACGGATACATAGAACCATCCCTTATTTTCTCTCATTTCTCAAGCTAGTAGAGATTTTATCCACTCAATCTTTTGTTTACATGCAGTCTCGATTGAGTATAAAAGGTGGAAAAAATAGCCTACTATTTAAACTTGTACTGTGGACTTTCCTTTTCACCTGTTTTTTTCCATATTCGAAGAGTCCTTTATTAGAACCGTTTGGATGAAGAAAAAAGACTTTCCTTGAAAAAACAAAACACTTTTCCATAATTTGGACTCATTTCAAAGGAGAAAAGTAATACTTTTCCATAATTTGGACTCATTTCAAAGGAGAAAACTCCATCCTCCTTGAAACTTCAACTAAATAATTCACATTCAACAAATACTCCTTTCAACTGAGAGACAATAATCATTTAATAAACATTTCTCAGATCACTAAATCAACTGCATTTCAATGCAAATCCCAAACAAACACAAACATTATCTTCTTTTGAATGGGGTAATAGAAATGATTTTACTAAACTGAATAAAAGAAACAGATAATAGGCATAAAATAATTATTATAAGTAATACATTCATGTCCAAAACCCACACTGACACTGCATAGAAATCAAGAAATATGCAAGAAATGTTGGATCTAAATGAAAGAAATTTTCTTATTTTTTCCATGGATATTTTCAGAGAAACTTACTTGGTGGAGGTTAGAGGAGTGCCGTGTCAGAAGCATGACCTAATTGATGTAGAAATAGAGGAAAGTGGAGGCATAAGCTAAAAATCCCTGTGAAAGCCTGAATCTATTTTTGTATAAAATCAAAATCTTCCATTCCTCAAAGAAAAGAGGCAAGATTGAGGGAAAAAAATGACAAAACAAAGCGGAAAAAAAAAAAAAAAAAAAAAAAAAAACCTAACCTGACATGTGTTTTCAAAAAATCGACCGGAGGGAGGGAGCCCGTGGAGTCCGGTGGTGGACGGTGGGAAGAGGTTTGGAGTATGCCGGAGGGTTGTGTTAATGAAAGACCACCGTTCCCTTGTCGTTGCAGAGGGAGAGAGGAGTGAGAAAGCTCGATCGCAGCAGCGTGAGAGCAGCAACATTCTCCAGTCGCAGCAGGGGTGGTCGCCTCTGGTGGTAGTAGCGAAGTCCAGTTGGTTGCCTCCCGTCACAACAACAACAGAGAAGAGGGTTTTCGACATGGAGGAAGAGTGATTCGAAATCAAGAGAGGAGTCGGGTCGAGTTCTGCGCAGATTTTTTATTTAAATACCCCGCCTTTAAAATCGATGATTTACGGGATCCGACGGGGAGTGGTCCGATCGATGAAACTGTGATTTCATGGAGAAGGGACGTCCTCGTTTTTCAGTTTCAATTGCATCCAAACGTGGGTTTTCGGCGAAATCACGAAAAATGGGCAAGGATTCCGCCCTGAAGACCGTTGCCAAAAGTGCCCTTAATTGCTTTTGAGTAAGTAGGATAAATTGTTTTGAGTGGTGCTATTGGCACCACACTTTCTGCTCTTCCCACCGCGAAAAAAAAAAAAAAAAAACCTTTTCCTAAACTACCCCTCCCCCTTTTTTCCCTCCTCCTCCTTCTCCCTCCTCCTCCTCCTCCCTCAACCCACCCTTCCTCTCCCAGCCTCCCCCCTCAACCCCCCCTCCCCCCCAGTCGCCGCGGGGAGGGAGCCCCGGCCGGCAGCCGGCTGGCCTCCCTCCCCCTTTCCCTCTCTCCCTCTTCTTTCCCTCTTCTCCCTCTCTCCCTCCCTCTCCTTCCCTCCCCTACTCTTCTTCTCCCTCCCCCTCCCCTCCCCCCAGTCGCCGGCGGGGAGGGAGCCCCGGCCGGCTGGCCTCCCTCCCCCTCCCCCTCTCCTCTCCCTCTTTCTTCCTCTCTCCCTCTTCTTTCCCTCTTCTTCCTCTCTCTCTCCCTCTCCTTCCCTCCCCTACTTTCTTCTCCCTCCCCCTCCCCCTCCCCCTCCCAGTCGCCGGCCGGGGGGGGAGATCGGGCTGCAGCAGGCGCTGCAGCAGGCGACCTGCTGCAGCCCGATCTCCCCCCCCGGCCGGCGACTGGGAGGGGGAGGGGGAGGGAGAAGAAAGTAAGGGAGGGAAGGAGAGGGAGGGAGAGAGGGAAAGAAGAGGGAGAGAGGAAGAAAGAGGGAGAGGGAGAGAGGGGGAGGGAGGCCAGCCGGCTGGGGGCTTCCGCCGCCGGCTGCCGGCCGATCTCCCTCCCCGCCGGCGACTGGGAGGGGGAGGGGGAGGGGAGGGGGGTGAGGGTGGAGGCTGGGAGAGAGAGGAAGGAGGAGGGAGGAGGAGGAAGGGAAGAGAGGGAGGAGGGAGGAAGGGTAGTTTAGGAAAATTTTTTTTTTTGTCTTGTAGTGCGGTGGGAAGAGTAGAAAGTGTGGTGCCAATAGCACCACTCAATTGTTTTTTTCTTGATTGAGATTGAGAAAAACTATTTCTTTCATCAAAATTAAATATACTAGTGGAGATTACGTATAAATAAAAAGTTATAAAATAAGTTTTTGTTATATAAATTTCTCGTTCCAAATCCAAGACACATTAACAATAAAAATGAAAGAACGACTGGAAGGATTCCACCAATTTTGACCGAAAGAACAATAAGGGATGAGAATGCGGCAGGTTAAGTAATTCACCTATCTTGAGCTGCCACTATTAAAAGTGACTTTGAATGGATTTTTTAGGGATTATTTGTTTGCAATCATTTATATATGTTAATAATTTTCATGTGTAATGGTGACGCATCATCACATTTGCCCGTGCTGATTTATGCACCACATGCGTAAATAAATGTATGAAAATGGGATATAAATAAAGCCATCGATACCACAAATGTTTTATACCTTAATAGGTGTTAAAATTATTTACACAACTCTCTTGAAAAAGCGCTAATACACTTCTTGGTGATTCTATGCGTGGTGCCCATCAAATACCCTCATGTTTTTCACTTTTGTGGGCTCCACATTTGTAATCTAATTAGTTCAATATGTTTACTGGAATTATAAGCTCCAAGGTCTTGAAGTTGATTATCTTTAATCTTTATGGACTTCGAGTAATTTGTGAAAAAGTCCAACCTATAGATCTAATTTTTTTCACTTTTATGGGCTCCCAATTCACGATCCGAATTATTCAATATATTTTTATTAATGGTAGTTATGAAAATATTTACTTTATATCTTAAGCCTTCATAGATTTTGAGAAAGTTGTGAAAAAGTCGAAATACATCAAATACATCTAAAACTGTTTGATGTACTCATTCACTCATGTAAATATGGTGATTTTGACAAACATGTTTATGTGTTTCACATGTGTAACGTTATTTTTTTATTTTTTTTATGGACACATGTGTAACATTTGCATATGTGATATTTATATATGTAAAACTCATTTTCCTATCACATGTGTAAAAGGCAAACAACCTTGTGGGTATGAAATTTTGGACACAAATTGTGTTTGGACATACACATGTCCGAACTATATTTACAATTGGGTTGTTTGTTTATCATCATTTACATATATAAATATTGCACATGCTTAATGGTTACGCACGTTTACGTTTTTCTCTTTTACACTAATTTTATGCATGTGATGCATAAGTGAGGTGTGAAAATGGTGTGTAAATAATATAATTTTAAATAAAGATTTATACAGCTAAAAAAGGTGATAAAGTGGCTTACACATTGTATTATAGCAAAGTGTGGGTGTGGATAGTGACCCTCATGTGACTCAGATTTGAATCCCATCAATATATCACTAATTTATTTTTCAAGTTTCGTAGGCCCCAATTCATGATTTAAGCCATTCGTCTTCTTTATTGGCTAAAAATGGTCAAAAGAAAATATTTATCCTTTAAACTCTTCATGAGTTTTGAGAAGTTTATATAAATATTTAATAAATCTCATGTATAAAATTTTTATGTTTTGCACTTTTATGGGCCCTCACAGTTCATGATTCGAACCTTTCATCTCCTTTAAACGGCTAAAACCAACTAGGAGTGAAATTCATTGTCTTAATGCTAAGCACCGGAATGCACATTCAACTCAAATTAAAAAACAATAGACTAAAAAATAAACAATCTATATTGCTAATTAAACATTCAAATTTAAACATCACTTCATAGAATAATTAAACATTAATAAATTTATGAAAATGCAAATGATGAATAAGTTCACAATGAACATCATAATAAAGCCTTAACTATGAAAGAGACTACATATCAGAGAGAGGGAATGAATATCATACATTCAAATTCATGATTGATTTTGCTTATCTTGAACAACTAAACCAACAAAAAAAGTGTATACCATGTGTCGAAGAAGCAAATTAAATATACTAAATACCAAAAAAAAAAAAAAAAAGGAAAATGGTGCGCTTCCTGCTTTGAACTCCCTCTCTGAAAAAAAGAGCATGTAAAGAGGTAGAATGAGAGTTAAAATGAATGGCTGGTGAGAGAGGAGGGAGTGCATGAAGAGGTAGAATTTACACGGGTGAGTGAGTTGCATGTTTGTTAGAAGTAGTGGGGTAGATGGGAATTGTATGAGTGGGGGGAGAGATTGATAAGTCCTTAAAAATACATAATTTCATCATTATTTTAGTGTAATTAAGGACTTCTATATCAAATCATGCATGATTTTATGTTTTTAGGCTTCAAAGTTTGAATTCGAGTCAAAATTCATGAAAAAAAGTCACATTCTTGCTTGAAATCATGAATCTTTCTCTTTTCTGGCATGAAAAGTCAGGGATTTCATAACTTTTAATTCACAGATGAAATGAAAGAACTTTCTTTGCACCTTTGATTTAATTAAAAAAGATTTGATAAAATGGTGAAATTTTATGTATCTATTCAGTGTGAATTGAGCCCGCATCGTACATCATTTTTTCCTACATGAATAGAGTATTCTTTGATCATTAATTTTATTTTTGTTGGAAATTTAAATTCTTGGGGCCGTGGAAAAGATAAATCAAGAGAAAAAAATCACAGAGAAGAAAAAGTGAAATAAAAACAGAAAGAGAATCAATAAGATTTCCATCCAAAGTAAGGACGTCAAAGAGGGGCTCCCAGCCTCCCACCTCATGTTGCATGCCCCATGTTCTTTCTCACGATATCCACATATATGGCCCGCATTCCTCATGATATAATAAACATATTTGGTTGGGGCTAAAAATATGGAATGGGGATTAAACGTTTGGGAGAGCATCACTTGAGAATAATTAAAGGAAGTCAAGTGAAAACCATGAAGAAACGTACGTGTGTGTGTGCTTCTCATCACCTTTATGGCCCACTTAAGTATTTGGAAAGTGTGAGAAAATTGCAAGACCAAGGGTACACGTCAATGCATGGATCTCCAAGTAATGCACACACCCTAAATGGGGCCCACCCCATTCCAATTGTTGGGAAGAAAATAAAAAATTCAGATTGGAGGATTTTCTTAAATGGCAAAATTAGCGAAAGGTCCCTATAGTTGAATGTTTCCAGCCTCCAGTCCAAGGAAAAACTTTTTAAGGCTTATGGTCCACTCAGCTAGACTCTTTACAGCCTTAGGTCCCTAAACCCACACGTTTGCATTTTTTAAGACTAAATTGCCCCTGTAACTGACGCACGGTGTAATAAGGTGGTCTTCAACTCAGACATGTTGAATCGGTGCTTAGGGCATAAAAGAAATAGAGGAAGAAAGGAGAGAGAGAAAGGATAAAAGAAACAGAGGAAGAAAGGAGAGAGAGAAAGGAGAAGGAGAAAAGAGAGAGGAGAGAGGAGATGGGTGCTTGGTGCTGATCACAGTAGTGGGCTACAACAGAAAGACGCCGAGGAGAAAAATCTGAGCTTCTTCTGAAGCGCTTCTGCAACAAAGAACCAGAGAAAAAAAAAAGAGAAGGCTCAATGAAACACCCCAAAACCCCCTCTTTCTTCTTCTGTTTCCTCTTATTTTCTCTCATGAATCTGTACCAGCTAACCCCCAGCCAAAAAAATCCCCAATTCAATTTCAATTTCGATTCACAGCAGAGATGGCAACAAACCCTAAAGTCATCTTTAACATGGATGTCGGCAGAGCCCCGGCGGGCTGTATGTGATGGAGTTGTTCGCAGACCCGATGCCGCACATGGCTGAGAACTTCTGCTTCCACACCCTCTGCACGGGCGAGAAGGGCACTGGGAAGAGCGAGAAGCCCCTCCACTACAAGGGCTCCGCCTTCCACCGCGTTATCCATGGATTCATGTGCTAAGGCGGCGACTTCACTGCCGAGAATGGCACTGGCGGCGAGTCGATCTACGACGCCAAGTTTGCCGACGAGAACTTCATCAAGAAGCACGCCGGGCCCAGAGTCCTTTAGATGGCGAACGTCAGGCTGGGGACTAACGGGTCGCAGTTCTTCGTTTGCACCGCCAAGATGCAGTGGCTGGACGGGAAGCACATGGTGTTCGGACAGATCAGAGGGTGGAAGCAGCGTCAGAATCTGGATTTTGGCATAGGAAGCGATGAGGATTTGATAGAAAGAAGAGAGAATTTGGGTTTCGAGCATAACAGAGAGGACCGCCTACGGAATCGGACCGGAGGAACGTCGCCAAACCGCCACGCAGTCGCCGCCGCCACTGCACCATCTTGGCCAGAGGGGATGACAAAGGAGAAGGCAGCAGGATGTTGTCCAGTTCTGGTTACAGAAACTAGAACTCGAAGAAGAGGAAGAACTCGAGGTCTAAGAAAATACAAATAAATTTACCATAACTCAGATAAATTTGTCGAAAACTAAGATAAATTTGAAGAAAATTCAGATAAATTTCACAATAACTCAGATAAATTGTATTAGAACTCAGATAAATAGCAAAAAACTCAGATAGATTTGGCCAGAACTCAGATAAATTTGTCGAAAACTCAGATAAATTTCACAAAAACTCAGATAAATTTGACGAAAATTCGGATAAATTTAATAAAAACTCAGATAAATTTGTTAGAAACTTAGATATATTTGCTAAAAATGCAGATAAAATTATCAAAGACTCAAATAAATTTGCAAAAACCAACCTCCGATGATGGGAACAGTTAACGTCCGTCAATGAACAGTGACAAATAGCGGCAGGAGCGGCTGCAAATCAAAACCCCAATGAATCCCACCTCCATCACCACCATAAATTAACAAAACCCAATGAAGAAGAAGATGAATTAATTTGCAAAAAACCCCAGTTTTCATCAACCCCACAAAACCAGAAGAGGAAAAACAAGAAAAGGAAGACAAAGGAGAAGTTGCAGACAGAGAGAGATGGGTGGTAACAGAAAATCCAGGTGGAAGATCTCTTTTCATCTTCTTCCTCTTTAAAACTGGGCCCTCAGATAAATTTGATACTAGGACTGGGCTATGGGCTGGGCTTCCGTGGCTGGTCAGGTAAGAACCAACCCATACCAAACCCAACCTCCTCCTTCTTCTTCGTCATGTTCTATTCCAGTCTGCAACACAAAACAGGACCAATTTATTCTGGTTTTTGCAACAAGAAATCGATGACCAGGAGATTGTTTAGTGTGATTAGTATTGCAAGTTATTTACAATGAGTATCAAAGGCCCCATAGTTGGTGTGAGTGCACCTTGTATACACTCATCACTCATGTGATGCGTGAATGCGCAACGTGGACATGTAACCTTACTGGCTAGCCCTTTGTTGCAAGTGGCCGGAGGTTACCATGAAATCTGGGCAAAGAAAGTGTCCTCAAACTTTACATGTGTCGAATATCAAGATGGGACGTGTCAGATAATAACGTCATGCGCGCATCAGCACGAGAGCACTGGACAGTTTTGGTTTATTAAAGAAAGGGTAAATTGGTCTTTTCAGATATGAAAAAATGTGAGAGGGACCTTTGGTTGTATGACTTTTTTTGTGGACTGTTTGCAGCAAAGTAATATTATGAGGGACCTCGGGCCAAAGCCCCCTTCTTAAATCATGTGGGCCCCATCCAAATCAAGTGAAGATTTTCCTCTAATTTATCGCTCAAGGAAATCCAATTTAAGGAGGAGGTTAAGTGAAGAAAGGAAAGAACATTTTCCTGGATTGCAAGTGTGTTCAAGAAAGATATTTGAGATTGCCAAGCCACATCCACTAGTGCTTGAAAAATATTTGGAGAAGCTATGTCAGGAAAGCCTTGCACATAAAGAAACTACACTTAGCAAGAGATCCTTTGGAAATTCAAATTATTGCCTAAGGAACTTGCGAGGTCCCCGACCTTAATGGGTCAGTTAGTCCACTAATCTCGCGATTATATCCATTAATTGTCATGCTAGTTCTCACGTCCCCCGAACCCTATTAGAGAATAAACCGGATCGGGGAGTGAAATTTAGGGTTAATCAAAAAATTTGCCCTTTTAGCCCAAGGATCGTAAGTCCACTGTGAGGATATTGCATTTGGAACCTCATTAAATATAGGAACGGCGGAACCTATCATAAATCAAGTCATATTTAATACCAAAGAGAAGGAATACTCGTTCCCATTGATAATTAAAGTTGCGTCAAAGAACAAATAAAACTATACAAAGACAATTATATTATTAACAAATGGTCATCCCAATATCCTAGACTATTTAAAGAACAATAAAGTTAATAATGAGAAAGGTCCAACGAGGAATAACAAATGAATAAAGACAAATCTAAAGGAAGTCCCATGAAGCTCTCTCGTGCTGAGTAAGATGACGCTACTCTACGTCAACGGCACGCCACTCTCGCTCCTCCTCTGCCGGTTGGAGATCCTCTAGGATCTCCTCACCTGCCTGCTCCTCGTAGTACTCACCTGGGGTGTCTGTATGCTAAGGAACGAAGTCAACGACATGTTGAGCAATAGATAAGCAATGTATAAATAAATATGATATGCTTTAACTATCAGAATAAAGACAAGTGTATAATCATGTGAATGCAAGGAAACAAAGCTAGGCGTAAAAGCATGAATAATAATAGTCGAAAATGATGACAAGAAATCCTAGTATCAACTAGCAATAACCACAATCCACATAATAGAAATGCAAAAATCAAGAGGGAGACTCCGAGGGTGTCCTCGCCACCTCCCGGCGTACCACTAACAATCCTATTCAGACCACTGATACCAAAGTCTAGCTCCAGGGGGATCCAAGCTCCCAGTCCCAGGAATAGCAACACGGTCCGAGCCCGCTCCCAGCTATTCAACGCCATGGATGCCGCCCAAGCCAACTGCCCATTCCGATATTCGAGTAACCGACCCATCTATAAAGCCCCAAACTACAGCTGGTCATGACATGCAAACCTTCCCACAGTGAATCCCATTGTGGTCGGGCAAAAGTAGTGAAGTGGTGTTTGACACGAGAGTCAAAACAAGCATATCTGGCTAGTTCAATATACAAGATCGTACTCATATGGATTATCTCATTTAAGCCAAATACAACACCAGTCCAAACCACATGATAATCCCGTACATTCTAGCCACACATGTTTGTCAAGTACATGACATAGTGTCTTAAGGTACACTCTAAGTCTGGTCCTGTCACGACCCCAAACCCGAGGGGCCGTGAAAATTATTGGGAGTTTAGTGATGATTTATATTTCTCCCAAGATCCGCGTGTGTGAAGATAACACGTTCCAACACATCCTGAATATTTTTGCGGAAGCTTTCGTGGCGTTGCGACCTGAAGTCCGTGGCGATCGGATTCCGTGTCGCACTCAACCCAAGCATATAATTATCTTATCAAAGAACATATCAGATTGGAACAAACCATTATAACAAAATACAGAGCTGACAGTATCTGGATATTATATTCCCACATATGTTCAAGTTACAAATAAAAATGTGCAATAATTACAATCCCAATAAACAGGCTAATAAAAGCCATACAAAAACAAGCTAATAATCACTACCCCATATGTGACGTAGCTCCGATGTCAAGCTCAATGTCTACACGACATGGCCGACAAAACAACCTGCAAGCTCATGGCTCCATAGCCAACACATACACTCTGATCGGGCTAGATATCTGAACCTGAGTACCAAAGTAGTGGGTTAGACATGACGGTTTGGCAGGTGGGTGAAAAGATAATACAAGTGCTGAAAAATAAAACATATGATAAATCATGGTATTTGACAAAATCATGTATTCATATAAAACGAGTATAAGACATGAATATTTGACAAGACATGTATTCCTTTAAAGCATGTATAAAACATGAGTATTTAGCAAAACATGTATTCATTTGAAACGGATGTAAAACATGGATATTTGACAAATCGATAATTTATTTAAAACATGTACAAAGTATGAACATTTACAAATCGGGGATTCATTTAAAACCAGTACAAAGCATTAACATTTAACAAATCGGTATTTCATTTAAAGCATGTATAAAGCACATATATTTAAAACAATAAGGGTATCAAGGATCGGGAACTGTCAAGATGGCAACCACACAAAGCTAAATCCTCTCTCACTAAATTTAAAAGAGCACATACCCTACGGGATCATTGACCTCAGTCACACAAGGTGAGGAGGAACAACGATAAGATACTTTAATATACATATATATATTCTGCGGGACCACGGTAGCGAACCGGGTAAAAACTCTGCGGGCTCCAGACTGCAGCTGGCTATCGAGAGGGGAAGGATCTCCAAGTCGGTGGATATAACCGACGAGGTCGTCCAAGCTCAGTGGTGCCGACTCATAGGTCAAATACGAGAAATCAAATCAAATGCATAGTAATGGAACGGGGTGCTCATAGGCACAAATACACACTCATATCAGGTCGGTCATATACAAGTTAGCAAAAGCTAAATACACTTTCCAATACTTTCGGGACAAGTCAAAATCATACGATATGATGTTTGAAAAACACAATTAAAAATCAGGTCAAGATGAACATGAATGGATTTCCAATATTCTCCTAGCTAAGAGTTTAAGGTCCAAGATTTGAATCAATGTGTATAGGGTTCCGTATGTTAGGTTTGATAAACATTTGGTACTTTTTAAGAATTAAAAATATTCCGGGACCTTACATACATTGACAAATCTAGAAATCCTCACCGAATCTCCATGATGAGGTTTCTCCTTCCTCCGGACTTCATACAACGCCTTACAAGTCCTTACATAGCATTGGGGCTCCAAACAATACCTCCCCACTACATCACATCACAATTTACCCAAATCTTTCCTGGGCTTCTATGCATCATTACAAGTCCAATGGCTTCAAATAAGAAGAAAAGGGATAGGGCTGAATTGGACTTGAATATGGGCTTGAAGTGAGTCTGGAGAACGGTCCAACAATCCCTTTTTTGCAGCTCTTCTCATTTCAATCCGATCGATCAGACTCATTGGCTGATCGATCGGTCTTGAAATGCTCTCAGTTATTCACAGTCCGATCGATCGGACAGCGGCGAAACTCAGCCTAATTGGTTGGATCCCTCTTTTGTCCAATCCCTATCCATTTCCTTTCTTTCCCTTTCTTCCAAACACAACTCCATGAGTATTTGGGCCCTTTCTTGACCTCCTCAACTCATCAAATCATCCATAAAAATGGATCCAACCTCTTCATCCCGTTCACATTTAATCAAAGAATTCCATTACTTGAAACGAGTCAAAACTTAATACAATCAAGATATCATTTCCAAGAAAGCAATATGCTAGAAAGATGCATTAATGAGTGTATTTCAAATCTCAATAAAAGCATGTCATGAAGTGAAGCTTAAGTAATGAAAATCATTAATAGAAGCTAAGTATTTGCATAAAAACATGATTAATGAAAATAAGTCATTTCATCCACTTGCCTTAGGTCCAATGCTAAGAAAAATCAAGCCACTAACACCTCTCCAAGCCAAGGCGCCAAATCTACACAAAACCCCCAAATACAAACCCTAAAACCATCAAAACCAAGAAATACAAAGAGAAAGCTTCTAATAATGGAGATGGAGAGTCTCATGGGCTAGGAAAACACAAATCTAGGAGATGGAGAGAATCACTTACCTAGAAAGTCTTCAAATAAGCAAGGTTAGCTCAATGAGAAATTCGAAGTTGATGAATCCTTCTAAAAATGGTACCAATTGAAAGCTCTTGACGAGGTGAACAAGATTGGTGTAGGTCTTCTCTTGATTTGAGCAAGGCTTGACGGTGATTTGTGAGGAAGAAAACAAGGGAAGAAGAAAGGGGTGGAAAATCCCCCATTTCCTGCACAGGCACTGCTGGGACGATTGGGAGAGAAGAGGGAGAGGAGATGGGTACTTATAATGGGTGGGTGTGGGCCCTACCACACTAAAAACACTTAAAACTTGCAAATTGAGATTAGGAGGCTTTCTAGACATCGGATCAAGAAACTTAAAACATGAAAAGTGTCCGAAATAAAGTTATCTTTCCAACAAGGTTAATATTGACATACTTGTGAGGTCCACATAAAAAGTCAACTGTTTGGTCAAAGGGATCAAAATAATGGATTCAAGTGTTAAGCCATCGATTTCTGGGCCTCGAATGCGATCGACAAAGAAGAGAGAAATGTTTCTCATAAAATCTAGTTTCCAAAATGTATATATTTGGTAAGATTCTGAGATCTCAAGATTTGGGTCCAGATTTTGTGGAAAAAGACTGATTTTGCCCCCAGGGCTGGAAAAACTGATTTTCGGAGTTTCGAATGGGCACGGAGTGAACACAAAAGTTGTAGGGAATGACGAGATTAGTCAATCGAAGCTGAAATGAAATTTTTAGAAATCAAAGAGAATCTCTCCACAATGACCACACAAAACAAATAGGACCCTACGGTCACTGTCTAGGTTCACTGGCTTCCAAAACCAAAGAAAAATAATCAAACTCAGAAATTCGATCAAACAACTGGTAAACCCACTGAGAAAACAAATCAACGATTAAAACCACCCTAAATCCAGAAATCTGGGGTCGGGTTCTCACAGGTCCAAGTCCTAGTTCTATAAGGATTTATGTTTCATAATTAATTAAGTATTTTATGCCAAGTGAGTGTACAAGGAAACGATATCAATGGATATAATTCACAAGTCAAGGAGGAAGTTACAACCTAAACTTAGGCAAGTGGTGTCATCCATGTACCACACATGTTTTAACGGAGTATATATGGAAATTGGGTCAACGATGATTTTAGGAAAAATCCTTGGTGTACAATCATGTTAGGCATCAATCGAATCAATTCCATACGCATTCGGTAAAACCATGCATAATACATGAATACCTAAACAACCATCGAAGCACACCAAGCCACGTACTTCAATTTTATTCTCCTTAATGGTCATGTAAGAATAGGTTCAAGCTATCCAACATCTAAGGCCCAAACCTACGTTAACGGTCTCTTTTAAAAAAGACATGGTCTGAATAATTAATCCAAGTATCTACCTTACTTTCCCATATCTGATCATTATGAAACCTAAGCCATTGGATTCTACGTCTTAAGGGCTTTCCAACAATATATTGAACATAAAAATCCAACTGTCGGATTAAAAGTTCTAAGCATCCGAAGTTGTCAAATTCTGCCACTGTACACCATCCGATCGATCGGACAGCGAACAGTAACCCCCATTTTGGGTTTTTGCTATTTTCTTCCTCGGGCCATTCCAGTGGCTAAACCTGCACAATTGAGCCTCCATGCTCCCTCATCAATTGCATTCATCATAATAACGTGTTATTTAACAATTAAACCAATTAGGCTTACCAATTAAACAATTAGGCCAAATCAACCAAATCCTAATCTAACATGTTAATACCAATCAATATCATAACAAGCTTGGAATTTGGTTATTCTAGCATATAATCATCATCAATAAAAAAAAACATACATGTATAATTAATCATACAATGCATATCTATTTGCTTAAACCAAGAAGAAGATAAAATTGAGGAAGAACTGGAGGAGATTAACCCTTCTACGCAGAATGCTACCAATCTATCCATAAAAGCTTCCAAACGAAACCTAGAATATGAAGGAAAAGAAAGAGCAAGGAAAAAAATCATATACAAGCCTAAATCTAGCAAAAGGAAGAAAGATTGGGAAAGATGATGATAGGAAAAGCTTACCAAGTTTTGATCAATGGAGAGAGACGATCGAAAGGAAGAAGATGGGCAGTTTGGATCGTTGAAGATGACCTCTCTTGGTTGAGTTCTGAAGCTCGAGAAGATGTAGATGAAGAAGGAGGAGATGGCTGCTAGCATTTTGAATTAAGAAGGAGATTAGGGATAATCTCTATTTAAAGAGAAAGGAAGGGAAAAAACTAATTTGCCCTTTAAGTGGGGTCCGGTAAAAGAATGGACTACTTGAAGGGTTTCTGATCGCCGGATCTCGACGAACCAAGAGACAAAATGATAAGCGCTACGAAAGCTTTCCAATGAACCTAAAATCACAGCGATGGAATTTTCTGAAACAACACTCAATTTTTCTTAAATTACAAACTACCCCCTGCTAGGATTAAACGCGCTCGGAATTTAACGAAACTTCGCAGACACTTCTCTCGTAATAAAAGAAAGTTGTTCATGGTCTAAACCCACCTAAATATCTAACAATACAATTAATTATAGTATTTACAAAATAAACAAGTCAACGGGCCCGTTAATGGGCTCAACTGACCCAGTATGGTCGGGGACCTTACACTAGTTAATTAGGTGGGTTTAGTGCATGACCGAGTTGATGTTACTATTAGAATAGTGTCCGCAAAGTTTCATACGATTCCGAGTGCGTTTAACCCTAATAAGGGGGTAGTTTGCAATTTAGGAGAAAATTTAGTGTTTCTTGAAAAAAAAATCTAATTTTCCTGATTTTGGGTTCGTTGGAAAGGTCTCATCGTTCTCGTCATTTTTCTCTCTTGGCTCGTTGCGATCCGGCCCTCAAATAACGTAATTTCCCTTGGACCTACTTATTAAGGGCAAACTTGTCATTTCCCCTTCCCAATTCTCCTCTAACCCACGTCATCCCTAACCTTTCTTTATTCTCTGCAGCAAAAGAGCTACAGCTGCCCCTTCTCTCCTTTCTGTTCATCTCCAAGCCTAGAATCAACCAAAGGAGCCAACTTCAAGACGATCCAGGCCAGTCATGTTTTTCATCTTGTCTTCCCCTTCCTCTAGACATCATTTTGATAAGTTGTCCCTATCTTCATCTTCCCCAATCTCCTTACTTTTCTTAGATCTAGTCTTGTATGTGATTTTCCCCCTTCCTCTTTATTCTCTTTTGTGTTCTAGGTTTAGTTTGGGAGCTTTTGAGAGTGGATTGGTGGTGATAGTGTGTAGAAAGATTCATCTCCTCCATTTTCTCCAAATTTATTTCTTCTTCTTAGTCGAGGCAAGTAGATATGCAATGTATGATTATTGATTGATGATGATAATATGCTAGATTACCTAGTTCCAAGCTTGTTTATTATATTGATTTGGGTTTAACATGTTAGATTAGAATTTGGTATGGATTAGCCCTAAATTGCATAATTGGTTAACCCTAAATGGTATAATTTGTTAGATTAGATGTGTTGTGCATGAATGTAATTGTTGGGAGAGCATGGAGGCTCAATTTGTGCAGGAATAGCTATTGGAAATGGCCGGAGAAAGAAGACTATGTAGGATCGATCGGACAGAGGACAAACTCATTTAACTAGCTATCACCCGAGCTCAATCCGATCGATCGGATGGTGTACTATTGTATATGATCAAATTTGAATTACCATAACTTTTAATCCGTTTGTTGAATTTTTAAGTTCTATATATCGTTAGAAAGCTCTCCAGATGTAGAATCCAATGATCCAGATTTCATATTGATCAGAGATGGGGAAAGAAAGTAGATGTTGGATTAATGATTCATACCTTGTCTTTTTGGAAAAAAGAGACTTTGAACTTAGGTTTGGGCCTTAGGTGATGGATCCCTTGAACCTACTCTCACATGACCATTAATGGGGAATGAAAATGAAGTATGTAGCTTGGTGTGCTTCGTTGGATGTCTAGGTTTTTCCGTAAATTAAGCATGGTTTACCCGAATTATGTGGAACTGTGTTAATTGATGCTCGCTAATTCTGTACATCCAGGATTCCTTCCAATAAAGCATCATGGACTCAAATTCCATACGTACTCCGACAGATCACATACGGTACGTGGCTGACAACCCTTGCTAAGATTGGATTGTAACTTCCTCCTTGACTTGTGAATTGTATCCGTTGATATCGTATCATTATATACTCTCTTGGCATAAAATACTTAATTAATTATGAAGCATAAACCCCCATAGAATTAGGACTTGGAACAGACTTAATGATGGACCGCGCATTCCTTGCTCGGTTCTACCGAGGTCGGCGGACGTGGTAGTCCGTTGGGTCTGACCCTTTCATAACCGGGGGGCAGGAGCGGGTATCAATATTTTTTTTTTGTGTGGGTGTGCCAGGTTTTCTATTTTACTTAGAATTGTAAGTGGTGATCCGGAGATCGACCTTCGCAAGTAAAAAGAAAATCAACTTCTTTCAAGTTTTCCATTGCACATATATTTAGGAAAAAAGAAATTTTCTTGATTTGCCGTGAAAGGCGATTTTTTGGCATTTATAGCCGATTTTTTGGCATTTATAGCCGATTTTGGCATTTATAGTCGATTTTGGCGTTTATAGCCGATTTACAATTCTTATCAATAATGAAAGACAAGAGTTGTGATTTTTTGTCTCCTTTGAAAAAATACAAACTACAATGAAAAGCAAGAAAACGAGGATCTAACTTCTCAGGAGATTGTGGGGGACCCGTTCAGATTGACAGTCGCAAGCCATATGTGGACTTCGCCATCATCCATGCAGATGAGAACAGAGGATGCTCTTGATTCGCTTGGCTTGGCTATAACCTCAGATATTTAGAGGACAAAGACTAAGAGGAGGTCCTATGTCCAATAAAAAGCTAAGTAGACGGGTTGAAAAGCCACGTCTAAGCCATTGAAGGCAGAAGGAGAAGGCAAGGACCTTGGGGGGGGGGGGTACCCCCCAAGGGGCTTCTGTCACCTTGTAGTGGTGGCCGGTGCAGAATTTTAGCAGAGTTTTCTTTCTTCTTTCTCTCGGATTTTCTGTGCTTTTTTCTGATCTGGGATGTGATGTCTGTGTCTGATCTCCTTTTCTTCTTGGAATGCTCTCCTATTTATAGGCTTTAGGTAGCCATTTAGGAGGATTTATGAGCCTTAATTATCATAAATCTACATAAAGGGAGGAGTTACAAGATTGAATTCTTTATTTTGTAACTCTTTTTTCTTGGCTTCTGATTGGCCAGAGGAGATTGAGGGCATTTAATCGCCTTTAATCGCCATGATGGGAGGAGTTTCATGGGTTAAATGCCATGAATCAATTGACTTGTAACTCCCGGATGCTTGCTTCTGAATGGGCCGTCCAAAGAAATGAATTAATGACTGCAATAAAGCTAGCCAATTAATTGCATTAAGTGGTCGCCGAGCAGTTAAAGAGTCGCGGGCCGTGCCGCGTCTTTTGGGATTCTTCTAGCAATGATCATCGATGGATCTTCATGTAGATCGACATCGGATGACCATGTAACTTTAGGTATTGGTTGCCAACAGCGGGTCGATGTCATCTGTCCTGTCGATTTCTTGATCGGTCGGGTAGAAAGCACACTTTTTTGGTTGATCGATTGGCGATCAATGTTAATTTTGATACTCTTGATGATTGACTCATGATTTTGACGGATGTTGAAGGATTTGGTGTCTCAAAAGTATGAATTCTGGAAAATCCCAGGAGTTGGAAGCTTCGAAACGTGAAAAATGACGAAAAATGGGCTTTCTGGGGAGAACCCGGCGATTCTGGGCTCCATGTCGCCGGCGACCATGTGCCAGGGTCGCAGGGGCCTACGACCCTAGGGGGATTTCCCCCTTTGGTCCCCGTTTTGCTGCCGTTTTTTATGTTTTTCGATTCTTTTTCTTCTGTATTTTTTCTTGATATTTTTTATCATTTATTGGCTTGATTTTCCTATAGAAAACTTGACGAGAATCCTTACATTTTCGGGTGCAAAGTTTCTAATTTTCTGGGAAAGTCAAAGACTTTGTCGCGCGGAGTTGCCGATTTTCCGTCAGAAGCTGAAACTGGGTCAAACGATGTCGAAATAACCTGAAACTTGACGTGAAGCCCTTTGTAAGAATTTTGAAGCCTCCTGAGCAATAAATAAGACCAACCATAGGCTTTTGTTTGAGTTTTGAAGCCATTTGGGGTCCTATCGCCAGTAGACTTATTTTTATCGCGAGGGGGATGTCGCGCTTTGCTGTGTGGTCAACCGATGTCCGATTGACTTGAAATTTGACAGGGAACCTATTGGAGTCATTTTAAGATGATCCATAGGCTCTGTCTTATAAACCATGGTCCCGGGGAGCTTCGCCGCTGAGAGGCCTGATTTGGCTTCCAAGCGTCAAAGTCTGGTCAAATGTTGTCGAAATGACCTGAAACTTGACTTGTAACCCTTTGTAAGCATTTTGAAGCCGTCCATGTGCTCTTTTTGATGAGTGATGGCCTCGGTGGTTCTCACCGCCGAGAGGCTTGATTTAGCTGTTCGAGGGTTGATGTAGGGTCAAACGTTGTCGGTTTGACTCGGAACTTGACGTGGAGCCTTTTGGATGTATTTTGAGACCATCCATAGGCTCTGATCAAATATTTGGTGTCTCCGATGCTGTCGCCGCCGGGAGCTCCTGTTCAGCTAGCGGAGAATCGAAGTTAGGCGAAATGATTTTGAAATGGCTCGAAACTTCTTGTGTACTCTTCTTTCGGCTGTCTTGAAGGATCTTGCAGTTTTTATTTGATTCTGACAAGATTTGATTTTTGGAAGTAACATTGTCTATTTATGGCAGGCTGCAGCTTCATGTAGCTTTTTTGAGTTTGGAGAGGCAAAGTGACATGTTTTTTTGTATCAACAAATGCCCCCTCGAGGTACAGCGACGAGTTGCTTAAGTTTTGTAGTCGATGTGCCTCGACGAGATTTTTGAAGGAGAGCTTGTGACTTAACCAAGAGTCTTTGAGTAGTCTTTCTTTTGGTATTGTAGCCTTTTGAGCTTCCAGGGGAATTTTATGGTAGTGAAAGAAATCACGTACCATCTCGAGGCAAAATTTTGAAGATAACATCAGGAATGTGGATTTGGGTTTTTTGTTTTTGACCTTGTGACATAACAAGCTGTATGTGACAGGTTAGGGGGTCGGGTTTGATTTTGACTGTGTGACCCAACAAGCTGTATGTGGAATGTTGGGGGTCGATTTTGGTTTTGATCTTGTGACCTAAAAGGCTGTATGTGGTAAGTTAGGGGATCAGGCTTTGTTTTTTATTTTGGTCTTATGACCTAACAAGCTGTATGTGGCAAGTTAGGGGACCAGGATTTGGTTTGGATTTTTGTGGAATGTCAATTTCAAGATTTTGGCTCAATTTGGTATATGAGGCTGAATGGTTTGATTTTTGAAAGCTCATGGGGCTTGGAATTCTTTTTGTATGGTTCAATCAACTCAAAAGAGGCATGGAACCATTTTTATATGCTCTTGGTAAGAGGGATTTCTCTTTGACTAAAAGCGTAATTTTTTATTTTTTTATATTTTTAAAGTGCCTAGGTAGTCAAACCGGGCTCATATGGGCTAACCAATGGGACCTTAAGCTTTTGAAATGGCTTAAATTTCATATGGTGTCATTTTTGTAAAGAATATCTAAAAATATCTCCTTTCGATAGAGAATATCTAAGAATATCTTTATTTGGAGAGAATCTCTCATGTTCCCTTTATTTTGGGAGAGAATATCTCAAGATATCTTTCTTTGTGAGAGAATATCTCAAATCTCCTATCTTTTGAGAGAAAATCTCTCATTGATTTCTTTTTTGGAGAGAATCTCTCAAGATATCTTTCTTTTAGGAAAGAATCTTTCTAATTTCTTTCTTTTGGTAAGGTTACTAATTAGTAACACTTACCTCTTTCTTCATTCCTTTTTTGGTTTGCTCTCTTTTATAAAAGCAAGGAGGGTGTTGGATCTCTTGCTCTTATTGCTTTCTTTTGCAACAATCTCAAGAGTGCTCCAAGACAAAGAGTTTTTCTTCTTCAAGATCTTCAAGACTGTCTTCTTCTTCTCCATCAATGGCTTCAAGTAAGTTCTCTTTTTCAAGAAAACTCCATTGTAGAAAGTAGGATGGTATAAAAAGAAAGTGTTTTCTTTTTGTTTTTTTGTTTCTTTCTTTTCTTTTCCACGTGTTTTCTCTTTTTTTTTTACAAGTGTTTTCTTTTTTTTTATCGTGCTTTCCTTTCTTTTTTTTTGTGGGCCGTATGGACAGATCCGTACGGACACGTGGCCTGTGGGCCAGTCCCTCTTTTTTTTTGCTGATCTTTCTTCTTCTTTTTTCTCTCTTTTTTTTTAGAAAGTTTTCCATTTCTTTTTTTTTATTCTTTTATTTCTCCTTTTTTTTAGAGAGTTTGTTTTCTGTTTTCTTTTTTTTTTCGCTCATCATGATAATACATTTTTTGGCAAACCAAGATGTTCATGCATGTATTTTTTTTGTAAATTGAATTTGTGGCATGATGTGATAGCATACCTGAAAGTTTTTACAAATTTGGGAATTTGGACCTCGCAGCGATGTTGAGCCCTTCCTGATTTTGTGGAGACTTTGAGGTTTCAAAAGTTTGGAGTTTCGGAGCTCGCAGCAATGTTGAGCCCATCTTCAAGCTTTCTATTTCTTTCGAGATATTTCCTTTTCCTTCGGAATTACCCCGAAGTCGTGTCAAAATTTCGCCAGATTTTTTTTAGAGAAATTATGTCATTTTGATGATTGGTCTTTTTCTTTTCCAACCTTTGCAGGTGGTTCCTCCAGAACGAACACGGGTATAGAGCCTGCTACAAGCGTACCTCGTCGATCTGCTAGATCTTCTAATCCAGCCGTTCAGCAGGCTTGGGAGAAGGTCCAATATATTGAGAGAAACGTGGAAGAGTGTGACTCTCTCAACAAAGATGAGATGAGGCGGCGACTAATCGCTCTCAAGGGAGAGGAATTTTATAAGGTCATGGTAAGCAGTCATCCATGGGTGATAGACGATCAGAGGGTTTTACCCAAGCCTACCTACTTCTTTGGTGATGCAGTCCCTAATGACATGACATACCAGAGGAGATGTTTTCGGTTCTCTTACACAGTTGATGGTGAGAAAAGAACCATTATTACCCGGTCGACGTTTGATCACACCGTCTCGATCATGAGCCTTGCCCCCACGTGCTCTAAGAGGGAAGATCCTCCAAGCTGGGTGAGAAGGACGAATGTAATCAAGACCATGGTTTTTGTTAGCGGTTCTCCTGGATATGCGGAGAAGTCGCCTGCTGACATGGACATGTTGATGCCGGCCAACGGCTACCAGGGCTCTGATTATCCGTCGGTCGATTTGGGACCAGTGGGCCTTGGCATTTTCAGCGGTGACGGCAGCAATTGGGTGAAGCCTTTACGACTTCGTGACCGTTTCAATGCTGACTCCGAGTGGAAGTCGTGGACTGATCGTGTCCTGCTGATTGGTGGCGCCGTTTTGAAGGAAGCCGAGATTGGGTCCACGCCTTTAGGGAGACCGTGATCTTTTCCAACGAGGCCTTCATGACTATGTTGGAGTCATTCCTTCCACAAACCAATACCTTCGTTGTGACAAATGGTGAGATTGGTTTCTCTTTGAAGGAGCTAAGCACCATTACTGGATTATCCGTCCTTGGCAGACTCTATGAAGAGTTTATGCCGATCGACGGCGTCTTTGAGGAGCAGTCTGAGGAGTTCAGGCTTTTGTACCTTCAGCTCATCGCCTTCTATGGTTTTTTGAAGGAGAAGGAGGGCTCAAAAGTAAGATCCAGCAGTTGGAAGAGTTTTAGCTCTTCGTCTCCCAACTTCTTTAAAAGTGGGGAGCCTTCTGATAGCATGACCCGCGAAGACAGGGCTAAGGATCCAGGTTCGAAGAAGACTTTGGCCATACAAGAAGAGTTGAGGGGTTTCTTCGCAAGTACAAACGCCATATGTCCTGACATTGCACTGCGGAAAGATCTCGCTGTTACCTCACTTATTGGCTAGGTGAGGCCGTTTTTGCTAGAGGAGATGGAATGCACATCAGGCCGCATTGCATTTTTCCGGCTTGTCAGATGGCGTTTGGAGAGCAGCTTGCTTTGGTGCCAGCTCTTTACTCCTACTTGTGTACCGAACTGCAGGCTGCTACTTTTTTGATTCGGCTTGGGCTTCCCATGAACAGTGTATTTTCAGCCCACATTTTCTATTTGTGGTATGTATACCACTCTCCTGGCTTCCACCGGCTGGGTGCTACACAGGATGATGATTCTCTCATGATTTGACTGGCTAAGGGTAAAGCCGTGTCCGAATCACTTTTGTTTGCCTGCATGAGGATCCGACGGTTAAGGGACGTCGAGATGGGGCAGTCTTCAATGAAGCTTTCTTCGGAGTTACGGAAGAAGGCTTTTAACTTTGGTGTCTCCCGAGATTCTACCAGGGCAGGGTCGGGAAGGCATTACTCCTTGACAAATGCAGAGAAGGAGTGGCTTTTCAGCATACGTGTCGACATGATGGTGTACCGCAGACATCTTTTCGTCGACATCCAGCCGTATGTACCTTCTCACTTTGCTCTGCAATTGGGTTTTTCTCAAGGCGTTGTTGGAGCGCCTTCAAGCATGGTGAAGCGCTTTGGAGGTTTACAGGAAGGGAGAAACGCATGGGCTTTCTATAGTGCTGAAGACACTACTGCCATGATTTCTTATCCTTTGTTGTCGACTTCCCGGACTGCCGGCTTCGCGAAGTGGTTCGTGGAGAGCTTTTCGGCATATCGGGGGCTTTCCAAGAAGGAGCTTGATGTGATGCTATCGTCTGGAAAAGGCCTTGGAAAGTTGGATGGCGTCCGGCGAGAGAAAGTTTGGACTTTCCATTCTGGAGAGAAGCACAAGATAGGCTTTCTCGGTGACCAGGGCATCATTGGTTCTGAAGCTGTTCGAGAAATACCTGATGAGGCTTTAAAGCAACTAGAATAAGAGGAAGCTGAGCTTGATGCTTGGATACAAGCGGCACAGAGGCGAGCTTCCGTGGAGTCTACTGACAAGGGTAGATTATCTAGTGCGGAGTCAAGTGGGAGACCTGAGTTTGACAGCAGGGCAGGTTCCTCTAAGAAGCAAGCCCGCAGAAGTAAGAGGAAGAGGAGTAATCATTGCAGCAAGGGGCAACATGAAGGTTCTCCTGATTTGGAAGTTCCTCTTCTATCAATGAGGAGGTGCCAGAGGATGCTGACGAGCCTCCAGAAAAGAGAAGCCGAGAAGAAGAGACTGTCGGTGAAGGTATGATTCTTCCTCTTTCTCTTTCCATTTCTTTTCATGGGATTTTTCCATGTTCTGATTTGCTTTCTCCCCCTGTTTCTTTTTTTTTAGCAGATGATGAAGACTTGGCGATGCCTGAGGTTCCTGCCGATGAGGCGGTGACGGATCCGGTTGCGGCACCAGAAGAAGAACTGAGGGACTCTGGAGTGGTTCCAGAATCTCCAACTAGTATGACTTCTTTTGCTTTCTTTTTTTTTTTTTTGTCTGTGACTTGGTTTGTTAACACACATTTTTTTTTGTCAGCTGACTTGCCACAGGATTCCAATGACTTTGAACCATCGATGGACGCAAATGTTGATGATGCTTCTGATGAGTTCATGGAGGAAGAGAGTGTTCCGCCAGTCATCGAAGAAGGTATTTTATAGTAATAACCCTGATAATGATTTTTTAAACTGGATCATATTCATACCTTTTTGTGTTTCTTTGGCAGGTTTTGAAGTGACAGAGGAGTGTCCATTGCTTCCTTCAGAACCAGAGCAAGGAATGCCAGAGGTTGATCCAGAGGTAGAGACTCTTGCAACCAATTCTGACATATAGAGGAGATACCTCGTGCTGAGATTTCTTCCCCAACAGCTCCGACTGGAAAGAGTTCTTTTGTTCCTCTTCCAACGGGGCATGACATGAGCAGCTGACCGACGGAGCAGGGCGAATCTTCAGCTGGGCCATCTTTTCTTTTTGTGAAGAAAGTGGTGGCGCGGGTTCTGAGCTCTTGGATTGAGACTCTCCTTTATGGGCATTTGGATGCCAGATTTGGTATGATCCAGCATGTGCAGGAGATTCTCGGTGATGCCGAAGAGGTTGGTCTGGATGTTATAGGTGCCAGGGTGATCGTTGATAGGATCATTGCACTGGGTGACAAGTGGTTTGAGACCATTGGTTTTGCTGACGACCAGTTCTTCAAGGAGATGTTCCTGGACCCAGCTGATAAGGCTAAGTCTGGCCTGGATGAGGCTACACAGAGCAGGAAGCAGGTAGTCCGGGAGAAAAAGTTAGAAGAGCTAGCCATCATTGGGCTGACGCATGACCTTAACATCCTTGATAGGGAGGTCGATGAGGCCAGGAAACGTCTTGAGCATTTGAAGGCACAAGTCGCTACCAAGTGGGCTGCTATAACAGAGGCTCGCGACAAGGAGAGTGTTCTGATTCGTCGGGTCGCAGATGCTGATCGAGTTCTTGAAAGGAAGTTTCAAGAGGACAAACAATGGCAAACTGCTCGAGATAAACTTCCCAGTGTGAAAGAAGGGTTACAGCCTACCCCAGCATCTCATTGCAAGTTCTTGAAGAAGCGTGCCCTAGAAACTCTGACAGCTGAGGCCAAAAGTTTTCTCGAGGAGCTCAAATTTTTGCTAGAGACCATTTTTGGTTGAGCTCCTGATTTTTTTGTAGCAGAAACTATCCTTCTTCTTTTTTTGGTACCGCATGTATTTTTTTGGTACTCTTTCTTTTTTTATTTTCCCTACGCTCACTTAAACCTTTTTGTGTGAAAGCAATTGCTAAATGGGATGCTTTTTTTATTTTCCCTACACTCAAATCTTTTTGTGATGAAAGTAATTGCTAAATGTGATGCTTTTTTTTATCTTCCCTACGCTCACTTAAATCTTTTTGTGATGAAAGTAATTACTAAATGGGATTTGATCAAAAGCTTGTCATTTTGTGAAAATCTTTTGTCAAGTGATTGTTTTGGCATGGGAGCCAGATTTTGTTTGTGGCATGAGAGTCAGTTTTTTGTGGCTTTGATAGCCGGGTTGTTTTTTTAAAACCAAGTTTTGGTTTGTGGCATTGATAGCCGGTTTGCTTTATGGCATTGATAGCTGGTTTGTTTTGTGGCATTTATAGCTTGTTTTGGTGGCATTTATAGCTGATTTTGGTTTTCAAAAATGCAAGTATCGACTAAAAGTCGCCTCCCTGCTGAATGGACTTGCAAGCATTGATGGAATGTCGCGTCCTTTCTTATTCGGTTGCGAGTATCGATGGAATGTCGCATCCTCGCGGATTTGAGTGCAAGTATCGATGGAATGTCGCTTCCTTGCTTTTCAAAAATTTTAGTTTTGCAGGGACTGATTTGATGTCGTTTCCCCATGGTTTTTGAAATTTGCGGTTTTCTCGAACCTTTGGGTTGTGGATATCAACTGAAATGTTGCATCTCCACGGTTTCTTGGTTTTTTCGAACCTTTGAGATTTAGGTTGTGGATATCAACTGAAATATTGCGTCTCCATGGTTTTTGGGTTTTTTCGAACCTTTGACAATTTGGGTTATGGATATCAACTGAAATGTTACGTCTCCACGGTTTTTAGGTTTTTGCGAACCTTTGAAATTTGGGTTGTGGATATCAACTGAAATGTTGTGTCTCCATGGTTTTTTTTATTTCATTTCGCAAGTATCGATGAAATGTCGCATCCCTACGATTTTGGAAATGTCGAACGTGGTTCGCATTCTTCCGATTTGTGCGAGTATCGACTAAGCGTCGCTTTCCCGCGGTTTTTTGAAAAACCATTTTTTTTTTTGTTTAAAGGCACGAAGGTCATAAGTTTTTGACCTAAAACCATTTTGGTGGTAAAAGGCAGGGTGGACTAGGGTGGAAATCCCTGAATCCGAATTTTGTTTCAAACCATAAATTTGGGTTCATGGGTTGAAAATTTTGGTCAAGTTTGGGAAAGGTTCCTAAACTTGGAAATTTTGAACAATGAAACGGTGAAAGTAAGCATTGTTTGAATTTCTAGAAATTTCAACATTTGATATGAAAATTCTAAAAAGAGTGGGTTTGACGAGCGAGTACCTGGAAAAAGGTTTTGGTCGCTCAGGCATTGCTCTAACCCAGTTGGGTAAGTCTTCAAGGGTAGTACCGCTTTAAGAACTTGTCGTTGATGGGCAGCATACATCTGTCACCCTCCATGTTTAGGAGTGCGTATGCGCCGTTAGAGAAAACCTTGTCGATGACGTAGGGTCCCTTCCATTTTGGCTCAAACTTGCCTTTGGACTTGTGAGCGAAAACCATTGGTCTTTTTACCGTAAAAACCAAGTCACCCTTTTTGTAGGCGCGTTGCCTGACTTTTTTGCCGAAAGATCCTGCCATGCTTGCTTTGTAAAGTTCAATGCTTTGTCGAGCTTCGAACCGTCTCTCATTGAGATTGTCCAGCTCATGGAGTCGCAATTTGACATTGCTTTTTTGAGTCATGTCATTTTGCAAGGATACCCTCAAGGAAGGAATTTGTACTTCCAAGGGTACGACAGCTTCGCATCCATATACCAAGGAGAATGGTGTGCTATGGGTTGGTTCTCGAACGGTGGTTCGATAGGCCCACAAAGCTTCAGACAGTTTGTCGCTCCAGTCTCTTTTGTGACTAAAGACCATTTTCTTGAGGATTTTGCCGAGTGTCTTGTTGAAAGCTTCTGCTAATCCATTTGCTGCCGTATTGTATGGAGTCGAAGGACATCTTTGGATTTTGTATTTTTTCGCAGAACCTGTAGAATTGATGATCCCTGATATGTGGTCCATTATCATGGACGAATCTTTTGGGTATGCCGAAACGACAAATGATGTTGGTGCGCAGGAGATGAAGGACTGATGAGGTCTTCATTTCGTTAAGCGCAAATACTTTTGACCACTTGGAGAAATAACCCATAGCGATGAAGATGAAGTGATGACCTTTACTCGAAGGGGGAGAAATAGGACCTATGATGTCCATACCCCTGGCTTCGAAAGGCCATGAAATCGTTATAGGATATAGCCATTCTAGAGGCATGTGAATGTAATCTCCATGAACTTGGCATTGTTGGTAGCGCTTAGCAAATTGCATTGCGTCAGCTACCATGGTAGGCCAGTAATAACCTAACCTTTTTATCTGATCATAGAGCTTGAGACCAACCTGATGATCTCCACAAAGACCAGCATGAACTTCTTTGAGTGTTTCTTCAACCTCTTATTGTGACAAGCAACATAGAAGTAACCCATTAAAGGATTTCCTGTAAAGGACTTTTGAAGGAATATTTAAATGAAATTGGGGGTTCGCATTTGGATGCTTATCCATTCTTTTGGATCTTCAGGTAGGATTCCGAACATAGTGTAATCAATGAACAGATCCCTCTACTCGCCGATTGAAGGTTGAAGGATTGAAATCTGACTTCCAACCACTCGGTGGCATTCAGCAACTGCTTGGTGTGTGTTAAGAGGAGGAAGGATTCTTCTTTTGCACACTGTGATTTGCATGTTTTCTCCTTCCTGGATTGCCATAGATGCGGCAAGTCCAGCCAGGGCATCTGCACGTATGTTTTCACCTCTACGAATGTGGGTGATGTGACAGATATCAAACTTTTGCGAAAGTGATTGTGCCTTGTTGTAGTAAGGCAGCAAATTGGGCTTCCTGACTTTAAATTTCTGAGTCATCTGGTTGACGATCATTTGAGAGTCTCCAAAGATTCCCAGCATGGTGATACCGGATTCGATGGCAAGTTCTAATCCTAGGATCAGAGCTTGATATTCAGCTGCATTGTTTGTGCATGGTTTCAGTAGCGAGAAAGCGTGTGGAATCATGTATTTGTCGGGGCTAACAAAGAGGATGCCAACTCCCGTGATCAGCTGTCTTTTTTCATTTATCCTGGTTGCACCGTCAAAGTACATGTCCCAGGAGGCATTTTGTGAGAAAGTCTCTACATTGTAGACTAGTTCGTCTGGGAGATCATCTCTGAGTGGAGAATCTTTAGGCAATGGATGCTCTGTGAGAAAGTCTGCTAGAGCTTGGCCTTTGATTGCTTTTTTTGTGGTACATACCTAATATCAAATTGTGACAAAAGGATGGTCCATTTTTCCAGTCGGGCATTGAGAGAACCTACTTTTGTGACGAAGACCTTCAAAAGGTTGATCCTTGAGACTAGGTAAACTGTGTTGGAAAGCAAGTAGTGACGTAGCTTTTGTACGGCGAACATCACTGCAAGACATTCTTTTTCGACTGGAGAGTAGCGATGCTCTGCACCTACTAGCATGCGGCTGAGGTAGTATAGAGCAGCTTCTTTTCTTTCATCATTTTCTTATGTAAGCAGAGCGCCCAGAGAGTGATCAAGGGCTCTTGTGTACAAGATGAATGGTTTTCCAGTGGTAGGAGCAGCTAACACTGGAGGTTTGGTCAGGTATGACTTGATATCATGGAATGCAGCTTTACAGTCAGCATCCCAGACAAAGTTTACATCTTTTTTCATCAATCGGGAGAATGGACGGCATTTCCCTGAAAGATTGGAGATGAATCATCTGATGTAGGCCAATCTCCCTTGAAGCCCTTTGAGTTCTCTTAAGGTTCTTGGAGAGGGTATTTCTAGAATGGCTTTGACTTTTATGGGGTCAAGCTCTATTCCAGCTTTTCGAACTAGGAATCCGAGGCACTTCAGAGGATTCATTCGCGGTTTATTTTTGCGAAGTCGGAGGAAGACTTCTCGAAGGTCTTCGAGATGATCTTCTTTTCTTTTGCTTTTGACGGCGAGGTCATCAACGTAACATTCAACCGTCTTGTGCTGCATATCTTGGAATATTTTCATCACAGCCCTCTGATTTGTGGCACCAGCATTTTTCAGACCAAATGGTATGACAGTGTAGTAATATACGCCAAATGGGGTCCGAAAAAATGTATGTTTTTCATCTTCAGGATGCATTTTTATCTAATTGTAGTCAGAGAAACCATCCATGAATGCCATTCGCTCGAATCCACAGGTATTGTCAATCATTACCTCTGGTATGGGGAGCGGAAATTCATCTTTAGGGCATGCGCCATTCAGGTCTCTATATTCAATACAGACCCTAATTTGCCCGTTTTTCTTTGTCACGGGGACAATGTTGGCCAACCATTCAGGATGTTGTTCTTCACGAATGAAGCCAACGCTTTCGAATTTTTGAACTTCTTGTTCAATTTTATCAATCACATCTGGACGGAATCTTCTTTGGCCCTGCTTGACAGGCTTGATGTCTTCTTGAAGATTGAGTTTGTGCACTGCTATTTTGGGGTCTAAACCAGGCATTTCAGCGTAAGACCATCCAAAGCAATCAACGAACTCATGAAGAAAGGCGATATACTCGGGTAACTCATCATCCTTTATATTCTTGCTTATGAATACATGACGTGGGTTATCTGGTGTTCCCAAGTCTATTTTTTGAATATGATCTTCTGTTGGAAGGTTCAAAGGTGGTTCCTCCATAATATTTTCGGAGGCTTCCAGCTCTACGAAACCTTCTAGGATTTTAAGGGCATTTCCAGACCAAGGATTTGTTCCTTTCCACGGGTCTTCTTGATCGGCAATTTTCTCAAACCTTCTGGGATTTCAATCGCCTGTCGAAACCGGGTCGAAGTAGGGTACTTCTTTTGGAGACGAGGTATTAGCAACATTGGCCAAATCTCATTCCAATAAGTTGGGACCTGTTGGATTGATGACTTGTAAAAATAAAAAAAAAAAAATAAGTAGAGGAAGTAAATCCCCATGTCTTACAAATGATCAATATAAAGGTACGGCCAACTCCAATTGAAGTAAGGTGTTGGTTAGAGTCAGTACTTAGGGCTGCAGAGCTTTCAAGCGGCTTGCATTCTTAAGCAGGCCCACTGATGTAGTCATAATACTCATCTTAAAGAGTTGTATGAAAAATGACGCGCAAACCGAATTGCATATTGTTGTTGCAAATGATTAATGGTTCGCAGTTTAAAGACATTATCAATGAACTAGGTAACTATAATAGTATGGATAATATTCACTAGCGCACTGTACATGTAAGATGCACGGGTGAATTGTTCTCATACCAACTGTTTGAATTAGCAAACTAAGATATAGCTTGTAGTGAATATATATAAAAGCTTAGTGTAAAACACATTTTTATGCAACCAAAACTTTTACCTTGAAGGGTAGTTTGTATGCATTAATATTTATATATGTAAGTGATGCACATGCATAACGGTTACACACGATCATATTTGTTTATGCCCATTTAAGCATGTGATGTATGAAAATACTTTTTTAATAGGTACACTTTCTCTCTGTGGAATTCCACCTCTTGCTTGTTTTTGGTCTAAAGATGAAATTCTTAATGATAGTTGGTTGTATTCACCTATTTTCGCGATAATAGCTTGTTTCTCGGCGGGGTTAACTGCATTTTATATGTTTCGGATGTATTTACTTACTTTTGATGGCCATTTACATGCTCATTTTCAAAATTACAGTATCACTCAAAACAGCTAATGGTCTTTGTAAATTAGGTCATTCTCTGCCTCTCAATTTTCATACCTAAGGATAGAGTTGTTCATGGGTCAGGATAGGTTACACCAAGGCATATCCAAGCCCATCCTGACTTTAGAAACATAGGCCTGTATCCGTCCCAAGCCCAACATGGCCCTTAATTGGTTGGCTTCCCTTACACTTGTCAGCCCGAACCGGGCCCGCCTTACACATCTTAGGCACAAGCTTTCCCATTTAGTCAATCGTACTGGGTTGGGCTGAGCTTGCTAGGTTGAGCCGAGCTTTCTATAACTTATTTCAATAAGTCGGTCACTAAACCATATGCATTACTTATTTGAGCCAAGCCAAACCAGGCTTACTAGGCTTTAGGGTTTCTATCACTTATTACAAGCCTATTCCATATATTAAACAGGAGAAAAATAAAAAATCAAGGCCCGATTGAGTGCTAAAACCCAAGGCTAGAACCCAATCCAAATCATGTTGGGCCTGACCGCTAAGCACCCTACCTGATGCTATAGCAATTAGTTACATGTGTAAATGAGGAGATCAGTGGTGTAGGTCGCAATGGGAGTATTTATCCGGATAGGTTGCGGTTCAAACTTCAAACCCTTCAACCATATTTTCTTTCTTACACTTTTGTGTGCCCCATATTAGTGGCCGCAGCTGTTCAACGTCTTTATTGATCTAATAAACCCTACAATAATCTCATATCTTATATTTTTATAGATTTTGACAAAAAAAAATAGACTTTCAAAAAGTCCAACCTATAGATCTAACTTTCTATACTTTTTATATCTTGAATTCATGATTTAAACCACTTGGTATTCCTATATTAATGAGAAGCATCAAAACATTTAATTTCATATCTTAAATCTTCAGAGATTTTGAGAAATCTATAAAAAAAATATCTATATCCCGAATTCATGATTTAAACTACTCAGTATTCCCATATTAATGAAAAGCATCAAGACATTTAATTTCATATCTTAAATCTTCAAAGATTTTAAGAAATCTATAAAGAAAATACCCAAAAAATCTGAACATATCTAAACCTTTGGATTTATCACATGATAGTGGTGATTTTGAAAAACACTTTACATATGTAAAGCCATTTTCCTATTCGATGCATAAAATGAAAATGACCCATACGCATAGTCAGTGGAACCCTAGATAGCTACATGAAATCCAATCCACAAATGATTTGATTGATGGACTGCATCATTGTAGTAAAGGTGGTAATTTCAGAGAAATTATCCTTAGAGGGTATATAGGTCCTTAGAGGGTATATAGGAAAGGTCACGAGTGATGTGAAATTAAATTCAATATTTTAATACTGCAAGTGCACAGCTGTCTTTTTGAGCCTTAGAGGGCATATAGGAAAGGTCACGAGTGATGTGAAATTAAATTCAATATTTTAATACTGCAAGTGCACAGCTGTCTTTTTGAGATAGTGACAATTAGATGCCGATCCCACAGGGAGCACTACTAAGTTGAAATTTAAAATCTAATTTTTTTTAAATCAAAGATTAATGAATAAATGAGATCCAAGAAAAAGTAGAAGAATTCAGAAACACAAACTAGTCAAATATATATAAAATAGATCAGAGCATCCAGAATCCACTAAGTAAGATAATTAATCCATCAATGTAATTATTCTGCTATTTGTCTAAAAAATAACTCAGATCATAAACAAATCAATGTTTCTGATCCGGATGATTTGTCTTTCGTAAAAATCAATTTTTAATAAGAATAAGGTCACAACCCAAGACCTCCTACACTTCATAAAAGAATGAAAAATCATAAGCATGACTCATCAAATTAAGCATAAGCCTATCAAGGGATCTTAACCCTAAGCATAATCTATCAAAATAAGTATAAATCATCAAACTATTTTCATTAGAAATCAAAATAGAGGCTGCCTAAGGTACGAAGACAAATCTATTATTCTAATAGAGCATGCATTTAAAAGAGACAAGAAAGTTATAGAAAAATAACATAAATTAAATCAAAGATCTATTTAGCTTCATCTGTGTACTCCAATCCAAAAATCTAGTCAGCCATTGAAAAAAACTCCATAAGTAATTTCATTAATAACATCTCCTTGTACAATGGTCTCTCAGAAATCTCTCTTCTAAAAATCCTAATTTCTGGAACAGGGCTCCAGAATACCCAAAAATCACTCTTAAATTATATTAATTAGGGAAATAAGAGAAGGATGAGAGAGCATAATCATAGACGTCCAAGGGAGGGAGTGTCTCCCGTATGCTTCCTTTTGGTTCTTATTATAACTTCGGTTATCTTATGGATACATTGAATCTAGACACATTCTCTACAAATTTGATTTATCTTCATTGATAAGGTATATCTCTTATCTTGTTTAAATTTTAATGAGGTAGAAGCTTCTAAAAACCTTTAGATGGCTTGGCTAATTTTCAGATGAAGTCCCACAAGGGATGTACAACAATTGATTATCAACGGTGTGGATTTAATTGCAATCCCGTCTAAAAATGAACATGAAAGTCTCCAGGTCCATAACTTTGTCAATTTAGCTCTGATTTTGACATTCTTGGGCTCCACTATATCTACTCTGAATAAGCTTTCCAACGGTAGGTAAATTTCATCGATCCGACGGTCGAATTGAAATTTATGGCCATTTGAAGATGAGTTATCATGAGAAAAACGAGATTAACTTTTGAAATTTGATTTGCAATGGATTCTATCTCTGCACAACTTTCATTTTCCAAAGGAGATCGGATGTGGATGATTCAAACTCTTTTTCTTTTGTTCCAATCATAATTGTACTCTTTGAATTATCCATTAATAATTTCAAATCTACAACTATTGCGGACCCTGCCATGTGGGAGATTTCATCTTCTTGGACAGTGGGCCCTATGAGAAGTCTTCTACTGCAGTTAGGACTCTTCAACTGACATGATGAGTGGACCCCTCCTTTGACTGATTTGCACATGGCTTGTGTGTGGGGTCCACGTGGTGAGTTCTTCAATTTACTTCTTTTCAAGGTTCAATTCAGCAATGTAGGGCCCAGGATGATTGTGTGCTTAAAAGTGGGTCCCATGACAGAGGTCTATAATTCTTATTTTCTGCACATTCTAATTCAACACATAAAATATTGAAGAGCCCATATTGAAGCGGGACCCATCCGGACAAAGTTCTACTCCAACTAGGACTCTTCGGAGAAAATTTTCAAAATATTCTAAGTTAATGCAGAAAGTGTATGAAAAGTATGAAAATTCAGGTTCGTATGTGAAAATCCATGAATTGATGGAATTAGATGAAGAATGATACAATTCACCTAATTAAACCTCTAATTCATCCTAAAATGATGCGTAAATGTGTAAATTCATGAACTCAACACACCCCCCAACCAGTATTTTGCTAGTCCCCTTGCAAAAGTTGCGAGCAAAAATGTTTGAAGTTCTTTGACCTAATCTAAGAAAAAAAATTTAAAAACAAAACCACTTTCGTTGGTATTCTCAGTTGCATTCAACGTATACAACAAGCCCTTAAACCCCTAGGTTCCCCCTAGTGGACGAGTTGTGCCTCGTGAGGGTTTGCAGTGAATGTACCCACAAAATTCCTTTTTTATTTTTTTTTATTTTTTTGCAAAAAATGTGTTTAAAACCTAACAAATCTAGGGAAACTTCTTCCAAAAGAAAATTTATAGATATCGATTATTCTCGGTTCTCAGAATCTTCAAAGACAAATCTTAAATTCGGTTCACCAATCCCATCTTTTGGTCAGAAATACTCGAAATCATGCTAATTGATCGTGCACGGTGAAAAGTATGTATACGTAATACACATCAAATGATCCACCAAGAATTTTCGTGAAAATAATAATAATATTTTTTTTTAATTCTGGGCCGCCTAAACTTAGCAAAGAAATTAAGGTTGTCAATGGTCAGTCTTGGTCGGTTTACAATCACCTCTGCACCCGGGCCGAATGTTCGGTTTTCGGTTATCTATATCCAAACCGACCACTGTATTTAGTGCAAGTGGGAAAACCGAACATTCGGTTTGGTCGGTTCCGGTCGATTTTCGATTTTGGGCTAGGCCCTAGTTTGAATGGGCCAGGCCTAATTTTGTATTGGTCTAATTGGCCATTGGGCCTTTAATTTCATTAAATAAGTTAAGTGTCCAATCTAACTTAGTAACTTACACACAAACAAAATAGGCCCAGTAGCAATTAACAATAAGTACAGGCCCAACAATAATTAAAAATAAGTACAGGCCCAGCAACAATAAATAATAAGTGCATGCCCAGTAGCTAGCTAATAGTACTTAAAAAATGCAAATGTTCAACAGTTCAAGTCACTAAGTCAGTGCAGCCTCCAGCTGCTTAGCAGTTGAAAAAAATCCAGATATTATGCACTTCATACTTCCAAAACATGCCCGACTGCAGTTCCAACTTCTAGCAGCATTGCAGCAGCTACAAATTCGGTCGGTTCGGTTTTAACCAAACGGCTTTTTAGTTTATAAACAGACCGACTGTGGTTAAATTTTTAGGCGAAACAAATAACCGATCGGTCGGTTTTCTTTAAAAAATATATATAGAACCGCCCAAACGGTCGGTCCGGCTGGGCGGTTCGGTTATTTCGGTCAATTTTCACAGCCCTAAAAGAAATTGTCTTCCTCTCAAGGTGATAATGACGGCTTTCGCACTACTGTTTTTTCAAATGATGTAATTTTTTTTTTTGAAAAAAAAAATAGAAATCTTAGCTTCACATTCAAAACCTTAAAAACGTAAACAACCTATGCAAAAGTGAGGGATAAAAAATCAACACTTTTCCAAAAAAAAAAAAACCATTTCCATAAATAAAATAGTGAACTATTATTTTCTTTTGCCCAACATAAATATCTTCAGCCAATAAAAATTCTCTCGAAAGTTTCCCTTTAACTTAACAATAGCATTTTTTTTTTAAATCTCCTAAAAACCAAAGCAAAGCGAAAAAGAAAATGTAGAATGAAAATTGAACAAATGATCACGTGTCAGGTTCTAACTCACACCCCCAAACCTAAACTCAACATTATCCTCAATGTTATGAATGCATGTGCAATGTGAAAATGAACAATAAGGAAAATTAGAACATCTTACCATATGGAGTGATTGTAAAAGAATGTGATCAACCAGCTCAATTACCTTCCAAAATTGGGTTGCCTCCCAAACAACGCTAAGTTTAATGTCGTCAGCCCGACGTGACAAAAAATTATTGGTCCTAGTAAATTGAGTCTCCCAGAAGGATATCCTCAATGTTTTTATCCTTCAGCTCCAGAAAAGTTTTCAATCTTTGACCATTAACCTTGAAAAATTATCCGTTCTTGAGATTTTCAATTTCCACAGCACCATAAAAGTAAACATGACGCACAATGAATGGGCTAGACCATCGAGATCTCAATTTCCCTGGAAACAGATGTAACCGGGAATTGTAGAGGAGAACTTTCATGCCAGGTTCAAATGACTTCTTAAGGATTGATTTGTCATTATTCAACTTCATCCGTTCCTTGTAAATTTTGGTAATTTCATAAGCATCATTTCTCAATTCATCAAGCTCATTGAGTTGCAACTTACGATGGTTACTGCCAAGCTGGGCAAATTAAAATTAAAAGTTTTGATGAGCTCTATGTTCTAACTCAACAGGCAAATGGCAAGCCTTAACAGAGACCAACCTATAAGGGGACATCCCAATAGGAGTCTTGTAAGCGGTTTGATAGGCCCATAATGCACCCAATAGCCGCAAAGACTAGTCTTCTCTAAAATTTGTTTAATCTGCCTATTCGTTACTTCTACTTGGCCACTGGTCTGTGGGTGGTAGGGCGTAGCAACCTTATGAGTAACAAAGTACTTTTTCATCAGATGGTCAAATGTGCTATTGCATAAATGGGTTCCACCATCACTGATATTGCCCTAGGTGTACCAAACCTAGAAAATATGTATTCCTTCACAAATTTGATCACTACATGGCGATTATTCTTTCTGGTAGGTATTGGTTCCACCCATTTTGAAACATAGTCCACAACAAGTAAAATATACAAATTCCCAAAAGAACTTGGAAATGGTCCCATAAAATCGATCCCCCAAACACCAAAGATTTCCACCATCAAGATTGGATTCAAGGGCATCATATTCCTACGATTGATTTTTTCAAGCTTTTGACACCTATCGCAACTCAGACAAAACACATGACAATCTTTAAAGATTGTGGGCCAATAGAAACCACACTGCAAAACTTTCACAGCAGTCTTCTTGGAGCTATGGCCCTCGCATGCATGATCATCGTAGAATGAGATGACTAAGTAATGGTCATGATCAGGGATGCATCTTTTGATGATCTGGTCTGGGCGGTACTTAAAAAGATACGGGTCATTCCAGAAAAAGAACTTAACCTCAACTATAAATTTTGATCGATCATGTTTTAACCACAACTAGAAATTTTGATCGATCCTGTTTTGACCAATGGGTGGGCATCTCCCCTGTAACAAGGTAATTGATTATATCTGCGCGCAAACCAGGGGACTTGGGAAATTCTAAGCAATTGTTCATCAGGAAAGTTTTCATTCAGTGGGACCTCATATGATGGCTCTAAGGGTAATCTCGAAAGATGGTCTGCTACAACATTCTCACATCCTTTTTTATCTTTTATTTCCAAATCAAACTCTTGTAGCAGAAGGATCCACCGGATCAATCGGGCTTTTGCATCCTTTTTGGACAGAAGGTATCTCAGAACTGCATGGTCCGTGTAGATGATGACTTTGGACCCTATCAAGTAGGACCAGAATTTCTCAAAGGCAAAAATCACAGCTGGCAATTCTTTTTCAGTGGTTGTGCATCATTGAGGGTCCTACTTGCACAGTAAATCACATGAGGTAACTTCCCAACCCGTTGACCCAAAACAACTCTAATAGCCGTATCGGATGCATCACACATTAGCTCAAATGGAATGGTCTAGTCAGGTGGCTGAATTATAGGGGTTGAAGTTAGTTCCTTTTTTAGTCTCCCAAAAGCGTTTAGACACTTCTCATCAAATTCAAACGGGGCATCTTTTGTCAGCAATTGGCACAAAGGTTTAGCAATTTTACTAAAATCCTTGATGAATCTACGATAAAAACCAGCATGGTCCAGGAATGATCAAATCTGCTTAACTGATTTTGGTGGTGGCAATTTGGAGATCAAATCAATTTTTGCTTTGTCCACCTCAATTCCATTATCAGAAATAATGTGTCCTAGAACTATGCCCCTTTTTACCATAAAATGACAATTCTCCCAATTTAAGATTACATTCTTTTCTTTGCATCTTTCAAGTACTAGGGACAAATGATGTAAGAACACCTCAAAAGAATTGCCAAAGACTGAAAAATTATCTATGAAAACCTCAATAAATCTTTCTACCATGTCAGAAGATATGCTCAACATGCACATTCAAAAGGTGGCCAGTGCATTGCATAGCCCAAAGGGCATGCGTCTATAAGCAAAAGTGCCAAACAGACAGGTGAAGGTGGTCTTTTCCTAGTCCTCGGGTGCAATTAGAATTTGATTGTAACTGGAATAACCATCAAGAAAACAATAATATGCATGTCTGGCTAGCCTTCCGAGCATCTGATCCATGAATGGGAGGGGTGTAAGACCCCGACCCGAGAGACCTCGTTTAGAGTTGTTTGTGTTGTGTTTTAGTTTTAAGTGTGTTTAGTGGTTTTTGGATTAGTTGGGGATTAGAATAGCTCTTATAATAGCTTTGGGGAATTTGGAGAGCCTTTTTGATGTGTGGGACCCTTTGGGGGTTCTTATTACGAATTGTGTGAGATTGGGGGTTTACCGATGATTTCCAAGAATCGTGTTTTTAACCCCATTGAACTTATCTTGTTAACCCCTACAATTTTCATGTTGACATCGTTTTCATTTGAGGACCTTAAACCTGATTTTTCACTAATTGAGGGCAAAATGGTCTTTTTACCCAAAATCTGGACACCGATTTCAATGTCACCAAAATGTGCAAAATATATACTTTTTGGAAACTAGAAATTTTTCCGATCAACTTTGTCTTCTTCGCCGAATTCGTTTGGAGCCCCGAGAACCATGTTTTGAGCCCGAGAAGTTCTTTAAGTTGTGGGCCCCATCCTCACTTACTATATATAGAAAGTTTCTTCTTCTTTTTCCCATTTCTGGCAAAAACCCTAGAGGAGGAGAGAAATCCCAGCCCTAAGGGTTTTCCCTTACCTTTTATTGCCTCTTCATCTTCAATCACCCACTAAACTAGTGCTAATGGAGAATTAGTTGCTGCAATCTTCTTCCTCATCTCAAGGCCTTCATCTTGATACCATTTTTGAAGAAAACCGCCCACTCCAAGATTTACTTTGGACAACACTTTGCTTTTTAAAGAACTTCCTTGTAAGTGATTTTCTTAAAAATGCTATAATCTTGATTGTTTAGCCCTAGGGAAACTCTATTTCAGTTATTGGAAGATTTCGTCTTGTTTTATTTGGATTTTGATAATCTAGGGTTTGGATTTGGGGGTTTTGTGTATAGGTGTTTGATTGGGAATCTAAGAGGTGATTAGAGCTCAATTTGAATTGCATTTGGACCCAAGGCAAGTGGATGAAATGATTCTCATGTGTTTTAGCATGTTTTATGAAAAATCTTGAATTGTCTTCATTAATGGTTTTAATGATTTATCATGGTTGATGATTTAGTCTTATTGATTTTGAATGATGATTTGATGAGATAATAAGGCAAGGAATAGCCCAATTGTTTGTGAAAATATGTATGGAAGAAGGGGAAAGAAAGGAAATGGATTGGAGTTGGACAAGGGAAGAATTCAATCAAATGGGTTGAAATTCGCTACAGGACCGATCGATCGCCCATCAGGTCCGATCGATCGGACTGTAAATAACTGAGAGGGTTCTCAGGACCGATCGATCGCCCATCAGGTCCGATCGATCGGACTGTAAATAACTGAGAGGGTTCTCAGGACCGATCGATCGCCCATCAGGTCCGATCGATCGGACTGTAAATAACTGAGAGGGTTCTCAGGACCGATCGATCGGCCAAGGGGTCCGATCGATCGGACTGAGATGAGATGAAGTATAAAATAGGAGAATTGTGGGATTATTTTCCAGATTCACCCCAAGTCCATACTCAAGTCCAATTCAGCTCTATCCCTTATCTTCTTATTTGAAGATATTGAACCTATAATGATGCATTCAAACCCATGAAAGATTGGGGTATATTGTGAAGGGCTGTAGTGTGGAAGTACTGTTTGGAGGCCCAATGCTATTCAAGGATGAGTAAGGCATTATATGAAGTCCGAAGGAATGAAGAACCTCATCATGGAAACTCCATGAGGTTTTCTAGATTGATCAATGTGTATAAGGACCCGGAATGTCCCTAACTCTTAAAGAGTACCAAAATTTCATCATAACCGACATACGGGACCCTATTCGCACTGATTCAATCCTAGAAACCCCATTGTTGGCCTATAAAAGTATGGAAAACTAATTGTATCTAATTTTTAACCTAACTCCTATTTTGGGATTTCAAACCAACTTGATATGACTAGACTGTTACAAGAGTACTAAAAGTGATGTGTTTAGCTTTTGCTAACTTGTATATGGTGACTTGAGATGGATGTGTATTTGTGCCTATGGCACCCCGTTCTTCATTATGCATATGATTTGATTTATCGTATTTGACCTATGAGTCGGCACCACTGAGCTTGGACGACCTCGTCGGTTTGATCTACCGACTTGGGGTTCCTTCCCCTCCTGATAGTCAGCTGCAGTCTGGAATGTGCAGAGTTTTTACCCGGTTCGCTACCGTGGTCCCGCAGAGTATATATATATGTATATTATAATAATTATCGTTGTTCCTCCTCACCTCGTGTGACTGAGGTCAATGATCCCGTTAGGGTATGCGCTCTCTTCACTTCGGTGAAGGGAGGATCTAGCTTGTGGGGTTGCCATCTTGACAGTTTCCAAATCCTTGTTACCTTACATGTTTTATTGCAAATGTATTTCTTTTGAAATGATATATTGTCTTTTACAAAGTTCATTGTTTATCCATAAGTTTTCTTAACTCTTGCATAGTATCATTGTTTTATTATCGTTATATCTTTTCACCCACCTGCCAGACCGTCGTGTCTGATCCATTTATTTTGGTACTCAGGTCCCGAGCTCTTTGCCATTGAGGAGGAGCCAGAGGAGGCGGTCGGTGGACCGCAGCGTGTGATTGAGTGGCAAGCTGATGATGTCATGTAGACATTTGGCTTTGCCTTGAGGACGATACACTTGGGACTTGATATCTTTGTTTTAGATTTCTTTGGGTTGTACGGTCTTTGTTGACCGATAGTTTGGGGTTTTAATTAACTGATACTTTGTAAACATACTTGAATTTACTTTGGGGAAAATGCTTATGATCATTGCTCATCCTGATACCTTATCATTTAACCATGGATTTGTCTTGTTTATGAGATTGAATAGTACTCATATGATTGGCTACACGCTTCCGCAATCTTAAAAATATATTGGACATGATTACATGTGAGATGATGTGTACAGATAATCCTCACCGCGGAACCCTGTGGGAAATCACGTGCACGGATAAACATTCTTTTAATTCCGTGTGCGTTTTAGCCAAAGAGATGCACGTGGCGCGGCATCAATCGACCTGTCCCGACCTCCCGGACTCGGATCCTTTTCCCCTTTCGGTCCGGGGTCGCGACAGGAGTGGTATCAGAGCCAGACATGTTTCAGGCAATTAAAAGAAACTAGAAACCTTAAGTACGTGGCGAGGATCCGTTAGATAGAATCGTGTGAGCAATGTGTGACCACCCTGTACTTGGTTTATATGTGCTAACAAATTGTTTTGCAGCGTTATGCCACCTCGCAAAAGAACAGCAAACAGTAATCACATTGCCAGTAACAGTGAGAGTGCAGGGCTTAGTACAGAGGAACTTCAGGACAACAATATGCAGAATCAATTCCAGCAGATGATGCAAGCTATGCTAGACCAACAACGACAAGCAAATGAAAACCAGGCTAGACTCCAAGCACAAGCTCATGAGACACAGACCAGATTGCAAGAACAGATGCTTAAGAAAGATGAGGATCATGCTAGGGAGATAGCTCAAATGCAGGCACAGTTGTTGGGGATATTAGAGAGGAGACCGGAACCAATCCCAGTTGCACCACCTGGTCCGGTAAACATTAGAGGAAATGATCCTAATGTGCTGTATGAGCGGTTCAGGAAGAGAGGACCGAAAGAATTTTTGGGGACTGAAGACCCAATGGCAGCAGATGATTGGCTTGAGCACACCGAAAACATATTCGAGATATTCATATGTACCGGTGTGGAACGTGTTCAGCTTGCAGCCTCTATGTTTGTGGGTTTAGCAGATATTTGGTGGAAGACCGTCAGGGCAGAATATAGGGAAATGGCTGATGCAGAAGCTTGGGTTAACTTCAAGAGACAGTTTGGAGAGAAATACGTACCTGCACATGTCAAGAGACAAAAGGCAGCAGAATTTCAACAACTTGTACAAGGGAACATGACAGTCCTCGAATACCTTACCAAATTCGAGAGATTGTCAAGGTATGCTCCAGAACTGATAGACACTGTTGAGAAGAAGATAACCAAGTTCCTTGAGGGACTTCACCCGATTATTGAGAGGGATGCTACCGGGGTTGTACCACCCGTTACCTTTGAAGAAGCTGTCAAGAGAGCATACAAATTTGAGAACTTCCATAACAAAATCATCAAGAACCAAGGAAAGGGTCAAGGCCAGCAACAGAACATTCAACAAAGAAACAATCAGAACAAGAGGCCAAGACAAGAGCAAAATGTGCAAAATCCGGGTGCTTGTATCCATTGTGGGAAACATCATGGGAATGCCCAATGTCGTACTATCACGGGAGCATGTATTAGATGTGGTTCATTGGACCACCAAATGAGGGATTGCCCAAGGCCAGATAGACAAAATAGACAGCAACAAGGAGTACAACGTCAGGCACCACCTCAGAATGCATTGGTAGTTCAGAATCAAGCAAGGCCACTACAACAACACGCACCTCAGCCACAGTTTAGGCCACAACAACAACAGCAACAACCGGCCCGTCAGCAAGGGCAGAATCAGATCAGATCAGCGTCCTCAGAATCAGAATAGGAATGCACCACAAGGCAGGCAACAGCAAGGACAGAACAGGCCACCACAAAGGGCACAACTCTATGCTGTCAATAGAGCTGATGTGGAGGCTGAAGGCAATGTAGTGGAAGGTACACTTCTCGTCTGTGGTTTTGATGCTAAGGTTTTGTTTGACCCTGGCTCTACTCACTCATTCCTATCTCCAAAATTTGCTATGTTGATTGATATGCATGCTAGAGAGTTGAGTTTCATTTTGACTGTGACTACCCCTTTAGGTAAGGAAGTTGTTTGTAGAACTTTTTACCCTAGTTGTCCAGTCGTGATAGGAGAAGTAGTATTACCGGCAGATCTCATTTTGTTGGAGATGCAGGATTTTGATGTCATCCTAGGGATGGATTGGTTAGCAGGATACCATGCTACTATGGATTGTTTCCATAAGACCCTAACTTTTAAGTTAGAGGAGACCCAAGAAGGGGTGTTGTTTCAGGGAGAAAGGAGTAATTCTGGTGCAGGATTTATTTCAGCATTGAAGGCTGATAGGCTTCTAAAAAGTGGTTGTGAGGGTTATTTGGCGTTTATCACGGAGGATAAACGGTCCCAAGGGGTGGAGGAGATTCCAATTGTTTGTGAGTTTCCGGATGTTTTCCCGGAGGAGATACCAGGATTGCCACCCATTAGAGAGATAGACTTCACTATTGAGTTGTTACCGGGGACCGCTCCGATATCTATCGCACCCTACAGAATGGCCCCGGCAGAATTGGGAGAGTTGAAGATGCAATTACAAGAACTTTTGAACAAAGGTTTTGTGAGACCTAGTGTGTCACCGTGGGGAGCACCAGTTTTGTTTGTAAAGAAGAAGGATGGTTCTATGAGAATGTGTATTGACTATAGAAGATTGAACCAAGTGACCATCAAAAACAAATATCCATTGCCAAGGATAGATGAATTGTTTGATCAGTTGCAAGGAGCTGCTTACTTTTCGAAGATTGATTTGAGGTCAGGCTACCATCAGTTGAGGGTTAGAGATTCAGATGTGCCAAAAACAGCCTTTCGGACAAGATATGGACACTATGAATTTCTAGTGATGCCATTTGGTTTGACTAATGCACCGGCAGTTTTCATGGCATTGATGAACAAAATATTCGCGGAGTATTTGGATCAGTTTACAGTGGTGTTTATTGATGATATTTTGGTGTATTCCAAGACCAAAGGAGAGCATGAAGAACATTTGAGGATAGCACTCCAGCTGTTGAGGGAGAATCAGTTGTTTGCCAAACTTAGTAAGTGTGAATTTTGGTTGGACCAAGTCACATTTTTGGGTCATATCATCTCCAAAGAAGGATTATCAGTGGACCCGTCCAAGATTGAGGCAGTCATGAACTGGGATAGACCGAAGAATGCATCAGAAATCAGGAGTTTTCTTGGATTGGCAGGATATTATCGGAGGTTTGTGCAAGGATTTTCGTCAATTGCATCACCTCTGACGAAGTTAACAAGGAAGAATGCACCATATGTTTGGACAGACAAGTGTGAGGCTAGTTTCCAAGAGCTGAAGAAGAGATTGACTACAGCTCCAGTCCTTACTTTGCCATCTGGGAGCGGCGGTTTTACTATTTTTACCGATGCTTCTAATGTTGGGCTTGGATGTGTGCTAATGCAAGATGGGAAGGTAGTTGCATATGGGTCACGGCAGTTGAAAGATCATGAGAAGAACTATGCAACACATGATCTCGAGTTAGCCGCAGTTGTTTTAGCTTTGAAGATGTGGAGACACTACCTCTATGGAGAGAAGTTTGAGGTTCACTCCGATCACCGTAGTCTACAGTACTTGTTTTCTCAGAAGGAGTTGAACATGAGGCAAAGGAGATGGATGGAATATATTAAAGACTATGATTTTCCAATCAAGTATCACCCGGGAAAAGCGAATGTAGTTGCAGATGCCTTGAGCAGAAAGTCAGTGAGCATGGCAAGTCTTCGTGGAACTTATGTGGTACAGCAGTTAGAAGAGTTGGGTGTAGATTTTCAACCACTAAGAGAAGGTGTCATGTTAGCAAACATGTCAGTGTCAGAACCTTCTTTCATTCAGAAGATCAAAGAGAATCAGTTGCAAGACCCAGAGTTGGCTAAGATCTTTGAGCACTTAGCAGATCGTCCGGATTTTCGTGTTGTTGATGGAGTTTTGTATTACCGAGACCGCCTGTGTGTGCCTAACTTGGAGGACTTGAGGAATGATATCATGTCTGAGGCACATGATACCAAGTATTCCATACACCCGGGCAGTACGAAGATGTACCAGAATTTGAAGGGCAGATTTTGGTGGAATAACATGAAGAGAGAGATAGCAGCTTTCGTCTCTCGTTGTATGACATGTCAGTTGATCAAGGCAGAACATCAGAAGCCTCCAGGGTTACTACGACCATTAGAGATTCCTGGAATGGAAATGGGAGCACATTACCATGGACTTCATATCGGGTTTACCGAAGACTAGTAAGGGCAACGATGCTATTTGGGTCATAGTGGACCGTCTCACCAAGTCAGCTCATTTCCTACCGATGAGGACTGGGAAGAAAATGCATATGTTACCTTTGGCTCAGTTGTTTGTCACAGAGATTGTCAGTCGTCATGGACAGCCAGTTTCCATCACGTCCGACAGAGACAGCAGATTTGTCTCAAGATTTTGGAAGACATTGCACGAGTCTATGGGTACGAAGTTACAGTTCAGCACAGCCTATCACCCACAGACCGATGGTCAGTCAGAAAGGACAATTCAGACACTTGAAGACATGCTTCGAGCTTGTGTGTTAGATTTCAAGACTCAGTGGGATGAAGCCTTACCGTTGTGTGAGTTCGCTTACAACAACAGTTTCCACTCGAGTATCGGTATGGCACCTTTTGAGGCTTTGTATGGCAGAAGGTGTAGAACACCTGTTTGTTGGGAAGAAGTTGGTACTCGCAGTTTCCATGGACCGACCATTGTTAGTGAGACAAGCGACAAGGTCAAGTTGATTCAAGAACGTCTGAAAGTGGCTCAAAGTAGACAGAAGAGTTATGCAGACTCTCACAGAAGGGATTTACAGTTCAAAGAAGGAGATAAGGTTTTCTTGAAAGTGTCACCTACTCGTGGGACTTTGAGGTTTGGACAGAAGGGCAAACTGTCTAGGAGGTACATTGGACCGTATGACATTGTGAGTAGGATTGGTGATGTGGCTTACAGGTTAGCCTTACCACCTGAACTCTCCGGCGTACACAATGTTTTCCATGTATCTATGTTGAAGAAGTACGTTCCCGACAGACTACACATACTCCGTTATGAGCCGTTAGAAATTCGAGAATATGCGACCTATGTTGAGAAGCCTAAGCAGATCATTGACACCAAGGAACAAGAATTGAGAACTCGGACTATTCAGTGGGTCAAGGTACTTTGGGAGAATCACGGACCGGAAGAAGCAACTTGGGAATTACGGGATCAGGTTCAGAAGAAGTACCCACATCTTCTTCCGGATGTGAGTTTTAATTTCCATTTGGAGGACCAAATGTCCTAAGGGGTGGAGGATGTAAGACCCCGACCCGAGAGACCTCGTTTAGAGTTGTTTGTGTTGTGTTTTAGTTTTAAGTGTGTTTAGTGGTTTTTGGATTAGTTGGGGATTAGAATAGCTCTTATAATAGCTTTGGGGAATTTGGAGAGCCTTTTTGATGTGTGGGACCCTTTGGGGGTTCTTATTACGAATTGTGTGAGATTGGGGGTTTACCGATGATTTCCAAGAATCGTGTTTTTAACCCCATTGAACTTATCTTGTTAACCCCTACAATTTTCATGTTGACATCGTTTTCATTTGAGGACCTTAAACCTGATTTTTCACTAATTGAGGGCAAAATGGTCTTTTTACCCAAAATCTGGACACCGATTTCAATGTCACCAAAATGTGCAAAATATATACTTTTTGGAAACTAGAAATTTTTCCGATCAACTTTGTCTTCTTCGCCGAATTCGTTTGGAGCCCCGAGAACCATGTTTTGAGCCCGAGAAGTTCTTTAAGTTGTGGGCCCCATCCTCACTTACTATATATAGAAAGTTTCTTCTTCTTTTTCCCATTTCTGGCAAAAACCCTAGAGGAGGAGAGAAATCCCAGCCCTAAGGGTTTTCCCTTACCTTTTATTGCCTCTTCATCTTCAATCACCCACTAAACTAGTGCTAATGGAGAATTAGTTGCTGCAATCTTCTTCCTCATCTCAAGGCCTTCATCTTGATACCATTTTTGAAGAAAACCGCCCACTCCAAGATTTACTTTGGACAACACTTTGCTTTTTAAAGAACTTCCTTGTAAGTGATTTTCTTAAAAATGCTATAATCTTGATTGTTTAGCCCTAGGGAAACTCTATTTCAGTTATTGGAAGATTTCGTCTTGTTTTATTTGGATTTTGATAATCTAGGGTTTGGATTTGGGGGTTTTGTGTATAGGTGTTTGATTGGGAATCTAAGAGGTGATTAGAGCTCAATTTGAATTGCATTTGGACCCAAGGCAAGTGGATGAAATGATTCTCATGTGTTTTAGCATGTTTTATGAAAAATCTTGAATTGTCTTCATTAATGGTTTTAATGATTTATCATGGTTGATGATTTAGTCTTATTGATTTTGAATGATGATTTGATGAGATAATAAGGCAAGGAATAGCCCAATTGTTTGTGAAAATATGTATGGAAGAAGGGGAAAGAAAGGAAATGGATTGGAGTTGGACAAGGGAAGAATTCAATCAAATGGGTTGAAATTCGCTACAGGACCGATCGATCGCCCATCAGGTCCGATCGATCGGACTGTAAATAACTGAGAGGGTTCTCAGGACCGATCGATCGCCCATCAGGTCCGATCGATCGGACTGTAAATAACTGAGAGGGTTCTCAGGACCGATCGATCGCCCATCAGGTCCGATCGATCGGACTGTAAATAACTGAGAGGGTTCTCAGGACCGATCGATCGGCCAAGGGGTCCGATCGATCGGACTGAGATGAGATGAAGTATAAAATAGGAGAATTGTGGGATTATTTTCCAGATTCACCCCAAGTCCATACTCAAGTCCAATTCAGCTCTATCCCTTATCTTCTTATTTGAAGATATTGAACCTATAATGATGCATTCAAACCCATGAAAGATTGGGGTATATTGTGAAGGGCTGTAGTGTGGAAGTACTGTTTGGAGGCCCAATGCTATTCAAGGATGAGTAAGGCATTATATGAAGTCCGAAGGAAGGAAGAACCTCATCATGGAAACTCCATGAGGTTTTCTAGATTGATCAATGTGTATAAGGACCCGGAATGTCCCTAACTCTTAAAGAGTACCAAAATTTCATCATAACCGACATACGGGACCCTATTCGCACTGATTCAATCCTAGAAACCCCATTGTTGGCCTATAAAAGTATGGAAAACTAATTGTATCTAATTTTTAACCTAACTCCTATTTTGGGATTTCAAACCAACTTGATATGACTAGACTGTTACAAGAGTACTAAAAGTGATGTGTTTAGCTTTTGCTAACTTGTATATGGTGACTTGAGATGGATGTGTATTTGTGCCTATGGCACCCCGTTCTTCATTATGCATATGATTTGATTTATCGTATTTGACCTATGAGTCGGCACCACTGAGCTTGGACGACCTCGTCGGTTTGATCTACCGACTTGGGGTTCCTTCCCCTCCTGATAGTCAGCTGCAGTCTGGAATGTGCAGAGTTTTTACCCAGGTTCGCTACCGTGGTCCCGCAGAGTATATATATGTATATTATAATAATTATCGTTGTTCCTCCTCACCTCGTGTGACTGAGGTCAATGATCCCGTTAGGGTATGCGCTCTCTTCACTTCGGTGAAGGGAGGATCTAGCTTGTGGGGTTGCCATCTTGACAGTTTCCAAATCCTTGTTACCTTACATGTTTTATTGCAAATGTATTTCTTTTGAAATGATATATTGTCTTTTACAAAGTTCATTGTTTATCCATAAGTTTTCTTAACTCTTGCATAGTATCATTGTTTTATTATCGTTATATCTTTTCACCCACCTGCCAGACCGTCGTGTCTGATCCATTTATTTTGGTACTCAGGTCCCGAGCTCTTTGCCATTGAGGAGGAGCCAGAGGAGGCGGTCGGTGGACCGCAGCGTGTGATTGAGTGGCAAGCTGATGATGTCATGTAGACATTTGGCTTTGCCTTGAGGACGATACACTTGGGACTTGATATCTTTGTTTTAGATTTCTTTGGGTTGTACGGTCTTTGTTGACCGATAGTTTGGGGTTTTAATTAACTGATACTTTGTAAACATACTTGAATTTACTTTGGGGAAAATGCTTATGATCATTGCTCATCCTGATACCTTATCATTTAACCATGGATTTGTCTTGTTTATGAGATTGAATAGTACTCATATGATTGGCTACACGCTTCCGCAATCTTAAAAATATATTGGACATGATTACATGTGAGATGATGTGTACAGATAATCCTCACCGCGGAACCCTGTGGGAAATCACGTGCACGGATAAACATTCTTTTAATTCCGTGTGCGTTTTAGCCAAAGAGATGCACGTGGCGCGGCATCAATCGACCTGTCCCGACCTCCCGGACTCGGATCCTTTTCCCCTTTCGGTCCGGGGTCGCGACAAGGGGAAAATGATATTTCTAAGTGACTGAGTTCAACTTCCTATAATTAATGCATACCATCCATCCAGTCTTTATCCGAGTGGGTACCAATTCATTGCCCTCATTTTGAATTACTGTTATTCCAGATTTCTTTGGTACCACTTGAACTGGGCTCACCCATGCACTAACAGATATGGGGTAAAACACCCCTGCATCAAGTAATTTTAAGACTTCTGACCTAACCACTTCCTTCATTGTAGGGTTCAGTTGCCTCTGTGGTTCACGAGAAGTTTTTGCATTCTCTTCCAAATGGATTCTATGTTGGACCACAGATGGGCTTATTCCTTTAATATCTGTGATGGACCACCCTATAGATTCCTTGTGTTCATCCAAAAGTTTCACGAGTTTATCCTCTTGGACAGGGTCCAAGTCTGAAGCTATAATCACTGGAAGGGTTTCTAGCGGGCCTAAAAATACATATTTCAAGGTATTCGGCAACTGCTTGAGTTCTAACTTAGGGGGCTCTACAATCGATGGGATGGGTGGGGAAGCAGTTAGAGTCAGAATCTCATGCTTCGGTTGCCACCTAGAGCAGTCCATGGACGGGGTTGAGTCTAACAGTGCATTGACTTCTTCAATATGTCCATCTACATCAAAATCACTTCCAAAGTGGACAAGACAACCCACTAGTAGATCTTCAAGTTTTAAATGGGGTAAGTGATTTTCTACCAATTCATGAATGTAACTGACTTCAAAAACCCCATCATCCTCATTGGGAGGTTGCTTACTGACATTAAAAATGTTCACTTGAACTGTCATGGTCTCAAAAGAAATTTGCATCCCTCCATTCCTACAATTGATCAAGGCATTAGAGGTGGCAAGGAATGGTCTCCCCAAGATTATTGGAATTTTGGGTTCAGCCCCAGGTGTTTATTTGGTATCCAAGACAACAAAATCGACAAGAAACACAGTCTCCGACTTTGATCAGAATGTCTTCGACTACCCCCTTGGGGTATCGAATCGATGCATCAGCCAATTGCAAGGTCACATGGGTTTTTTTTTCAACTCCCGAAACCTAATTCTTCATAAACAGAGTATGGATGAAGGTTCACACTTGAACCCAAGTGTAGCAAAGCTTTCTCTATGTGATGGTCCCCTATCTGGCAAGAAATGGTAGGACACCTTGGGTCTTTGTATTTGATTGAGGTTGGCCAGAAAATGATCGAGCTAGCTTGTTGGGCCAGAAAAGCGTTCTTGGGCACATTAGTAATCATTTTGAAGGTGCAAAGGTCTTTAGAAAATTTTGCATAGGCCGGAATCTATTAGATAGCATCAAGTAGTGGGATATTGATCCTCACTTGTTTGAATACTCCTAGCATTTTATCCAACTGAACAGTTGATTTTGTTGGGCCTAGCCTCTATGGGTATGGTGCCTTAGGAACATAAGTCCTAGAAGATGGTTCACTAGGTGATGGATTAATTATGATTGGATTTTCTTTGACTGGCTCAGGTTCTACCATAGGTTCAGCATTCACAATATGTTCCTCACTTTCCACATCCTCACTTGATTTTTCCTTAGGTTCTTTTGGTAGTTCAACCTTGTTATCAATTTGTGTACCCGACCTAAGAGTAATGATGGACTTAACTAGTTTTTGGCATTTTCCTTTTATATCATGTACAACTTGGCCCTTGGGATTAGGTTCGGGGTGACTAGGGAAGGTTCCCTTGTCTCTAGCAGTGATGGAGTTGGTCAGTTGGCCCATTTGGTATTCCAATTTTACAACGGTTTGAGTGTGGCCTTTTAAAAGTTTAGCAGTGGTCTGCTGGAATTGAGCAGTACTCTGAGAGACAATTGGGTCGTGGTTTGAGACATGAGTTTCATGGCCTCTTCTAAAGAATCTACCCTTTGGGTCAATGGACTGGGGTTGAAGTTGGGTTTTTAGAAACCGGGTGGGGCATTGACGTGAGATTGATTTGGATGAAATTGTGTGGACTGAGATATGCCACCTTGAGTTGGGCCTTTGGTCCAAGGAAATTTCAGATTGTCCCTCCAACATGGATTGTATGTGTTAGAGTACGGGTCATGCCTCTGACGATTATCAAAACGAGTGTTTTGATATAGTGCATTAACCTCCTCAACAGACTCGGTCTGACCCAAAATTGTTGGGTCAATCCCTTGATTCATGGCCTGATTATATCTCAATGACTCCAAAGTGTTTGGAGTGGGCTTTTAGTTTAACTCTAAGGCCTCTATTCTCCTCACCAGTGTGGCCATTTTGACCTCTGCCTCAATTTTGGGTTCAACCTTGAACATCCCCCCTTTTTCAGGAATGGTGGGTTTGGTGGGCTCCCTCTTGACAGGGGCCCACTATAGTGTGTTTTCAGCAGTATCTTCCAAAAATTTCCAACCTTCTTCCGCTATTTTTTGCGTAAATTTTTCACTATAGAAAGATTCCACTATTTGTTTGGTTGGGTAATCCATGCCTTCATACACAATTTGGACTAATCAGATTTTTTTCAAATCCATGGTGGCCGGGGACATTGGATTAAGAGGTCTTTGAACCATTCCAAATAACTGTAAAGTGTCTCCCCTTCTATTTGATGGAATCCATTGATAGCCTGCCTAATCAAAGCGGTTTTCTGCTTGGAATAGAGTTTTTTGATAAAATTCTTCGACTAGCTTGGTCCATGTAGTAATGACCCGGCCTGTAAGGCATAAAGCCAAGCTTTAGCCTTTTCTTTTAAGGCAAAAGAAAATAATCTAAATTTAAGGGCCTCATCACTCATGTGATCGATTCTCATGGTCCCACAAATGTCCTCAAATTCCCTAACATATTGATATGGGTTTTTCTGGTCTAACCCACGGAATACTGGGAGCATCTGGATCATACCAGATTTCAGCTCAAATGTGGCAATGGTCTGAGGCAAGGTGATGCAGGATGGTTGAGTTATCCTGGTGGGGTACATATAGTCCTTCAAAGTCATGGGTGGGTCCTCTTGATCAGCCATCCTAACAATTTCTTCAAGGATTGAAGACTTTCCTACAACGGTTAAGGCTAATTTGGGCTCTACCCTGACTAACATTTTACTCTTGCGTACCCACAGTTTCTCTTTCTTAGGTCTAGAGCGCATGCATCGGGTTCAACTTTAAAGAAATGCAAGCCTAATCTATATGCGGGGCCCTAATGGTCTTACTAGATGATGCACAAGCAATCAAGCACAAAGATTAAGCATAAGAGTTTATCTTAGGGTTAGCCTAACTCACTAGACAGCTCCTAACTGGTTTGAAGAGTGCATTAAGGCCTCCAATCCGGTCTTATGAATCCAAAGGTAAGTCCCCAGGATGAGTGGTGGGATCACAATGCACTTGGCAAGGGTCCTGCTTAAGAACCAAACTGCTAGAACAGAGATTGTCACCCTTTTCAGTAGGGACAGAACTTACCTAGATATCAACTTGACCAAAGAACGCAACTGGTGCAACCTTTTGTGGTCTTCGTCCTAATGAGCTCGAGTCCTATGGTCTCGTTTCAACTTGATTTTAATTAATGGTTAGGTTACTATGTGAGAGGGGGTTAAACCTAATTGGGCAAGGATCTAGTGATAAAATCTCGTCCTTATCTTATTGGGGTCAATTGCCCTTAACTAACTGTGTGGGTCCAGTTTACTCAGTGTTGCAATCACACAATCATACTTACTGAAATTTAAATTAGCCAAGCCCCACTTGCAAGAAAAAGATTCGTGGGGTAAAGTTTAGAAACTCTTACAGCGGGCCCACGCTCATCCTTAAACTGTGTAAGCTTAACTTTTTTTTTTGGCAAATTTTATAATTTTGAAAGCAATTTATTTTTAGCAATTTTGAGAGCAACTTGTTTGCTTAGAGCAAATCCACGCAGATTCCTATTTTTGTGCAACCAAAAGAAACTCTTGTTAGTAAATCCTAAGTTAACAAACCAACTCAAAATTCTATCTTATTCTAATTTTTAAAAATTTAAGAAAATTCAAAAGACACCAAGTTAATCAAAACTCTATCCAAAGTGGATTCTAAGTTATTGAAACAAATCAAAAATTCTATCTACAAAATAAATAAAAAAATTAGAAATTCTAAATTATCCAAACAAGTGTCCAGATATGGTTAGAGTTTTCAAAAAGTTTTAAATTATAAGAAATCCAATCTTATCCAATTCAAATTTCAGATTTTAAAACTCTAACTAATCTAAACAACTTAAGAGATAGAATTTTAAAATTTATAACTACCTAATTTAAGAATTCAAATGTTAGCATATTAATCAAAACAACCTAGTCCTAAAAATTTTAAACTCTACCTTACCAATCCTAATCTAATCAAAACATTAGTTAAACCAATATAAAAAAAATTTGTGTTTTTATTTACTCAAATTCAGAATTAAAGGAAATAATCCAAAATAATTATGTTTTTTGCTTTTTTTTATTACTTACTAGTGCAAAAGACCCGCGCCCAATGCGCGTCATGATAAAAAATAATTATATTTTAAAATAAAAACTTTTATAATATTTAAATAAATTATAAATGAACATCATCATATAATTAATACAATTATTACTAAAACAAAATCTCTAATAAGGAAAAAAGACCCAAAGAATTGTAATTAAAACCATCAACTCATAGTATTTCAATAACTCAATTGATTAGAACACACACTTAGTATTCAAATCACAAAGAAATTATATAAAAAATAAGATATATTAATACTAAATGAATAAAGAAGAAAGAGAAAAAAATAAAAATGTTCTCATTAAATATTTTAGAATGCCATAATACCCATCTCACATCAACACGTACCCCAAAGTTTAAATCATCATCAACCATTATCTTCTTGATGTTGAGAATATATCTCTAGACCATTTCACAAGTCTATATATGAGTTCATCAATACATAAAGAAAATCAATTTGACATGAATTTATAGAAAACATGAAGGAGGCTACCACATAATATACACATAAAAGGATTAACTAACATAACCCACCCCAGAACCCTCATTATATCAATGTCAAATCCTTTAAAAATTTAAAAAATTAATAACACATCTTCTTCGATATGAATGAATAATTAAAAACACATCTTATCCTAAATACTAAAAATGAATAATTGAAAACAAAGAAATCTTGCTTGATTTTAAATTAAGTGAATAAATTCATTGCATCCTTGGAAGACTTAATCAATAAAAATGAATAATTGAAAAAAAAATCTTGCTTGATTTTAAATTAAGTGAATAAATTCATTGCATCCTTGGAAGCCTTAATCAACAAAATAAATTATCATCATTTGCTCTCTCCATCAATTAGGGAAAACCTTCCCAAAAGAATAAAAAAAAAAACTGTTATATACCTGTATTAAACTATTAGAATTTAAAAATGCATATAGACCTAGTTTTATAAAGAAAATAGAAATAAGTTAAAACAATTACCTTCCTGGAAGCAAGGAAGGTTGTGTTTATATCCTTGAAATCAATAACTTGGCAGCCATTGCTTGGTGTTGTGAGAACCTACACAAACTCTAAAATATTCAAATCTATTGCTTATTAAAATACTTTGTAACCCATAAATATAGATTGGAAATGTGGGTTGCCCTTTCCTTACATGCCAGTTTTATCATATCATCATCCATATATATATATATATATATTTGGTAAATACATCATCCATAGTTGTAACTCCTCCAGCCACATAATAACCGGGATTTTCCATGCCATGAAACGATGCATCCCAGTCAACCCTCCTAAATAATAGGAAAAATCTTTTTGTTTTGAGTTGGTTGTGTGTATCCCTTCATACCATGAAACGATGCATCCCATTCTCTCGTTTAATGCTTATAAACCAAATCCCTTAAAATTAGGACTTATCTTTAAGAGTCTAGCTCATTTAAAAAAAAAATACAAATGGAGAGATTCGAAGATATTTCAAATTTTTTTTCTTAGATGTAGATCCATTGTGGGTCTCACATGTTAAATTATCTGTGGAACCCAACCCACTGATGGATCTCCTTTCTTTTTTTTTATCTATGTAGGTCCATCAGTGGGTCCTAGATCCCACATGTTAAATATGTTTTAAGAGTGGACCTCGTCCCTACTGTTGGATGAGTTAATTAGAAAAATGGAATAGGAATTATAGTAAATGGAATTACACTGTACCTTGGCCCATCATGTTAGATCACACGTACCTTGGGCAAGTGAAATGGAATTACATGTAAGCCCTGTAGTAAGGTTCAAATCAGTCAAACCTATAGAACCTTTAATAAAATCCCATGGCTTTACCACTGTCAACCTGAAAAGAAAAATAGCAAAAAAATTTCCAAAATGATATTCAAACTCCAAACACAGATGAACAACTACAAATCACATAAAACCATGAAAAAAAGAAATTCGAATATAAAATGTCAAGAAAATAGGAAAGGCATACAAAAGCCCTTGAGAAACTCAAACCCCACCAACAACATCCACAAACAAATAAAGCCCAGATCAGAGAGCAGGAGCAAAGAGAGAAAATGAAAAGAAAAAAAAATATTATACCCCTTTGGTGTATGTATGCCGGGGCTAAAGGCATACAGGAGCCCTTGAGAAACTCAAACCCCACCAACAACATCCACAAACAAATAAAGCCCAGATCAGAGAGCGAGAGATCAAAGAGAGAAAATGAAAAGAAAAAAAATATATTATAACCCTTTGGTGGATGTGTGCCGGGGCTTTGTCCAATGTATTTCTTTCTCTCTCTCTCTCTCTTTCATCTCCATGAAGGTTTTAATGGTTTTAATGCACTATTGTGAGAAGGAAAGGGGTTTGGAAGAAGAGGAGAGGAGTTATGTTGATCCTGGAAATGGTTGAAAGAAATATCCCACGGTAATGTCAACTTATTGGTAGAAGTTGAGAAAGGATAGGTGTGATAAGAATGAAAGAGGTCAACTTATTGTTAGAAGTGCAAAAATGATAGGTGTGATAAGGATGGAAGAGGTTATTTAAGAGAGATTGTATGAGATATGATAAAGATGTGAGTTTTTTATCTTTATAAAATTGAATGAAATGGAGAGATTTAGGGAGGTGATTTGGAAGAGAGGATGAGATTTGTTTCAGATGAGTGTGGTGACCCACATCAAAGATGTAGAGATTTTAGATGGAGAAGGAAAGATTTTATGGATTCGATAGGGATAGGGATAAGGATTTTAGGGGAATAAAAAGGAGAGAAGGGCGTTTCCGAAATTGGCAGTGCAAAAAGATTGAGGTTGCACCACTTGTCATCCTTTGAGGAAGCCCCCTCCACCACGTGTCGCTCCCCCGCAAAAAACCTGCTGCTGTTATATATATAATATATTTCAAAAATTCAATTAATTATAAAAAATATAAAAAAATCAGAAAAGTCAGAAAAATTAGCAAAGTGAAATACTAACTAATCCTAATTGCAAAGAACACTACTTATGGAAATTAGATCACTAAACAGCTAATGCAACCTAAATATGAGCATGCATATGAATTTAATAAAAAAAATTTAGATTTTTAACAAAACTCAGATTTCACTCCCCGGCAATGGCGCCAAAAACCTGATGTAATATTAAATTTAATATTTTAATATTACAAGTACATAGCTGTCTTTTTGAGATAGTGGCAATTACAGGTCGATCCCATAGGGAGCACTACTAAGTTGAAATTTAAAATCTAATTTTTTTTTTAAATCAAATATTTATGAATAATTGAGATCCAAGAAAACCTAAAAGAACTCATAAACACAAACTAATCAAATATATATAAAATAGATCAAAGTATCCAGAATCCACTAAGCAAGATAATTAATCCATTCATGTAATTATTCTACTATTTGTCTAAAAAATAACTCAGATCAGAAACAAATCAATGTTTCGGATCCGGATGATTTGTCTTTCGCAAAAATTAATTTTTAACAAGAATAAGGTCACAACCTAAAACCTCCTTCACCTTATAAAAGAATGAAAATCATAAGCATGACTCATCAAATTAAGTATAAGCATATCAAGGGATCTTAACCCTAAGCATAATCTATCAAAATAAGAATAAATCATCAAACTAATTTCATTAGAAATCAAAATAGAGGCTGCCTAAGGCATGAAGACAAATCTATTATTCTAATAGAGCATGCATTTAAAAGAGACAAGAAAGAATCTATCAAAATAACATAAATTAAATCAAAGATCTGCTTAGCTTCATCTGTGTGCTCCAATCCAGAAATCTAGCCAACCATTGAAAAGAACTCCATAAGTAATTTCATTCATATCTTCTCCTTGTACAATGGTCTCTCAGAAATCTCTCTTATAAATATCCTAATTTCTGGAACAGGGCTCCAGAATACCTAAAAATAACTCTTAAACTCTATTAATTAGGAAAATAAGAGAAGGACGTCCAAGGGAGGGAGTGCCTCACGTATGCTTCCTTGTGGTTCCTATTATAACTCCGGTTATCTTACGGATACATTGAATCTGGACACCTTCTCTATAAATTTGATTTATCTTCATTGATAAGGTATATCTCTTATCTTGTTTGAATTTAAATGAGGTGGAAGCTTCTGGAAACCTCTAGATGGCTTGGCTAATCTTTAGATGGGGTCCCACATGGGATGTACAAAAATTGATTATCAATAATGTGGATTTAATTGCAATCTAGTCTAAAAATGAACATGAAAATCTCCAGGTCCATAACTTTTTAAATTTAGCTCTGATTTTCACATTCTTAGGCTCCACGGATATCTATTCTGAATAAGCTTTCCAATGGTAGGTAAATTTCATTGATCCAACAGTTGAATTGAAAGTTATGGCCATTTGAAGATGAGTTATACTGAGAAAAACGGGATTAACTTTTGAAATTTGATTTGCAATGGATTCTATCTCTGCATAACTTTCATTTTCCAAAGGAGACCGGATGTGGATGATTCAAACTCTTGTTCTTTTGTTCCAATCATAATTGTACTCTTTGAATTATCAATTAATAATTTCAAATCTGTAACTATTGCGGACCCTGCATGTGGGACATTTCATCTTTTTGAACAGTGGGCCCTATGAGAAGTCTTCTACTGCATGTAGGAGTCTTCAACTGACATGATGAGTGTACCCCCCCCCCTTTGACTGATTTGCACATAGCTTGTGTGTGGGGTCCACATGGTGAGTTCTTCAATTTACTTCTTTTCAAGTTTTAACTCAGCAATGCAGAGCCTAGGATGACTGTGTGCTTGAAAGTGGATTACGTGACAGAGGCCTACAATTCTTATTTTCTGCACATTCTAATTCTTCTTTTGGTGAAAATGCTTGAAATGATGGAATTAGATGAAGACTGATGCAATTCACCTAATTAAACCCCTAATTCATCCTAAAATAATGCGTAAATGTGCAAATTCATGAACTCAACAGTGAGCTTAAAATCAAGATTTTGAATTTAAGAAAAAAAGAAGTGGGGCCCATGACCATATAATAGAAATAAAGTTTATATGATGATTATTTGTCTTAATATTAGTATCAAGGTATTATGATTGAGCCCTAATACATATGACCCAGGATCATATAAGAGCAAAGTGATACAAAACTGAGAGAATGACGGAGTAAGGGTGTCTCAGTCTAACAAAAGTGTAAGTATTCGACCATGGCGTTAAGAATTTTTTCTCATTAAAGCTGAATGTTGGTTGGAAAAAAAAAACTCAATTCTGGCCTTAGGAGAAGCCACATCAGTTTCTTGGGGCCCATTTATTAATGTATTTTTTAAAAAAACACATAATCTTTGTCTTTTCAATAAAATGTGTCTCTTGGGCTACATATGTGCCTTTTCAATAAAATGTGTCTAATGGGCCCATTTGTATGGACGTGACTCAAAATTCAAAGGGATGCCTTCCAACTCTATAAATTAAGGTTATTTTCAAAGTTTATTGTATCCAAAATGAGCATAAATGCATACGAATCCTTAATTTTTAAGATGAAACGTGTATGCTGACGTGGATTAAAGGAAGAAAGGTTTGGTTTTCATAATTTTTTGGCTGATTTGAAATTTTTAATTATTTTATTATAAATAGATTTATATGAATAGGATATTAGTTTTAATATATTATTTAGGTCGCACGAGACTTAACCTATGTATCGCACAGGGCTTCAGGCTAGTTAGAATAATTTGTCATTTTTTTCGTGTTATTAAAAAAAAACTAAAGAAAAAGGAAAGAAAAAAGAAAACTTCCTATTATTGTAATTTCTTTTCTAATTTGGCAAGAAAGGTGTGATTGTGAGGCCTCTTAGATTTATTAGAGCCTATCACCATATACGACCAACATAGGTGTTATAAAACGAGTGATAGATATTAGGAATTCAAGAGAAAATTTCTTTTTAGTTATCTAAATAAAGAGGCCTATCCAAAATGAGTTTCATTTTAAAGAGCCCAATCTCCCACGGTCTCTAATCAATAAATGCATATTTAGGTTTTCTTATCTAATGTTATAGGTAAGCAAATCTTATCTAATGCCATATTGAAGAGTCAAATCATATGAAAATTTCATCCCTTATGTCGTGCAATTCCATCATAGTTTTCGATTTTAGATGGGATTTAATCGGATCTAGACTCTTTAATCTCCCTTTAGTCACGTAATTTAAATTAACGAGAGTGAGTGAAACACGAGGATTCTCACAGCTACATTTTCAATGATTTCTACAATACAACCATGTCATACCTCTTCCCTTTCTTATTTTTTTTCTTTTTTTATGTATTTTCTGGTGTCTTAATGACTTTATTTTATTTTTTATCATAATCCTATTTTATTATTTCTTCCACTTTTGATGGGTTGTTTTGGTTTCCGTAGTGACTTTCATGAATTTATGTTTTTTCTTTTATTTTTTATTCTTAAACATTGGGTTTATATGAGTTTATTATTTATTATTTATTTTTCTATTTTTTTATTTTTTTTTCTTCTACGTTGTTTTTATGATTGGATTGTCCGTATATTTTTGTTTTCATGTTGTATTTTTTATTTTTTATTATGAGCTTATTCTTATGCTCTCCAAAGAATGTTTGAAGCAAAACACCCAATTGATTTCAAACAAATTAAAGTGCTCTCAATTTGAAATTAACCAACTCTATTTCTTTGTTATTTAATAGGTTTTCGTTTTGATTGCAATTTTTACCATCTCAATATAATTTAGATTAAGTATTATTTAAAACTTTATTATTTTTAATATTATAAATTTTATTGTCAGTATAAAGTGCAGGCATGCTTTACTGGTATAATGAGGAGTGTTTTTTTTTTTTTCCTAATGTGGCAAGAAAGGAGTCGATTGATTGTGAGGCCTCTATGATTTATTAGAGCCTATCACCATGTACAACCAACATAGGTATTATAATAAGAGAACTTCTTGATAGATATCAAGGGCATTTTCTAACAAAGTTGTGTAGAAAGAAAAGTACTATATGAGCTTTTATATTTTTCACCTACTGAAAATAAGTGATAGTACATGCATTGAATGGGCTGTTGGATGAGAATTTATTTTGACAGTAGATTTTAAGTCGGAAGTTGGTTGGTGCACCGCTTGCCATCGCTATCTCCTCCTGAATTATCTTTGACTTAAAAAATATGGAGTTCTTGTTAGATTGATCATATATGAAATATGGGCAAATTTACTTGGATTAGAGACATTGTTGCCACCTCGGTATCACAAACATGTCAAAAAAGATGAGATTTTGGGTCTTTGGGTTGAGAATATCACTTTTGGCTAGTGGATTAATAGGGAAAAAAGAGTAAATTAGCGAAAGGTCCCTAAAGTGGAATGTATCCAGTCTCCAGTCCAGGCAAATTTTGTTTAAGGGCTCTGGTCCATTCAGCTAGATTATTTGCATCTGGAGGTCCCTACGTTCGCACGATTACATATTTCAGGACTGATTTACCCTTTCAACCATTTTAGGTATAAAATATTAAATTTTAAATTTTCAAATCTTATCTATTCTCGCCTTCCCAATTCAACCTTCGCTTCGCCGATTCTCATACCGCTTTTATAGAAATGGCTCTCGTATGAGTGCCGGCGTCCCTAAGCTGAAACCGTCCATCTCCAAAACCACACCACATCGAATCTACCTTCGTCTTCTCAAATTAGTAGTTATGACGATCAGAATCACCTTCTCCTTCTCTAGCTACGTCGCGCATAGCCTTGCCGCCTCCGTTGGAATCCGCCCTGGGAACTGCCAACTGTTACACGACTGCGCCACCTGATCTCGCGTCCTCTTCTCGAACCCGAAGCCCTACACAAATCCGGCTACCAGGAATTATCAGTCTAGATTCTCCAGACCCGGAGACCGGAACTGGTTCTATCCTCCTCGAGCCGCCGCCGCATACAGCTCGTCTACTTGCGAACCATTAGCGTTGGGATTGGTTTCGATTATAAAGCTTTCTGGGTTGTGTTCTAGTTCGTCGGCTGGATTGGGGGTTTTTGGGATTTCGTCATTGACGATGACTGGGTTTATAAGCCCTTTGGTTTGCTTCCCTTCTTTCAGGGGATGAAGTGGGTTCCTTGTAATGAGTCTTTCCAGGGATCTGTGAGCAAATCCGTGGGGAAAGAGGAGAAAGATGGGGAAATTTTTTTGTAAAGTTTACCTGAGTCTTTATCAAATTTATCTGAGTTTTTGTGGGGATCTGAGTTTTTGTAAAGTTTATCTAAGTTTTTTCAAATTTATCCTAGTTTTTGTCAAATTTATCTATCCTTTGTCATTTCTCTATGTTTTCGGCAAATTTATCTGAGTGTTTTTAAAAATTTATCTGAGTTTTTTAGCAAATTTATTTATATTTTCTGAAATCTATTTGTATTTTTTTTATTTTATTTGCGTCTTTTGAAATTTATTTGTGTCTATTCAAATTTATTTGCGTATTTTGAAATAAATTTAACTGAGTTTTGGCAAAAATACTTGAGTTTTTGGCAAATTTTTTAGAAATTTGAAAAATTGATTTATCTGAGTTTTGGCAAACGTGTTTGTGTTTTTTAATTTTATTTGTGCGTTTAGAAATTCATTTGCGTCTTTTGAAATTTATTAGTATTTTTTAAAATTTTATTTGGACCTTTTGAAATTTATTTGGATCTTTTGAAATTTATTTATATTTTCTGGGATTTATTTCAATCTTTTGAAACTTATTTGCATCTTTTTTAATTTATTTGTGTTCTTTCTAAATTTATTGCATTTTTTGAAATTATTACATTTTTTGAAATTTATTTGCTTTCTTTTGAAATTTACTTATGTGTTTTTAGAATTTATTTGAAAATCTCATTAATGGGATTCCATTAATCGTGGGCAATTAAATGGCAGTTAACCATTATTAATGGGATATCCCACCAATCATGGGATATGATTTAAAGAAAGGGTAAATTAGACATTTCAAGTATGAGAAAGTGTGAGAGGGACCATCGGTTGCATGACGTTTTTTTGTAGACTGTTTGCCTTAAAGTCGTACTTTGAGGGACCTCCGACCAAAGCCCCAAAAAAAAATATTTAAAGGAAAAAAGTGATTAAGAGCAAGTTGAAAAATGGAATTATACTTCATTATGCCTTGAAATTAAAGAAACTAGATTCTATAAACTTACTAGGAGGTTTGTTGGGCCCATAAACAGGGGCAGAACCAGGAATTTTGGTTGGGGAGAGGGAGGGGGGGGGGGGGGGGGGGGGCGGCAAAGGGAAAAAAAAGCTAAACAAAATTATAAATTTAATAATAAAATACATAATAATCAAATTTTTTAAGTTGTACTCGATGTTCTTTCTTTAAGTTGAAATCATCAATTATTGTTTCAGTATTGATTTTTTCTGCAATCTCAAGGTGGGTACTAGTCATTTCTTATACTTGCAACTTGTAAGTTACAATTTAAAACTTTATTATTTAAAACCTCAAAGAAAAAAAATGAGAGCCTACCATATCTAAAATTTAAACCATTAAAAAGCATGGTTCCACTAGTTCTTATCTCCTTAAAATAAATTGCTTCAATCGGATTTTTTTGACATGAATAATAATAATCAAAATATAAAAATAAAACTATATTTCTTTATCCACAATGGATAAAACTCCGATTGGGCTAAAAAACTATGTAATTATACAGCGCAAATAGACATTGATTTTAAATAAATTAGATTTCAATATGAGCAACAAAGATTGAAAATACATAATGACATGTATTGAAATTAGTACATCTATGTAATTAATAAAAGAGAAAATGGGTTCATCATTCTTCTTTATTCATACGCTAAAATCTCTGTAAGTCTGCAAATGTCCAACAAAAAGACGTACTTTCTCCTCTTCCTCCACTACTAGAAAAAGGAGTAATAGCGGCCGCCAAAAACCGTGGCTAAAAGCGAAGTGGCGGTCACTTAAAAGAGGGACGCAATAAATTCGTCGCAAAAAAGTGCAACTGCCACGTGGCGGCCGCAAATTTTTTTACAGCGGCTTAGCGACGGTCAAGCAATGGTGGTCGCTAATACTGAAAAAAACTTTTAGCGGCCGCCATAGCCGTCACTAAAGCTCTAAAAGGCGATCGCTAAAAGTTTTTTTTGTTTAAAATATTTTTTTGCAACCGCTAATGGTGGTTGCTAATACTTTTTTTTTATTTTTTAATACCTTTTGCGACCGCCAATGGCGGCCACTAATTCCTATAAAAATTTTTTTATTCTTAGCAAATTTCCCATTTTGTTCCTGCTTTTTATACTTGTACGTGTACTTGTATCTGAATATATTATATACAACTAGAACAATCAGTTAAAAATACTAATAACAAAACAAAGTCTTATATTAATGACATTCAAAACATTACAAAAGTTTTAACAAATTATAATCATTACAATCCAGCAAAAAAAAAATATTTTCTAGGCAGGGTACCGTGATCGATCCGATGCTCTCAAACCTGAAGACAAAAAAGAAAATAAAATTCAATAGTTAATTATAAAAATTGGCAATATATAGTAAATATAAACAAAATTAAGTATTAAAATTAAAATTTTGAAAGTTAAACCTACGCTTCAACTGTACGAGCAATCCGGGAGTTGGAATCTCAAGCCGTCAGTTCCGGCAAGTCACGAATGACTATGGGCTCATGCCCGTCCAGTTTCACGGGCACCAAAGCCCATTTGCTCGGTTTGGAAGCTCGAAAGCTAATTTCCTAAGTTTTAAGTTAATGTTATAAGTTAAACCTACGTTTCAACAATACGAGCAATCCGGGAGTCGGAATTACTAGCCGTCAGTTCCTACAAGTTACTCTACCCTTGACGAAGTGCTCGTGCCAGTTTTCGATTTTTTCGGGAGCCATTTTTCATTCCGGACCCTCGGCGGGCCGTTTTCGAGCCTAAATGTTGGAAAATCCTATGTTTTCGCTCGTAATTCTCTAACCAAGAGTCCTATTTGCGAGCCATCAATTCCTACATGTTAACCTACCCTCGAGCAAAGTACTCGTGCCGGTTTTTGATTTTTTCGAGGTCCGTTTCCCATTCTGGACCCCCCGCGGACCGTTTTCAAGCCTAAGTGTTGGAAAATCTTATGTTTTCGCTCGTGATTCTCTAACTGGGAGTCATTTGCGAACCATCAATTCCTACAAGTTACTCTACCCTCGAGCGAAGTGCTCGTGCCGGTTTTCAATTTTTTCGAGGGTTATTTCCCGTTCCGGACCCCCGGCGGGCCGTTTTCGAGCCTAAGTGTTGGAAAATCCTATATTTTCACTCGTAATTCTCTAACCGGGAGTCCTATTTGCGAACCGTCAGTTCCTACAAGTTACTCTACCCTCGAGCGAAGTGCTTGTGCCGGTTTCTGATTTTTCTGGGGGCTGTTTCCCATTCTGGGTCCCCATCGGGCCGTTTTCGAGCCAAAGTGTTGGAAAATCATATGTTTTTGCTCGTAATTCTCTAACCGGGAGTCCTATTTACGAGCCGTCAATTCCTAAAAGTTACTCTAACCTCGAGCGAAGTGCTCATGCCAGTTTTTGATTTTTCCGAGGGCCGTTTCTCGTTACAGACCCCCGACGGGCCATTTTCGAGCTAAGTATTGGAAAATCCTATATTTTCGCTCGTAATTCTCTAATCGGAAATCCTATTTGCGAGCCGTCAGTTCCTACAAGTTACACTACCCTCGAGTGAAGTGCTCGTGCCAGTTTTTGATTTTTTCGGTGGCCGTTTCCCATTACAGACCCCCAGCGGGCCATTTTCGAGCTTAAGTGTTGGAAACTCCTATGTTTTCGCTCGTAATTCTCTAACCGGGAGTCTTATATGCGAGCTGTCAATTCCTACAAGTTACTCTACTCTCGAACGAAGTGCTCGTGCCTGTTTCCAATCTTTTCGAAGGCCGTTTCCCATTTCGGACCCCGGCGGGCCATTTTCGAGCCTAAGTGTTGGAAAATCCTATGTTTTTGCTCGTAATTCTCTAACCGGGAGTCCTATTTGCGAGCCGTCAGTTCCTAAAAGTTACTCTAACCTCGAGCGAAGTGCTCATACCAGTTTTTGATTTTTTCGAGGGCCGTTTCCCGTTACGGACCCCCGACGGGCCATTTTCGAGCCTAAGTGTTGGAAAATCCTATATTTTCGCTCGTAATTCTCTAACCGGGAATCCTATTTGCGAGCCGTTAGTTCCTACAAGTTACTCTACCCTCGAGCGAAGTGCTCATACCAGTTTTTGATTTTTTCGGGGGCCGTTTCCCATTACAGACCCCCAGTGGGCCGTTTTCGAGCCTACGTGTTGGAAAATCCTATGTTTTCGGTCGTAATTCTCTAACCGGGAGTCCTATTTGCGAGCCGTCAGTTCCTACAAGTTACTCTACTCTCGAACGAAGTGCTCGTGCCCGTTTCCAATCTTTTCGAAGGCCGTTTCCCGTTTCGGACCCCCTGCGGGCCGTTTTCGAGCCTAAGTGATGGAAAATCCTATGTTTTCGCTCGTAATTCTCTAACCGGGTGTCCTATTTGCGAACCGTCAGTTCCTATAAGTTACTCTACCCTTGAGCGAACTGCTCGTTCCAGTTTTTGATTTTTCCGGGTGTGTTTCCCAGTCCTGACTCCCGGCGGGCCGTTTTCAAGCCTAAGTGTTGGAAAATCCTATGTTTTCGCTCGTAATTGATGGACAGCGCTTCTGCTCGGTTCTACCGATGTCGGCGGACGTGGGAGTCCGTTTGGGTCTGACCCTTTCGTAACCGGGGGGTAGAGGCGTGCATCAATATTTTTTTGTGTAGGTGTGCCAGATTTTCTATTTTACTTGGAATTGCAAGTGATGATCCGGAGATTAACCTTCGCAAGTAAAACGGAAATCAACTTCTTTCGAGTTTTCCATTGCACATATATTTAAGAAAAGAGACATTTTTCTTGATTTGCCGTGAAAGGTGATTTTTTGGCATTTATAGCTGATTTTTGCGTTTATAGCTGATTTTTGGCGTTTATAGCCGATTTTACAATTCTTATCAATAATGAAAGACAAGAGTTGTGATTTTTGTCTCTTTTGGAAAAATACAAACTACAATGAAAAGCAAGAAAATGAGGATCTAACTTCTCAGGAGATTGTGGGGGACTCGTTCAGATTGACGGTCGCAAGCCATATGTGGGCTTCGCCATCATCCATGCAGATGAGAACAGAGGATGCTCTTGATTCGCTTGGCTTGGATATAACCTCAAGTTTTTAGAGGACAAAGACCAAAAGGAGGTCCTATGTCCAATAAAAAACTAAGTAGACGGGCTGAAAAGCCACGTCTAAGCCATTGGAGGCAGAAGGAGAAGGCAAGGAGCTTGGGGGGGGTGCCCCCCAAGAGACTTTTGTTACCTTGTAGCGGTGGTTGATGTAGAACTTCCGCAGAGTTTTCTTTCTTTCTTTCTCTGGATTTCTGTGCTTTTTTCTGATCTGGGATCTGTCTTATTTTTCCGATCTGAATTCCTTTGGAGTGCTCTCCTATTTATAGGCTCTTGGTAGCCATTTAGAAGAGTTTATGGGCTTTTATTATCATTAAGCCGCATAATGGGAGGAGTTACAGGATTTAGTTCCTTTATTTTGTAACTCCTTTTTCTTGGCTTCTGATTGGCCGGAGGAGATTGAGGGCATTTAATCGCCTTTAATCGCCATGATGGGAGGAGTTTCATATTTTAAATGTCATGAATCTCTTGACTTGTAACTCCCGGATGCTTGCTTCTGATTGGGCCGTCCAAAGAAATTGATTAATGACTGTAATAAAGCTAGTCAATTAATCGCATTAAGTGGTCGCCGAGCAGTTGAAGAGTCGCGGGCCGTGCCGCGTCTTTTGGGATTCTTCTGGCGATGATCATCGATGGATCTTCATGTAGATCGACATCGGATGACCATGTGACTTCAGGTATTGGTTGCCAACAGTGGGTCGGTGCCATCTGTCCTGTCGATTTCTCGATCGGTCGGGTAGAAAGCACACTTTTTGGTTGACATGTTGGCGATCAATGTTTGATTTTGATACTCTTGATGATTGACCCGTGATTTTGACGGATGTCAAAGGATTTAGTGTCTCAAAAGTATGAAATTTGAAAAATCCCAGGGGTCAGACGCTTCGAATCGCGAAAAACGACGAAAAACGGGGCTTTCGGGGCCCTCCCGGCGATCCCGAGCTCCAGGGTCGCAGGCTGGGGGGTTTTCCCCCCTTTTGTCCCGTTTTGTGTCCGTCTTTTATGTTTTTTTATTCTTTTTTTCTTCTGTATTTTTCTTTGACATTTTGATCATTTATTGGCCTGATTTCCCTGTAGAAAACCTGATGAGAATCCTTGCATTTTGGTTTGCAAAGTTTCTAATTTTCTGAGAAAGCCAAAGACTTTGTCGCGCAGAGCTGCTGATTTTCCGTCAGAAGCTGAAACTGGGTCAAACGATGTCGGAATGACCTGAAATTTAGGGTGAAGCCTCCTGAGTAATAAATAAGACCAACCATAGGCTTTTGTTTGAGTTTTGAAGCCATTTGGGGCTTTATCACTAATAGACTTATTTTTATCGCGATGAAGATGTCGCGGCTTGATGTGCGGTCAACCGATGTCCGATTGACTTAAAATTTGACAGGGAACCTATTGGAGTCATTTTAAGATGGTCCATAGGCTTTGTCTTGGAAACCATGGTCCCGAGGAGCTTCGCCGCCGAGAGGCCTGATTTAGCTTCCGAGCGTCAAAGTCTGGTCAAATGTTGTCGAAATGACTTGAAATTTAACGTGTAGCCCTTTGTAAGCATTTTGAAGCCATCCATGTGCTCTATCTGATGAGTGATGGATTCGGTGGTTCTCGCCGCCAAAAGGCTTGATTTAGCTGTTCGAGGGTTGATGTAGGGTCAAACGTTGTCGATTTGACTCGGAACTTGACGTGGAGCCTTTTGGATGTATTTTGAGACCATCCATCGTCTCTGATCGAAGATTTGGTGTCTCCGATGCTTTTGCCGCCGGGAGCTCATTTTTAGCTGCTGGAGAAGCGAAGTTAGGTCAAATGATTTTGAAATGGCCCGAAACTTTTTGTGTACTCCTCTTTTGGCTGTCTTGAAGGATCTTGCAGTTTTTGTTTGATTCTGACAAGATTTGATTTTTGGAAGTAGCATTGCCTATTTATGGCAGGCTGCGACTTCGTGTAGCTTTTTGGATTTTGAAGAAGCAAAGTGACACATTTTTTTGGTGTCAACAGTAATTCTCTAACCGGTAGTCCTATTTGCGAGCCGTCAATTCCTACAAGTTAATATACCCTCAAGCGAAGTGCTCGTGCCCATTTCCAATTTTTTCGAGGGCCGTTTCCCGTTCCGGGCCCCCAGCAGGCTGTTTTCGAGCCTAAGTGTTAGAAAATCCTATGTTTTCGCTCGTAATTCTCTAACCGGGAGTCTGATTTGCGAACCGTCAGTTCCTACAAGTTACTCCACCCTCGAACGAAGTGTTCATGCCGGTTTTCAATTTTTACAGGGGTCATTTCCTTTTCCGGACCCCCGGTGGGCCATTTTCAAGCCTAAATGTTGGAAAATCATATGTTTTCACTCATAATTCTCTAACCGGAGTCCTATTTGCGAACCGTCAGTTCGTACAACTTGCATTCAATTAATCAATCAAAGGTTGCATATATATATATATCAATCTTGTCCCCTGGTCCTCTTGGTCCATCAATAAGTGTGGATAAGATCAGAAAAGGTTGCTTCATACACATCCACGGTGGGAGATTATACGGTACCAAAACAACTGGCCATGTACTGTGATTTGCCCCAGTCATGGATCTGAATGGACTAAAACCATCTGTAGCCAAACCAAGCCGCACATTGCAATAATCCAAGGCAAAGTCTGGATTCCTCCGATTGAAGTCTTTCCACGCTAGGACATCTGTTGGATGGATTAACTTACCATCATCTCTACTATTCTCGGCATGCCATCTTATCAATTTAGAAATATTTGATGACATAAAAAGCCTCTACAGCCTTTGCTTAAGTGGGAAATATCTCACTTGCTTTGCTGCCACAAGTTTGCCATGATTGATAGCACTTGTAGAACTATTTTGACAATTGTAATCAACCCCGTCCTCCTTCCATCATGAAATCTGACACACAATGCATGTATCAAGGTGGGCAGTCTCATTCCTAAACAACATACAATTGTTTGGACATGCACCCAAAGTCTCATATGTGAAGCCTAAATTTTCAGTTAACTTGCGAGCCTAATAGTATGACTCAACAAGTTTTGCACCTGATGGGAGCACTCGATGCAACAACTGGAGGAGCATAATGAAGGACTTGTCAGACCACTGATTCAATGCCTTCAAATGTAAGAACTCAACAATAAAGGACAATTTACTAAAGTCCTTGCATCCAGGATACAATTATGTATGTGCATCGTCTAGAATTTCAAAATATCTCTGGGCTTCTTCATCGGCACCGGAGCGAGGATTACTCCCACCCGCCCCCTCAGTCTCACAGCTTGTATATTCGGGTGCCAACCCGCACACGATATCATTTAGCATCACGATCATCGGATCAGTCTCTAAAATATCATCCACCTCAATTTCATCTCTTTCCTCTATGCGACAAGAAACATACTCTTCTCCATGTCTTATCCAACTCTTGTATTGCTTCAAGAATCCGTTCAGAATCAGATGCTCTCGGACAAACTCTCTTCTGTAATAATACCGATTTGCACATTTTCTACATGGACAACTGATGAATTCATTGTCAAACCCATTGGTAAATTGCATGAACTGGTTAATCCCCTCTATGTATTCCCTAGACATCCTATTCGGTAAATCAATCCAACTCATGTCCATCTCGGTAACTATTTTTGTGGAAATCTAAAATGAACAAGTACAATTAGCTCAAGGTTCCATGCATCATGCAAGTCACATATCCATAAACTGAAAACTCCTTACTACAGGGTGGTTGGTCCTATCCCATTCGAGAATGCATGATCCAACTTACACTCAAATACTCGAATGCTTCGTCCCCTAGTTAGACAAAATTTCGGCAGCATGTCAGCGTGGTTCTCCAAGTACACGACACAGATACAACATCAATCGTACCTATGTACGTACCCAGAGAACAATGGGACATCAACCGAAACTCTATCTAACATCGGACTTGCATGAGCTATTAAGTATAAGATGGATAATTGCATTCTCAAACTGTTCGAACTGGACAATTCAAGAATCGCATAAGACAAAGTTCGAATGTACATCACAAGAACAATGAATCTAGTCAAAGACCCAATCCGTCGCGTCAAGGATTACCTAACATATGTTGTACACAATTCTCGAATGGGTCTAAGTTTCACTAATGCATGCAAATTCATAAAAGTTGCAGGGGAAGGATCACAACCAATGAAATCTTCAAATATAAAACCATCTATAGTAGTTCTAAGTTTGTTTGTACCATTAATTAACCTAATATTTAACGTACTTAAATAATAATATGTCAATTTCTCTTTGGAAAGAAAATAGGTAAAACAACCAAGCATTTCTTTCACACAAGACACAGACTATATTACCATTGCAGCAAAGGGGGAAAAATATTTATCAACAGAGTCATCCATGACCTATCAACCATGAAAATTAATCAATCTATTGGCTTTAATCAATACTTGGATTCAACGAGGCTGCTTTATTGCAAAGAAATCGTTTTTAGAAAATAAATAAATAAATAAAAAGGTTTTTTGTTTTTTTTTTCTGGGGTGTGGGGATTGAAAAAATATTTAGGGGTTCCCGATTTCTAGATTGGTCTACTCAAATTATCAGACAAAAGTGTGCAAATAATAAAAACTATGCAGCGGAAATAAAACTCAAGCACACACCACAAGGACACCAAATTTTTGGTGGAAAACCCTAACCGGGTAAAAAACCACCGATCCAACCTGGATCAATAATCAAGCACTATGAATCTCGCAATTACAAGAAACTCAGATTTCCTCCCCAGATATCCCCTACCTAAAGACTGAAGTTACCTTATGTCGCTTCACGCTTCAACGACTTCACACCGCTGATTGCAATAGACTCAATCCAGCACTCGACTCCTCAAATCTTCTACGCAAGAAGATAATCTTCTACACAGGATGCAGAAGAACAGGCTCTAGAGAACTTGTCAGCACAACTTCTTAATAAATCTCTAGAAAAGAATTCTCTCAATCAAATCTCTAACTCAGTACTTTGAGAGGTGAGGTGTATCTTTGGAATAGCCCTTGAGTCCTTTAAATAGCCATTGGGACGTGCTTAATATTCCCTAATTTGATCAGGATTAAAACCATCAGTTTGAGCATAATTAAAATCACATAATCTTAATTTCCCAGACTCCCTGCGCCATGTCCGCTCGAGCGGACCCTTCATCCGCTCGAGCGGATGAGGTACTATCTCCGCCGAACGAGACTCTGTCAGACTTCTTTAACTCTCTGTTTCGGTAGCTTTGCAGGCAATATGAATCATTTGAGGCTCTCTTTTTATTTCTTTAATTCCCATGTGGTGTCAAAAAGTCAAAAGCCCATATGATGATGACACATGTAAATTAACTTACCATAGGATGATGACACATGTAAATTAACTTAGCCTTGTGATGTCACCATGAAATATCTTATATAAAAAATTGCAAAGAGTCCACAACGTGTCATGATATGGAAATTTAACTCATAACTCAAGTGATGTCATCACATATGATAGTCCTCATGTGCTTATGAAATAGAACTCCATGGCACAGGTCCTAAGCTGTCTTCTTTAAGCAGTCCATTTTAGTCTTCCATCTTCAGAGTGCTTTTCTAAATAAAACATGCAACTCAAAGACCCAGAGTTTTGTCCAACCCATGAATTTAGCCAACACTTAAAATCCTAACAGTTCTCACCTGGATTGGGAAGAGATTATTAATCCCTTCATAAATAGAATACAATGCCCATCATCAGATCAACCACAAAGGCGGATTTACAAACACTTTCAATTTCAAAATTCTGGAGTTAATGACGACAGCATTTGAAATTTTACAATACATGCATTTGAATAGACAAGGAAAAACAAACTCATATGAAAATTAAAATAAAAATAGAATTCCACTCAAGATAACAATACAGAAGCCAGAGATTCAAAGGGAAATTTCTAGCATTCTCCGGATCATAACAACTAAAAAAACCACCTAAACTCCCTCGGATACCAGATTTACAATGGAATATTTAGTCAATAGCTAAAAAAAAAAGGAGCTCCTACAAATGAGGTAACTTTTGCTAACTTGCACCAGCTAGACACCACTACCGATACTTGAGATCTTTGACATCTATGATAAAAAGATGCTAATCTAAACCATTGGCGAAATTAATAAACCTAAAAAAAAAAACGCCCACAACCAGGCAAAGCCAAAACAAGACTCACAAACCGAACTAGATCACAAGAAAAGAATCCATCCTGGGTGGAGACTTGAGACCCACATTCTGGGGCAGGGAAAAAAAATGAATTAGGTATATATGTGCAGCAAGAGCTTCAAACACGGGCCTGTTTGGATAAATGAGGAGTGGAGTGAAATGAAGTGGATTTCAATGTGAAGTGGAGTGAAGAGAAGTAAGTTGAAATTAAAGTAGAGTACTTCACTTCACTCCATTTGGATGCTTATTTTGAAGTTAAGGTTTGGAGTAGAATTCACTTTTACTCAAGGAAATAGAAGTATTTAGAGTTGAAGTGAAATGGAGTACATGTGGCTCACAACATTACTTCATCTATTGGGCCAAACTCATCCAAACGGGGTAAAGTTGAAATTTTAGACTGTTAGGGCCCATTTAACTTCACTCTACTCTATTTTTTGCCTATCCAAACAGGACCTCAGGATAACCTGATCAAAGCTTAATGTGATTCTTCACTTAGGGAAACACCGGTTCTAATAAGTAATGTACTAAGGTCTCAATTGAATAAACAGGCACGGTTATTGAAACATATTTGATCCTTTTTTTATCAGTATGGAAATCTATCATGTCCATGATATAAAGTTAAAAGAAATGACCTTATAAACCAAAACATATGCACATCATCGTAGAAGATAAACCAGCACAAGAAGCAGGTTGTGTTTGAATAGATATTCATTCTACTGTGTTTTTGGAAGGCTCTCTTAATTAGAAATGTATGACCCTGGATCCTCATTTTCTCATCTTTATTGTGCCAAATCAACATTCAAAAACTTTCATCTAGGCCTAAAACCAAACACAATTTGGATGAGAAAGCATTCCTCAACCCAAATGGTCAGGATGTCCAAGCACATCCTTGTGTGAAATGTGAATCACATTGACATAAGGAATAAATTTTATACAGAGCATGGCCAACAAAATGAAACATAACTCCAATCAGTACAACTATCAGAGAAAATAAATACAAGGTGAGTAAAGATAGTTTTGGTGGAGGAAAACAGACCTTGCAAACTCTGTATAATAGAAAGCAATAAAACATGATTCTTTCTTCACACCATAATCCAATAATACGTTCTAACTTCAAATGTAAAAACCATCTCTAATGAAATACCAACCACCTTCTAAAAAAAACTACCTAAAACACATAATTGAGAAACCACCCAACACAAACTAACAAAACCCTTGTCCCAGCTATAGTGGGTCAGCTAAAAACTTAAGAAAATAACTAACCAAAAATTATTTAAAAGAAAAAAAAACCAATAGTAGCCCAATAAGTGTAAGCAGCTGTTCCATAATCCCAGTCATCAATCACTCCACACTCCACACTCTGTACCCATTGAGCTAGCTGATGTGTAGAACAGTGTGGAATCATTATGAATGATGTATGTGAAATGATTGGATTGATCAAAGAGTTGCCCTTCTATGAGCTGAAAACCCAAAAAATAAGGTGAAAAAAGGTGAATTGTTTTAGAATTGCTTCTATTAAGAAGGTCGAGCTCATATTTGTGCGCCCAAAAGAAGCCAAGGTTAGAACTCAGAAGATTTTTACTGTAAACTATTTTTTGAGTATTAACATGACAAGGGACTTGTCCTGAAGAGCCAAGACAGGAAATTTTCACCCAAAATCATTTCATTAAGAATGGTTCTGTTGGCACCACGTTTTTTGCTATTCTCACCGCATTTCTCTTCACAACGATGTACAAAATAGGTTTTTTAATTTTTTTTCTCTTTGCACCCATCAATATACCCAAATCACCCCTTTCACTTACAACACAACTCATTGGTGTGGTTCTCTTCCCACACATCTTCACCATCGTCTCCTTTCTCTCCTCTCTATTGAAACTCAACACAGAGAACCCCTTCTTCTATCCATTTTGACCTACATTCTGGCTGGAAGATTGGCTTAGTGAAAGGATAAAAGTAGATAAGGAAGAGAGGAAGAATCTACTGTTGTAGTGACCTCCATTTTAGTCCAAGGTATCACCTTCCTTCTTCTCCATTGCCATTGTGTTATTTTCTCAAATAGGTCATTGTAGCAACTATTGTGTGCATCTTAATATGTTTAAAGGGACATAATGACACGTCTAATTAGCTCGAAAATGACAAGTTGTTCAGTTTTTTTTTCCATTGTCGCGATATGTTCGGTTCTGAAACTTCGAACATTACACAGATGTGTTCGAACATTAAAGTCCGAACAATTTAAGAATGTTCGGATTATAAAGTTCGTGCATTTCAAAATTGTTCGGCTCATAAACTTCGAACATTTCAGGAATCTTCGGACAGAACATGCCGAACATTTCTGACTTGTTCGAACACACAGAGCCGAACACTTGTAAAAAAATTTAATGACTCTTCATATAATATTTCAGGAATGGATAGGCCAAGCAGTTCTAGAGTAAGGCCGACGGCTTCCAATAGGAGGCGCCGTCGAATAAATGAAGAGATTGTAGAAGAATTTAGGGAACCGGAATATGATTCAGGAGGAGGCAATGAAGAAGAAGGAACTCATGTTGAACAACATGAAGAAGAAGCTGATGTTGAACAAGAAATAACTGCGGAGCCAGTAGATCGTTCTTTGCTGCCCAGTTTCAACACGCATATAGCTGCATACATTTGGCATTCACAGGTACGTACTTTTTTTTGTTTTCCTCTTTATGTTACATAAAACTCAACGTAATTGTTACATTCTTTAATAATGTAATATTTTCAGAATGCAGGAATGGGCCCCGCTGAAGTGTTTGAGCCATGGACAAAAAATACCACACTGGCCATTGAATGAGAGCAACAGGTTCAGAGAGTTAGTGGATAGATCTAATTTGAGTCCACTCATCACAGCATCATACCGATCTGTTAGTAAGATTCTTATCTCTTGTTTTGTGGAAAGGTGGCAACCTGAAACAAACACTTTCCACATGCCTTTTGGTGAAATGTCCATAAGTCTAGATGATGTTGCCACCATACTTAGGATTCCGGTGACTGGTCGTTCCGTTGCTTATAATGGTAGAATGTCATTTCAAGATGCTCATTCGCTCCTTGTTGACGCTCTGGGAGTTCATCCAAATGAGGCAAATGATGAGCTGCAGCAAGTTAGGGGCCAATCTGTAAGATTGGAGTGGCTAAGAGGGAGGTTCTCTTTAATAACCGATGAGGATGGAGATGACATGATTGATTGTGCAGTGAGAGCATATCTTCTGTATTTATTAGGCTGTACATTATTCGCGGACAAGAGTGGTACACGTGTGCCAATTATATATCTGACATTGTTGACAGACTTGTCAAGTGTCCGTACATATGCATGGGGTGCCGCTGCTCTGGCTTATTTGTATCGACAGTTGGGATTAGCTACTCGTAAGGAAGTTAAACAGATTGCTGGATATCTTACGCTGCTAGAGGCATGGATTTTTGAGCATTTCGAGTGTTTCGCTCCAACGTCAAATATTTTATATGGAGTCACCCAACCCCGAGTGTATCGCTGGCTCACTCGTAGGGAGACTACTGCTCCCCTGCAGGCACTGCGAGAGCGGCTTGATTATATGAGTGCAGATGAGGTAATAAAAATTCTTTATTCATGACTTACTGAAAATTATCTATATTTTCTGCTAATTGTTTTGGTCATGCAGGTTACATGGGATCCTTATCGCGATATTAGGCAGCAACATCCATTTAATCAGGTCGCCTTCTATTGTGGGTGCATTAAGTCCTTCGACGTTGTTGAGCCCTATCATCCAGATAGGATCCTGAGGCAGTTTGGTAGGGTGCAGACTATTCCTCCACCCCCATTAATCCCAATCCGTGCTATACGAGGCCCTACTGCAAATGCATATCATATTGCATATCAATATTTTGATCAAGTATGGGAAAGATGGAATGATCACCTATTGTCTGGGTTGAATCGAAGCGTTCCAGTTCAACGTCCATCTGATTGTGTACCACAGTACATGGCTTGGTATGCACGAGTGTCATGGGGGTTGCTTCAAAACCCTAACTCCCAATCAGCTTATCAACCACATCCTCGAGATGCACAACCTAGTGAAAACATTGATTATGAGATGGTATGGTTAATTAAACAATATTTCACATTTTTTTTATATGTTTTTTATTGTGAATTAATTATTTAAACATCTTACTTGTAGCGTAATGCGGGTGCGTTGTGCATCCTTGATAGAGTCATAGAGAGGGGCCAAGATGGATGGATTGATGACCCACATGGTATATACACTCACGTCGAGCAGGCCGCACATGTGCTACGTGGAATGACCATTGAAGAGGTGGAGCGCACGGTTCGACACCCCAGCATGACTGCTCGTTCTTATGTCCGCAGGCATCGTAGGGACAGTAGCTGATTTCATTTTGGAAGATGACCAGTTACTTTAAGAAACTCATTTAGTTTTTTTAAATTTTGGTTAATATTATGGTGTAATTTTTTTTATGGGTTAGAACATGGGTGTAATCACAATATTTGGAACACGGTTGTTTACATTTGGAACACGGTAATCACAAAATGCTGTCCTTTCATCTTGGATATTCTGTTAGAGAAATACATGAATTCTTTGAACAATGAAACTAGAGAAATACATGGAAAACAAAAATACAATCTTCTCAATCCAATGAGACAGTCTCACAGGTTGCTACATCTGGACTTATAATCTCTTTAAAACGCTTGATTCGATCTTCATATGGTAATTCCCATTGGCTAGCGCAAGGATGACGGAATTCTTTCCACTTATTGGCAATGGGTGGTACAGGATGATCTGGGTTCATGAAAACCTACACAATAAATAAATTTGTTAATACGTTCACATATTGTAATTAAATAAAAAAAAGACAATTTTAGTTTTCAATACCTGAACGAAATGGCACTAGTTAACAAAACCTATCGCTATCTCCAATCGAGTAGATACAGGCAATGGTGGTGACCTTAGAGGAAGAAAGGTTAAACACTGTGCCATGCTAAAGTGAAATAAGACCAAATTGTAACGAGATGCGATAAGATGCCCCATGTCAGGCATAGTCAACCAATGGTTGTACGAAGGATTATCCTCATAGTAAGATAGTGTCTCAATCAGTTCTTCAACTCTATTTTCCAAGCCGTATAACTGCTTGTAATGTTCTACATGGTGCAACAACTCATGCAAGAGTTCTCTCCGAACCTGTCTCCATCCATCTTCAGTATGACCAATCAACGCTGCAATCGCTCTAAAACCACAATTACCATCGGCTGCAACATCTTTGATAAGGCGTATAAAAGGCCTTAATCCTTCTGAGAACTGAGCAATATACGAACTGGCATTTTTGGATCTTGTCCTCACAACTTTAGGCTTATCTTTTTTTCTTTTCTGCTGTTCCAACGGTGCCTTAACCTTAATGGATGAAGGTGAGTGACTGTCCTGTGCAGATTGAACCAACTCAAAGGCACTTGGTTCCCTTTTGGTGGATGTATCAATCCTAATGCGTGGTCGCCCACGGGTTCGTGACTTTGCTTCTGGTTCTAACAAGAATGTACTGTCAGGCTTTGATAGCTCCCTCATCTTCTTTAAGAGTTGCAGTTTTCTTGTTTGATCAAATTCATTGAACCTCTTTTCAAGTAATTCTAACTCCGTCTTACAGTCCAACTCCATATTATAGCTCGAAACGGTACTCGGATTCATGTCAAGCTTAACCCAATGCGGATGTATACACTGTAGGGGAATTGGCCGTCCTTCTGAAACATATGTAGCAATCTCATGTGCACATGGTAACCCATGTGTGGAACGGATAATACAACCACATGCAATCCTATCAATTCCAACCAGATTTGATCTCTTAGTTTCTGCCAAAATCTTTTCCAATGCATTTCTTGATATGTTCCCACGAGGCTCTTTAAATTCAGAGGGCTTGAAACTGTGTTGCACTATTGTCTTGCTCTTCTCGAACGAAGCTTTAATACTTGTATGCTGTAGTTCAAGCAAGCTGTGTGTTTTTGCCCAATTTGTCTCAAAAGTACCCTGAGATGATCCAAGTTGTCTCTTCAAATGTGAATGTGAAGACTCAGCCCTATATAAACAACATAATAATTAATAATGCATTATATATAAATAAGCATAAGCATCAATTCATCCAAATTAAAGTATAGGACGTACCTGTTTGACGTAGTATTTCCAAAATGCATGCATTTATCAACCCACGCAGATACAAATCTCTCCTTGTATTCATCTAACCAACTCTCCTTGACATACTGAAGTGCTGATGGATATGTTGTGAACTCTTGGTTTAGCTTACGCAGATGATCAATATACTCTTCTTCTGTGGAGGCATGGACCAGCATATTCCAATGCAATATAATTCTATCCCACTTCTCCTTGGTCTCGAACAATTTCTTACATCTTGCTAGGACATTCTTATTTATGTGCCATTTGCATAATAGATGCGTTGCAGTAGGGAATATGGTGTTGATGGCTTTTAGTAGTGCCAATTCTCTGTCTGTGACAATAACATCAGGAAAAGCGTCCTCACCAATGAGAGAACGTAAAACACCCAAAGCCCATGTATAGTTGTCTTCACGTTCGGCTTCCATGTAAGCAAAACACACAGAGAAAGTCATATCTGTCGAGGTCACTCCTACAATCTCCAGTAAGGGCATGCGATACCGGTTTGTCTTGTAAGTGCAATCCATTATTAAGACATGAGGAAATGACCGCAACAACTGTATGCTTGTTGGATGCGCCCAAACCAAATCGGTAACAACGTCACTGTCCTCATTGTTCCTGTGACATTCAATGTACTTATGCTCTGTCAACTTTCCCATCAGTTGTTGCATCTGTGTTCTCCCACCCCGCTCAACAACTCTGTGCCTATGACGTGCATTGTAAATGGTCTTCATTGTAGTCACATTTAAGGCACTTCTTTGTTTTAATGTAACCAAAATATCTTTTGGTCGTACCATGCTCTTAGACATATCTACCATCAATTTTGTTTCCTCTTCTGTTAGTCTCCCTGCGAATGAATGACCCTCTAGATACTCTGCAGCAGAGTGATTATGTATACCACATGCAACTTCCAACATCCAATCATCAAAAGTGTCAAGCTTCTTGCCCTTTAATGTAAAAGGGCATCCACATTTCTTCGATCCTGTTTGCTTGATCTTCTTTTTAGTAGGCCCCTCGTCTATGGTCTTACAATGCTTGAATTGGCCACTTCTCTCACATGCTAGGACAACCCTAGCTTTTATTCCAGGCCTCTCAGCATTTGACACCTTTATGACAATGACAAAACCATTTCTTTTACCCACATCACGAGCCCAATTCACTAATGCATCTCGGCTGTGAAATATCTAAACACATAACCATTGAATCAGACATTAGTAATACACAATAAGTAAGTATATTGAAATTTTAATATAATGTCTTACTTCTTCGGTAGTAAACGCATCTGTAAAGTCCATTACATAGGCTGACTGAACTTGGCTTTCTTCTGTGGAAAGCAGCACTAAGGAAAAGTGGTATCAGTATCGTTCGGAAAAGAAAATCCGAACAATTGACTTATGTTCGGAAATAAAGTATCGAACAATTGACTTATGTTCGGAAATAAAGTATCGAACAAGTCTGTTATGTTCGAATATAAGTATTCGAACATTTCGGGAATGTTCGGTATCGTATGTCCGAACATTTCAGAAATGTTCGGACATACCAGTCCGGACATATCGCGAACAACTACAATACAGAACTTGAAAAATTTGATAAAAACACTGAAATACTCAACCATACTAACCTTTTCGCTGCTAGTAGGATTAAAACACACGATTTCCTTTTTCATTTCCTTGTCCATTGCAATATTTGGTTTGATTCAACTACAATAAAATAGTTTGGTGAGAGCAAGGGAGAAAAGGAACAAGGAAGAAGGTGAAGGAAGAAGGTGAACTGTGGGTGAGTGGTGCAATGTTGTAAAGAGATTGAAGGAAGGAATAATGAGAGTGAAAGAAGAAGGGAAATGTGGGTTGGAATGGGGAATGAGAATGTAAAACCGTGAGTGTTGTGTGAAGAGGGTAGAGATGGGTTATGTGTGTGAAGAGAAATTGGCATTTTCAACATGGTTTATGAGATGTCTATTTTAGTCATTTCACATAATAATTTTATTGTAAAATAAAATTGGCATAATAACTGCGGTGGGAAGAGAACTTTTCGTGGTGCCAATAGAACTCCTCTTTCATTAAACAAGACCCGTTTGAACCTTCAGAACCTGTTCCTGTGGCTGCATAGCTTTGAGTTCCTTGTGACTGTTACGTTCATACTTTGTTGAATGAACTACAAGTAATATGGTGTGCCCAATCGAGTTCTTTAGATTCAAATCGGCCTAGTGGGTACCCATGTGCTACTTTTCTGCAGTATTTTATTTGCTCACTAATTTCATTTTCTTCAAATGATAGAAATTGAAGACCTCATTTTCTAGGATTTCAGTTTCTACTGTTTCCTTTAAAAAACACATTTATGTAAGAGGGTTTCTGCCTTCGTTAGACTGCAGAAAATGGTTCTCCACCTCTTGGGTTCTCAACTCTAGTTTCCACATTTCTACCAAAAAAAAAATCTACCTTCCACATTTCTACAAAATAAAAAATAAAAAATAAAAAAAATCTGCTTTCCTCATAAATCTTCAAAACTGCTTTCACCTAATAAAAGAAAAATCATGAAAAATATAAATAGTGGACAAAACAAATTTCTTGCATTTTCACCATTTCAGGTGTTATCCCAGCCCCAGGTCTGCAATCTTCAAGCAGTCCATGATCAGAAGAAATGTGGGGTGGTTGGGCCCAAACCCACCTTTGATGAATCCAGACTGGAGAAAAGGGGAAGAAACCAATCATCCTCACTTTTCAGTGCATCTCACAGAATAAAGATGAACAATTTGTGATAAAGTGGTCGTTGATCCACACATTGATTTACCTAACCTGACCAAACACAGTTTTGCTATGAATCTCACATGCATGTCCGATCAAACGGCTCAGATCGTCTAAAAACAGCGTCTCAAGGACTCAGATCCGATCAAACGTGATCCGTTCGGAAGTATTCTTATATACAAACCAGGAAAAAGAGGCGAAAGAGCAAATACACACAAAAAAAAAAAAAAAAAAAAAAAAAAAAACTAGAGAAATATCCGCATCAGAAACCCTGAAATTACAAATTAATGAGATCGAGAAGATCAGCTAACCTGCTTCTGGAAGGTGTCTACGAGCTGCTACGGCAACCCCAAGTCGGATCGGTTATCCTCGCTGGAGGCGGCCTCGCCGTTGGTCTCTGAGGCGTAGTCGTCGTCGGCGCGTGGGAGGGCACGGTGCAGAGAGAGAGAGAGAGAGAGAGAGAGAGAGAGAGAGAGAGAGAGAGAGAGAACCGGTGGCAGCTCCGGCGCAGGCGGGCTCCGGCGGAATCGTCGCCGGTGCAGCGGGAGTACACATCGGGGGAGCAGGGGACAGTGCAGAGCGCGGGAGGGGAAAGGGGAGGAAAAACAGTGGGAAGGAAAAGTGGGTTTCGGAGGGTGGCTAATACGGCTTTAGCGACCACTATTGCGGCTGTCATAAGCAGTCGCTAATGGCCCAATCCGCCAAAAACTAAATTCCTAGTAGTGCTTATTAGATCATAAGATTTGGGGCAAGTGTAGATGAATTAATCTATTCTCCAATTTCCATCAAGCTTTCTTTATTTGTTCTCCTTTCCTCTCTTTTTTTTCCATTTTTTTTTTCATTTCAAGTTTTTCCCAAAATCGATAACATTTTTGTTTTCATTTTTTTAAAATTAAAAATATATTTAAAAAATCTCTAAATGACGGAGGGGGCATTTTTCGCCCTGCCCATGACCTATCAAATACAAAAGAATTTTAAATTCTACCAATCTAACATTTCAATTGAACGGTGTAATCCTAAAGCCATTAAGTCTAATATATCATGAGCACCACAAACACAACCTTGTGTGTCGTTCCTCTATTGCTCTCTTTTTTACTTGGAGCTTATTACCTTCCCTGTAGCATCTCTCACACAAATTAGACTTTCTTATGTAGTTAACCTAAAATGATCCTCTTTTATCTTTAGGCTACTATTTTACCTGGTAAAGAAAATCGAAGTCCTTCAAAAGGAGGCAAGATATCTACTTTTATGTCTTAGCAGTAGGTAAAAATTATTAAAATAACAGAAAATATTATCCCACGAGAGAACTGCATGTGCAATCCAGCTTCATGGAGCCCATTAGGGCACACCTTTGATCAATGCAGCCTCTTTGAGAAACTTGTGGTCCCATAATTTGGCATTAGGGCTAATTTCACACTAATTAAACATTTACTCAACATTAGATTAAATTTAAAAAAGTATATATCAATATGGTGGGGAGGTTTTCGCTCCCCCTTATCTATAAAAAAGACCTTTACATCTACCCACCTTTCAATGATAAGACAATCTTATTAGAGGATCCCATAACCTAGACCGTAAATAAGCAATATCCTTGAAGGAGAACATTCTCCTTAATAATTAGTTTGTGGTTATTTATATATAGGGTTGCAAATGGGTATCTGATTCTCCGATTACCTGAAAGTTCTGACCAGAAAAAAGCCGGATTTGGAACCTATTTTAGGTTCCAATTCATAAAAGGGTCTAGGTCCGGAACCCGATTTAGGTTCCAATTGATAAACAGGTCCGGTTATGGATTCATATAGGCTTCGACCTGTGGATCCAGGACCCAAGGTATGAGTATTTGATATTGCAAATTGTACCTCAAAATAAATATTTTTTTACACTTTTTTATGTATAATATTGGAGGTAGTAGACTTAATGCATTGTTATAAGTTGAATTATATACTTATATTTGAAAAAAATGAAAAAAAAATTGTGAGAAGTTAGAACCAGTTTTGTAACTAGATCCATTCTTCTAGGTAAATCCGGTTCCAGAACTGAATCCGGGTTTTTCTATCGGAACTAGGTCTGGAACCAGCAAAACAGGTTCCAAGTCAAAATCGGAAGCGGAACCATTTTTTAGAAATGGGTCCGGGTCTAGTATGGTTCCGACCCGGAACCATTCAGTTTGCAACCCTATTTACGTATGCTTAGAGCAGAACACTCTCCATGTATAGCAAGTATGCATCGTTATATTTGTTTGCGCTCATTTATATGCATAAATGAGTTGTAAAAATAATGTATAAATAAAGTCATTTACGCACAAAAAGTTTCACACCCAAATAGGTGTGAAAATCACTTTTACACTTCTCTTTCAAAAGGTGTCAATACACTTTTTTATAGGGTGATTACATTCATGTAGGGCCTATCAAACACCTTTCTTAATTTTTCATTCATGTGGGCCGTGCATTTGCAATCCAAACCGTTTAATTTATTTATCGGACCAATAAACCCTAAGATCTGAAGTTCATTATCTTAAATCTTCATAGATTTTGATTAATTTTTGAGAAAATCTCAACTTATGGATTTAATTTTCTTCATTTCTGTGAGCCCTCGATTCATGATTTGAACCATTCAACATTCTTGTGCCAATGGCAAATACTTGTGATTTTCTTCACTTCTGTGAGCCCTCAACCAATGATGGGTTTTTATTTTTTAATTTGTGAGAAATATTCCAAAAATCCAAATAAATATAAAATCACTTAATGTATTCATTTACTCATGTGAAAAATGGTGATTTTGACAAACTTAGTATTGTATTTCTCATATGTATAACATTTTTGCATATAGTGCATTTACATTATTTTTATATGTAAACCATTTTCTTATCACACCTGTGAACAGGCAAATGACCCCTTTGTAAGTTAAATAGAATTTGTCAATAGGGCAAGTAAAAAAAAAAATCCAATATAATAGGGTCTTGACTCTTGAGTCATGTCTCCTTGCCAAGTGTTTAATACTTAACCTTTTTAGTCTTAAAGTCACATAAGCAAGTCTTAGCGATGGAGGGATATCTAAAAGAAAAATAAATTAGATAGGGTAACTAAGGATAGGTTAAAATTAAATAGCAGAGCTTTTGTTTGTTACTGGCTGCCTACAATGGGCCACATCACTTTGCCAAGTGTCTTTAATAAGTTGGAAGTTACGTCAGCCTGCTGATGTAAACATTAAATGATTAGTAGGCCACCTAACAGGACATACAGCCTGCACAAAACTCAATACCCAACCACCAGCTCCACCTCCACAGAACTAATTAATTAAAAGAACATGTTTATTTTACCTTGAGGTGCACATGGATTCGTGTCCGTCCAAAACAGTTGGTCCACCAGAGCAATGAGACAATCCATCGGTACCTTACCCAATTTATATGTTACAAGTAATAATGGTTGTTAATGTCCGGAGGTACATCACCAGATTTTCAAATGTCCGAAACCTTTTTTACTCTAACTTTATTAGAGAATGCATAGTTTTTAACTCGGGCGGTAGCTCAGTTGATTTTGGATTACGATTTGTATATGGAGATTATGGGTTTAAAATTAAACTGAACTATCACACTGGGATCACAAAAAAATTTTATTCGGCTTTCTCTCCTATACCTGTAAGGATTATTCTAATCCAAAATGATGAAAATCATGCGTTATAAAAAAAAGAATACATCATGCAAATATATGTATAAACTTATATTGTCTTATATTAAATATTAGATATTTTCTTCTATTACAAAATAAAAAATGGAATTGTTTTATTTTAATTGCATTCCAAAAACTCCATGTACTTGCATACTAAGTAAATATTTAATTTTATACATTATTTTGAGAGGTTTTTTTTTTTTTTTTTTTGCCCATTGGAAACTTGGAACATACACACTCTCACTCACGTTCATGTCTTAACCAGCTGATCTATGACTTAGAACATATTTGAATGTGTTTTGTTATGGAAAAAATAATATAAATCTTAGCATTGTTATAAAACGGGTTTATATTTTTGACAAAGCTCATTTACTAGTGTTGGTTTCAACTCAAACTTCCATAGCTATGAAATGTAAGTATGATCCATGATTTTAAGGGGCCATTTGCTTATTTATGTTGAATTTCTATGGACACATTTATATAGCATAATAGGAAATTGAAGTATAGACTTCCACTTTTTTATAGGATCATCCGCCCTCAGCCTTTCTTAAATGCCTCTATCACCTCCTCTTTCCCATTCGGAAATGTTTTTTAAAGGATTTGTAGAGAATCAAAACAAAAATGAGAATTTTCCCCAAGGGAAATTGCTCGCACCAAAGGTTGAAAAGAAAAGAAAAAAAAAAAGCGCCCATGACAAATGAAAGCATTTTTCCCTTCATCCACAAAAAATATGATCCACAAATATGCCCTAAAAATTCTACGTAGTACCTTTTTATCCAAAGGGCCAAACTTGAAGAACTAATGGTGAAGACCTAGGGGCGGACCACAACCACGTAGGTGCGGCCAGACCCGTTAAACTACGGTGAGCTTCAAGAAATCCCAAAAAATTTGTAGATTCACCATCAAAATCTACATAAAAAATCCTCGATTTGCCCCAAAAACCAAACTACCTATTAAGGCTCACACCCGTCAAACGAAGGTTCTAGGTCCGCCACTATGAAGACCACCTTATTAATTAAAATGGCTATCAAATAATCTTTTCTTTTGGTGAGTTATAATTATCGAATCATCTCACCAAGAAAACAAGTTTTAGAGAAAAAAAAATTGAGGATTTTATCTTCATTTCTATAACCCTTTGTCAATACCCATTTCCCCGTGAATTACTAGGAATTTAGTAAAGGTAGACGAATGGGCCTACATGCTGACACAATTGTGATTATTTATCTTTTTTGAGAAATGCTGATAGAAACTTAGCGTCATTAAGCTATATAGTAGTTCACATCTACCGAGTCTTCAACCTATAAAAATCTGAGTTAAATGATTGGAACTCCATAGAAGGGCATCTATTAAAACTCAAACAGTTCAAAATAAATACCATCCAAATATATGTGGTATCCTCATAATTTATATCAAATGGAGTTTGTCTTGCTGTTGGATTGACCATTTGATGAAAGATGGGATAATGAATAGGATAAGATTGTGTTAATCACATTTTTACCAAACAACCAACGGTGGGAAAACCTCCAGTTGACATCAAGTTGATGATACCCCATATACATAGAGAGTGTTGATTTTGAATAGTTTGGACTTCAACAATTGAGCCCTACTATAGAGTTTCACTCTTTTAACTTGGGACTTTCCTAATTAACACCTTAGATTATCCAAATTCTAAGATATCATGATATTATAATTATAGTTACTTTTATGAGAAAATTAATCTAGTCTTTAAGCATTATATTATAGGGGTTTTTACGCGATAATACACTTTAGATGACCACTATACGCAACAGTGCACTTTAGCCATCTATGCACGGATTTCCAATTTTTTTTACCATTTTTTTTTGTGGTCGAATTCGACTTTCATTTGCTGTGTTAAAGGTCGAATTCGACCTTCATTGCAGCGCTGGAGGTCGAATTCGACCTTCATTTGCTATGTTAAAGGTCGAATTCGACCTTCATTGCAACGCTGGATGTCGAATTCGACCTTCATTTATATACGAGGTGAGTTTTTCACGGGGCCCGCTCATTTTTTCATTTCCCCCCTTCTTAGACCTACCCGCCCCTGTCTCTCGCCTCTCTCTCTCTTTCTCGCCGGTCTCTCTCAGCTCTCTCTCTCGCCTCACTCTCAGCTCGATCTCTGCTCTCGCTCTCAGCTCTCTATCTCTCCCTCTCAGCGTCGCTTGTCGAGATCTCTGGAAGCTCGCCAGCAGCACTCTTCTCTCGTCGATCGCGCTCTCTCGCCTCTGCACTCGATCGAGCTCTCTCGCTCTCAGCTCTCATCTCTCCCGATCTCGTCGAGCTCTTCTGCCCTCGTTGCTGCTCTCCCTCTCTCTCTTTCTCTCCTTGCTCACTCGCTGCTGCCCTCTTTCTCTTGCTGCGATCTCTCTCTCTCTATGCCCTGCTGCTGCTCTCCTCTCTCTCCCCCGCTGCCCTGCTGCGCTCTCTCTCGCCTGATCTCTCTCCCTCGCTGCCCTACTGCTGCGCTCATTGTCACGACCCCAAACTCAAGGGGCCGTGAAAATTGGGAGTTAAGTAATAATTATGTTTCTCCCAAGATCCGCGTGTGTGAGGATAACACATTCCAATACATTCTGAATATATTGTGGAAGCTTTTATGGTGTTGCGACCCAAAGTCCGTGGCCATTGAATTCCGTGTCGCACTCAACCACTAACATATAGTTATCATATCAATAAACACATCAGACTGGAACAACCATTATAATGAAATACAGAGCTGACAGTATCTGGATATTATATTCCCACATATGTTCAAGTTACAAATAACAATGTATATTAATTACAATCCCGAGAAAAGGGGTTAATAAAAGCCATATAAAAACAAGCTAATAATCACTATCCCATATGTGACGTAGCTCCGATGTCAAGCTCAATGTCTACAAGACATAGCCGACAAAATAACCTGCAAGCTCATGGCTCCATAGCCAAAACGTACACTCATCTCGGGCAAGAAATCTGAACCTGAGTACCAAAGTAGTGGGTCAGATACGACGGTCTGGCAGGTGGGTGAAAAGATATGAACAATATACTAAATGATAAAACATGTAATGAATCATGTTATCTGATCAAAAGTTGTACATAATTACAATGTATAAGAAATCATGAATATCCGACAAATCCTGTATTCATATGAGACGGGTATAAAACATAAATATTTGACAAAATCCTGTATTCCTTTAAAGCGTGTATAAAATATGAATATTTGACAAAATGTGTAATCATTTAAATCATGTAAAGACATGTATATTTGGCAAGTTAGGAATTCCATTTGAAAAGACATGGCAATAATTTTAAACAATGATACCTTGGGGAATATATTGAAACCTGTATAAATCATGAATTCATAAAAGAAGAATACATCATTTATAAGAGATACATATGCGATAAAATCATGTACAGGTGCCAATGATTCGGGAACTAACAAGATGGCAACCACACAAAGCTAAATCATCTCTCACAAAAGTGATGATAGCACATCAAGACATTGACCTCAGTCACACGAGGTGAGGAGAGTCAATGACGTTGACCTCAGTCACACGAGGTGAGGAGAGTCAACGATTTTATATAATAAATACATATAATACTCTGCGGGACTACGGTAGCGAACCGGGGATATCGGGGCGGGGCGGGAACCATGCTGCAATTGGTATAACAAAAGGGGGATCTCCAAACTGGTGGATCAAACCGATAAGGTTATCCAAGCTTAGTGGTGCCGACTCATAGGTAACATGCGGAAAATCGAACAATTGAATACACATAACAGGGTTGGGTGCTCGTAGGCACAAAAACACATCAGAATCGGGACGGGCATATACGGGTTAGCAATATGCTAAAGCAATACTTTCAATACTCTCGGGGCAAGTCTAGTCACATAACGTGGGTTTGAAATCCAAGAGTAAAAGTTTGGTTAAAATCAAATACGAGTGGGTTCTCATACATTTCCGGGCTAGGCATCGAGGTTTCAAGATTGGGCCAATGTGAATAAGGTCCCGTATGTCGGTCGTGATATAAATTGGTACTCTTTTAAGAATTAAGGATATCCCGGGTCCTTATACACATTGACCAACCTAGAAAAATCCTCAACGAATCTCCATAATGGGGTTTCTCCTTCCTTTGGACTTCATACGATGCCTTACATTGCATTGGGGCTCCAAACAGTACATCCCCAAGCCTAAAAACAATGTTTCAAGTCTTCAAGTATTGATCCGGGCTTAACAGGCAGTTCGCGCGAGCGGACTGGAAAGTTTGCTCGGGCGAACTGCACTCTGTCTAGGGTTCGCTCGAGCGGACCTGCTCGAATCAGGTTGGCTTGAGCGATCAGAGGGTTGGCTCGAGCCAACAAGGTTCTGTGACGGGTTCGCTCGAGCCATGTGTCAAGGTCGCTCGAGCGAACTGTCCAGAAACCTATTTTCTACGTGCAGTTCTGCTCTTCTTCTCCTCCTCCTCTTTCAATACATTTTCAGCACCATTTTTTTTACATACAATTGAGGGTCTCAAAACCCCTCCAAAACCCCATTCAACCTTCATCAAACATTCTACAAATCACTCCCATCAATCCTTCTCATTTCATCATCCAAAGCACATAAAAATCCATATATTTTGTAAATCAATCTAAATGCAATCAATATGACATTTTCAAGAAAGTAATGAGCTGGAAAGATATTTTTATAAGAGCATTTCGAAATCAATGGAAGATATAACATGAAACAAAGTTTAGGCAAATCAAAAGGCATTAATGAAAACCAAATATGTGCATAAAGCATGAAATACATCAATATATAATTTCATCCACTTGCCTTAGGTCCAAAGCTAAGCAAATCAAGCTCTAATCGCAACCTCCAAGCCAAAAACACCAATCTACACAAAAACCTCCAAAAACAAGCCCTAAAATGTCAAAACTAAGAAATAGAAAGAGAAAACTTCCAATAATGGAAATGGAGAGTCTCAAGGGCTAAACAAACACAAATCCAAAAGATTAGGAGGAGAGCTTACTTGGAAGACTCTCAAATGGCAAGAGCTTGCTCAAAATGAATCTCAATGTAGCTGATTTCTCCTCCAATGGCATCAAAGGAAAGCCCTCATGGTGAAGAAGAAGATGGTGGAGTCCATTTCTCCATTTGGGCAAGATTTGGAAAGGGTTGGAGATGAAAAAGCAAGCAAGAAGGAGAAGAAATGGAGAAAAACCCCCAAAGGAGCTGAACTTCTCTCACACACAGTGCTGGGACGGTTTTGGGGAAGAAGAGAGAGGAGGGTGGTAGTTATAATGGGTGGGTGTGGGCCCCACCACACTTAGAAACACTTAAAACTTACAATGGAGATTAGAAGGCATTCTAGACCTCGGATCAAGAAACTTAAAACATGAAAAGTGTCTGAAATAAAATTATCTTTCCAACAATATTAATATTGACATACGTCCAGGGTCCACAGAAAAAGTCAACTGTTTGGTCAAAGGGATCAAAATAATGGATTCAAGCATTAAGACATCGATTTCTGGGCCTCAAATGCGATCGACAAAGAAGAGAGAAATGTTTCTCATAAAATCTAGTTTCCAAAAAGTATATATTTGGCAAGGTTCTGAGATCTCGAAATTTGGGTCCAGATTTAGTGTAAAAAGACTGATTTTTGCACCCAGGGCTGGAAAAACTGATTTTCAGAGTTTCAAAAGGGTACGGAGTGAACACGAAAGTTGTAGGGAATGAAGAGATTAGTCAAATGAAGCTGAAATGAGAATTTTTAGAAATCAAAGAGAATCTCTCCAAAATGACCACACAAAACAAATAGGACCCTATGGTCACTGTCTAAGTTCACTGGCTCCCAAAACCAAAGAAAATATAATCAAACTCAGAAATTCGATCAAACAATCGGTAAACCCATTGAGAAAACTAATCCATGATTAAAACACGCTAAACCAGGAAATCTGGGGTCGAGTTTTCACACTCATCCCTCGCCTGATCTCTCTCCCTCGCTGCCCTGCTACTGCACTCATCCCTCGCCTGATCTCTCTCCCTCACTGCCCTGCTGCTGCGCTCATCTCTCTCGCCCCCTCTCTGCTGCGCTCATTTCTCTCGCCTGATCGTTTTCCCTCGCTGCCCTCTCTGCTGCGATCTCTCTCTCTCCCCCTTTCTGCTGCGATCTCTCCCTCTCTGGTGACAAAGCCGTGCTTGAAGATGCTGAAAGGCAATTAAAGCTGTGCTTCAAGATGCTGAAAGGTGACAACTGAACGAAATGACTGTAAAAGATTGGCTTCGAAAGATTAAAGCTGCTGCTGACGATGCGGAATATGTGCTAGATGAGTTCAGAATTGAAGTTCTGCGAAGAAAGGTTGAGAATCAAGCAGCTGGCAAGCGAGAAAAGGTAGACAACTTATTCAATCCACTTGTCTTTCATTTCAAGATGGCACATAAGATGCAAAAGCTGAGAAAGAATTTCGAGCACCTTGCCAAAGAGAGATCTCTTTTCCATTTCACATTCACAGAAGGAGTTGCTGCAAGAGTTGCAGACATTCAGCCTCCAATCTAAAAAACAAGGGAGACTTGCTCTGCAATTGTATCGAAGGTTTATGGGAGGGACACTGAGAAAGAAAATTTAATAGATTTGTTAACCAAATTAGAATCAGAAAATGAAGAGGACCTCTTTGTCATTCCCATAGTTGGCATGGGGGGACTGGGTAAGACCACAATGGCTCAATTGGTATATCATGATGAACAAGTGGACTTGCCAGCAGTTGACTCGTAATTTAACTCCACATTCCATCCAATCGAAAGAGTAATTAGAAGGGAAAACACTTGACAGCTGGGTTTAGCAATCCGACAAACCAACCACTTATTTTGTTAATAGGGGGGCTATAGAATGCTTCCCCATTGTAATTAATCAAGATATAGCCAACCGATTAATATACAAGGGAAAGTTAACTAAAGACTTTTAATTTTTATTAAAACTAGGTTAGTTACAGCACCGCACTAATGGCACTAAGAAACTACTGTGAAACTTCTATGCATTGACCCATTTTGTTCAAACTTAGAAACTCCATTGGATTGCATTTTCTGTTTGATCCACTGATCAACCTGCCTTACAGGGTAACAATACTCAAATATGTTGATATTCTATTCTACCCATATCCAAACACCCCTTAAGTATAAACCAATGCTTAAAATGCTGAGGCATGAGATATGGCATTCTATTTACTCAAAAGGTAGTGCATAAGGCTCCTGAATGCACCTTGAGTAAATAAGTAATTACGCCTCTAGTTGTTGTTAAGCCTCTTAATTGAGTTATCTATGGTTAAATTAACTGACCTCATGTTGCATGTCTATTGCAGCTCAATGACTATAATGCAGAGAAGGTGCCATCTCTTGCAGTGTTTAACACATCAAGACTGCTATCATGACTTTTGTTGTGCCCACCTTTTGTTATTGTAGGTTTCATGAAGAATCACATTGAAGCCCACCTTTTGTTCATGTATTTTAATATGTTTGAGATTGATTAAGACTTATGTTTGTAGGTGCACACCACTATGTGGCTGAACAATATGAATGAAAGGCATATGTTTCAATTTGAGATAGTGCAGAAATGGGATTGTTTCAGCAAGGTTCTGAAATTTGTTAATGTTGTGTGGAAGTTTATGAATGGATGGAAGTTGTCTAGGAATTCTTTCTGTTGTCGCATGAGTGTAAATTATTTCTTGAGTGTTTCCCTTGTTGAAAATTATGGTATGGATGGAATTTGTCTAGGAGTGTTGTCTAGTCATGTTGCAGAAATTTTGTTGCAGAGATTGTAATGCACAGAGAGACTTTTGTTGCAGAAATTGGGTTTGTTTAAGCTAGTGCAGAAATTGTAGAAACACTTTTTTCCAGTTTTAAATAGTGCAGTTAATGCATTTATTTCAACTAGTGCAGAAATTTAGAAGCCAAATTTAGTGCAGAAAACAGCAAAACGCAAGTTTTAAAAAACCCACACTGCAATCTAATTCAGTCTCAATATATCAAATAAAATCCATTGACCAAACCGAACCAACAAGATGGTAAGATAACAATCATAGTATTCTAGAATCAAATTGGCCCACAATGTTGTCTAATATGTTTCAGCAGATTTGGCCGACAGGATAGGAAAACTGCGTGAGTTGAAAATATGACAAACGCGATTGATTCCTACCCAAAAATTGCAGATTTGAAGTTCATCATATGGACTTCGAAATACCCAAGTTTCGTTTAAAAAATCCCTCGGGAAGTGGGTTAACCAATGCCCCAAACAGGGGTACTCAGCAAGGTTTCAGCACATTTGGCCGACATGATAGGAAAAGTGTGCGAGTTGAAAATGTGGCAAATGCGATTGATTCCTACCCAAAAATTGCAGATTTGAAGTTCATCATATGGACTTCGAAACCCCTAAGTTTCGTTTAAAAACTCCCTCGGGAAGTGGGTTAACCAGTGCCCCAAACAGGGGTACTCAGCAAGGTTTCAGCACATTTGGCCGACAGGATAGGAAAAGTGCGCGAGTTAAAAATATGGCAAACGTGATTGATTCCTACAAAAAAACTGCAGATTTGAAGTTCATCATATGGACTTCGAATCCCAAGTTTCATTTAAAAACTTCATCGGGAATTGGGTAACCAGTGCCCCAAACAGGGGTACTCAACAAGGTTTCAGCAGATTTGGCTGACAGGATAAGAAAAGTGTGTGAGTTGAAAATATAGCAAATGCGATTGATTCCTACCCAAAAATTGCAGATTTGAAGTTCATCATATGGACTTCAAAACCCCCAAGTTTTGTTTAAAAACTCCCTCGAGAAGTGGGCTAACCAGTGCCCCAAACAGTGGTACTTAGCAAGGTTTCAGCACATTTGGCCGACATGATAGGAAAAGTGCGCGAGTTGAAAATGCGACAAACGCGATTGATTCCTACCCAAAAATTACAGATTTGAAGTTCATCATATGGACTTCGAAACCCCTAAATTTTGTCCAAAAATTTTCTCAGGAAATGGGTTAACCAGTGCCCCAAATGAATTATATCTAACGGTCGAATTCGACCTTTAACACTGCAAATGAAGGTCGAATTTGACTTCCAGCGTTGCAATGAAGGTCGAATTCGACCTCCAGCGCTGCAATGAAGGTCGAATTTGACCTTTAACACTATAAATGAAGGTCGAATTCGACCACCAAAAAAATGGTGAAAAAAATTGGGAATCCTGTACGGATTCCCTGTTAGGTGCATAGATGGCTAAAGTGCACTATTGCGTATAGTGGCCATCCAAAGTGTATTTTCACGTAAAAACCCTATATTATACCTATATTTTGTATTTTGTATTTTTTATTTTCTTAAATTATATTGCCCTTTTTCTGTATGAAGAGAAGAATTTGTGTAGAGACTAGAGAGAGAGGGAGGGAGAGAGAGTGCCCATCTATACCTATTTCCATTATGTTAATACCAAGGTTAGGATGGATTAGTTGGCTTTGAATGGGTTGCCTTCCATTTAAACTTCCAAAATGACGGTCATGGTAAAAAAAAAAAACTCATTTGATTAAAGGGATTTTGATGGTGTACTTGGCTTTAGATTTAGATACGCCCTCCAGCTTGTCAATTTTTAAATAATTCCCCATAGGTGTGCTATATTTGTTGTCTACAGGAAAAATGATTGAAATGCCCCTCACTATGGGATATTGCACAGTATTTACGATCTCTAAATAGAAACATTTTATAAGGAGAATTTTGATGGTTTTAAGTGGCCTGATTGTGATTTGATTTATGGTGTTTAAAAGACTTACAGAGGAAATGGTACATTGGTAGTTATATATCAAGGACCTGTCCGAAGTGATTGTGTGGATCACCAATCAAAGATGATTTCTAAGCAAAAGTGCAAAAGGAAATAGTTTGGTCCCATCAAGGGACTAAAAGGTTTGGTTTGAACTTCAGTCAATGGCGTGATCGGATCTTACTGGGCATGTGTTAAAGGTAATAAACGTGCTATATTTTGACCCATGTCCAATTGAGGACCCGGGCTAAGACCATAAATCAATTAACTCTTGGAGTAAACTTTGCGTTTTTATTTGATTTTTAAGCATGTTTTATTTGTGTTCATATTAGTGGATGATGATGTTTAAAAATGGGTCCAGCTCTATTATACCCAATTCTTTAGTAGGGTCATTTTTCCTTTCCAATATTATTTTTAGTTATAATACTCTTGCAGTCATTGATTTGAGCCTCCAATCTAGTGGATAGAAACTCTCTATGTTAAGTTCCCTTTTTATTGAACTTTTGTTCGATCAAGCTAGAAATCTTAATTTAAAAAAAAAAACATATTCAATAAAAAAATCATAGATTTGTGATTCTATAAAGTCAATTTCAACCAACTATCCAATGCCACAACCATCTTCCATCATTAGATTAACAACCAAGATCACCCTACATGGTCCACCACATCCACCTTCCATCATTAACACATTAAAATGTGTAGAAAATAGAGCCCTCAAACCTGGAATGTGTGGAAAAATAAGCCCTCAAACCCGAACTTCAAAAATAAAAAAGAGAAAAAAAGAAAAGAAATCCAAACGACAATGTATATTTTTTAGAAAATCCTACATCAAAAGACACTACCATTTAAGTTATCTTATTCCAAAAATAAGACAAGAAAAAAATACATTAAGTCATGTTTCATAGGTTTTAACCTTCCATTTCTAGCAAAAAAAAAAAAAAAAAAAGGAGAGAAAGAAAGAAGGAATGATCCATCACCTTGAGAGATTGAAAAATATAGTTGGCCAAGAGGAGTAGAGAAATATGAATAGGCACTATATATAGAGAAGGAAAGACAAAAGGCTGCTCCAACATATTGCAAACATCATACAATGAGGGGTATTCCAGCCATTTTTCCTACATACAATAAATACAATACACCTCTAGGGAATTATTTAAAATTGAACAAGGTAGAGGGGATATCTAATTCTAAAGGCAAGTGTATGGTCAAAATCCCTTGATTCTATGGTTTTATGATCCACTCAATGTTACAATTTATGATCTACATCTTCCCAAATCTTTTAAGTGATTTAGTTTATCGAGAATATCCAATGGCTATTTACAGAGTACATCAAATATATTGACTCAATCTAGGAAATATAATCTGACTCAAAATAAGAAACCTAATCAAATAGTAAATAAAAAAATCTAATTAAATAATGACACTAGACTAAAGAGAAATATATTTCTCTTCAATTATGTTTGGAGAGGCATCCTTACCAAGGTAATCAAACCCCAACGGATAGCTCAGTTGGCCTAGGACCACGGTTGCACCTCGAGGTTATAGGTTCGAAACTGCACAACCATATTGGGGTAACAAGGGAATTTACCTGGCTTCCCTCTGGGCCTGGAAGGATGAGTCCAGCTCAAAGGGTTTGGAACCCTCCGATAGCAAAAAAAAAAAAGGGTAATCAAAGAAGCCCGGGCTTTTCACTTGGTTTAAATGCAAGCAAGGGTGGGCCTAAGTATTGTGTTTTTGGGCATTTGTCCCCGGCGGACTTAGAAAAAGCATGAAACATGCAAGTTGGAACACAGAGAAAAAGTGGATGCCTCGGTTAGAATTAAGCCCTTGCCACCTCAAATGAAAAAACAATGAATAAACTAGCATTATGGCCATTGTCCACCCCTCTCAAGAAAATTTTGGGTCCGCCACTGGATGCGGGTGAGGTGCTAGGTCTGGCTTCGGACAATGAGACCTGAGTAAGCTCCTAAATTTCATGGTCACACAATGAAGCATGAATAGTGTTGTTGTGGACTATAAGCGGGGTTTTAATTCCCATCTCATTTTAAATGGTTGGGCCGTATTTGGTTGCAAGCATTTGGGGATATCTTGTTTGGAATTCTCCAAATGTTACTCCCAAGGTATAATTTCAAATGCTCATGTCCCCTCTAGCATTCTAAATTCCTGAATTTGGAAAATTCAAAGAGCTAAAAAGTGACTTTTAGGTGTGCAAATATCTGAAAATTTTAAACGAAACACTGCATTTGGAATTTCTCAAGGGACAAAACAAAAACTAGTATCGGAAATCACCAACCACCCAATTTTTTTTTTTTAGAAATTCCTGAACAAATAGGCCCTTGGACATGTTTTTTTTTTCTTGAGGATTTTATGGAAAAAAAAAACCCCTTAGATGGTCAGTGCATAAAAAAGGACTCAATAGATCTTAGAAAACAAAAAAAGCCCTCCCGTCACTTTTATTTATTTATTTATTTTGGTCTCAACTTGAGCGTCAATATTGACGCTCAATTATAGATGCTCAGTTGAGCATCAATATCGACGCTCATTACAGTATATCGATGCTCCCAAAAAAACTTATTTGTAATTTTGACTTTTTATGAGGGATGTGTAACTTTAGAATAATTTAATAGGTTCGGACTCGTTGGATAACGGGTTTAACTTTGGGAAACTTTTGTTCTTGGTCTGAACCAATCTGATGTCATTACGCCTCCTTTTCGACTGATTTTGATACATGGAGAAACATACTATTTTAAAATTTTATAAACTCACCGTTGCTCTAGTTTGTTCATAAGTCAGTCGAGCGCAGATATCTACACTCATTACGAGTTTGGGGTTTAGTTGAGCGTCGATATCGATGCTCGTGGCTTCTTCCTCTTCTTTTTCCTTTTTATCCATCTCACCACTCCATATCTCACCCAACCCATCTCCTCAACACCGCCAAACATCATAATCTCTCGTTTCATCTCATGTCTCTATTCCATTTAAACCAATGCCTACATCTTCATCTCATCTCATTCATCACCCAAGGACCCTCATCCAACAACTCCAAATTATTTGAATCGGGCTTCCATGGCAGCAACCATGGCCAACGCGGCGCCATCCATGTCGTTGTGGATTGAGATTTGAAACATGCGCAGGGATTTACAATGTGGGGTGATAAGTCCACAAAATTGGGTCACAAAGCCATCATTTCATGCACAATTGTAGACTCCATTAAGGCCAATTTTATTAGAGTTTCATGATTTCAGGCATATGAGCATAAATTTAGAATTTCAGTCAAAACCAGTAAAAAGAATCACCAATTTAGCATGAATTTGTAAAATCAGTAGTCTGTATCACCCCTGGGTCCCACCAATTAAACTTTTCTATCTCTAAGCACTGTGGCACCATTGCATAAAGTCATTAGACATAAATTGCATTAAAGTAGGTCCCATGCATAGCATCTATGCATTTCAATTAGTTTATTGTTAGTAATTTAGTTATTTCATCTTTGTAGGAAATTGCCATGCAAATGGGCCACACTGAGAGATAAACTAAAAAAAGAATAAAAAAAGAAAGAAAAGAGGGAAACCATTCCCACACTGGGCGTGGATCCCCATGCACGCCCGGTGATGGGTGGGTCCCACAGTTGTTGCACAAGTTAAGATAATTTTCTTTCCAGTTTTCAAGAATTAGAAACTTCTTTCCTCACTTACCAAGATTCAAGTTTCAAATTAAGGAAAGAGGTTTCTAGATGAAATCAGAGTCAGAGTCCAAGTTGGAAAGCTCTCCTAGAAAGATTTGAGATGACTCAACTGAAGATATAGAGTCCATTGCAAATCAAAACTCAAAAGTCAATCCCGTTTTTCTTATGATATTTTATCGTAAAATCACTATAACTTTCAATTCGACCGTCGGATCGGTGAAATTTACTTATCAATGGAGAGCTTATTCAGAGTAGATATCCGTGGAGCCCAAGATTATGCAAATCAAAGTTAAATCAACTAAGTTATGGGCCCGAGAAATTTCATGTATATTATTAGGTGAGATTGCAAACAAATTGTAGCAACCCCGGACCGGGTTAGGGACCAAATTCGGTATCAATGGGAGGCTAATGATGCCGCGCCACGTGCATCTCTTTGGTTGGCAAATCCGTACACGGGTTTAAAAAGACATTTCATCCGTATACATGATTTCCCACAGGGTTCCGCGGTGAGGATTTCATTCAAGACATCTCACATATAAACATATGCACATTCGGGATTGCGGAAGCGTGTAGTAAATCATATATAATAATTCATTTCATATGCAAAACTGGATTCACAAGTAATATGACAAGATGTCGGAGTGAGCAATGATCATAATGGCATTTCCCAAAAACATAATGTTAATGTTATATAAAAGATCAATTAGTTAAGTTGCCCTAAAAATAATGGCCAACAAAGGCCAGTACAACCCAAAAGAATATTCCCAAAAGATGTAAATCTCAAAATCCCAAAAGGTGTCAAGTCTCTAAGCTTGACCAAATGTCTACACGACATCTTTAGCTTGCCACTCGACTACTCACTGCGGTTCAGCGACCACCTCCTCAGGCTTCTCCTAAAAGGCGATGGAATTTGGACCTGAGTACCAAAGAGTGGGTCAGACACGACGGTCTGGCAGGTCGGTGAAAAGATATGACAATAATTTAATAAAAAACAATGATACCTTGGAAAGTATAAAAACCTGTATAATCAATGAGTTTTCATAAAAGATAATGCATCATTTATTAGAAAAGACATGAGCAATATAAAACATGTAAAGGTACCAACAAATAGGAACTAGCAAGATGGCAACCACACAAAGGTAAATACTCTCCCACTAAAGTGATGAGAGTTATCAGGGCGTTGACCTCAGTCACACGAGGTGAGGAGAATCAACGATAATATATAAATATAAATATATAACAGGACAAGACCACGATAGCGAATCAGGTATTGGGGCAGGACAGAATCCAGGCTGCAGCTGGCAGGATAAGAGGGGGATCTTTAAGTCGGTGGATCAAACCGACAAAGTACATCCAAGCTTAGTGGTGCCGACTCATAGGTCATATGCAAGAAAACAAAACAACAAGTGTATATAGATATAAACAGGACGGGATGCTCATAAGCATAATAGTACATTTGCATCGGGTCAAGCATATAGGGGCTAGCAAAATGCTAAAACATGATTTAAGTTTTCCGGGGCATGACTAGTCGTATGACTTGAACTTTAAAGAGTACAAGTGAAATTTGGGCAAAATAAAGTATAAAGGAATTTCCATAAATTTCCGGGCCAAGCATTGAGGGTTTAAGATTCAAATCAATGTGAATAAGGGTCCCGCATGTCGGTATTGATATAGACTTGGTACTCCATGAGATTAGAGACATTTCAGACTCCCTATCCACATTGGCAAGCCCTAAAATAATTAATGGAACTCCGTGATGGGTTTTCTTTCTCACCCGGGCTCCATACAATACTCCCTCGATCTTCCCATTGTGTTCGGGCTCCAAACAGGCCTCTCCCTTACATTAAAATCACCATTTTCGTCTCCAAATAGTGGCCCGGGCAGAACCCTGGCTCGCTATAGTGAGCTGGCCTTCTGCCTGGGCCTTCGCCCACGAGGCTGTCTCGCTATAGCTAGCTAGCCCACTGCCTTGGCCTGCTCAAGTGCGAGTTTGGCTCTACTTTTTTCCAAAATTTGATGTGTTTTCTTCCTTCTTATTACAACCACTTCTCGGCCACTGATTTATCACAAATTTAGGGGTCTCCTTGCCCTCTCAAACCACGTCTACACCAAAAACAGGAAATTGGAACGGATTACCGTTCCTAATCCGTCCGTTCCTAATCCATTCCTAAATCGTTCCTAATCCGTTAATCCGTTCCAAAAATAAGAAATTGGAACGGATTAACGGATTAGGAACAGACGGATTAGGAATGGTAATCCGTTCCAATTTCCTGTTTTTGGTGTAGTCACCATACATTCATCCTTAAAATACTCCACAAATTTCACAAAAATCCATCACATTAACCACAAGAGTAGCCCATCATTTATAGGATCCATATGAGCACATAATATAAACTTTATCAAAATAAAGATGCATTCATTTCTAAGGGAGTAAGCAAGAGAAGAACTCATCAATATGCCATTTTAAAAATCCAATAGAAATCATAGAAGGATCATATAGATAAAAGCAAGGGAAAAATCATCAAAACCATTAATAAAGAACAAGTTTTTCTCACAAAATAAGTTAATAAATCAAATAAATCCATTCATCCACTTGCCTTAGGTCCAAGCTAAGCAAATCAAGCCTCTTAATCACTTCTCCAAGCTATAAACACCAAATCTACACAAAACCCCCAAATTCATACAAGAGAAACCCTAGAATCATCAATATCAAGAAATAGAAAGAGGGAACTTGCAAGAATCAAGATAAAGCCCCTCCTAGGCTAAACAAACATAAGTTTACTCACTTGTAGAATCCCCAAATGACAAGGGTTAACTCAATGGAAGTTTTAGGAAGCTTGGCTTTCTTCAAAAATGGTGTCCAATGATAGCTCATGAGGTGAGGAAGAAGATCATGGAGTCCATTCTTTGATTGACAAGGGTTTGGTGGTGATTGATGAGGAAGAGAGCAAGAGGAACAAGGGAGAAAAACCTAGGTCTGGAACTTCTTCTTCTTCTAAGTGAGAAATGAGCAAGGAAAGGTGAAATGAAGAAGAGGGCTCTACTTTTATAGCAAATGCAAGTGGGTCCCGCAACTTAAAGAAGTAGATGGGCTGAATACATGTCTTTCGGAACCTCAGATGAATTCGATGAAGAAGGCAAAGTTGATCAGTGAGATTTCTTGTTTCCAAAAAGTATATGTTTTACGGGTTTTGGTGACATTGGAAATTATGTCCATATTTTTGGGTAAAAAGATGGTTTTGCCCTTAAATTAGGAAAAGTCAGGTTTCGGGATCTCGAATGGGGACGGAGTCAACATGAAAGTTGAAGAGGTTAATGAGATTAGTCAAACGGAGTTAACACAAGAATTTTAGGAATTTCGAACAATCCCTCAAGTTCACGTAAAATCACCAAGGAAATCCCCAAAGGGTCCCATTAAATAAAAAAGGCTTTCAAAATTCCCAAAAGCTATTTAAAAAGTTATTCTAATCCCAAATTTAACCAAAATCCACTAAACATACTTAAAGCTAAAATAAAACTTAATTAACACTAAATGAGGTCTCTCCGGTCAGGGTCTTACACAAATCCACACCATTGATGACTCATTTTTGCACTACATGTGAAGATCTTTGAGGGGATCCACTATTGAGAGTTATTGCACAATGACGAGTTTAAGATGAGCAGGAAATCACTGTGCAATTCAAATTCAAAAGGCCACTTGGAGTGCAAGCCAAGTCAGAGGAGTCCAACATAAAAATAACTCAAGCCACAAAAACTATAAAAAGAGGACTCTCCCATAGGGGACGTCCATGCTCTCCTAGGCTTAGGGTGGGACATCCACCACCACCACCACCCCTCTTTCCTCTCTCCCATCTTCCTCTCTCCTCTCTCTTCTAGTTCTAGTTCTCCACTTGTAATTTTTTTATATTAAAGGGCTTTGGACCTTAAGCAAGACTTAGATCTAAGAGGAGCTGAAGCTTTGCACTGAAGATGTGTTATTAATGAAAGAAACATTTTCTTCCATACATGGCTGATTACAAGGTCGGCTCGTGACAATTCGAGGCCTAAAGCGACAATTCTAAATAATCCTAACTGAGACATTTTCTATGTTTTAATATTATATTTATATCCAAAAAAAAATCTTGAATTTGCCACTGGTGGGACTCGAAGCATTTTCACTTGCACAGTGGGCATACGCACCATGAGTCAGGACCATCCAAGATGGACTTCAGAGTTGTGCCCCACGTATTAGATGTTCTAGATGCACAGTGCTCATATGCACGGTGGGCAAGTGAATAAATTCCGGCAGGGGCCCATTGTTTATGTTAAATTTTAAGATCTATTATTAAGGCTGAAATCCCAAGCTATGGATCTATTACAATCACGTACATCATGGATCAAATCTGAATGAGCCCCTTTGAAATAGGATATACAAAAATAATGAGAAAGGCTTGTAAAGCAAATTCATGATTGAATGTATGGTTGGGATTTGATACACGTAGAGTGCTAGAAAAATAATGGTGTGCTAAAATCAATTGAACTCCTAGCAATAGTAATATAAGGGGCAGATTTGGAAATATAATAGGCCATAAATGACACTTTAAGGCCTCATAAAAATCTCGACCGTAACTTATTGAGAGAGAGTTATTATGGGGTCTTGTATTTTGGGGAGAAAAAAAAAGGGGATGGCAATTGACAAATTTGGTTTTTTGAAATTTCAAAAGATACCAGCTTCTATTATGGGGCCTTTTTTGGGGGCTTATTTTTTTGGGGCCTAAAGCAAAGGCTTTATTGGCCTTATGCTAGAGCTGGCCCTGGCTGATTATATTAGATTGAGGCGTAGGACGAAGCTAAGTTTTCTTAATTTCTCTCTTTTGTTGATTATGCTTGCTTGTTCATGTTACTGATTTATTGAATAATAGACTTGTCTTCATACCAGTTGGTACCATTCATGCTTAATCAGTTCTTAATGTTAGAATATGTATTTGATCATTCATGCTTACGTTTGATACACCATGCTTAGGACTATGTTTTCTTTGATGGGTGATGCTTAGATAATTTTAACACTTGAAGGGAAGGAGGTCTTGGGTTTTTGCATATTTTTATAAAAAAGATTGAATCTCTCTATAAAGAGAAATTGGGTTTTAATGCTATATCATCCAGATCTAGATGCGTTGATTGGGTCTTGATCTGAAGTCAAAAGAATTGAACAAGTTAAGGGTTTTTAATGGAAAAGGAGATTTTTGATTGCTTAGTGGATTCCGATGCCTTGATCAATTTTATCATTCTGATTGTTTTTATCTCATCATTTGCTTGCATTTGTTATTTTTATGCTCTCATATTCACTTAATATTCTACATCAGGTTATTGATTGGAGATTTTTTTCTTGATTTGCTCTCTTTGGGTTCGACCCGTATTTGTTATTATTTCGAAAAAAGGCAGTCGTGTACTTGCGTTATTTTATGATTGATATTGACCACATCATGTGGACAACCTTTCATTTTGTGTAATTTTTAAGGAGTGAGTGTGAGAAGCAATGGGTGGTGAAAGGAGAGTATGGTTGGTCTGGTTGGAGAGAAAAGAAGGGAAGGAGGAAAGAAGGGGTTTGGTGAAATGATTTACCTGCTGTGGAGGGGGTTGTCGCAGCAAAAGAAAAGGAAAGGAGAGATACCCTTTGGGGAAGAAGCATCGATATGGAAGTTGGGCTTCAGAGTTAAAGAGACACAAGATTGACCCATATATAGGGGGCCACTGCCGTTTACACACGTGTGCTGGGGCCTTTTTCATTCACCGGGCATCTAAGGAGCTTTTTCCTATAAAACGTCATTTTTTCTTTCTCTAAGGAGGGATATGTTTACAAGGAAGAGTTCTACAACATACAACATAGATATTACATCTCACTTAGACATAAACTACATTTTTCATATCATACATACTAATACCTTACTAAGTATCTATACGAGTATTAGACCCATGTTCACCTACTACACAGTCCTACCATTTACATTATAACCGTTGCTGCTTCTGGATGACCCTTACTAACCTCTCTAACGATGATTTCTTCCTCTTGATACCATGTGACGAGCTCGCTAGCTGTGCTTGTACATGTGTTTGAAGTGATTCATGTGTTTTTAAAAAATTTGAATGCCACTCGTGAAATCTTGGAAAGGTTAAGCAGAGAGCCTTGAAAAATGTGCACAAGAGACAAACATGCAGGGAAGATGAAGACTGAGTAAGTTCTTTTAGTGAGTGCTTGCTGTAATACAAGGATGACGGGTTGACGAATGATCTTTTTTAATCTAATCTAACATGAAATTATCCATTTCATATCCAACCTTTTCTAAAATATTTTCTTAAGTGCATGTTTGTACGACATTGCGAACTAAGATTTGTAAAAAGCTTTTTGGCCTTGCATGAAAAACCAAGTCTGAACCCACCTTATTGAAAAAGAGCTTTTTATGGAATTATTGAAAAGTCAGATTTTTTCTTCCAAGTTTATTCGTAAAAGAGCTGTAGTACTATACATGAATTTTATTACAATATGAAAAGGGTTTTTTACTTTTTACGTTTTATCCATGAAAAAGTAGCCGCAGAAATATGCTCTAATATAATAATTATTTTTGTTGCAGCCCATTTATATAGATGGACATGACCCAAGCTTCCAAATGGGGATTAAGAGCAAACAAAACTCCGTACAATAAGCTAATAAATAAATAAATAAAAGCTTAAATTGGCCACTAATGATGCGAAATGGTGACCTACGAGCCAATTACATATAAGCTTATATGCGTTTCACCTCATGACTAAATTGGACATCAAGCCAAATCATGCGATGAAAATACTATCACCGGAGCTGCACTCAAGAAAGTGGGCCCCACAATGCTGGGATTTTACAGTGCTTTGAACTGTCCCACTGCCGCAGTCGGTGAGGGATATAGAGGTCAAACCACGTGCTAATTAAGTCTTTATTTGTCGTACGTGAGACTTGACCATTTCCTTTATAAAAAGAAAGATGCTACCTGCACACTGAATTTTTCTCTCTGCCCACTGCATTTTAATAAAAAATTTTTTTTCTAAACTACCCATATTCCTCTCCATCCCCCTCTCTTTCTCTCCCTTCTCCGGCGACCCTGCTCCGGCGAGCCGCCGACCCATCTCCCTCTCTTCCTCTCCTGCTCCGGCAGCCCCAGCCGCTCTCATCCCCCTCCCCACCCAAACCCAGACCTCCTCCTCCCTCTAGTCTCTCTCTTTCTCCCCCTCTCCCCGGCAACCCCCAACCCACCCCCTGCCCTCTCCCTCCCTCTGGTCTCTCTCTTTCTCCCCCTCTCCTCGGCAGCCCCCACCCGCCCTCATCCCCAGTCCTCCCCCACCATCCCCTCTGCCCACACCCACCACCCTCTCCCTCTCTCTGGTCTCTCTCTTTCTCCCGCTCTCCCATCCTCCCTCTCCTCCTTCGCTGCCGCCCCCCTGCTCCTCGCCGCCCAGTACCTCTCCTTCTCTTTCCCTGTCTTTCTCCATCTCTCTACTCTCTTTCCCGCCGCCGCCCGTCGCTACGACCCCTCCCCTTTGTCGCCGAGCCAGGTGCTCGATCTCCGGTCCGCCTCAGTCGCCGAGCCCGCTCGACCCCTCCCCTTCGTCGCAGAGCAAGTTAAAAGAGAGAGACCAAAGAGAGGGAGGGGGAGAGGGAGGATGAGAGAGAGGGTGGTGGGTGTGGGCAAAGGGGATGGTGGGGGAGGGCTGGGGATGAGGGCGGGTGGGGGCTGCCGAGGAGAGGGGGAGAAAGAGAGAGACCAGAGGGAGGGAGAGGGCAGGGGGTGGGCTGGGGGTTGCCGGGGAGAGGGGGACAAAGAGAGAGACCAGAGGGAGGGGGAGGTCTGGGGGTGGGGTAAGGATGGGGATGAGGGCGCAAGGGCTACCGGAGCAGGAGAGGAAGAGAGGGAGATGGGTCGGCGGCTCACTGGAGAACGGAGAGTGATGGAGAGAAATATGAGTAGTTTAGAAAAAAAAAAATTTAAATACAGTTGGTAGATAGAAAAATGTAGTGTGTAGATAGCGACTCTCCTAAAATGTCCCCGTGAAGGGTGATTTGGTCATTTTAAAAATTTGTGCGTAAGGCACAGGCGGAGACGGACACTGACGTGTAAAGTCGTTTATCGTGTTTACCGGGAGAAGGGAAATGTTGTTTTTATCGATGAGGATTCTCTAATTATACCTGGATTTATGTGGAAATAACAAAACTGCCACATACTTCGAATGGACAATACTGTTGTGGTTGTTTGCATGGAATTCCATTTCTAACTACTACTTATTTAGGATGGCAAAGATTATACAGTGGAGAAAAGATGGTCAGTTTTGAAATTTTTAGGATTTGATTTATTTGGATGATAATTGGATTTTCATGTCTATAGAAAGATTATTTGATATAGTTTTCTTATATCCACTTATTTCTTCAATTTTAACCACATTTAGGAATACCATTTTTATAAATTAATATTGGGCATGTTTGTTTTACAAAACAGAGTAAAATGAAGTAAAATTGAGCGTCACATTAAGAAAAAAGGAAAGCGGAGAGAGTTGGGAAAGAGTATTTTTTTTGTCATTTTCTACCTTTTCGTCATTTTCTATAATGAAAGTACCTTTTTGTATTTTTTTGCTTTTAGAGCTAACTCAATTTTATTTCATTTTACTCCACCCTATAAGCAAATAAGCCGGGATCCAATTTCATGGAAATGGATGGGTCTAGTGATTTTAGAAAGGAAATGACATTGGGTTGAGTAGTGATGGGCATAAATAGAGTCATGTTCCCATAAGGTTGTGCACTATGTATAACTTGTTTATAGTACTCGACTTTAATTCAAGACATTCATTAGTTGGGTTGAAAAAGGTTAACAAATCTCAATTTAATTTATATATGTGTTAAATTATGGCAAGTGCTAATTCAAAGAAAGAGAAGATATATGAGGGTGGATTTACGAATGCAAATGGGTTGGTTTCGGGCTAGAACCATACTAGACCCGGAACCATTTTTGAATGACGGTTCTAATTCTGGGCTCAATTTCTATTCAAAACCATTTGTTGTTGGCTCCAAATCAAATTCTAAGAAGATTTGGACTTGGCTCTGGAACCATCCCCAACTAGAAAAAGGGAATCGGTTTCAAAACCAGTTCTAACTTCTTTTTCTTTACTTTTTAATTTTTTGCTTAAAATAAAGATATCAAAACTTATAAAAGTGAGTACCGCCTACAAACTTTAAAACCAAACATAAAAATGTCCAAACAAAGTTGATTTTGAGTTTAAGTTTGCAATATTAAAGACTCTTACGCGGGTCTGGGGTCCACACATCGGAACTTGTATGGATTCAAAATCGGACCCATTTATCAATTAGGACTTACATTGGGTTTCGTACCAAGACTTATTTTTTATAAGCAAGAACTTAAAACAAGTTCTAAATTCAATTTTTTAAGAGGATTTTAACGGAAAACTCCCAGTATACGGATGTTGCACGAAACAGTTCCCCCTAATTAATTGGGGCCTTACGAAAGATTTCCGTCATCCCATTTTCATTTTTTTTTCTTTATTTGACTCGAGTGACGCTAGCGTCCCTTGACTCAGACTGGGAAACGACGCTAGCGTCACTCGTCGTTACTTGATTTCTTTGATTTTCTGGCAAGGCTTGCTTTCCGATATCAGAGGGATGCTCCAATCCTTTGGCCTTCAAGCATTCTTGGAAGAGTTCTTGGCAAGTGAAAATATGTTAATGCCCAGTTCTATGTTCTGACAAATGCTCCTTTTCTTTCTTTATTTCTTTCTTCTTCTCCTCCATCTCACAACCCTGTCTTCACCACTTGCACGACCCCAATTTCCTCTTCCCCTTTTTCATTTTTCTTTCTTTCTCTTCTTCCTCCCAACCTGCGCATCACCCTACGTCACTGCCCATCTCACCTGCGCACACCACCTGCACGCCCCCACCTTCTTCTTCTACTCTTTTCCTTTGATTTATTTTTTTTCTCTTCTTCCTCCTCCTCTTTCTCTTCCTCCCCCCTGCCGCTACACTCTCCCTGCACACGCTGCACCCTCTCTGTTCTCTTCCGCCTCCCTCTCTTTTCTTTTTCTTCTTCTTATTTTTTCTTTCTCTATGCGAAAACCTGTAAGTATTCATTGATGCGGACAATTAGAGATGAGAAAAAAGGGGTTTCGAAGGTGGGTTTATATAACGACGAGTGACGATAGCGTCACTTAATTTCACTTCAAACGACGCTATCGTCACTAAAAAAAATACTAAAAAAAAAAGAAGAGGTGGCGGGAGGAATGCTACTGTAGTGAAAATATCTAGAGGCACTACCAAGTGCAACGGACAAATACTGAGTATTTTTCAGTAAAATCCTCTTTTTTTATGGGTCAAAACCTCTGGATGATCAAATAATTGGATACCCGTTTTCATCCTTAGTTGGATTGTTGGAATGCGAGTTTAAAAATTATTAAAATTTCTCTCTTATGAGCCGAGAGGAATCTATCATTTGAACATTTTAGGCACATTTTTACCTAAACAGGATTCTACTCTATGAGTTTTTATTCCCGCGAGAGAGCAATCCAACATTCTCACCCCTACAAAGAATATCAAAATCTTCTCTATCAAGTAAAATCAGCTCATTATTAGTTTATGCAAGAAAAATTTGTCACATAAATTATAAAAAAAAAAGGGGTTGCAAGAAAACTAAAATAATTTCCTCCCTCGCGGTGGATTCCTTTTGCCGCACACACGCTCTTCTGGCATATGAAAAAGTGAGTACAAACTCCAAAGCAAGACCAACTGCTTCACAAGCTTGTCCAATGAAATCAAGAACAAAAACTAAGAACAAGAGCTCTAGAGCGAGAACAAAAAGAACAAGAGCTAGAGCTTGTGGCATTTTAGTAATTAAAATCCAAGACCGTATCCCTTTTTTAACAGCACGCCACAACAACAACAACTGAAGACCCCCAGACTCTTTCCCAAGTCGCAAAGACGACGAGTCGACGACAGCGAGTGCCCGCTGACTTGACCAGGTAGGTCCCGCCATCAAGTCTGAGTCAGCACTCAGCAGCTTCTCTCTCTCTCCCTCACCTTCTCTTCTGCCTCTCTCTGCTCTTAAAAACCCCACTCTCTCCCTTCCTCCACTCTCATACATTCATCTCTCCCACCGTTTCGGCGCTCTGCAGGACCACCTTTTTCCAATAGCCCTCTTCCTCCTCACTCCCTCTACAAGGTTTATTTTTTCTCCTCCTTCCATGGAGGTAGAGACTGCAGCGCCTCCCCGTCATCCAGGCCCAGCATTCCAGCTGTCAATGAATCTCACCGTCGAGTCCCAGGAATCGGGTCGAACGGCTGCGATCAAAAGCCCCCTCGAGACCACTGCCGCATTGACGGTCCAGAAGATCTACAGGAGCTACCGCACCCGGCGCAGATTAGCAGACTCTGCCGTCGTGGCAGAAGAGCTATGGTACGCCTCAACCCAACAACGCTCAAGACCTTCCCGTCTGCTTTTCTCGATTGTTTTGCTTCTTTTGGTCCAAAAAAAAAAAAAAACTGATGGAAGAGGCCCGTTGCTATGCGCCAAAAAAAGAGGGTGTAAAGTACTGAGAGTCTCTCCCTCTCTTGTCTTGTGGTCCTCATCTTTTCCACTTATTATTAAGCTTTTGCTATTTGTGTACCCTAATAGAAATGGTTAAAAAGAAAGAGGGTGTATGCGCCAAAGAAAGAGGGTGTGAAGTTTTTGTTGTTGTTTGTGTTGAAGGTGGCAAGCGATCGATTACGTTCGGTTGAGTTACAGCACGATATCATTCTTCGATTACCTGAAACCCGAGTCGGCTCAGTCTCGATGGATCCGAGTTCGCGTGAATGCTTCCAAGGTATATTTGTATGTTCTTGTCATCATCACGTACCTCACACTCAATTGATATTTTTGAGTTGTGTTTCTATTTGTGTTCACATGTGATGGAATGCTTGTCTGAATTCCTGGGGTTCATGGGTTTAAACCTAGGCCGAGTCGACTTGAAGTCGGTAATTACCCAAGGTCTTAGGCACTCCCTCGGCCGAGTCGACTTTTCACTCGGTAAATACCCACTGTCCGAGGCACCCCTCGGCCGAGTCGACCTGAACTCGTTACTTGGCCATGGTCTGAGTCACTACTTGGCCGAGTCCACTGGGGATTTGGGCCAAAACTTGTTTTTCTTTTACTGTTTCAATTTTCAGTATTAAGAGAAGATATTGGAGGCTTTCAGTTTAGGATCCTTTTGCAGTGGAGTTGGAAGATTCAAACCACATTTTGTGGAAAATCATTGCATTGAGAGATTGGAGGTATTGTTCATCAGATTGAGTGAAAATAAAATACACCACCACCACCACCACCACCACCACCTACTACTACTACTACTACTACTACTATTAAATTCTTTTAGAATAATTAACACACATTAAGGCAGTAAGGCTCAAATTCAAGTCTTCTTCCATGGATGCTGTAGTTTCATTTCACCTCTTTTCAGGGGGGTTTTAGTTGAGCTCATCATGCAGAATTGGAGAGAGGTAGCTGTTCAGCAGTGTGATGGCTGATGGGTTTTAGCCCAGTCCCTTGTTGTGGTGCTTTTGGGATTGGTTTCTTTTCGCTTGATTGGACTTATTGATGTTTTATTTCCTGTTTGTTGCTTCTGTGGTCTGTTTCCTGTTGCTCTTCTTTGCCTTTTCAGTACATGTCTCTTGTACTGATTAGTGTTGTTTAATAATAATAATAATAATAATAATTTCTATTTTTAAGTTTTAAATTCATAGGACATTAATTTCTATTTTTAATCTTGTTTTAATTATTCTTCACTATTTTTTTCTGGGCTTTTAGGCCTGCAGGGTGTGCCTCAGTCTGACTAAAAAAATTTGACTTGAGGGTGGCCGAGTTGCATCTGAAATCTGAATTTTAAAACCTTGTCCTAGTTAGAGGTATTTAAGTGGGTTGTGCCTTTTGTGGTTTAAGCAAGGTTGAGTTATTTCTAGTGAGGAGTTGAACGAAAACTCTTTTAGTTTTAACTTAGCCTGAGATAGTTTTGTGAATCGGCACTAGTGATTGATGAGATAATGCTTCAAAACTGTTGTTGTCTTCGATAGTGATGATGAAGGAATGTGTGGCTGTGGCAAGTTGTCCGACCAGGTGATTGGACTCTTAAGTTTGAGGATCAGCTCGACCTAGTCCAGGTCGGATCGAACTTGGTTTGTTTTCCATGACTCTTGGTCAAGTTACATGGTTTAAGATGACCTGATTGACTCAAAGAACATTTTCATCCTTCATTAATAATTGTAAAAAAGTCTCACTTTAGTAAAGTAGTAGAAGCTAAGCTTCAATTTACATAACGATTATATATTTGGAAAATTGAAATTAAATTTCTATGAAATTTATGAAAAAATCTCAGTATAATTTATATTTGGAAATCTAAATGAATAACTCTCCCAGTCATCTTCTTGTTTTCCTGTTCTACAAAACCTGTCAACTGACCAGTTCTGGTCTACTCGCCAGGTTGGAAACTATGGTTTGTTCACCTTAGAAATTCAGAAACCAGATTAGTTTCAATATTCTTTTACTATTTGGATCAGATCAGTACCGAGGGCATTAATAATATAATTAGGGGCTGAGAGGGAGAAGATCGATGCCCCTGCCTTTTTTTTTTTTTCAATTTCCAAACTTTGAACCAAATTTGTAGCGAGAAGGATATGACATGTTTGATTGTGATTTGGGGTACATCCAAACACACTCTTAGGTAGTGGTGGAACCCGGAAATTTTCCTTAGGGGCACCATGTAAAAAAAAAATCTTGGTGGGCCACTATAAGGAAAATCATAAATTTCATTGGGGTATGCCCGAACACACTCTTAGGTAGTGGTGGAACCTGAAAATGAAATTTTCTTTGTGTGTTGGGGGGCGGGGAGGGGGCGGAGGTTGTTGATGATTATAGATCTCTGTCTTTATAGGTTCTTTCTACCATTCAAAAAAAGAAAAAAACAAAAAAGGTTCTTACTTCTCTCTAATTCTGATTGGGATCTGATGGCATGTTGACAGGTTGGGAAGGGTTTATCTAAAGATGAGAAAGCTAAGAAGCTGGCTTTTCAGCACTGGATTGAAGCAGTAAGTGTTCAGCGAGAGAGTGTTTATTTTGTTTTGTTTGGTTCCTGCTTTAGTTGGACGCGTCATAAACCAACTCTCTCTCTCTCTCTCTCTCTCTCTCTCTCTCTCTCTCTCACACACACACACACACACACACACAGATAGATCCTCGGCATCGTTATGGGCATAACTTACATCTTTACTATGAGGAATGGTGCAATGGTGATGCAGGCCAGCCGTTTTTCTATTGGTGAGTATGATTCTCTTTTCTTTCTTTGAACCATGTTGATTTATGGTTTAGTGGCATTTAAAAAACAGTGTTTTCAACTAAAATGAGTGTAGAAGTGCATCATCATCAATATTGATACACTTCAGTGTTGATTTCGGGTCTGAATGTATGATAGAGTCAGCAGGCCTATTAGTGTCCATAGACATACAGTCAGTAACCTATGCCACCAGCCACCTTTCAGAAGCTACTCTTTTTTAATTCCTTTCATGGTAAAAACCAGCTCTTTCTTCTTTCGGCAGGCTTGACATTGGAGATGGCAGAGATGTTGATATCCAGGAATGCCCCAGGTCATTGCTTCGGCAGCAGTGCATTATATATCTTGGTCCTGTAAGTTCTATATTGATTATCATCAAAGTTAATTTCTCATACAAACCATTGTTTAGACTCCAGGACTGTTAAGTTCAAATTTAGTCCGATACCTACTTAATTCTACACATATATAATTGTATTCAAGAATGGTGTCATGATCAGTAATTGTCGTATTTCTTTTTTTCATCTGATGAATATGAGGTTTATGAGATGATTGTAGTTAACCTACTAAGACCTGCTTCTTTACCATGTTTAGTTTGTTTTGATCTCTTTGCACATGCCCCACTGAAGTTGCAATTCATATATTTTGTCTTACTATGGGCGGGTCATCTTTCTTCTCAGCCTGTCTTCTTTCTCCTCTAAATGTTCTTGAATTCTGCTGAGCACTGTTGCTGTTATCAACTCTATGACATAGTTGTCTGTGCATGCAAAGTAGGCACCATCTGATAATAGGGAGGATTGTTTTTAGGCTTGAGGGCCTAAACGTTGCACAACTTCTATGCATTAGATAAAGTGATTGTGCATGGGTTTTTTGCACAATCAATCCAAGGGTGCCCAAACTCTCTATATGGACTATATGGAGGAAAATCACTTGAATGAAGTGAATACCATTTGACCCTAGATATTATTGTGTTTCTAACTCTCTGCTTATGAATCATTATATTCTTTACAAACCTGTTGTATATTCATGACATTAGCTGAATCACTGTATTTAAATGTTTATAACACCTTTTGCCTTCTCTTTTGCAATTCTCCATATCTGTCTTCAGCAAGAAAGAGAGCACTATGAATATGTACCTAAAGATGGGAGAATCATTCACAAACAAACAGGAGAGTTAATTGATACAACTCAAGGATCAGAAAAGGGTAAATGGATTTTTGTGATGAGCACCACGAAAAAACTCTACGCTGGTCAGGTAAAAGTTCGATGAAACAAGAAGCTCCCATATGTACTAAATTATGCTTGTATCTGGGTAGTGTGTCCTAGTTCATAGTTGCTGTAAATTATAGTCCGTTAGGTTGTATGGCTCAATAGAAGTAATAAATCTGGTAAACCGGGCCCTTGCATTGTCCATGTTCTATTGTGATGAGAAGTATGTCTTTATTGTAGGTCTATTGTGATTAGAAGTAGTGTTTGGGTGTAACAGGGTTTTGGGGCTGATATTATAAATAGAGACTAGGAGTCTTTATGATGTACACCTCTTCTGATTGCATAGTGAATTCTCCCGTCTTCCCCGTGGACGTAGGCCAAAAGCCGAACCACGCAAATCTTTGTGTTCTCTTGTGCGTGCTTAATCTCTTCTCATAGGCCCTAGATCACAACAAATTGGTATCAAAGCTGCGCGTGATCGGAGGAGATTCGATGGATCGGATCTCAGAGGGCTGGAGTTGTGGCTGCGTGATCGACGGATTAGATCTCAAGATTGAGATAGCATTTCTAGTTCGTGCAATGGGAGATCAGTTCAGGTCTCGGTGGGCCACACGGTGGGCCACACAAATCGCAGAGATCGGTTCTTTGGTTTCGGATCGATTTGCAGGAGCATATCGATCGCGGAAAACTGGTGCGGTGAGCGTGGAAAAGGCGTATTGTCAACTGGTGCGGTTGATCGGAACAGATTTGGAATCTCGTTGAGAGGCCTGAATCTCAGGTGTTGTGAGGTTCGCCAGTTCGGAGAAGAAGACCGGAAAAGGGTGCGATCAAGGAGGATCTGGGCACTCTGTTACAAGGCGTTGAACGGAAGAAGAAACATAAAGGAACATGGCTCTGTGTGGCTTCTTCTCCGTCGAAAACCGTCGCTGAAGAGAGAAAGACTCTCTGCTTTTCTAGATTCGCCCACCGCTTCCGGAAAAGAGAGCGGTCACCGGAAGAAGACGGCTGACGTCGCCATCTGAAGATTCCAGAGAAGCCTAGTTCGCAGCCGCTGCGCCATTGCAGTGGAAGAAGAAGTAGACCGCTCCTGGTCTCTATGGAAGAAGAAGGTGGGCCTGGGCTCTGCAGCAGTTCCGGGCTGGTTCCAGGTCAGGTTCGACCTGACCCATTTTAGAAGCCCATCCGCTAGGCCAGTCCAGGTTGGGTTAAGTCCAGGTTGACCTGACCCGTGCAACGAAGCCCAGAAGCAGGAACAAGCGCTGGTATAGTGCTGACGTCAGCGACACGTCAGCATCTGTACGATTAAAGATAAATTTGACAGATCGAAGGTTGAAATTTGTTAGCACGATATCTTGGAGATCCGGAGTCTTATCGGAGATCCGTTTGAACCTACTGACTCGTTGCGAGCAGATCTATGCGGTTGTGGAAGAAGATTGGTTGTTCAACGGTCAACGAAGGAGATTGATTGATTGGAACGTAGAAATTTATTTCTGTGATATCTTAGCCATCCGGAGTTGGATTTCAGATCCGTTTCTTCCGGTGTGCTTGTGGTGACCAGATCTACACAGGTACAGTGAAAGTTTCGCGGAATGGCCACGAAGTTTGAAATTGAGAAATTCAATGGAAACAACGATTTCAGTCCGTGGCGTTTGAAGATGCATGCTTTGCTGGTTCAAAATGGGTTGCATAAAGCTTTGAGGGGAGAGAATGCTTTGTCTGAAAAATTGTCAGAAGAAGAGAATGATGAGTTGCTGGAAAAGGCGTATGGTTAGATTTTGCTGTTTTTGAGCGATGGTGTACTGTGAAAAATTGCTCAAGAAAAAACTGCTACTGGCATATGGTAGAAGTTGGAGAACTTGTACATCACGAAGTCTCTCACGAATCGCTTGTATCTGAAGAAGCGGTTGTTCACGTTACAAATGCAGGAAGGTACGTCTGTTTCAACCCACCTTGATTCTTTCACAAAAGCTATTATGGATCTGGAAAATATCAATGTTGAAATTGATAATGAGGATCAAGCTATTATGTTGTTGTGCTCGTTACCGCCCTCATATGAGCATTTTGTTGGTACCGTGATGTATGGTAGAGATACTCTGTCCAAAGAGGATGTAGAGGCAGCCTTGAACTCTAAGGAGTTGAAGAAAAAGGTTGCGGCTAACAATGATGTTTCGGGTAAGGGTTTGGTAGTACGAGGAAGAACAAAAGACTCTAGTAGTAAGGGCGAACATAGATCCAACAGGAAAAATATTGAATGTTATTATTGCCATAAGAAAAGGCACATCAGAAAAAACTGTCTCGAAAGGTAGAGGAAAGGGAAAGAAATAATAGAAGATTTGTCATCTGATGATTCAGTCAGTGTTGCAGATGGAAGATCGGATTATGTTTCCGACAATGCACTTTCTGTGATTGAAAATGGTATTTGTCGTAATGATAAATGGATTCTTGATTCATGTGGTTCCTACCACATGTGTCCCAATAGGGACTAGTTTACCACTTATAGAGAAATCAACGGTGGTAGTGTCTTGATGGGCAACAATGTTGTATGTAAGATGGTTGGGATTGGAACAGCAAAATCAAGATGTATGATGGAATCCTCATAACGTTGGCAGAAGTTCGGCATGTCCTTGAGCTGAAAAAGAATCTTATTTCTCTTGGTGCCTTGGATTCCGACGGTTGTAAGCTCTCAGCTGAAGGTGGAGTTATGAAGGTTGTGAAGGGTGCTTTGGTTCTTATGAGAGGCAATAGAGTTGAAAACTTATATATTTTGTCTGTAAATACTGTTACAGATGGAGCTGCAGTGTCTTCCTCAGATGACCATGAATTTGTCTCAACGCGTCTATGGCACTTGTGCTTGGGTCACATGAGTGAGAAGGGATTGACAATACTGAGCAATCAGAATTTGCTATGTGGTACGAAGACAAACAAGTTGGATTTCTGTGAGAAATGCATCTTCGAAAAGCATCGAAAGGTCAGTTTCAAGACAGGTATTCATCGCACGAAAGGTATCCTTGATTATGTTCATTCAGATGTATGGGGGCCTTCTAAGGTTTATTCCAAGGGAGGGTCCCAGTTTATGTTGACTTTTATTGATGATTATTTAAGGAAAGTCTGGGTTTATACTCTGAAGGCGAAGGATCAGACCTTTGTTACATTCAAGCGATGGAAGGAAATGGTTGAGAAACCGACTGGCAGGAAGGTGAAGAAGTTGAAGACAGATAATGGCAATGAGTACAGATCGACAGAGTTTGAGAACTATTGCAAGGATCGTAGCATAGTTCGGCATTACACCACTACAGAAACTCCGCAGTAGAATGGAGTTGCAAAGAGGATGAACCAAATGATCTTGGAAAGAGCTCGTTGTATGTTCACTGCAGGATTGTCCAAGGACTTTTGGGTTGAGGCAGTAAATGCTGTAAGCTACTTGATAAATAGGTCTTCACAAACAAAGATTGGTTGCAAAACACCGGAAAAAATGTGGTCAGGTAATCCAGCTGATTATTCTAACTTGAGGATCTTCGGTTGTCCGGCTTATGCTCGCATGAAAACCGATAAGTTAGATAGAACCAAGGGTTGTGAAGTGCATCTTGGTGGGATATGCTTATGGGGTGAAAGGATACAGGTTGTGGTGTACCAATTGGGATTCACCCAGATTTATCATCAGCAGGGATGTTACATTTCATGAGAATGCTTTACTCGAAGCGAGAAAGTAGGTGGAGAAGACAAAAGTAGGTAGCAGCAGTGACACCATTCAGGTGGAGTCAGACGTCCTAGTAAGGAAGGAGAGTGTCTCTAGCTCCTCCCAGGATACATGGGATAGTTAGATTGTGCAGCAGATGCAGCGGGCAGAGCCGCAGACGGGTAGACCGCAACAAGGATGAAAATAGCGGTAGTGTCCGCCGCCAAACCGCTACGAAGCGGGCGATACGTAGCGTAGCGGGGATACGTAGCGGCGTAGCGGTGCGATTTGAAAAAATAGTCCAAAAAATCTGAAAAAATTCCAGAAAATCCAGAAAATTATAAAATGAAAGAATATGTGGTTCTTTTGCAAAAGTAAGTAAGAAAAGGGAGCGTAGCGGTGCCCTCAATAGATGAAGTCCTGTATCGCTGTATAAATAGAAAATAGTAGGAATAATCATTTTTTTTTTCACATGTATTCATGTTTGTAATCCAATAGTGTCATCAAAATATTATCACCATCTTTGCTTAGAACATCACATTTTTTAGTTGTATTTTGAAATGTATATATATAGTTTAAAATTTTCTTTAAAAAAAAAATTTGATCAGGACCTATTTCCTATTAGAGTGTAATTCGATTAGGGTCCTATTTTTTATTAAAACGAAATTTGGTTGAGCCCTATCTCCTATTTAAGTAAAATTTTGCTAGAGCCTATCTTCAATTAGTGTGAAATTTGATTAGACTTTATTTTTAGTTAGTGTGAAAGTTGGCCATGGCCCTATTTCCAGTTAGAGTGAAATTTGGTTGGTCTATATTTCTAATTAGAGTGAAATTTTATTGAGCTTTATTTTCAAGTATAGTGGAATTTGGCTAAGGTCTTGATTTCAATTAAGTAATATTTGGCTAAGGCATGACTTTTTTATTTTTATATTTAGGCCCCATTGTGGAGCCTACCAATGGTTAAAGGCATTAGGTGCTTCAGGTTTTATTTTTTCTTTGAGTGCTCATTTAAATTTTATTTATACCTTTCAAAGTGCCCATAAGTGGCCTCTAATGAAATAAAAGAGGGGGTCCATTTAAGAGGGGCTTCATCTAATTTTTGTTTAGAACTTAAATAGGGCCCATTAAGTGCCCTTTAATGAATTAAAATAAGGGCCAAAATTAAATAGGTTTAGGGGGTTGGCACACACAAATCGAGAAATAAAAGAGGGGCTCCATTTAATTTTTGTTTAGAACTTCAATAGGGCCCATTAAGTACCCTTAAATAAATTTAATTTTTGTTTAGAACTTCAATAGGGCCCATTAAGTGCTCCCAAATGAATTTAATTTTTGTTTAGAACTTCAATAAGGCCCTTTAAGTGCCCCCAAATGAATTTAATTTTTGTTTAGAACTTCAGTAGGGCCCTTTTAGTGTCCCCAAATGAATTTAAGTTTTATTTAGAACTTCAATAGGCCCATTAAGTGGCCCCCAGTGAATTAAAACCCAGGCTTAGATTAAATAGGGTTTGGTGCTCTTTTCTTTCCCAACACAAAAGGACCGACAGAAATCGAGAAGGGGAGCGGAAGAGAAGAAAAAAGAAAAGAAAAGAAGAGAAGAAGAAGAAGAAGGGCAGGCGGCGGCCCTTAGCTGCTGCCGCCGCCCGCTGCAACCTCTGCTGCTGCTGCGTCCTTCCTCTGCTGCTGCCCACTGCTGCCGCCGCTGCGTCCTTCCTCTGCTGCTGCTGCTGCCGCCCACTCCTGCCTCTGCTGCGTCCGTCCGTCGCCGCCCGCTACGGTGCTACTGCTGCAGCTGCTTGCGGGACAAGTATGTCTTCTTTGCATGTCTTCTCTGTATTTTTTCCCTCTTCTTCCTCTTTTTTTTTTTTTTTTTTCATTTTTTTCTTCCTGCAGTAAGCATGTGTTTTTTTTTTTTTTGTTTTTTTTTTTTAAACTTTCATACCCTAGTTGCGCCCGATACGCAATGTATCGGTGCGTATCGGCCGCTGTGGGTAAATAGCGGCCGATACACACCGATGCGGTTGTGAACGGCGATATTTCAGGTTTAGGCCGCTACGCCCGATTTATCGGCCGCTACGCTACGTAACGGCCGCTATTTGCATCCTTGGACCGCAGAGAGAAAGGAAATCCCGGTTAGATACGGTTTCAAGGATATGACGACGTACGCGTCGACGTTAGATAGTGACCGTGATGATATGGTTGCATACGCATTGACGACTGAGTCTCTTGAATTAATGGAAGGGCTGGAAAGTAGTCAACAAGCAGCAACTATGACTGAAGAGATGGAGTCTCTTGATGAGGAAAATCAGGCCATCAGATGCAAGCGGTTCTACGAGGAAGAGGAAGGAGCTTCTAGTGCAGGTAGAGTGCAGTTAAAGTTCCTAATCATGTATGCAGTTTAAAGAAATCATGGTACAGGTCGAAGCAAGCTTCGGGGCAATGGTACAAACAATTTGGTGCATTCATGAAGGAAAGGGTTAAATTCAAGTTCAAGCATTGCTTGGACTTGATCGGTGTGCTCAGTACCTGAGTGCTAAGGGGCAGGTGGAGATGGTAAGACTTGTTTTGTGCATGAGGATCGGCTTCAATGTTCACCAAGGTGGAGATTTGTTAGGTTGTATGGCTTAATAGAAGTAATAAATTTGGTAAACCGGGCCCCTGCATTGTCCATGTTCCACTATGATTAGAAGTATGTCTATTATTGTAGGTCTACTGTGATTAGAAGTAGTGTTTGGGTGTAACAGGGTTTTGGGGCTGATATTATAAATAGAGACTAAGAGTCTCTATGATGTACACCTCTTCTGATTGCATAGTGAATTCTCCCGTCTTTCCCGTAGACGTAGGCCAAAAGCCGAACCACATAAATCTCTGTGTTCTCTTGTGCGTGCTTGATCTCTTCTCATAGGCCCTAGATCACAACATAGTCCATGAGAACCACTATTGGCTCCTGAAATCTATGATGCCAAGATATGACATGGATATTGGAGGGACATATTTTATAAATAAAAAGTGAAGTATGAGATAAGATACACCACAATAAGTTTCTTATTTCGGAGTATCTGGGTACTATAGCCTGAAATAAAGGGCCTCCGGGCTCCCATCACATATGAGGTGAGGGCAGTGCTTAGGACCATTGAAAGGTGGTGAGACCTATCATCCTTATTCCGATTTTGTATTTGGAAGTTGAAACGACCAATTTAGTGTTGTATTAAGCTACATAAGTTCTGCATTATTCTTGCAAGGTAATTTGATTTTTGTTTTTCTGCATACAGAAAAAGAAAGGGGTATTTCATCATTCCAGCTTCCTTGCAGGAGGTGCCACTTTAGCCGCCGGAAGGTTTACTGCAGAGAATGGGAAGCTTAAGGTACTGTATAAGGACATCAAAGGAAAGGCTAATGATTCTGTTATATTTTTGCAGCCTAGAGTAGAATGTTGTTTGTGGATCAAATTGCTCCATGCTGATGTTAGAGTTATTACTTCTGTACATGCAATTTTCTCATGATTATAAAGCATTGATGGGTCACCCCAGTCTATATGTATTTTGGAAGGTAAACTAATATATAATTCTGCAATCATTTTTGCCAGGGCAAGCATTTCTGGCATTTGTCCTTGTTGTCCTAGAGTTAATGATTGTTTATAGTTCTGTTAGACCTACTATCTATGGTGATGTTAAAAAGATCTCTGGATGAAAATTGTAGCATTATGATATAAGCTTGCAGAAATGTGTATATTATAATATATATACCCCCTTCCCTCTAAAAAAGAAAACCCCAACATACCTTTGTATGGTGATGGAGGGCCGGATCATTATCTTAACCATTTGATCAACAGCTCCCAAGTTTTCACCGTTGAAAATGAGTACACAATTGATCCAATGGCCTAGTCCATTCGGCACCAATTTTATGGTCCACTCGGATGCATCAGAGGATTTCTTTTATATATATATATACATAGACATGTATGTATGTATATGTATGGGGAGGTAGTCCTGTAAGAACCGTCCTTACGGTCCGCACCATTCGGAACGCCCACTAGGGCCCACCTCATGACCAATCCAAATTGACCACTCATTTATAACACCCTTATAGTCACTAAATCCCATGAATTTGCATGGATTTGGATGAACTAGACCGTTGGATTGAAGGTCAATTTTTCTTCTTTGATATAAAGCTATTAAACTTGTGGGCCTTGGATGAAGGGGTTAGAAATATTAGATTGACTTCAAATTTGATATGTAAGTTGGCCCCACTTGGATCTTTCAATCCCCCTTATCCCATGACCAGTAGGGTCTCACGGTGGGCCCCAATAGGCGGTCCGCACCGTAAACCGTAAGGACGGTCCTTACAAGACCGCCTCCCGTATGTATATATATATGTATAGGGAGATGCATCTCTCACCTTACTATGAGAGATAAGATGGGGGCCCTCACATCCATATCCAATGCCAACAAATTAAATGTGAGCCGCCCCCCCCCCCCCCCCCCCCCCAAATTTCTCATAGTAAGGTGAGAGCATCTCCCATATGTATATGGAAATGCTCCTATGAGAGTAACTCTCACACTACTATGAGAGTAACCACTAACCACAACTAGCTGAATGCAAAATGAGATTAAATTCCACTTGAATCGAACAACACAACTCCTTTATTTTTTTAGAAAGGAAATGGATCCCCACTTTGAGATGATACCCAAGAAAATAGCATTTGAAGAATCACTTTACACGATTACCTCGATCTGATAATAATTCTCATATAAGCAAATACCCTCTAAAACTTCCGCCTTGTTTGAATCTATAATACCAATATGTTTAGAGAACATCAGAACATCATCAACGCTTCTCTACGATTCCAAAGCACACCCCCTACACCTGTAGATGTACACATAAGTGTTGAGCTATCACATCCAAAAACTTCAAGCACGAACGTACATGACACAAATTGCCCTTTCCATGCATATTTTCCATATTAAAATCTCAACTAAAGATTTTCTTGTTGAAGAGATTTCATTAATCCTGCAGTTATCTTATGATACAGATTTTTGTCTGGAACATAATTCTCATCTTTTGGTACAATAATATAATTCTTTCTATTTTAATTGAGTAATTTTGCAAATTTAAAGGATGAACTGGAAGTGGGATGAAGTAGTTCCTCAGTTTTTGAATCTCATACCCAAATTTCTGCTTTGGCGGCAGGCCATCTCGGCATACAGTGGGCATTACCGTCCCACCGAGGAGAACCTCAACGCCTTCTTGTCCTACCTCGAAGAAAATGGAATCAAACTTGATGAAATTGAGGTATGTGATTCATTTTTGCTGTTTTAGTGTGCTATCTCCTACGTGGTTGCTTTTCACAGACGATAATCTGCACGACACATGTCTACATTGACTTCTATCATCTGAGCTTGAACTACTGAAGAAATTCTGGGATCTGGATGTCGAGACTATCCTGATGCCACCCAATCTAAAAGTGTGGGTTGCAATACAATGTTACAGACGATGATCTGATGATCCCATTGTTGATGGGAGATGCCAAAAAATTTCCACAACTGAAGATTCTAGACATCCAATCTTTGGTTTTATTCATTTCATTGTTCTGCTTTATGCTAGTTTCTCTCTTCTTGAGCCTTGGAAACATGATACCATTTTCAATGAATTTCATGACCACAGTAACGAATTTCATCCATGTTAAGAGGGGGCTTGCATCATGGATTTTCTTGACCAAAGAGCTACTAGAGATTCTCTTCATTTTGGGATTTTCCCTCAGTTTAGTGGTTGTCCTTGTAATCTTTCCCATTACTGTGTCCATTTTCTATTCACATATTAATAGAACAGTTAAAAAAAAAAAAGGTGTATTAACTAGGATATGTGAGCCAACAACATTGGATGGAGTGTTGGGGCTCACATGGGTGGACATTAGTGTGGAGATAATGGGGACCATAGTCAAATCGGTACTCCCATGTGCAACACCATGTGTTATGACAGGTGTATATTTAAAGATCTATTGTTATTGATTAGATTAGATTGATTGGGTTGACTCCTGTATTTGGCCATGGGACCACTGATTTGGCTGTGGTCCCCACTATCTCTACAATCAGGGTCTGCATTTTGGAGCGCATGGCAAAGAACACTGATGCACACATTCATCTTTCTTTATACAAAGGGGACATAGGGCCTTCAGCAAATTATTTGGTTGCTTTTGTACATGGTGCAACCCATTAGATCAATGATTGGATCCTTGAACCTATGGAACTACGAAGGAAGGAGCATATCACACACTTCGAACCTTTAATTCTGTTTCTGATGGTCTGTGTTGCTATGTTGATATAGATACCTTCATCTTCAAATGAAGACTACTATGAAGATAGCAACACTGTTAAGGATGAAAATGTGAATGAAGCCCTAGCAGTTTCAGGAACATCCCATCATCAAATCCCAGGTGAAATGACAAAAGATGTATGCCCGGAACAATCTCAAGAAGATACCCAAGAAGAGACACGTCGAGTTGATGGAATCAGAATCAAAGGCAACTACAAAAGGACTTTATCTGGTGGTCTTCAAAGCCCAAGAGCAGATGTGCCCCCAAAATCTGTGCTGCAAAGGATCAATTCAAAGAAGGCGACAAGTTCGTACCAGTTGGGGCATCAACTTTCTTCAAAGTGGTCAACTGGTGCCGGTCCAAGAATTGGGTGTGTTAAAGACTATCCTCTGGAGGTGAGGGTACAGGCACTGGAGTTTGTGAATCTCTCACCAAGGGTACCACCCACGCCTTCTTCTTGGAAATCCTGTCCGATTCCCGTAAGTTAGATGTCAGCTGTCTAACTGATGCAATAGATGATGTCTAGGGAAACATATTACTCGACCTGCCTTAAGTTCTCAGGATGCTTTTGATACAGTGTAAATTCCATCTCTCTTCTTTTCTCTTTTATCTTTGCCTTTTTGAATGTGGTTGGTTCTTTTTGTTTCTCGCTGAATTAAAAGGGGTGCATTTAGCTCGCCACCAGGTCATAATAGCAGATATGGAGTCCTTTTTGGCTTAGAATTTTGCTTCATGAACACTTGGGGCGGTAGGATTTCAAACTTAAAACCCAAAATGCAGCTCTCCTGCCTCAAATTAGAGACTAAAGCAGGGCATGGAAATATGAACACCTGCATTTGTTCAGAAAATACTGTTGTACTCGGCCGTGGGCCATCTAAACTGACCCTAAAGTATGGAATAGTTGAAAAGGGAACATTGGTTGGATTTGTAGAAATCCAGTTCTGATGGTTGGCTTGAAAATAGCTGAAATTGGTTGGATTGTGTTAGAACACAGTTAAAGTCCATTCACCCACCTGAGATGGTGATCATCTGGGAGAAAAATAAGAGTTACAAAGAAAATTCGATATCCTGGGAAATCTTTGATTTCTATCAGTAAATCTTGCTGTTATGATAATGTTTAAATTAAGAAGCAATTTGCTCGCTGACTATACAACTGAACGTTTCCATCATTCAAAACCACCTTGTCTTTATGAAATAGAGTGACATCACGTACGTATGTGCACATCCTGTACCCAGCATCTGAACTGTTTGATTCTTCTCAATTCCAAGAATAATATATTTCCAGCGAATGGAACAACAGGTGCTGCCATGTACTAGGAGGTTAGTTTTCTTCTAGCTTTCACTCTTCCATACAATGTCCCAGCATCACAGCTAAGAAGCGTGGTAGCATGGCACAACCAGAGATTTTTTAAGGTCAAATCCCTCATAATAATATACATTCAGCTGCATCAGTGTTGTCTCACAAAAGGAACTAAACTGTATGATCTGAGCCTTGTGTTTGTGTAAATCATGATTTCCTAATCCTGACCTCTAATTTATGTGCCCAAGAATGTCTTAACAAGGTTTAAACTCCCAAGCGGTTGGCCAAGTGGTCAGGACCACAGTTCCTTCCTCTTCCGCAGCTAAAGGTCCTGGTTTCAATCCCTAGTTCCCTCCTCTTTCGAAACCGAAGGCTGAGTCCACTAGTGCTACCACTTGGGGGCCAAAGGGATTTTATCCGGCTTCTCTCTGGGTCCGGAGGGATTAGTCCAGCCCAAAGGGTTGGAAAACCTCCGTTGGGGACAAAAAAAAAAAACCCGGCTTGGGATTCCATTTCATCCAATAATTGTCATTCTTTGTTGAAAGTTGACCATTGATGTTTATCATGTGTACCTTGCCAATCTGAGTTGGCTCGATCCACACTGATCCAACCCTGACACAGTGATTCCGAGTTTGGGTTAACATTTCCCGCCCGATAACTAAATGCGTCTATTTTTGGGTTGAGGCCACGCATTTTACCACCAGGAATGAATCTAATTCAACCCAACTCGTCAGTGTGGAACCTTCCCAATCTCACTTCCGAGACTGAATCTCGCCTTCTCAGTTAGTTTTGGGTCAGGGTAGACATTTCCAACCCAATTTATAGATGGTTCATTGTTGGTACTTAGTAGGGTTCAAGTTTGGGGCATATTTGTAACATAAGACGTCAGTCTGACCATTTATTTTCAGCCCACTGGCTATAACTACCATTAGGTTGAGAGGTGTTTGCCTAGAGCTTATTTTTGAATACCTTGAGTCTATTGAAATGGCCCCCTACCTTTCAGGCAGCCCTCTCCGAGGCAGTTGTCACTCTGACGGCAGGTAGTCCTTTTTTAAAATTTTTTATACAGCTCTCATTCTACTTCAGGTAGCCCTTTCTTTGACTAAAACCCAAGACGCGGAGGTCCGCTCTGATACCAAATGCTATGGACCTAACCAATACGCTAAAAGCCCCGGGAGGACTGATGGAATGTGCCAAATAAAGTCTTATAACTACTTAGTACCGTAACAATAAGGACCTCCTTGATGATTCATTGTTATCAGTCAATGATCGAAACATTTCAAATCCAAGCGGGCCCTACTAGAGTGGATGTTAAAGGGCCCATTCCTTCGCTTTCTGGGTCCTAGTTCTGCAATAGAGAATTGAGAAATGAACAAAGTATTTTCAGGACATAAAATGCTTCAATTTTCCTAGTTTTCTGGACATAATCAATGGGTTGAGTCTCTTTTACTTTTAAATCAGATTGTCACGACCCAAGGGTGGATGCTATTATTGTATTAAGAGCAGCGTGTTTCAGAATACATGATATGCATTACTTTTTTACAGCTTCCATTCTCATCTAATAGCAAAATAGAATCTTGGTGCTACTGTTACTTAACATTAAAAACTCATCAGCTGCTACACCAAACAAGATTGTTCTACTGGCTGTTGGTCTGGCTGGACCTTCCCTAACACAATTCCTGTGCCTCACAGTTTCCCATTCGTTGTTGGATGGACCATGGCGGGAATCAGTTTTATTCTCATTTTATGGATGGAATTGAGTCTGTTCAATTAAGTGCTGGGTAACTGACACTTCTTAATTAATTAAAAGAAGATTACAAAAAAAGCAAGCAAAGAGGAAGAGACATAATAAAGAATATAAAAGAAAGAGGAAACACAAAAAGAGAAAAGAGCAACCAGGTACATGAGCATTGTACCCCAATCGAAGCAAACTACAAGATAATACCCTCCCAAAGAGACATCCTCTCAATCCCCTATTTAGCTAAAGCATCAGCGAAGTTGTTGGTTGATCTAAGCTCATGGCGGAAGTGAACATTGATTGGGGAAGATAAAGCCCGAATTTCATTAAAGAGGAATTGAAACTTCCATGAGTTGCTCTTCCGATTAGTCACCCAAGCGATCACATTAGAGAAGTCACCTTCCACAATAAGAACGCCATGGAAGTTTCCAGAGAAACAATGAAGTCTTTCCAAAATTGCTAATACCTCTGCTTCATTAGAATCACAAACCCCTGCATGCTTGGAGAACATCCCTTACTATTTCAAAGGACCCCACCAATTCCCGCTGGCCTCGGTTTACCTCTAGCAGGACTGTTGACGTTGAACTTAAGAACACTAAGAGGGGGAGGAGAACAATGAACGAACTTCGTCACCTTAAAATGGCCACATTGCATACAAGCTTCCCAATTGACTAATATGTCATTAAGACTAAAATTCGAAAAATCCTTTCTAACCAAAGCCCAATTTGCAATCATCAAAGAGATCGATGCAACCAACTCTTCTGAAGTAGAGGAGACATTCCTAAAAATTCTATCGTTTCTTTCTTTCCAAATACACTACAGAATAACAAAAGGAATCATCCTCCACAGCGTACGCCCACATCCAACAAATGAACCTCTTGTCCAAGACTCTACCGCATTTGTAATATTCTCCGACCTGCACCAAGCTACCCCACACCTGCCAAAAAAGTGACCGCAAATACCTGCTGCAGCTTCACAGTGTAGAAAAAGGCGGTTCACCGTATCCTCTTTCTTACGACACATCACACAAATGTCGGAGATGCTAGACGTCGTGAGTCCTCTTTTTCTCAAATTATTTGTCGTGAACACCTTTGCTGCAACAACAAGCCAACAGAAGACCTCAACCTGGGGAGGAGCCAGCCCATCCAAACCAAAGAAAAAAGAGGATCTGGAGGTATGGTTCTCCTCTAAGGCCAAATGAAAAGCTCTAGCCGAGAACACTCTGGATAAGGAAAGTTTCCAAATCTGAGAGTCCTTGTAATTCCTGATCAGAAACACATTAGAAAGAAGAGTCAACAACTCCCCATATTTAACCTTCTCTGACAAGTGGAGCCCTCTCCTAAAAGACACAATCCACACAGTCCCACCCTCCCTCACCTCATAACAATCATTGACACCTAACTCCTTATTCAACACCACTCTAAATAACCTAGGAAATAACTCACACAAAGGTCCTACCTTTACCCAATCATCCAACAAAAACCTAAATAAGGATAGAACCAAACCGAAACTTGGAGGTTCGAAACAATCCAGCAGACAGGTTTTCATGAACCCATTTGATGGTAACAAAACATGAAATCTAATTTTAATCAGTAAACTGAGCATAAATCATTTAGGAACAAGACCATTCTTGGTTCAGGCCTGACCGTTCCTGAAATTTTGTGTGTTGTATATATATGTATATATATAGGGTTTTATTCGGATGAGAACTGTTCACACAAACAATATCCGAAGTTGGATGTAGTCCGTTGGATTATGTTGCTAATCCAACGGTGCCTTGACAACCTTTTTAAGAAACAAAAAACAATGGAAGCTTGCCCAAACCACCCATTTCCCCCTCTCCCCAAACGAAAAAAAACCCTTTCTCTCTCCCATATCTTCCCATTCCATCCATGTTTTCCCCAAAATGAAACAGACCACGAGGAAGGGCTTTTCCCCTCTCCATTGTCTCTCTTATTTCTCTTCCTAGAAAGCTCTCTCCGTCTCTCATCTACTTCGGTCGCACGAAAGGAAGCTCAAGCATCATCCTCGTCTTCCTGAGATTAGGTTAGTCTTTTCTCTCCTTGCCCTTTTAGATCCCTTCCTCTCTGGGAATCTGATAGTCATGTTTGGAGTAGTTAAATGAAAATGTTTCCCTCTATCTCAACGAAGATGTCTCTCTCGATCTTTCCCACCAGCTCCACTACAATAACATTCACCGAGCTCGAAACACTGATTGTTGCCTATTATCTCAAGGGCATAAGTTTTGGTGACATTGAAAATCGTGTCCAGATTTTGGGTAAAAAGACTATTTTGCCCTCAAATTGAGAAAAGTTGAGTTTTGGAGTTTTAAACGAGGACGGGTTCAACATGAAAGTTGAAAAGCTAAACAAGACAAGTTAAATGGGATTAAAAACACGATTTAAGAAAATCAAGAATAACCCCCAAGCTCACGTAAATCCGTAATAAGAACCCCCAAAGGGTCCCACAAATCAAGAAGGCTCTCAAAATTCTCCAAAGCTGTTATAAAAGCTATTCTAACCCAATAACTAAATCAAAATCCACTAAACATACTTATAGCTAAGACACAACTTAATTAATACTAATCGAGGTCTCTCGGATCGAGGTCTTACATCCTCCACCCCTTAGGACATTTGGTCCTCCAAATGAAATAAAACTCACCTCCGGTAGTAGGTGCGGGTACTTCTTCTGAGCTTGATTCCGTAATTCCCAAGTTGCTTCTTACGGCCCGTGATTCTCCCAAAGCACTTTGACCAACTGAATAGTGCGTGTCCTCAACTCTTGTTCCTTAGTGTCAATAATCTGCTTAGGTTTCTCAACATACGTAGCATCTTCTCGGATTTCCAACGGCTCATAACGGAGTATATGCAATCTATCGGGGACGTACTTCTTCAACATAGATACATGAAAAACATTGTGTACGCCGGAGAGTTCGGGTGGTAAGGCTAACCTGTAAGTCACGTCACCAATCTTACTCACAATGTCATACGGTCCAATGTATCTCCGAGATAACTTACCTTTCTGCCCAAACCTCAATGTTCCACGAGTAGGTGACACTTTCAAGAAAACCTTATCTCCTTCTTTGAACTATAAGTCCCTTTTGTGAGAATCTGCATAGCTCTTCTGCCTACTCTGAGCCACTTTCAGACATTCTTGGATTAATTTGACCTTGTCACTCGTCTCACTAACAATGGTCGGTCCATGGAAACTGCGAGTGCCAACTTCTTCCGAACAAACAGGTGTCCTACACCTTCTGCCATACAAAGCCTCAAAAGGTGCCATCCCGATACTCGAGTGGAAACTATTGTTGTAAGTAAACTCACACAACGGTAAGGCTTCATCCCACTGAGTTTTGAAATCTAACACACAAGCTCGGAGCATGTCCTCAAGTGTCTGAATTGTCCTCTCTGACTGACCATCGGTCTGTGGGTGATAGGCTGTGCTGAACTGTAACTTCGTACCCATAGACTCATGCAATGTCTTCCAAAATCTCTAGACGAATCTGCTGTCTCTATCAGACATACAACTGTGCCAAAGGTAATATATGCATCTTCTTTCCAGTCTTCATCGGTAGGAAATGAGCTGACTTGGTGAGACGATCCACTATGACCCAAATAGCATCATTGCCCTTGCTAGTCCTCGGCAATCCCGAAATAAACTCCATCGTAATGTGCTCCCATTTCCATTCCAGAATCTCTAATGGTCATAGCAACCCTGGAGTCTTCTGATGTTCTGCCTTGATCAACTGACATGTCATACATCTAGAGACAAATGCTGTGATTTCTCTCTTCATGTTGTTCCACCAAAATCTTCCCTTCAAGTTCTGATACATCTTCGTGCTGCCTGGATGAATAAGATACTTAGTATTGTGAGCTTATGTTATGATATCATTTCTCAAGTCCTCCAAGTTAGGCACACATAGACAGTCTCGGTAGTACAAAACTCCATCCACAGCACGAAAATTCGGACGATCTGCTATATGCTCTGAAATCTTGGCCAACTCTGGATCTTGCAACTGATTCTCTTTGATCTTCTGAATGAAAGAAAGTTTTGACACTGACATGTTTGCTAACATTACACCCTTCCTTAGTGGCTGAAAGTCTACTCCCAATTCTTCTAACTGCAGTACAACATAAGTCCCCCGAAGACTGGCCATGCTAACTGACTTTCTGCTCAAGGCATCTGCAACTACATTCGCTTTCCCCGGGTGATACTTGATTGGAAAATTATAGTCATTGATATATTCCATCCATCTTCTCTGCTTCACGTTCAACTCCTTCTGGGAAAACAAGTATTGTAGACTACGGTGGTCGGAGTGAACCTCAAACTTCTCTCCATATAGATAGTGTCTCCACATCTTCAACGCGAAAACAACTGCTGCCAACTCGAGATTATGTGTTGCATAGTTCTTCTCGTGATCTTTCAATTGTCGGGATCCATATGCAATTGCTTTCCCATCCTGCATCAACACGCATCCAAGACCAATATTGGAAGCATCGGTAAAAATGGTGAAACCGCCGCTCCCGGATGGCAAAGTAAGGACTGGAGCTGTAGTCAATCTCTTCTTCAGCTCTTGGAAACTAGCTTCACACTTGTTTGTCCATACATATGGTGTATTTTTCCTAGTCAACTTTGTCAAAGGTGACGCAATTGACGAAAATTCTTGTACAAACCTCCGATAATATCCTGCTAATCCAAGAAAACTCCTAATCTCTGATGCATTCTTCAGTCTGTCCCAATTCATGACTGCTTCAACCTTGGACAGGTCCACTGACAAGGGAAATTCTATATGCACCACCATTTTCGTTGAATACACCCACTTTTAAGTTTATTTTTAATTACCCAATTGCCCTCTAGTGAAAGGACGAATTAGCCCTTTACCATCAACCTCCTCCTCTCCTGTTCCTTTCGTTCTTTCACAGTGGGGGAGTCGTTTCTCTACTGTTATCTCGTATTCATCCTCTTTTTCTTCTTCATTCTCCCTTTCATTCATTGTTTCGTAACCGTTCCCTCGCACTCATTCATGCCCGTTGATGTTCATCTCTTTCCTCATCATCTTCTTCAACCTTTTAAAAGTATCCTTAAGTCTCATCAGAATCTTCAACCCTTGAAAGTACTCATCTCCCCGGGGCACATTGTCTACTGAAACCAGGCATTTTCAACATGCACAAGCAACTGTCAATCTACCAAGAGGAGGTATATTCTCTAACTCCGTTTCCAGCTCGTCACTCATTTTTTCCGCGATATGCTCGGTATTCCAGAACCGTGCAAAATCACACTACACGGCACATTTTAACCGTGCAATATTTTTTTGCACGGTCACAATAAACCGTGCAAAATAAACTTGCACGGCTATATTAAACCGTGCAAAAAAATAACGTACATCTATAATTTGCCGTGCAGTGTGATTTTGCACGGTCCTACAGAACCGTGCACTAATAAACTAATAATCTTGGGATCATATTTTCAGGAGATCGATTCAACTGGTGCAAGTCAGTGCTCTCTTGATTTTACTAATGTCTTCACCACTGAAATGATATTCAGAAGCCGAGATGATCTAATCCAATGGACACGGGATGTCGGAAAGAAACATGGCTTGGTGATTGTAATTAAAACTTCGGATGCTGGTGGAGATGGTAGGAAACCGAGAATAGTTTTAACCTGTGAGAGAAGTGGTAGTTACAGGGCTTCATCGAAGATATACAAAAAGAAGAATCCTAACAAGGCAACGGGAACGAAGAAGTGTAATTGCCCATTTGCTTTGAAGGGTCGAAAGTTGCCAAGTGACGATGATTGGATGTAGCAGTGGTTTGTGGGATACACAATCATCCAAATGCACAACATCTCGAAGGGCACTCGTTCGCTGGGAGGCTTTCTACGGAAGAGATTAATGTTTTGATTGATATGTCTAAGAGTCTGGTGAAGCCAAGGAACATCCTTCGAACACTGCAGGAGAGGAATGTGCACAATACCACTACGATGAAGAGTATTTACAATGCTCGTCAGAAGTTTAGGGTGACAGAGATGGCCGGTCGATCACAGATGCAGCAACTTTTGATGAATTTGGAGAAGAACAAGTACATTGAGTATCACACTAGCAATGATGATACAGATGCAATCTTAGACTTATTCTGGGCACATCCGTCATCTATTCAGCTATTACGTGCATTTCCAGAAGTCTTGATAATGGATTCCACATACAAGACCAATAGATATCGACTTCCATTGCTTGAGATTGTTGGTGTTACATCTACCCAACTGACATTCTCCGTTGCTTTTGTTTACCTTGATTCAGAGAAGGAGGCCAGTTATAGATGGGCCATGGAGAGGCTTAAGGATGTAATGGATGGATGCATTATGCCACGTGTGATTGTCACAGATAGAGAGTTAGCGCTCATGAATGCAATCAAAGTTGTATATCCGAATGCAGCAAACTTATTATGCAGGTGGCATATATCTAGGAACATCTTGGCAAACTGTAAGAAGTTCTTTGAGACCAACGATAGATGGGATGCTTTTATCTCTTGTTGGAACATGTTGGTACTCTCTCCAACTGAAAGTGATTATATTCAACTTCTAAGTACTTTGGAACGGAATTTTTGCGGGTATCCACATGCTGTTGATTATGTGAAGAACTCGTGGTTGAATAAGCATAAGGAGCAATTCGTGTTTGTTTGGACGGATCGGAATATGCATTTTGGCAACGGCACCACTAACAGGGCTGAGAGTGCACACGCAAAATTAAAGAGACATCTGGGTACATCGAGCTGTAGTTTTGATTCATCCTGGCAGGTTATCCATTCCCTGCTTCAGTTGTTATTTACTGAAATAAAGGCTTCTTTTGAAAAGAGTTTGAACACCGTGCAACATAAATTCAAACTGGCACTGTTCCGTGAATTGAGAGGATTTGTATCAAGGAATGCTTTGGATATAGTATTAAATGAGTCGGTAAGAGCTGCTGATATTAGTTTGGATTCGGATGCATGTGGGTGCGTTGTACGACGGACCCATGGTTTACCATGTGCACATGAAATTGCAGAATATATAAGAGAAGGGTCTCATATACCATTAAGATGTGTACATCAATTTTGACGGAAGCTCAATTTAGATCCCACTAAGATGAACAAAGCCCCTGAGTTGACAACAACTTCTGAGTTCGACTTGATCGATAAGAAATTTCGGGGAAGTGATGAGGCTGGAAAAATTCAACTACTGAAAAAATTGAGAGAAATAGTTAGTCCAGAATGTACAAGTCTGATTGAACCTGACATTAAATTGAATACTCGCGGTCGGTCATCAATGAAGAAAAAGAAGTTGGATCGGTCTACGACTCGTGAGCCGTCTGCATTCGAATACGCAGTAGGGGTGAAAGAGAGTGGATGAGTTATATTAAGTAGTACATCTGTAAAGAAGAAGAGTGAGAAGATTATTGTCCGTCGAACTCGATCATGTACATTTTCGCATTCGCTCCCGCAGCCTTTGGGACCCTACATCCATAATGTTAAGGATGTCGCAGCGGATGGTAATTGTGGATTCAGATCTATAGTAGGCCTTCTAGGCATGGGCGAGGAGAGTTGGAGACAGGTTAGATTGGACTTGAGCACTGAATTGCAGAGGCATCAACATTATTATGCATTGGTCTATGGAGGAGACGACCGGGTTGGAGAGCTGTACTACGCGTTGTCTTACTTCGAAAACAATCCAGGATTCGATCGGTGGATGACAATGCCGGACATGGGTCACTTGATATCTTCGTATTATAAAGTCGTATTGGTCTTGCTTTCATTGCAGCAATGCTTGACTTTCTTGCCTTTGATATCACCCCCGATTCCAACAAGTAATCACAAAATCATCGCCATTGGTTTCGTCAATGGAAACCATTACGTTCAGGTATTCATGAAGCCAGAAGCACCCATGCCTCCTATTGCAACAAATTGGCATAGACACCATCATCCTGATGCAGACGGATGGCAGCTCCCATATGCAAATCGCATCGAGCAATTCAGAGACATTTTGGGAAATAGTGTAGCAACACAAGAGTCGGTTAATCTTGACAGCGATTGATGTAACCATATAAATTATATTATGGAACTCATTTGATGTAACCATATAAATTATATAATGGAACTCATTTTGATGTAACCGTTTGCTTGGCATTTGATGTAACAGTTTGATAGTCATTTTGATGTAACTCAATTTATTTTTTTCTTAATGTGTAAAACATAGTCTGCACGGCAAATATGTAATGGCAAATCAGAATCTGCAAGGCATTCAGCAACTGTGCAATCTTTGATATGCACGGCACATAATTTCCGTGCAGATCATGCTATGCACGGCACATAATAGCCGTGCAGACCATGCAATGCACGGCACATAACGGCCGTGCATAACTGTGCCTGTACTCGAGCCATCTCCCTTGGATGATCTTCGTCCTTCTTAGCCATTTGCTCTTGTAATTTGGCTTGTGTTTCATGTGCTTGTGCTTGTAGTCTAGCCTGGTTTTCATTGGCCTGACATTGCTGGTCTAACATGGCCTGCATCATCTGTTGAAATTGATTCTGCATATTGATATCCTGTGTATCCTCTGTAATAGGCTCTGTGATTTCACAATTACTAGTAACGTGATTATTGCCTGCTGCTCTTTTGCGAGGTGGCATAACACCGTAAAACAAATGGTTAGCACATATAAATTTAAACATAAGGGGCTTACACATTGCTCACATGATCCTATCTAATGAGAGTCTAACGAATCCTCACCACGTCCTTAAGATTTCTAGTTTCTTTTAATTGCCTGAAACATGTCCCGCTCTGATACCAGTCTATCGCGACCCCAGACCGGGTCATGAGCCTAATCCGGGATCCGACGAGTGATGCCGCGCCACGTACATCTCTTTGGCTAATTAGCACACGGAATTAAGAAAATATTTATTCGTGCACGTAATTTCCCACAGGGTTCTGCGGTGAGGATTATCCATACATATCATCCCACATATAAACATATCAAACATATATTCGAGATTGCGGAAGCGTGTAATAAATCATATTAGTGCTATTCCATTCCATAGACAAGACTGATTTATAATTGATATGATAAGATATCAGAATGAGCAATGATCATTAGCATACTTCCCAAAAGTAAAGTTAAATGTATATACAAAAGATCAGTTGATTAGTTGCCCCAAAATAATGGTTAACAAAGACCAATACATAACAAAAGAATAAACCCAAAAGATGTTATCACAAGCTCCAAAAAAGTGTCGTTCTCAAAGCCTGAACGAATGTCTACATGACATCGTTAGCTTGCCACTCTATTACGCGCTGCGGTTCACCGACCGCCTCCTCGGGCTCCTCCTCAATGGCAAGGGGTTCGGGACCTGAGTGCCAAAATAAAAGGATCAGACACGACGGTCTGGCAGGTGGGTGAAAAGATATGACAATAAAACAAAACAATGATACCTTGTAAGAGTGTAGAAAACCTGTGTATAAATAATGAATTTCATAAAAAATAATGCATCATTTATTAAATAACGACATGAGTGGTATAAAGCAATAACGGTACCAAGAATAGAAGACTGTCAAGATGGCAACCACACAAAGCTAAATCCTCTCTCACAAAAGTGATGAGAGCACATACCCTACAGGATCACTGACCTCGGTCACACAAGGTAAGGAGGGACAATGATAAAATACTATAATATACATATATATACTCTGCGGGACCACAATAGCGAACAGGGTAAATACTCTACAGATTCCACACTGCAGCTGACTAACAGGAGGGGAGGGATCTCCAAGTCGGTGGATCAAACCGACAAGGTTGTCCAAGCTTAGTGGTGCCGACTCATAGGTCAAATGCGGGAAGTCAAATCATATGCATAAAAATGAAACAGGGTGCTTATAGGCACAAATACACATTCATATCGGGTCGGACATATACAGGTTAGCAAAAACTAAATACATTTTCCAATACTTTTGGGACAAGTTAAAATCATAAAATATGATGTTTGAAAGGCATAATTAAAAATAGGGTCAAGATAAACATGAATGGATTTCCAATATTCTCCTACCTAAGTGTTGAAGGTCCAAGATTTGAATCAATGTACGTAGGGTCTCGTTTGTCAATTTAATATTAATTTGGTACTCCATAAGAATTAGAGACGACCCGAGACCTTACGCACATTATAAGTCTACAAGACCTTTAACACGATTAGGGTGATGAGGTTAAATCCTCAGTATAGTTCCATATATTTCTCCAAAAGGAACCGGGGAGATAATGCCTATCGGTTAGCTCCTTGGCTGATGTCGGTGAGCCGACAATGCTATGTCGGTTAGCCGGCAGGGTTCTGTCGGTTAGCCGACACTACAGTATCAGAATTTGTGGAAAAATGCAGCTATCTGGAAATGGAGCCGAGAGTCTGTCGGTTGTCTGTCGGTCTCAGCCGACCGCTGACCCACAGAAATTCTGCCTGATTACAGCTTTCTGAAATTGGGACCGAACTGGTGTCGGTCACCTGTCGGTTAGTTGACACCTCTGCATCAGAAAGTTTCAGAAGTTTGCAGCTCTCTGAAAATGGGACCGAGAGCTGTCGGCTCGCTGTCGGTTAGATGTCAGTCAGCCGACAAGCTGGCCGACAGCTGCGAACACAGTATTTTTGAAGCAGATCTTCAGTCCTTCCTTCCTCCAACTTCCCTCATTTCTACACATCAACTCCCTATACTATTTGAGCCAAAGGAACTCCTCCATTCGATCAATCAAACTTCCATTCTTCCATCAAACATCCATAAAATGGATCAAAGCCCTTCATCCCATTCATCTCAACCATAAGAAGAAAAATCATAAAAATCCACATAAAGATCATTTAAGTTTAACACCAATCATAGTAACTTTTCCAGGAAATTAATAAGCAAGAAAACACATTAGTGAGTGCATTTCAAAGTCAATAAAAGACATGATATAAAACAAGGTTTAATAATGAAAAATCAAGAAAAAGCACAATGTGATTTAGCATCAAGTAAATCATTTCATCCACTTGCCTTAGGTCCAAGCTAATGCAAATTAAGCCACTAATCACCTCTCCAAGCTATAAACGCCAAATCTACACAAAAACTCCCAAATCTAAAACCTAACATATCAAAATCAAATCAAGACAAAAGGGAAAACTTCCAATAATGGAAATGGAGCTCCTATAGGACAAGAGGGATACAAATCTAAGAGATAAAGAGGATCACTTACATGGAAGACCTTCAAACAAGCAAGGAGAACTCACTTACATGGAAGACCTTCAAACAAGCAAGGAGAACACAAGGAAAATTCAGAGTTGACGGATAGCTCTAAAAATTGTACCAAAAGAAAGCTCTTGCAAAGGTGAACAACATTAGTGAAGCACTTCTCTTGATTTGGCAAGAGTTTGATGGTGTTAGGAAGAAGGGAGGCAAAGGTGGCTGCTGGAAACTCCTTCTCTTAGAACAGTAATTAGGGTAAGAAGTGGGAAGAGGAAGAAAGGGTTTCCTTTTATACAATAGAGAGGATGGGTCCCACAACTTAAAACATTAGGCGAGCTAAAAACACTCATTTCGGAGGCTCAAATGACTTCGACGAAGAAGACAAAGTTGTTCAACGAAATATCTAGTTTCCAAAAAGTATATATTTGAGTTTTGGTGATATTGAAAATTGTGTCTAGATTTTGGGTAAAAAGACTATTTTGCCCTCAAATTGAGAAAAGTTGAGTTTAGGAGTTTCAAACGAGGACGGGTTCAACATGAAAGTTGAAAAGCTAAATAAGACAAGTTAAATGGGATTAAAAATACGATTTAAGGAAATCAAGAATAACCCCCAAGATCACGCAAATCCGTGATAAAAACCCCCAAAGGGTCCCACAAATCAAGAAGGCTCTCAAAATCCCCCAAAGCTATTCTAACCCAATAACTAAATCAAAATCCACTAAACACACTTATAGCTAAGACATAACTTTATTACTACTAATCGAGGTATCTCGGATCGGGGTCTTACACCTTGCATTTTGGAGTGCAAAGTTTCAAATTTTCCGGGAAAGCCGAAGACTTTGTCGCGTAGAGCTGCCGATTTTCCGTCAGAAGCTGAATCTGGGTCAAACGATGTCAGAATGACCTGAAATTTTGGGTGAAGCCTCCTGAGCAATAAATAAGACCAACCATGGCTTTTGCTTGAGTTTTGAAGCCGTTTGGGGTCCTATTGCCAGTAGACTTGTTTTTGTCGCGATGAAGATGTTGCGGCTTGATGTGCGGTCAACCGATGTCCGATTGACTTGAAATTTGACAAGGAACCTATTGGAGTCATTTTAAGATGATCCATAGGCTCTGTCTTGGAAACCATGGTCTCGGGGAGCTTTGCCGCCGAGAGGCCTGATTTGGCTTCCAAGCGTCAAAGTATGGTCAAATGTTGTCGAAATGACCTGAAACTTGACGTGTAGCGCTTTGTAAGCATTTTGAAGCAGTCCATGTGCTTTTTTTTTTATGAGTGATGGCCTCGGTGGTTCTCACCGCCGAGAGGCTTGATTTAGTTTTTTTAGGGTTGATGGATGGTCAAACGTTGTCGGTTTGACTTGAAACTTGACGTGTAGCCTTTTGGATGTATTTTGATACCATCCATAGGCTATGATCGAAGATTTGGTGTCTCCGATCCCTATGCTTAATCCAATCCCTTCATAGGCAAGGACCTCCCTGATGAGTCATTGTTATCGGTTTAACACTGATCTGAACACTTCCAACTGTTGGTTTTAAACTGTAAAATGTAGATTATACACTGCCATCTCAATTATGTTTCAATCCAATCTTCGTGAACCAGTCATGCTAAGGTAAGTTCTCTACATCGACTTCTTTTTTTCTTGCAGCAGAGGAATTTCATTAAAAATAAACAAGGAAACAAACAAACAAACAACACCACCACCCAACAACTTTTCCCATTTTCAAAAAAAAAAAAAAAAAAGCACCATCCAACAAAAGCACCAATCATTCAAGACTATATCGAGCTCCATGACTACACTGAAAATTGTACGAGTCTCTTCCATAAAGCCAAGTAAAATGGGTTGAGATTTGATTGGACCTTGTACCTTGGAAAATTGTGCGAGCTCTATTTGATTTTTTTTTTCTATTTTAGTATTAAGAATTGTAGAGATCAAATCACCAAATCAATTCAATTTGCTATTACATATATAAAACCCACCAGACCAAATAAAAAAAAAATAAGTAAAAAATATTTAAAAACTTTATGAGCCCATTGAATGATTCACATGATTTAAAAAAGATTTTAAAAATTAAATTGGCATTTTAAATAATAATTATTACTTTTTTATGCTTCCAATAATCACTACTATTTAAAATCAATTGAAGGAGCTCGCATTCTCAACTCGACCACACATTTAATTTAAAAGATTTATTAATTTATTGTTTTATGAAGCAACGTCTAAATTTATGAGTGCTTGATTTGCAATATAGATTGTTTACCTTTTAAACTATTGACTATTGTTGTTTAATTTGAACTGAACATGCATACCCGTGCTCAGCACGGGTTTAAGAGGAGTAATTCAAATACAGGATATGCATTTCTTTTTACAGCTTCCATTCTCATCTAATAACAAAATAGAATTTTGGTGCTACTCCAAACAAGATTGTTTGGTTTCGCTGAGCCTTCCGAAACACAATTCCTGTGCCTCACAGTTTACCATTCGCTGTTGGATGGATCCTGGTGGGAATCAGTTTTATTCTCATTGTATGGATGGAATTGCGTCTGTTCAATTAAGTGCTGTTATTATGAACCAGGATAAAACAAAACTGAAACTGGCAGACAGGTTTTCACGAACCGATGATGGTAACAGAACAGGAAATCTAATTTTTATCAGTACTCTGAGCATAATTCATTCAGTAACAAGACCATTCCTAGTTCACGGCCAGACCGTTCCTGAAAACCTGTATTATCAATATCTCCAAGTTTTCAACAAATTTATCAGGTTAGTGAGGTTGAGAGAGAGCCTCTAGTTTTCCTCAAGATTTATATATGATTAGTTTTCTACAAGAACAATTAGCAATCACCCAAGACCCCAATATAAAGACCTTATCAAGATAAAAACCAATAATATGTACACTGTACAAAGATCTGCTGTACATCTACAAGACTGCCAACTTGAGGTGAGTCTAGATATTTCAATATGATAAGAATTACAACCGTGTTTGAAAGTGTATTCTCGCTAAGCTTCAGCTTGAATCCAGCAAACCAAGGTCTGGAGTTTCCACCTGGGTATCACACCTTCGGTGACTCCAACCAGATTCAGTGCAACTTGTCAGCTCACCTTCCCTCACCCGTGGTCTACTTCCCTCACCTGAGGCCTCCATCACCTCTCCCGAGGTCTACTATTGGCTACCAAAAAAAAAAAAAAGGTAAGATAGCAATTTTGACCTCCGTAATTCTAAAGCATGTCATTATTGCTTGAGCAAATTTTCATCTTTATACACAGAGATTGTCCGTGCTCTCTGATCCCTTCCAATCAAGACTTTGATCATGGTTGCTAAATAGATAAACAGATGAGTGCTCTGTCGCAGGAAATGGGCAGTGAGACGCATAGCTATTAGCAAGGAGAACAGTGTTCTGCAGCATCTGATAGCCTCTGTTTTTCACTTAAGAAAAAGCTTGTGCTGTTTACATGGCCTTCTCTTGGGAAAACATATTGCTTTAGGATTGGTTGGTCTGTCCTTGGTTTGAATTATGCAACTCGGTTATAGGTTTTATTTAACTTCAAGAATCCAAGAAGTGCACTCTTGGAGAAGCTGAAATTTATGATATACAGCTATGTTCAGAAAGACCCGCATTTTTTTCAGGAACTCAGCTGTATCTTCTTTGCACCTGAATGAACCAGCACATCCACATTGCTCAGCCAAATGGGCAGCTTTCACCTGATTGCACCTGAGGCACACTAGGTCTTGTAGATGGTAGAGCCGTTCTCTTTGCCTGATTATCTGAAGGAGTGCATTCTCCATCTCTTCGCGGTTGTATGGCTGGCCACATTGGGGAACAGCACAACGCCACTCACTTGCGAGCAGGGCTGAATCACGGCACAGGTCTAGGTCACGGCAGTCATTGCAGTAGCTGAAAAGACAAGAAGAAAAAAAGCCATGTGTCAAGTAAATAGTCTGAAAGTGGGATGGTTGAAATTCCGGAAAATTGGATGTGCAAGGCTTTAGCTTGAATTTGTAATGTTTAGTAATACCATTCACTCCAACTACGAACTGTACACGTGGGGTGCAAGTGCAACACTAGGTGAAATAAACCATTCACCATAACAAGGCCTTATGGCCGATAGTAGAGACCCCAAGTCTCCCCAATCAAATTATACGTATGCATAATTTCTCATCTTGAATGTGTATTCTTCTGTAATTATTCATTTGATAGGCACTAATGGGTAGCCAGAATCATCCAATAGGGAGCTATATATCACATGCCGGTAGCTCGAACAATCCAATGGGGAGACACATATTGCATCTCCATCCCATTATTGCCCCACCAGTTAAGACGGTTTAGATTACCAAAATGGTGGGCCCCAATTGCATCATTGTTGATTGATAAGAAAACATCAATACATGTATGCAATAAAATGTGTATATCCAAATATATGCCCACTCTAGCAAAATGGACAGAATAACAACACAATCAAACTTAGAATGGAGCAGTTCCATACTGCCCCTGGTTTCAATTTAGGAGTGACTCGCTTATTTTTTTTCTGAAGATAGCCAGGGTCTAGGGTTTAAATACTCAAATGCATTGATCAAGCCTTCAAACAACTCGACTGAATGTTTAGAGACATGAAAATCATATATTATAGCAACTGACTTTTGACCAATAAGAAAAAAGTCATTTCAACTCAACTACCATGAACTAAGTTCTCTCAATAGTCCTGCTTGCACGTAAAGTTGGCAATGACTTCTGAATTCTGGAACCCAGGGAAACAAGAAAAACTCATGTGCATTTCTGAACATTTTTAATGGCACATACTCTCTAACTACAGAGCCTTTCCATCCTAACCTGCAGACCCCTCCAATGACAGTTGATACTTGGATATGCCGAGCATATCCACATTGTGCAGAAACACATACTGGTACATGATACTGCTCCCAATATTTCTAGGGTACAATTTAGCATATCCCATTATACTGAGTTCATTCTTTCATATAGTTCTATTCTTTTCAACATAAAATGTTAGAAAGGAATTCAAATAATGACAACTTCATCAATTTAAAAATCTCAAAGGGGGAAAAACACTAGTTTTTGAATAAAATATGAAATTCCATGTTATGGACAGAATTATGGCTATATATCTGTCCTAGATTTTCAAAAGTGCATAGTATCCCAATTTATCTATATCCAAATCTGTTTATGGGCATCATAGCCCAACACATCTACCAAGACAGGACATGTTAGAAGTAACATATCTAACTGAAAAAGAAATATGCTTATCTGTTTTGTATGTCTGAACTATAGAAGCTCTTTGTAGAAATTATAGGTTCCCGAGCCTTAACAAATGCATTGCTAACTGAGTAACCAAACTCCTGTGTATTATTACCATTGACCAGTGTTTGATGGCATTAATAAAATAAGCCCCAATTTCAGTATCTATATCCATATCCATATCTGTTTATGGGCATCATAGCCCAACACATGATGCAGGCCTTAGGGTTAGGGCTTGCATGGGAAGTGCTAAAAGCACAATGGGTGCCGAAGCACGTGTCCGAAGACACAATAAATCTCTGCAGAGATAATAAACGAGGACGCACCTCAATGGGAAAACCCAATTTCATTAATCAACAACTGATAAATAATTCTCTACAATGCTATATAAATAGGAAAACACAACTTAAGCTCTAAGAAATGTAATATAAATAGGAAACCAAATAAATAAGAAACCTGATCCTAAATACAACTCATCTAATAAAACTATTAACTATAACAATTAAATAAATAGGAAAACTCCTAAATCTACTTGGGCCCCACACATGTGGCCATGAGGTCTACGCTGCATCAACACATCTACCAAGAAAGCACATGTTACTTGACCATTTGTCTTACAGACAAAAAATATGCCTATCTGTTTTGTATTTCTGAACTACAAAATCTCCTTGAAGAAATTATATGTTCCTGAGCCTTAATAAATGCATTGCTAAGTGAGTAACCAAATTCCTGTGTATTGCCGCCATTGACCACTGTTTGATGCCATTGACATAATATGCCTCACTGTGACGATGAGAAAATAACTCCAGTCTCACATTAAAAGATCCTAGTAATTCAAAATGGAACCATGTCGTTTCTAGACCACCAGCTGAATGGTCAGGATCTCATACTATACTGAAATTCATGGGCATCTCAAGCAACAGCTGGGCACATTAGATAAATGGCCGGGATCACACTAATGTGAGTTCCACAAGTATGGAGCTGAAAGCTCAGCAATTTGTTGATTGAGGCTCAGAAAATAAGACGTTATGATTCCTCTGTTAACATGCAGAGGCTCACGATTGACAATTCTACAGCCTAAAAAGCAACACTTGTCAAAGCTGAAGACTCATGTCCAATATATAGACCTGTGGTCACTATACTACCTGAAGAACTAACTTGGAACAGATGATTTTGATTTTCTCCAGATCTTACCAGAGATTCGAAAATTGATGACGAGGGAAGCTCCCAACTGAACTAACAGAAGGAAAGGATTCTTTTTTTTGGATGGACCCCTACAAGCAAATTAGGCCCAACTGACAGGATATGAAAGATGACTCTAATTACCATGTAAATAAAAGTGAAACCTTTGTATGAAACAAGTGATCAATGAGATCAGCTGCAATTTCCCAATTATAGAGTTCAAGATACTATGGACACATATCCTTCTGAAACTATCCATTCGTTAGCAGCTGATACAAGCATCCAATCTAAACTCCTAGGATAATGAGAATAAAATCCATTATTCTAAACCACAGGCCTATACAGCCTGCACGGTCCTACAGCTAGTATGGTACACCACAGGTTCACATATAGTACGCATTCTTCAACTTAGCCACTTATAGAATTTATGATACTGACTAACATTATGAACTTTGAAAAAAAAAAAAAAAAGTGAACCTGTTGCACATCCTTTTACCTGCAAATCACATTTGGGAGGGTGAAGGACATGCAGGGATCTCGAAATTCTGCTTCTGGAGCAAACTCCCTCATGCAGATCAATTTCAATAGATTTTTCCTCATCACCTGTCGTAGAAATTTTGAAAAAAAAATAGTGAAAAATAACATACAAACAACATCATAAGCTTTAAAAAGAAATTGCACATGACAATTCAGTCATTGATTTCATGGATTTGCATTCATTTTATTTAAAGAAGCATAGTAGTTGGCTTTCATAGATTGGATTTTCTTTCTTTTTTTTCCTTTAATTTTTGAGAAATGTTAATATATTAAAGAAAAAAAAAGGCATCACAAATACACAAGAGTGTTCCACAAGTAATAGTACAATCTCAAAATGACCAAATCAAAAAAACAAAGCAATGGAAAAAAAAAATTTACAGTCAACCCCCAGCTTGGCAAAAGCATAAAACAGCAATTTCATATATTAACTTTTGAAGCTCTTTTTTTTTCTCCCATCTCAATAGTGACAATTTCATGATCAAAGAATCTAGAAAGCAGTAGTTGTGAAAACAGTACTGAGAATGTATTAATTTTGTCTATCTTTCTATTGAGATCGTCCATCATTATATAGGTGTTTACATGCCTTTAATTAAGGCTTTAAGAGAGGAAAACAATCTAATTGTATCAATCACTAATCTAAGTTAAGAAAGCAACTAATTACAATAATTGTTATTCTAAGTAAGGAAGGCTACAGCTGTCTCAATATTGACCCAAATCAATTCCACGTGACTACTGATGGACTTTGGGCCTTGGGCCTGTTTAGGCTTTGGGCCTTGGGCCTGTTTAACACCCCCCCTCAAATTGATGCGAGAGAATCAACAAGCATCAATTTGCCAACCAAGAACTGATGGCGTGGTCGTGGAAGACCTTTGGTGAGAATATCAGCAATTTGTAGTTCAGTGGAGACATGTGGAAGGCTGATGACATCACGTTTAAACTCATCACGTATGAAGTGACAATCAACCTCAATGTGTTTAGTGCGTTCATGAAAAATCGGATTTTCAGTAATCCGAATTGCACTTGTATTATCCGCATAGAGGGGGGTAGCTCCATCTGCTGGAAAACCAATGTCAGAGAGCAGACCTCGGAGCCAAAGAATTTCGGAGCATGCAGCAGACATGGCTCGGTACTCAGCCTCGGTAGAGGATTTGGAAACTTTTTCATGTTTCTTGCATTTCCAAGAAATGAGACTATCACCCAAAAACATGCACCATCCTGTCGTCGATCTGCGAGTATCCGGACAACCAGCCCAATCAGCATCTGAATAAGCTTTGAGAGATAGAGGATTGTTGGATGGAAAAAACAACCCACGAGTCGGTGTGCGAATAAGGTACCGAATGATGCGGCGAACAGCAGCCAGATGAAGATGACGAGGAGCAGTCATGAACTGACTCATCAGGTTGACCGCATAGGAGATATCAGGACGAGTGATCGTGAGATAGATCAAGCTGCCAACTAACTGGCGATAGGCAGTAGGATCGGAAAGAAGATCACCCTCCTCGCGACTAAGTTTGACATTCAGTTCGACCGGCGTATCTACAGGAGCGGAAGCAGTAAGACCAGCCAAGGCAATAAGATCAACAGTGTATTTGTGCTGATTGAGAACTATACCTTGAGTCGATTGATGAACTTCAAGACCGAGGAAATAGTGTAGGGGGCCGAGATCCTTCATTTGAAATGTCTCATGAAGAGACGCTTGAAGCTGTTGAATCATTTTGGCATTAGGACCAGTAATAACGATGTCATCAACATAGACAAGGAGAACAGTGATCCCGGATGGAGCATGATGTAAAAACATAGAAGGATCATATGAGCTTGGATGAAAATCCATGCGGAGAAGAGCAGCCTGAAATTTCTCAAACCATGCGCGAGGAGCTTGTTTCAGACCATAGAGGGAGCGACGAAGTTTGGCAACCATACCCTTCCCTGATGAGCATCCCTGAGGAAACCGCATATAAACATCTTCTTTGAGATCACCATGTAGAAAGGCATTTTTGACATCCATTTGATAAAGAGGCCAAGACTGAGATGCAGCAACAGCAAGAATAGTGCGTACGGTGGTCATCTTGGCAACCGGAGCAAAAGTTTCATCATAATCAATGCCATATTCCTGCCGATTTCCAAGAGCGACAAGACGCGCCTTATATCGATCTAAAGTGCCATCAGGTTTTAACTTGAGAGAAAAAACCCACTTACAGCCAATAGGTTTGACACCCACAGGAGATGGGACAATATCCCATGTATGATTTTGCGCTAACGCATCCAATTCATCTTGCATAGCCTTGTTCCAACATGGGTCCTGCACAGCCTGAGAATAGGATTGGGGAATGGAAGAGGAAGACAAAGTGGCCATTAAGGAAGAATGTGAAAACCCATAACGGGCTGGTGGTACCGAAATACGAGTGGAGCGACGCAGTGAAGGATGTCCAGATGGATCAGGTGTCGGTGTTGGACCTGATGTCGGAGGAAGATCAGGAGGGGGATCCCTGGTAGGTGCGCTGTTCCGTCTGTGATACACAAATTTAGGATTAAATCGAACAACTGACGAGTCATCAGAAAAACCAGGTAAAGACACGAAAGAAGAGTCAGGAGGATCAATGTGTTTTTGAAAAAAATATTGTTGTTCAAAGAAAACAACATTCCTAGAGGTACGTAAACGACGAATGTGAGGATCATAACAAAGGAACCCTTTCTGGAAGGGTGCATAACCTAAAAACACACACTGAGCTGATTGTGCCGTTAGTTTTGTCCTCTCAGACGGAGGCAAGTGCACAAAACAAATGGAGCCAAAAACATGAAGATCCTCATAGGATGGAGAGGTCTTGTGCAGTCGGTAATATGGGCTTTGATTCTCAATGGAGGTTGATGGCATACGATTGATAAGATGAGCTGCCGTAGCCAGTGCCTCAACCCAAAAACGGGTAGGAACCGATGATTCAAGAAGAAGGGAACGAGTGACATCAAGGAGATGTCTATTTTTCCTTTCAGCAATTCCATTCTGCTGGGGAGTATAAGGGCAAGTTCTTTGAGAAATAATGCCTTTGTTTTGCAAAAACCGTTGAAAATCTGAAGACACATATTCCCCGCCTGAATCAGATCGCAAAATTTTAATGCTGGTGGAAAATTGATTCTCAACATACGCTAAAAAAATTTTAAAAACATTAAAGACATCAGATTTTGAATGCAAAAAATAGACCCAGGTGAACCGACTGAAATCATCAATAAAAGTCACAAAATATTTATAGTGAGCGTGGGAAAGAACCGGAGCAATTCCCCATACATCACTATGAACTAAATCAAAACACTGAGAGGTGTGTGAAGTGGAATGAGGAAACTGAAGAGTTTTGCTTTTGCCCATTTTACAAGTAGCACAATCAAAAGGCACACAAGAAGATAAACCAATAGATTTATTTAATAAACCAGAATTTAACATAAGGGACAAAGCCTTGGAATTAGGATGTCCGAGTCTATTATGCCACAAGCGGCAACTATCTCTAAGAGAAAAACAAAACACATTATTGTCAAATTGAGTCCTAGAAAATTTAGAAAAATCCAGTGGAAACAAGCGACCACACTTAGGCCCCCTCGCGATCTCCTTTCCCGACATCTGGTCCTGCACAACACAACCAGAAGAAGAAAAAGAGATGTTACAATTATTTTCAACAAGTTGCCCGACTGACAAAAGGTTTGAAGTTAAATTGGGACACAGGTAAACATTTGTCAATGGAATGGGACCAGGGATGTCACCGACAGCAGTGATGGGAACTTGGTCCCCGTTAGCAGTTTGTATTTGAAGATGGCCATTATATTTTTGCACATTTGAGAGTGGGGCACAGGAAGATGTCATATGATTAGACGCCCCAGAATCAAGGAACCAAGTAGAAGATGAAGGTGACTTACCTGAGAGACCAAAAGCAGAGAGGGCATTGATAATCATTTGTTGAACTACTTCAGGAGTGAGAGAGGATGAGGGCCCAGGCGGTAGGGGTGCAGATGTAGGAACAGGCATAACTGAGGAAGCCACATAAGCATGCGGAGTCTGAGACTGTGGAGGCTGATACTGCGGAGCCTGATACTGTGGAGTCTGATACTGTGTCGATGGACGTGGTGGACGGCGGCGACATTCAGAGATGATATGTCCTGACCTTTTACAGTAACTGCAGACTTTTTGTTTACATTGAGATGCAAGATGCCCAAATTTCTGACAACTGTAGCATTGGGTTTTGCTCAAGTCTCGAGGCGGAGGCTGAGAAGTTTGATTTGCCGAGAACGCGACTGAATATGTTTCAGTCTTTTGTTGAGCAATATGAGCCGAGGTCGTAAGCCGCTGTTCTTCGCGTAAGAGTTCATTCAAACAGACATCCAATGAAGGTAAGGGTGTCCGATTCATTAGGGCAGATCGGACACTTTCATATTCATTCCGCAGTTTCATCAAAAATTGATCTCGCTGACTGGAGGCCTGAAGGTCTTGGATTACTGGCAACACATTGTCAGCCACATCCGCATACTTAATACTATCGTATTCCGACCACAGTGTACGAAATCCTGAATAGTAATCTTGAACCGACAAGGTCCCTTGTGTATATTCAGCAATTGCGCATTCAAGGTGAAATTGTCGCGCAGAGTTATCTTGATGATATACTTTCTTCAAATATCCCCACATGGCTTTAGAAGTGGAGTAAGGCTTGAGATTCATTATTAGATGAGGTTCAACGGATCCCAGAATCCATGATTTGATTTTGGCATCTTTAGTATGCCAAGAGGAGATCTTCTTCTCATCCTCAGTGGGTTTAGGGTCCGTGCCAGAAATAAATCCCCACAATTCCTTAGCTTCTAGGTATATTTGAAATTGGAAAGACCAAGCAGGGTAGTTCTTCCCCGTAAATCGGATCAATGTAACTTCAGATTTTTCCATCTCAATAGATATGGGCAAAAAAAATTGAAGTGAACAGCAATAAGGACCAGCAATAGTCAAGAGAAACTGTAGGAAACCCTCTCCAGTGGGTAGAAATCAATGTCCAACCAAGCCAGAACAGAAAACAAAAAAAAAACAGACCAAAAATTGTTCAAAAATAGCTCCAGACGACCTTGATAGTGGCTCAAAATCCACTCTGTGGGCCCCACGAATGGTGCTGGCCAAAGATCAGAGGACAGATCTGAGAAGTTCCTATGTTCTGTCTTCTACTGGAACCAGAACGATCTGATTCTACTAAAAATCCAAGAATCTGGACGGCCTTGATGAAAACAATATGAAGTTTCTTGAAAACTTTGAGAAGGAGAGAAACACCAACCTGGAGGTGTCAAAAAATACTGGAAAAATCAGCAAGAGTCTTAGAAAAACCAGGCGACCAAAACTGTATGGATTTCTGGAAAAGTTGTGATGATCCGGGGTGGGCCACTTTGAAGATGAGGATGCAGCAGGGTGTATCAGGGGCTGAGACAGATCGTTGATCTGTTTTCCTTGCACGAGAGATGTATTCGACTATGATCTTAATGCTTTGTAAGATAGACGAACAGATTTCCTTGAACCATGCTCTGATACCATGACAATTTCATGATCAAAGAATCTAGAAAGCAGTAGTTGTGAAAACAGTACTGAGAATGTATTAATTTTGTCTATCTTTCTATTGAGATCGTCCATCATTATATAGGTGTTTACATGCCTTTAATTAAGGCTTTAAGAGAGGAAAACAATCTAATTGTATCAATCACTAATCTAAGTTAAGAAAGCAACTAATTACAATAATTGTTATTCTAAGTAAGGAAGGCTACAGCTGTCTCAATATTAACCCAAATCAATTCCACGTGACTACTGATGGACTTTGGGCCTTGGGCCTGTTTAGGCTTTGGGCCTTGGGCCTGTTTAACAAATAGCACATGAGTTGGGGAAGATGAAGCACATGAATCTAGAATACCTATCCTTGACAACCTCTTCATGCAAACCTCTGTCAATTATATAAGGGGGAAAAAACCTACCTCTTCATGCATGCAACATGCCTTCACTTAAGAAAAAAAATAGAAAGAAAGATGGAAAAGTTAAGCTTTCCTAGGTCTTAGCAATAAATAAATACGAGAAAAAATTCCTAGCAATTTTCACATTTCAATGGAAGACCACTGATTTGTTTCAGTAATGTGAGATTTACATAACCCCCATTTTAGATATCCAACTAAGGGGTATAACTGTAGTACAAGGGAAAGGTTTAATGGGAAACAGAAAATGCAAGTAGTTAAAGATTATATACAGTATTGTAATCACACATGTATATTTTAAGAAAACATCTGTACACTCCTACAGATAAAAAAAGATCAAATACCAATAAGGAGTTTTTGAACGGCTTAGCAGTTAAGTGGTATCAATGTAATATATATATATATATATATCACTATTCATTACTCAAGTCCCAATACAATCCATCCTCAAGTGAAGGATCATATAATCCCTTCCTGGTGAAAAATATTCAGTTAGAATCATTGCTGACCTACAATAAATAAAGCATTTTCCTCAAGAGAAGCATTTGTTTACAATGCTAAGAAAATTCAGAATAATGAGTTTTACCAGTACATCATGTTGAACATTCTGGTCAAGAGCAAGAACAGCACAGACATGCTTGATGAATTCCAATGCAGCATCTCCCATATGTATATTGGAACCAGCTAACTGAGGGAATCCATGAACTGTAGGTTCACCACTCCCGGCTTTGCTCTTTCCCTTTGTATGGCGAAGTATATCTTCAACAATTCTAAGAAGCTTCTCTGTGAAATAAGAATAAAGCTGCAAAACATGCAATAAATCAACATAAATTCAGGTGATAATTTATTGAAGTTGGAACGGTTATATATAATATTGATTTTAATAAATAACTTCATCTACCTGCTCTTTCAGAAAATTTGTAACATGTGATTCAAAAGTTTCTGCAGCATTGACAGTGATTGACGGAGTGCAGAAGTTACCATCCCTAGTGGCATCTCTTATCGCAGCTTGTTCTTGTGAATATTTCCATGGGACATACATAAATTTGGAGACTATAAGAACGAAATGATCCTGCCCAGAAGCCCATAGAACAGTTGATTATTAAGGATTCAAACACAGGAGCAGATGGCCTAGATTTCATGGATGCTGTGTGTGTGATCAGGCCCTTGAAAATTTGGATTGATACAATTGATCAGATGGCCTATCGATCCATCTCAATCAGGGTCCAGTCAAGAATAAGAGCTCAAATCTAAAATTGAATAGAATAAATAGGCTTAAAATTGGTTTAAGAAAATATGCTGAATTTAATTGGGACCCAAATCAATCCCTTAAGAGCCTATTTAGATAATCTAATCAAACCCAGCTGAGTCCTAACCAGGCCCGTTATGGAAGTCTAGAGCTGGCCAATGTTCAAACCCCCATTTGCTTAGTTCTACAAGCACAAAATGTGGGGCCCACTGTCCGTATGATGTAACACGCCCAATGACTTCCAATGCCCTTGATTATTTGGATTGATATGATCGATCAGATGGCCTACCGACCCATCTCAATCGGGGCCCAGTCAAGAATAAGAGCTCAAATCTAAAATTCGATAGTCTAAATGAGTTTAATATTGGTTTCAAGAAATATACTGAATTTAATTGGGACCCAAATCAATCCCTTAAAGAGTCTATTCAGATAATCTAATCAAACCCAGTTGAGTCCTAACCAGGCCCGTGATGGACATCTAGAGCCGGCCAATGTTCAAACCCCCATTTGATTAGTTCTACAAGTACAAAATGTGGGGCCCACTGTCCTTATGATGTGGCACGCCCAATGACTTCCAATGCAAGCAATATGGTAATTGGAAACTTTTCAAAAAGATATTCTAGATTTATTTTTGAATGGTTACTTGAATTTAAAAAAAAAACTTAATAGGACAACAGAATAAAAGATATTCTAGATTGGGAAAGTTTTATAAAATCTGGGAGGCAAGGATAAAACAATGCAAGTAGAATCAAATCTCACTCAACATGGGGCGTCCAATTCAAAATTTGAATTCCTTTAGAAACTTTCTAATTTTTGTCCTGACTTATGTAAGGACTTCTAATTTAAACTCAATTTGCAGTGATACCTTGAAAGGTAAAACAATTAATGAAGTCAAGTTTTAAAACTTTACATCAATATCAAGCCAAAAAAAAGGATAAAAGAAAAACGAAAATTTGTTTGATACATTTTGTAAACTTCACCTCTATTTTATACACATTTCAAACAACTCAATCCATTTAATTCTTTCAGAATTAGTAAAACTTGAACTTGAGAGTCTTAAAATGTGTTGGGCTGATTTTCTGGGTGTCTTGAGTTTTTATTCCTTGGTATTCTAGTGATTGCTTGCTTCTGAATCTGATGTAGTCTCAGTTTGAAAATCGGACTGTCCAACCAAGCCAAATGACGAACCTTGATTGATCGGAAAGCCCCGAAATGAACTCTACTTGAATCAGCAAATAAGCATAATAAGGAGCAAAGGTTGAAGACAGTTCACCACGAATCCTAATCTTCCACTCGATAGGTCTTCAATTCTTAGGCGAAACACTCAAACCAATGGAGAAAGCCCACATGCTTTGCTTCTGTAATGTTCACTCGCAAAAAGAATCCCTAATCTACTTCTAGTCCTAGCCTTACATTTTGTCCAACTAATAAATATCACTAATTAAAAGTCCTGACTTAACTAATGACTTTATTGATTACTTGGATTCTCACTCCCTGTTTGGAATTCAGAGTATTCTCCCCCGACTTAAATAACCATAAAGTTAATTTTTCAGATGAAAAGAAACAACCTGATATTACAAATATGAAGCCTGATCAATCTGTCACTGCACCACTCTGATTTGTTCACAATAAGTATAACCGCTTTTTCTCAATTGATGTCTTGCCAAAAATGTACATTATGCTTTGTTGGTGGTCATCGCCTATCTGTAAAATCCATATCTATTGTATCCCCATCACTTAGGGGTTGACAAAGCCAATGAGGCACTGACCTGCTAGATTAGGTTTGTCATGATCGCTTATAAAAACATGGATCATAAGGTTGATGAAAAAGAAAAGGTTAAGAGGCTTCGTGAATGTGTTGAAGATTGGAAAGAAAAACATTTTCAACTATTAGATTGTACTGATGGTTAGTTTGACCCAAACGAATTTCATCTATGAAAGTCGATGTTTAAAAATTATTTATAGCTGTCAATCCAGGCTCAATCGTGCAGGCCCATTAAGGACTAATTAGTGTATTTTACCATTAGTCAAAACACATGTGTACATACCTTATATATTAGCTAGGATTTTGGATCTAGACAGTGCCGGCCCAAGGGGCAGGCGGGAGAGGCCGCCGCCTTGGGCCCCCAATAATTACAAAATTTTTAGGGCACCATATTATTTTATGTATTTATATATATGCGTAAATATTTAGTCTAATATGTAAATTGAAATGCCCAAATTAATAACACGTGTGTAAATATTTAGCCCAATAAATAAATTAAAAGGCCCAAATTTAAAAAGAATGGATGGTACTTTTCCAAATGCATGGATAGCTTATAGAATTTTGTTGACCATACCGGTTACTGTTGCCTCTGGAGAAAGAAGCTTTTCAAAGTTGAAGTTCATAAAAAATTACGTTCGGTCGACTATGTCACTAGAAAGGTTGAATGGGTTAGCTATGATATCAATTGAAAAAAATATGGTAGAAAAACTTGATTATACAAGTTTGATTAGTGAATTTGCAGCTAAAAATGCGAGAAGATCTTATTTTCAGTAATACTTTTTTGTTTTTTATTTTCTAGGTTTATTAGCCTTGTTTTTTGGAAGAGAATGTTGGTGTGCGAATTGTAGGCGTTTGGCTAAGGTGAGTAGTTTAAGAGAACTACATTGTGCTTGATCCTTGGGATTAAATATAGCCTCCCTCGGTATGCAGGTAGTCCTAAAGTTATCGGGATGCAGCACTTTTTTGTAATAAAAAATATCAATTTTTTTTTAGAAAATTGTAATGAATTAAATTTTTTTTAAATAATCGTATAAGGGCCCCATTTTTAGAGGTCGCCTTGGGCCCCCTAAACGTCGGGACCGGCCCTGGATCTAGATTGTATAACCATGATTTTGGCATGATTAGCTATGGTAAATTAGGGCAATCAGCCCCTTTATAATGAGAGACAGTGGACCCAAGGGAGACACGGCATTCACCATCCCTTTGTTCCTTTGCTATGTTTTAGCCATTGAATGTCAATGACATGGTATCAGAGCTAGGCTCAAGATCTTCTCGTGGTATCAGTATTTGAAGAAGCATTCTTCTCGTGGATTAGTCTCTGCGACTTTTTTCCAATTTCAAATTTACTTCGAAGGAAAAGAACTCTGGGGACACATTGATGGATCTGAACCTAAACCTGAGGAAGATGATAAGAAGATTTTATCTTGTAAGACTAAGGATGCTAAAATCAAAATCTGGTTACTGGGCTTTGTTGAACCACATTTTATCCTCAACCTGAAACCTTGCAAAACCGCCCGTGAAATGTGGGACTATCTTAAAAATATTTATCAACAAGGCAATGCTGCTCGCCAATTTCAATTGGAGCTTGACATCTCTCAATTTACTCAAGCCACTCTGTATATACAGGAATATTACAATGGGTTTCGAAGACTGTGGTTTGAATATGATGAGATCAAGTTTGCCACAGTGTCTAAAGTGTATCTACCCGAACTACTTCCCTTACAGCAAAATAGCCATTAGGACCAGTTTCTCATGAAACTTTGTATGGAGTTTGATCAAATGAGCCGATCTTCTCTTTCCAGTTTATGACTATCTTCAGGAACCTATGATACCCAGATACGGCACGGATAAGACAGGGACACGCCATAGACACGGCTGGGACACGGATTTTACATATAAAAAGTGAAGTATCGGATACGACACGACACGATACGTTGCCCATTTTGAAGCATCCGTGCATCATAGTCAGGAACTTCTAAGGGAAGAACGTCTGGTTACCAAAACTACTCTGGAACAACAGAAATCTGATGAGGTTCCACTTGCTTATGTTGCTACAACCAAACCACCTTCCCGGGACATCAGTAAGGTACAGTGCTATAACTGTCAAGGATACAAATATTGGCCGTAGCGGTGGTCACCGCCACGCTACGGCCGATAGTGGCGCCACCCCCCCCCCCCCCCCCCCCCCCCAAAAAAAAAAAAAAAAAAAAAAAAAAAAGTTTTAGGGTTTTTTCTCATCTCTTTTACCTTTTCTTCCTCTCTTTCTCCACTTTGACTGCTGTGAAACTCCCTTGTGGTCCCAACTCCATTTTTTTCAAGATTTCTTGCTACCAAATCAAGACACTCAACTATTCTAAGGAATCTAAAGACTCTAAACAAGATTCTTCATCAAGGTATGCATTTCTTTGTAAATTTTTTCAACTTTGGAGATTATCTCTCTACCTACTATGAATCACAACATAATGGCATCATTGTCTTGTTTTATTGTAAAATCCATGCTTCCTTTCGATCTTGCATGTATATCTTTTGTTTTTATTTTATATATATTGTTATTTTTATTTTTGGATTTATGTTATTTAAAAAAAAAATCATTACAATGGAATGCCAATCAAATGTATTGAAAAATGCACCTAAATGTTTAGAATATGTTTGGCATAGATCAATCCAACATTTATTTGTCTTTCCTTTTTTTTTAATTTTTATTTTCGGATTTATTTATTTTTTGAAAGAAAAAATGCCTTAACTAATTCATTACCCATTATATTGTTTTGAATAAGGCCCTTAAATGTTATATCTATGTTTGGCATAGATCAATCCAACATATATTTGTCTTTTCCTAATTTTATTTTATTTTCTTATTTTTAGATTTTTTAAATTAAGTAATGAAATACCAATTAAATGTCACGAGAATTATTCCTAAGCATTAGAAATATGTTTCCTCTAACATGTTTTTTTTTTTTTTGTTTTTTTTTTAAATTTTAACATACTACTTGTTCATATTTATAGGTATTCAGTCTTCTATTGTGTATTTGTGTTTGCCAATTGATAACTTAAAATGCCTCATGATATTGATCCCGCATGGAGCTTTGGTGAGGCAGTTGAGAATAACAGGTTAAAAAATCAAATGCAAGTTTTGTGGGAAAGTGACCAATGGGGGCATTACAAGATTCAAGCACCACTTGGGCCACATTTCTAGCAATATTGCTGGCTGTACCGAAGTACCAAGGGAAGTCAGGGAACAAATGAAAGCTTTGGTTGGCCAAAACAAAGCTAGAAAAGTAGAGATAAAAGAAAAGAGGCAGCAATTTGTTCATACTGCCTGTTATGATGTATTTGGGGATAAAGGTTTTGAGGAGGAAGATGCATAGATGGAGGCTGCACGCCGGGAGTCCATCATGAGTCACCAAGAAGAACATGAACGTCGTGCATTTGCTGGAAGCAAATATTATGATGCAGGGTGCTCATCTGCTGTGCCAAGCAGGGGCAAGGGCATTGCGGGGGCCATGCGTAGGGCATTTAGCACCCGGGAACGAGATGTTGATGTAGAAGTTATTTCTACTAGAAGGGCAGTTCCTCCCCCTGTTGATCCTCTAGCATATTGAAAAGAGGGAGCTAAACAACCAAATATATCAAGTGTTATGAAAGGGGCAATAAAGGCTGCAAGAGATAGGTTAGCCAAAGCTACAACAAAATGGCTAATTCACAAGAACATACCACCAACAGCAATAGATTCCCCCTGTTTTCAAACAATTCTTGATGTTGCCGCCGAAGCTGGGCGGGGATTACAGTCGCCCTCTGTTTATGATGTGGGCACTAAATATCTCGAAGAAGAATATAAAGATCAAAAAAGGCATGGGTGGAGACCTTTAGGCCCATGTGGCTACAGAATGGAGTCACCATTATGTGTGATGGGTGGACCAGCGGCACACAAACACAATTAATAAACTTTTTTGGTACAATCAGTTGCTGGGTGTGTCTTTGTGAAGTCCGTGGATGCATCTGAGCAAAGATGGACAGCTAAATATATATACAATCTTATGGATAAGGTTGTAGAGAGTGTGGGAGAGGAGCATACTGTACAGATTGTTACAGATAATGGCGCCAATTTCAAGGCAGCCGGTAAGATGTTGGAGAAGAGGCCTCATCTGTTTTGGACTCCATGTCCAGCACACTTTATAGATCTCATTATGGACGAGATTGGAAGGAAGAAAAAAATTGTTGAAGTTATCAAGGCATGTAGAGGTATTACCAGATTTATTAATGATCATTCATGGCTTTTGAGCTTTGATGAAAAGATTCACAAATAACCATGCCTTGATACGTCCGGGATCAACTAGGTTTGTTACCCATTTCATTGCGATGGAGAGCCTTCTAAGCTTAAGAACAAAGCTGATTCAGATGTTTGCATCAGAAGTATGGCTTCGTTCGAAATGGGGCAATGCAACAAGTGGTCCGGAATTTGAGATCCTAAACTTGATTAAATTTTGGAAGAAAGTGGCTAATTTATTAAAGGTTTATGAGCCTTTAGTTAGAGTGTTGCGGCTTGTAGATGGTGATGACAAGCCAACAATGGGATATATATATATATATGAAGCAATGGATCGGGCTAAGCAAGCTATCATGGAAAATGTTAGTTATTATGATGAATATATAAAGATTATTGATGCCCGGTGGAACGACCAGCTGCACCATCCGTTACATGCTGCAGGTACTCAACAATAATATCACTTATTTGATGCTTTTAAAGCAAGCAATCTCTCTTTGATTGATGTTTAATCATTTTGCATTTCAACTTGTTTTCAATGTAGGTTATTTCCTTAATCCTGAATTCTACTACCCTAATGCCCAACAACACAACGATGCATAGAAACGGAGTTGAGGGTAGGATTAAGGCAAGTGTTGAAGAAATTGTTGGGAGATGATGATCAAATCAAAGCCATCCAAGAGGTGAGTTAGTGATTGAGATTTGAGATGACATATGTATATGCTTGAGATAGGTTCGTTAAACATGTATGGTTTATTGATTTATTCCTAATTTTCACATTGTAGATATCTACATACACACAAAGGAGAGGAGGCTTTGCTGACCCTCTTGTAATAAGGGCAATTGGAAAGTTGCCCCTTGGTATGAACAAAAAATCCAATCACCCAACCTAATAGTCTTTTGTTATTTATCTCTCAATTGATTGGAAGGACTTAAGGAATATCTGATTTTATTTGTTTATTTTGAATTTCAGCTGATTGGTGGATGAATTTTGGAGAGGATACTCCAAATCTAAGGAGAGCGGTTGTTCGCATCCTTAGGCAAGTTCAACTTCATCAAATTGTGAAAGGAATTGGAGCACTTTCTTTTTGATCCACACAAAGTCCAGGAATCAACTTACCATGGAAAAACTCAACAAGCTTGTGTATTGCCATTACAATTTGAAGTTGATAAAAAAATGAGAGAAAGGAAGGCAAGGGATGATCCGAGCTATTGTCCTATTAGTTTGGATCACATATTTAGAGAGGACAATCCCTTGCTCCCATGGATAGCCAAGATAGAGGATCCATTGCTAGATTCAGATCCGGGCTTTCAGGAGGAGGTTAGAGATTTACTTGATGAAGAAATGGATGAGGCAGAGGGTGCCCCACTTGGAGGAGAAGGCACAAGTGCAGAGCCGCACCCACAATCTAAAGGGAATGAACATGCTCATGTTGTGTCATCTTCTGAAAGGACGAGTACCACCGTCTCTTCGACTAGCCATGGTGGAGATGGGGGAGATGGAGTAGGAGACTAGTGGGACAGGTACTGCTAGTGAATACTACCAGCATGATCAAGAAGATGCCATTCCTATAGAGGAGGTACAGGACTTTCCGGAAAGAATCGAAAGAAACCGTGGTTATCAACGGCGTCAGAGAGTCTCACCACCTGCTCCACCTGCTCCTGGAGGTAGTAATGAACAAGGAAATATGGGTGGAGATGTTGGAGGACAACAAGCGGCATCATGGACTGATTCGTGGAACCCTAGTTACAGTGGACAAGGACCCTCACAGTATTTTCCATATGGTCAACTGCAACAAGGAGAAGAACAGTCTTCTGTTTCAGGGTCCTACTCATATGGTGACTATGGCGAAACGCAATATAATAGATATCCACCTCCACCTTCTCCAAGTTCCTATGATGCGGCTGCCTTCTTTGGATTTGTGGATCCCAATGCTCATCAATATCAAATGCAATATGGTGCTAATAGAAATGATAACACTGATGGGGATGAAGATAATCATGCCTTGAATATTGGTAGTCATTCCTTTTGGTGGTGACCAAGGTATTCCTATTTCCTTCAACAATTCTCTACCCTTTGTCATTTGTAAATTGGTGTTGATCACTTCATTCGGTTGAATGAATTTAAACCCTGAACCTTGAGGCTTGAAGTATTGATTGTTCAATGTTCACTAATGACCTAACTCTTAAGTTTTATGCCTTTATTTCATGTTCTAGATTATTTTTTTTATGAGCTTTTCATTACTTTCTAAGTTAGCATGACTAAGAAACATGAATACAGATGAAAAAACTTATCATTATTATTATTTTCTATTTATACAGCGATACAGGACCTCATATATTGAGGGCACCCCTATACCCCCATTTCTTACTTACTTTTGCAAAAGAACCACATTTTCTTTCATTTTACAATTTTTTGAATTTTCTGAAATTTTTTCATATTTTTTTGGCGAGTATTTCAAATCACACTGCTACGCCGCTACATAGCCTCGCTACGCTATGTAGCGCCCACTTCGTAGCGGTTTGGCGGTAGGCGCAACTATTTTCATCCTTTATAACTGCAAAAAAATATGATCATTATACAAATCAATGCAAGGCAAAAATCTGCAAATATTGCAAGGCCATTGGTCACGTTATTGAAGAATGTCGGAAGAAGGGTCGCAATTCTACTTCCCGCAACTATGCGCAGTCAGCCCCTGGTACTTACATAGTGCAGTCAGCTCCTAGTGCTTACACAGTGACCACTCGCACTGTAAAGAAATAGGCCAACAAGTCAAACCGACCTAATGGGTCAGCTCGACCCATGTTCTAGGTCAGCCCCTGTATGAGTTGTCAATAGATTAGATAGATACTAATCTCTTTAGTTAAGGCTATAATCTTGTAATTAGATCCTAGTTACCTTAACATTTCCTGTAATCATGTAATTAGATCCTCTAATCTAGGCAATACTGTGTTATATAAGGACTCATCGTCAATACAAAGATACGTAATTCTCTTGCAAACTCTCTCTCTTGTATGCTTCTAGTTTGTGTTATGGAAACTTTTACATGGTATCAGAGCCCTGATCATCTGTCCATTGAAGCATAAGAGAAGTCCTGTTCGTCTGGGATCAAGCCTGCAACCTGCTATGATCAAAGGTGGCCCACCTGTTGATCACTCTGCATCAGAAATCCTCCCCATCCTGGTCGTCCATTTATCCTGGGAATTCTACATATTTTTTTTTTCAGATTTTTGCTTCATCTGAGGTAGGCCAATCTCTCTGATTTGTACTTCTCTCTTTTGAGCATACAGTTTTCTTCAAGACCGTCTAGTTTCCTGGTTTCTCAAGCTTTCATCAAACTTCCACCTTGAGGAGTTTCGGATTTTTGAGGCAGAGATCACAATGTGATCTGATCATCCCCTTGATCATCCAGTGGGGCCCACTAGGGCTGATCAACCGGATTTCCGGTCCGGCCTAAAATGAAGGACCGGACCGGTCCAAACCGGTCCGGTTGGACCACATAAAGTGGGCCGGATCGATTTCCATTTTTTTTTCCTTTTTTTTTTCGTTTTTTTTTTTTTTTCATTTTCACCTCACATCTAAAAAGTGGGCAAATGTCAAATGAATGAATGATGGGTTTTACAAATGGGTGCTGGGCTCATGCCTCATGGGCTCATTAATATGAAAAAAAAAAATTATTAGTTTAATAAATACGGTCCGGTCCGGTCCAGACCGGACCACAAAATGCCTGGACCGGACCGGACCAGATTTGGACCACTAAGACCGCAAATCCGGTCCGGTTTTGTGGTCTGGTCCGGTCTGCGGTCCGGTTCTGTGCAGCCCTAGGGCCCACAGATCATATCTGTGGCCAGATTCTAGGTTGCCTGGACCATTTTATGGGCTCTTTTCACTCGGCTTGCTTTCTGTAGCTATGATCTATCATCTGATCACTCAGTAATGCCCATCTGTGCGGACATTCAACTCAACTGGACCTCCTGTATTGGAATTTTTTAGATATGGACAGTTTTTGTGGTTGGATTTCAAATCTGGCTTGGTTTCTGGGGCTGATTTCTTCTCTTTTCCATCTGTGAGCACATTGTTTTGTTCCAATGTCTTCTGGTCGACATGTATCGGGTATTACTGTCAAACTTGATGGCTCAAATTATTCATATTGGTCCCATCTCATGCAAAATTTCCTCAAAGGTCAAAAATTGTGGAAGTATCTGTTTTGAGTTTGTGGGCCCCAGTGAATGGTCCAATGATGAATCAGAATCATTGGAGTGATATATCAGCCTTGGGCGACCATGACCTAGAGGGCGGATCTTGGTTTAACCAAGTGGGACCCACTGGATTTTATCAAAAGGTTCAGACGTGAAGTGCTCTTCTACATGTTCTGTGCAGGAAGATAAAAGGCAGTCTATTTATGGAAATAGACTTGGAAACTGTGTTGAAATAAAAATAATTTTTTAAATTAAGTGAATTTAAGTTTTGTGATTAATATTTAGTTAACTATGATTAACTAAATAGACTGTGATTGATTATTATGATGAAAGGTTGTATTACACAGTGTGGGACCACTATATTACTCAATACCAATTATGATGAGAAGTGCGGCAGCAACCAGTGTAGTGTGTATGGGTTGGGTTCACACTACTGTTGTGTAAATTATTAATAATGAATTCTAATTGCTATGTGATTATGAGATATTGTGCACCGGGTCAGACATGGGATGTTGGACTTAGTGTCCGGGCCGTTATAGCGGCTGGTCCTTAATGGACGTGAGGGGCCATTATGATGGCTGGTCCTTAGTGGAAGTGTCTGATGAGACAGGGTCATTGTGACCGGTATACATGTATACGATAAGGCCTTTGAGGCGTGGTGATGTGCATGGGCACGGATTTGTATGTGAAAGAATTTTAATAATATTTGATTATTGAATTAGACTTGCTGAATTACGTGATGTTATATTATATGTGACGTGTGTAATTATGAATATTCATTCACCAGTAGTACTGATGTTGTGTTACCCCTTCAGGTAATCATGCTACGGGTGGGACAGAGCAGAACGATGTTCAGCACGTAGATTTCAACATGCGTGGCTGACAAGAGAGAACGAGAAAAGATAATTTAGTGGATAAGGGGACAGCCCTTGCTTAGGAAATTTATTTAATGTTTTAGTACATTATTGATGCAGACAGAACATATTAAAGTATGAGTATTTATAACTCTTTGATTAATTGAAATTATTATTTGATTTAAATGCCAAATGCTTATGAGAATTATTTGATGAATATATGGTAAATATTACCAAGTTATCACGATCCAGAGATCTGATAGGACCCCAGAATTTAGGTCGTGACAATGCTATGATCCTAAAACCAATAGGTTACGGGTCTCTCGTAATGTCACATTTTTGGAACATATACCTTTCTATACATGACCTACACAATCTCCTTCTCCTGAGCCACCTACGGTCTACCCTCTTGATCCCTTTCCAAATCTGATTCCCTCCGATACCTCTTCTCCTCCACCCCTGCAGGTATATCATCGTCGGCCCAAACCTCCGTCTGCTTCTTCGGAATCTGCAGCACAACCTCCTACTTCTGACCATGGGCCTATCTCCTCTGCTCTAGATGTGCAGGATCCTCCTCCCACTCGAAGGTACCCCTTGCGCACCAAAATTCCTCCATCTCGGTTTGGCTTTGTTTGTACTGATCATTTTTTTCCATCATATAAGTCCTTCCTTGCAGCAATTCATACTTTGATAGAACCACAATCCTATAAGGAGGCCATTACTTATCCACACTGGAGATCTGCCATTGCTGAAGAACTTGCAGCTCTTCAGAAAACTCAAACATGGGACCTTGTTCCTCTTCCCTCCGCGAAACGGGCTATCGGCTGCAAATGGATTTTTAAGATCAAGACCAAATCTGATGGTTCTGTTGATCGTTATAAAGCTCGCTTGGTTGCAAAAGGCTACACATAAGAATATGGGCTAGATTATGAGGAGACCTTTGCTCCGGTTGCTAAGATGACAACTGTCCGTACTTTTATCTATGTTGCCGCTGTTAGACATTGGCCTCTCAACCAGCTTGATGTCAAGAATGCATTTTTGAATGGATTCCTTCATGAAGAAATCTATATGCATCCTCCTCCAGGTGTTGTGAGACCTCCTCATTCTGTGTGTCGTCTTAAACGTGCTTTATATGGACTCAAACAAGCCCCTCGTGCTTGGTTTGAACAGTTTAGCACCAGCATCATCAATTTTGGTTTCTCTCAGAGTGCTCATGACTCCGCTTTCTTCACTCGCTACTCGCGATCTGGATGTGTTTTTCTGTTACTCTATGTTGATGATATGATTATCTTATATGATTCTCTTCCAAACTCTCCTGCGAACTCTCTCTCTTATATGCTTTTAGTTTGTGTTCTGGATACTTTTACATCCACAATATGCACCCTCTGACTTCAGTGGTTCTCTGTAGTATGATTTTTCCTCACAGCCTGGTTCCTCATCGCAATCTGCGTCCCCAGCTCATCTCACTCCCAATATGGTAAATCAAATGATTATGAATGCCTTGGCATCTATGAACATTGCAGGTAATGATTCGTCTCTTTCCAATACGTGGTACTTAGATTCTGATGCAAGAAACCATATGACGTCTTCACCCACAAAATTATAAAATGTCATTCCTTATATTAGTCATCTTACTGTTCAAGCTGCCAATGGAGACCATCTTCCCATCACCTTTGTTGGTGACACCACTGACCCCTTACCATTAACCAATGTTTTAGTGTCTCCTCATCTTGCTACCAATTTGGCTTTTGTGGGTCCAATTGTTGAGAATAATTACAATGTCTCATTTTCTTCTTCTGGTTGTGTTGTGCAAGACCAGGAGTCGAGGGAAGTGATCGCGAAGGGCGCTAAGCATGGCAGACTTTTTTCCCTACCAGTGTCTACATTTATTCAGAATAAATCTTTACATAAGTTGTTTTGTATTTTTCTTCAGAATAATTCTCGGTTGTGGCATAATAGACTTGGTCATCCGAATGCTTCTACGATGTCTATTTTATTTAAATCTGGATTATTTAATAAGCCTATTGATTCTGTTTCTTTTTAATGTGATGCTTGTTAATTAGGAAAAAGTAAAACTTTACCTTTTCCTCACTCTACAACACGGAGCACTGAATGTTTTGACTTAATTCACAGCGATGTTTGGGCCATTGCCCCTAATCTTTCCCATGGTCATTTCAAGTACTTTGTTATGTTCATTGATGACTACAGCAAATTTACTTGCGTTTATTTATTGCATTCTAAGTATGATGTTCTTAATGCATCTTAATGCTATGTTGAAACCCAATTTTCCAAATGCATTAAAACTTTGCGCTCAGATTCAGGGGGGAGTATGTTTCCAATGATTTTCAATCTTTCCTAAAAACTAAAGGTATCATATCTCAACGTACCTGTCTGTAAACTCCACAACAGAATGGAGTCAAGGAATGGAAAAACAGGCATCTCCTTGATGTAACTAGAACACTACTGATTGAATCATCAGTTCCTCCTCGTTTTTGGGTTGAAGCTGAGCCATTGCAGTAACATTTAATAAATTGTCTTCCATCACCTACCATTGCTCAATTAACAATGCATTTTAAACGGTTTGGTCATCATCCCATGTTTGATCACCTTCATACCTTTGGCTGCGTTTGCTTCGTTCATCTACCCCCCACAGAACGAACGAAATTAACCACGCAATCTCGCAGGTGTGCATTTCTGGGTTATGCCACTAATCAAAAAGGTTTTGTTTGTTATAATCCCATTGGTCGTCGCATCAGGGTTTCTCTATTTTCTTTGAAAATCAATATTTTTTCCAAACTCACTTGGATTGTCCTCATCCATCTTCTCCTGTTATCTTACCGGGTTGTTTAGATAAAACAACTGTTACTAGGTTTCATCCTGACTTTGTGAATCACCGATGGAAAAAACCTATCACTGTAGATGACCGTCCTCCTAATCCTCCGCCGGCAAATGGTTCCACACCTGCTCATATCTTGCATTGCTCCTCCAGAACTTCTAGACCACCTGAGCAGTATGGATTTACCCACACTTCTTTCATGACAATCCTATCTTCTCTCTATCCCAAGTTCTTATTTGCAGGCAGTACAACAAGATCGTTGGAACCAGGCCATGAAGGAGGAATTGGATGCATTGGATCGGAATCACACCTAGGACATTGTGGATTGTACTTCAGTAGTTAAACCCATCGGTTGCAAATGGATCTACTCCATCAAACTTAAATCTGATGGCTCCTTGGATAGACACAAAGCTAGACTTGTGGCACTCGGAAACCGACAAGAATATGGCATTGACTACGAGGAGACGTTTGCACCTGTGCCAAAAATGATCATAGTTCGGTTACTTCTCGCCATTGCTGCCTCCAAATCTTGGCCATTATACCAAATGGATGTCAAAAATGCCTTTCTCCATGGGTATTTGAAAGAAGAAGTCTATATGAGGATACCACAGGGAGTCACCTCTCCATCTAAAAAATATGTATGTCGCCTACGAAAATCTCATTATGGTCTAAAGCAAGCTCCTCGAGCATGGTTCGAAACTTTTAGGGATTGCTTATACAAGAGTGGCTTTACTCAAAGCCCTTACTATCTATCTCTCTTTCTGCAAACAACATCTACTGGTGTTACTGTTCTTGTATATGTTGACAATATTATTATCACCGGCATTAATGATGGTATGATCAAATCTATCCAAGCTTCTCTCAAGGATTCTCTCCATATGAAGGATTTGGGTCCCTTGCATTATTTTTTGGGCTTAGAAGTGCATTAATCTCCCAAAGGCCTGTTTCTTAATCAACACAAATACACATAAGATCTTATCGAGCTTGTTGATCTCCATGAATCTTTGCCCGTTGATCTCCATGAATCTTCGCCCATTGATACACCTGTAGACGTCAATTTAAAGTTGAGTAAAGATGATGGCGATCTTCTTCCTGATCCACATACAATCTCACCCTCACTCGACCGGACCTATCCTATGCTGTCAATCTTGTGAGCTAATTCATGACATCTCCTAGACACCTTCATCTTACTGCTGTCAAGCGCATTATCCGGTATCTGTTGGGAACTATCACTCGTGATTTATATTATCCCAAGGATAATCATCTTCAGTTGACCGCTTACGCAGATGCTGACTAGACGGGCTGTCAGGATACAGGATACACGTCGGTCTACTACTGTTTGGTGCATGTACCTCGGAAATTCTCTTATTTCTAGGAAATGCAAGAAACAAGAGCGTGTTTCTAGATCTTCCACAATAGCTGAATATAGGGCAATGTCTTCTGCATATTCTGAAATCTTATGGGTACAGGGACTTCTTTCGAAACTCGAATTTGCATAATCCTCTCTTACTTCATTGCATGCGGGGCTATCAGAATCACTGAAAATCCTGTCTTCCATGAACGCACTAAACATATTGAAGTGGACTGCCACTTTATCCGAGATGAATATAAGCGTGATGTCATTTATTTACCTCATGTCCCTACTGAGCTTCAATTTGCTGATATCTTCACCAAAGGACTTCCTCGGCCTCGACCTCAGTTTCTGGCTTCCAAATTGCTGCTCTATGACTCCACAGCAGGGGTGTGTGTGGGAGGGGGGGTGTCAATCCAGGCCCAATCATGCAAGCCCATTTAGGACTAATTAGTGTATTTTACCATTAGTCAAAACACATGTGTACATACCTTATATATTAGCTAGGATTTTGGATCTAGATTGTCTTACCATAATTTAGGCATGATTAGCTATTTTAAATTAGGGCAATCAGCCCCTTTGACACGACATTCACCATCCCTTTGTTCCTTGGCTGTGTTTTATCCATTGAATGTAGCTTCCTCAAGTTCCTTAAAAAGAAAATGTTAGAAAATCTGGAATGACAAGTGCCCCTACCCACTTTGTTTACGGATGTGAACCTTGCATCTGAAATAAAGTTTTTAGAGAAACCCAATTAAAAAATTTGAAGCACTCTCCGCTCTCAACCCTCTTGGAGGTCTTCTCTTGCCCTTTCATGTTTAGTTTTTAATCGAATTCCATAGAACCCCACAATGTCTTATTGAAAAACTCGATGATCCTTGGATGTCACATTTTCACAGGCTCGAGACCCTCAAAGTTGATGAGATGACCAGAATATTTGATTGTAAGGGCCCTATAAAAGTTTATGGGTTGGCCAAAAGTTTTGCAAAGCCTACAGTGATGGCTGGGACTTGGTTGAGGGCCAATGATCCCTTTGTCAACAATTTGGCCTGTCACGATCAAGTCTTGAGTTGCTGGTCAAGATCATGCATTTTTCTCCTTATCTTTAAACAAATCTTTATCTTCCTCGACTTGGCCATGTGTTAGAACCCCACCTTGATCTTGATTCGAACAGTGTGGTGAATGCCAGCACAAATCAATTCATGTTGATATCTCTATATGCCACTGAATCGGAGCTCAATGTCTCCAACTATGCAAGACCCTAATCACTTGAAGTTCCTCTTCATGCAGAAGGGCTACAACTGCTAAGAGAAGAAACTGATCATGAATGTAACCAACAGGATTTTGCAGGAACCCTTGAATATAGCTGAATCAATTAGGGAGAAAAATCTTTGTTGTCTTGGAGCTTTTGGATTTTTTCCTACTCCAAGAAGCCTCGATATACAACACAAAAATAGAAAAGGAAACCCTAAAAAGAGCCTCTTGAAGGCCTTTGGGAATGGGGGTTTCGAACTTTGAGAAAGAAATAACAACTTTGGCAACGCACACTTGAAAGAGTAGTAAAAAAAGGTAGCGTAAAAAACCCAACCCTAACTCGAGCTTTGATACTAACGTGAGATTTTATGGCTACATCTTGAGACAATTCTTTGATATGTTATTGTGAATATTCAATTGCTATTTATAAAGTACAATCAAAGATGTTAACCCAAACTAGGAAGAACCAATCACTAACAAAAAATCTTAATCACATGATAACTCTTAACCAAAAGTAAACCAAATTGAATCTAATCCTAATTTAGAAAACATAAAATCGACAACAATCCATTGATCCAAAATTACAAATAAATACCTATATGTCAATAATTTCTTTCTTTCACGCATACAACTCATATGAATTCTTGTTACAGTAAATAAAATAGCGAAGCATAGAAAGTCTTAGAAACCAATTTACACATGATGGTTTATGTATAGAATTCTTTTTTCTTAAATGGACTGAGCGGTTTTAGCCTTTTAGGAAGGACAGAAAGAGGAGAGAGGGCCCCGGGGAAGGGACATTGGCCTACCTGTGTTTCCTTAGGTAAATATTCAGCTATATTCCAGCTGGATACAATGTCCACCTGAGGTTCATCCTGTATCTGAGAACATCCACTATTTGCTTTGGCCTGGATCCCACCAAAGTTGTACTGCCGTATAAAAACAAAACATTAGGTGGCTAAATTAAGAATATACAAACAAAAATATGAGAAAACAGACAGCACTTGCAAATTGGAATGTTAAGAGAGATGCTAAAGTCTTACAGGGAGACAGGGAGAATATATATATATATATATAGAGAGAGAGAGAGTTGGTCTGTGATTAAGTCCTCTCCTATTAACAATACAATTTAAGAGCATGGTTTAAGAAACGGTCGTTACCATTTTATAACGGCTGTTATGAAATGGTAACGGCATGTGCTGTTAAAATATTTTAAATATAACAGTCATAATGGTTCCGTTATTAAAAAATGAGAGAATTTCAATATATGGTAATAACAGTTATATCGGGTTTTTTTTTTTTTAACTTTACTTCCCTTTCTTTCATACCCAATCCATCTATGGAGCTTCCTGAGACTGTGCTAGGGCTTCCCAAGCGTATCTTTTCACCAAAACTCAAGTAATTTGTAAGATTTTGGTAGATTTTCATATAAAGGCTTCTTCCCACCTCAAACACAATACCCCTATGGGCACTGAGGAAGTGCAACACAGGAGTTTGACCCTTATTATTATCCTCCAAGAAATGACGAAAAGTATTTGTTATGTATTGATGTTGATAGGGATAAAAAATAGATATACATTATGGACATGTATAATTTTTTCTAGTTTTTTCAATACATTTTTTTTGAATTTTTTCATCTATGTTAAGAAAAGTAGAAAATAACCTACCATTCACGATTCAATTCAATTCAACCCCTTGAATGATTCATGATACGATTCACGATTTGACAACAATGTCGACAACGATTATACTGAGCTAGACAGCCACTTAACTTGGAACAAAGCTGAACCTCTGCCCCTTATCATAAGGTTTGAAGTCTCCTCCCACAAATCCAGGTAAATGTCCATATTCCACTGCTTTAATTAATTAATTCATCTTGATGTAGTAGTAAATGTTACTTGAAAGTCGGAATATGTTGTCAACTTACTTGATGATTGAGCAATTGAGTATTGTACTATTATTACTAGTTTCTTGACTGCAAGTGTTACAGTAATGTTAGTTCAAAATTATGGCTGCATTTTGTAAATTTGTGATATTTCAACTTATGTTAGTATATGCATGTAAATCTATTTAATTCAAAACAAACTTTACTAGTTTCAGAGAAGAAAGCTACCAATATAGGACATTATGACTAGCGGACCGATATTTTGCTTTAAATGGTTTACTAATGGAAAAAAAAACCATAAAAACATTGTTTTTTCAGCATTTTATAATATTTAGAATTTTTTGGTTATTTTTTAGATTTTTTGGGGTAAAAAAAAAAATTTCACACGGATGGACCACGATGAACGCGGACTGCAACATGATGCCGCATCATAATGGTTTTCAAGGTTGACTGCATCCGCGATTTTGAACCATGTTTGCGAGTTCCCCCATATAAAAAACTACTAATATGGTCCTAATTAATATACATAAACCCATCAATATCAGATACTCCCAGTTGTTTTCGCTTAGGGATCATTCGTTTGCGTAAATGATTCACGTGTGTAATGGTTATGCATCATCATATAAGTTTGTGCTACACAAAAATCTTACACCTAAATAGGTGTGAAACTCTCACATCTCCCACTTACAAAAAGGCACCAGTACATGTTTCACATGTTAATGAGGATGTTCAGGCCCATTTATGTATCATTAGTCAAAGCCTCGTGTACATACTAAGTTTGGCTGCTAATTGTTAGGATCTAGATTTGATATGATTACAGCTAATTGTTAGGATCTAGATTTGATATGATTATGTAAATTGATTGTAATTAGGGCCTTCAGCCCCTATTTATATGAAGCTCAGTCGATCCTCAAAGGATACGACAATTCATCACATTCACATTCTGTTTTCCATCTCTCAAATTGACATGGTATCAGAGCTAGTTTTTTAATCATCTGTGATCATCTCCTAGTCATCTTCCAAGCGTTGGAAGCCGAGGTTAACCATCTGTGATCATCTCCTAGTCATCTTCCACACATTGGAAGCCATTGATCTTCTTTGATCATCCCTGATCATATCAGATCAGGAGTGGCCCACAAGTGATTATCATCAGCTGCTGCTGGTTGTCATCTTCCAGGATCTGAAATCCTTTCCGAGCTTCTTATTTTACTCTGATCATCCAGAAGTGGCCCTGATCACATCAGATTCAGACATGGCCCACCTGTGATCATAATCACCATACCAGCAGAATCACCCATCTTGGTCGTCTGGTACTCCTCTATTTTATGATCATTTTCTCAAGATTTATGGCTCATCAGAGGTAGGCCATCTATATTTTTTTGTGATATTTATGTTTTATCAAGAAGATTTCATCACGGCCGTCCAGTATTGTGGATTTTGATCCAATTGGAGTGGGTCTTCTTCCACTAGTGGCGCATTTTTGTTGTCCTTCTATCCTCACTGTCTGATCAGATCTCTGATCTTCATCTGGGGCCCACGTGGAGGTTTTGTCACTCACGACTATGGACGTGTGAAGTTCTGTTCACTGTGTCACTGTTTGGCAAGTGACTGCTTCGTGTGAAGTAGTTCTGTTTACTGTGTGGCTGTTTGGCAAGTGTTGTGCTGCTGTCTGCCTATTGGCTGATTGTTGGCTGGTTGTATACCATTTTTTTTTTGGTGTGACTGATTGTCAATCTCTGTGGGTCCCACGTGGTCATCCAGATCACTTAAATTCTCAGATCTTGGCTTGATTTTTTCCTGCTGGTTGTTACATATGGAGAAATCTGAAATCAACTTAATCAAGTTTAATGGCAAAAATTACCCATCTTGGTCCTTTCAATTGGAACTTTACCTAGAGGGTAAGGAATTATGGGGTCATATCTCTGGAACTGATCCACAACCAACAGAAGATGAGAAGAAAATTGTGTCATGGAACACAAAAGATGCTAAGATCAAATCTTGGATTCTTGGGTCCATGGAACCACAATTTTTCATGAACTTAAAACCATACAAAACTGCCCAAGATATGTGGACCTATCTTCAAAAGGTATATCATCAAGGGAATTCTGCCAGACAGTATCAGTTGGAATTTGAAATAGCAAATTATATGCAAGGGACTTCTTCCATTCAAGAATATTATTCTGGTTTTCAGAATTTGTGGACAGAATTAAATGAAATTAAATATGCCAGTGTTTCCGCACAAGCTCTTCCCGAGTTGCAAGTAATACTAGCAACTAGTCATCGGGATCAATTTCTTATGAAATTAAGGCCTCAATATGAATCGATCAGATCTAATCTTATGAGTAGGGTCCCTTCTCCTTCACTGGATGACTGTCTCAATGAATTACTGCGAGAGGAACAGAGACAATTGACGCATTCTGGTACGCTCCATCAAGCTAGTCAGGGTACCATTGATGTTGCCTATAGTGTACCCACTGCCTTTCAATCACCAACCTCTTCTGTAAGTGTTGGTTATTCTTCCAAGGGGAAACAGCTAAACAGAGATCTGAGTAAAGTACAGTGCTTCAAGTGTCAAACTTTCGGCCATTTTGCAAATCAGTGCAAACAGCGGATCTGCAATTATTGCAAGGCATCTGGACATTCGATCAATGAATGCCGCAAACGTCCTCAAAACAGAAATCCGAAAGCTTACCAGGCGTTCACTACTACTGGCACTATTGATTCATCTACCACATCTTCTTCAGCACCTGCTTCTGCTGCTCCAGTCTCTCCTGAAATGATCCAACAGATGATTCTCCAGGCCTTCGCCACTCTTGGTATATCTGGTAAAAATCAATCTCCCTCTCACTGGTATTTTGATTCTGGTGCCTCCAATCATATGACATCATCCTCCAAAAATTTCTCCACAATTAAACCATATGATGGCCAGATTAAAGTCCATGCTGCTAATGGAACCACTATACCAATTACATCTGTGGGTGATATCTCCCATTCTCTTCCTTTACATGATGTCTTTTGTTCCAAAAATCTTTCTACCAACTTAATTTCTGTTGGTCAATTGGTTGATAATAACTGCAATGTTTGTTTTTCCTCCTCTGGTTGTGTGGTGCAGGATCAGGAGACGGGGAAGGTAATAGTGAAGGGGCCTAAGTGTGGGCGTTTGTTTCCTCTTCACATAGTAACACCGACTCCAGATATGTCCTTGTTTGCTTTATCAGTCGTTTCTAGGAATAATGTGCAGTTGTGGCACAATAGATTAGGCCATCCCAATTCAACCATTTTGTTATCTTTGTTAAATTCTGGTCATATTAATAAAATGAAGTTTTTATCATCAGATGTTGCTATTGATTGCACCACTTGTAAGCTGGGTAAAAGTAAAACTTTGCCTTTTCCTTTACATGTCTCTTCTGCTACCCAAAGTTTTGATTTAATACATAGTGATGTTTGGGGTGTTGCACCAATTATTTCTCATTCACAGTATAAGTACTTCGTAACTTTCATTGATGATTATAGCCGGTTTACATGGATTTATTTTCTACATGCCAAGTCTGAAGTTTTTGATGTGTTTAAAAAACTCTTGAGTTATGTTCAAAATCAATTTTCAACATGTATTAAGGCTCTTCGGACCGACTCAGGAGGGGAATATGTGTCCAAACAATTTCAGGAATTTTTACAAGACAGAGGGATTATATCCCAACGGACTTGTCCCTATACTCCCCAACAAAATGGTGTGGCAGAACGGAAAAATCGTCATCTTCTAGACATGGTCAGATGTTTATTATTAGAATCTTCCGTTCCACCCAGATTTTGGTCAGAAGCTTTAACCACTGCTATTCATATCATCAATCGTCTTCCTTCTCCAAAACTTCAAAACACATCTCCATATTTTCGTCTTTTCAAAACTGAACCACAATACACAAATTTCCACACTTTTGGTTGTGTTTGTTTTGTTCATCTTCCCACACACGAACGATCCAAGTTATCCGCACAATCTGTAAAATGTGCATTTCTTGGTTATGCTTCCCACCAAAAAGGTTTTGTTTGTTATGACCCCACCTCCAAGCGTATTCGCATTTCTAGAAATGTTGTTTTTTTTTAACATCAGTATTTTTTTCAATCTTATCCTGATTCATCTTCAGAAATCTCTTTTTCTAAAGTACCATCCTTTGATGATGAATGTCTTCCTTCGCCTTTGCGATTTCATCCGGACAAGGTGTATACTCGTCGACAAGGACCAGATCCCACTACTTTACCCCATTTGCAAGAACCGATCCCGAATCCTGCTCCAGCATCAACTTCACCTCAACTTGCTATTCGTCGTTCTGCTCGTATATCTCGTCCACCGGATCGATACGGCTTCTCTCATTCTTCATATTTTGCTACTTTATCATCTGTATCCATTCCTACTTCTTATTCACAAGCAGCAAAACAGGAGTGCTGGAGACAGGCTATGGAAGAAGAACTTAGTGCTCTACAGCAGAACCAAACCTGGGTTACTGTTCCCTGTCCAGCTTCGGTAAAACCTATTGGGAGTAAATGGGTTTACTCTGTTAAATTAAAGGCAGATGGTACTTTGGATAGATATAAGGCTAGGCTTGTGGCCCTTGGCAACCGACAGGAATATGGCATTGACTATGAAGAGACTTTTGCGCCTGTTGCAAAAATGACTACTGTTCGCACCATCCTTGCTATAGCTGCATCTCAATCCTGGCCTCTTTTTCAATTTGATGTGAAAAACGCATTCCTTCATGGTGATCTTAAGGAAGAAGTTTACATGCGTTTGCCTCAAGGTTTCACAAATCCATCAGAAAATCAAGTTGCTCTTCTGAAACGATCCTTGTATGGGCTAAAACAAGCACCACGAGCATGGTTTGACAAATTCAAAGATGCTTTACTTAAGCTACAGTTTCAGCAGAGTCCTTATGATCCATCGTTGTTTTTGCATCACGCATCAACAGGAATCACCATCCTTCTTGTCTATGTAGACGATATTATCATCACTGGGACAGATACAGCAACGATTCAAGATCTCCAAGTTTCTCTGCATCAATCTTTTCATATGAAGGATCTGGGCCCTCTACAATATTTCTTGGGATTGGAAGTTCATCACTCCGAGAAAGGGTTGATTTTAAATCAACATAAGTATACCATGGATTTGATTGAATCCGCAGGCCTGTCAAAGTCCACTCTTGTGGATACTCCTGTGGAACTGAATCTCAAACTCCATACTGACAGTGGTGATCCCCTGTCTGATCCGACATATTTTCGTCAACTTGTCGGTAGTCTTATATATTTGACTACTACTCGTCCTGACATCAGTTATGCAGTCAACTTGATGAGTCAGTATATGACCAAGCCTCATCATCTACATTTAGCAGCAGTTCGGCGCATCATTCGTTATCTTCTTGGAACTTCTCACCGAGGCTTGTTTTTTCCTGTTGGCTCTCAGATGACTTTGTCTGCCTATTCTGATGCTGATTGGGCAGGTTGTCCTGATACTCGAAGGTCCACCACAGGCTGGTGCATGTTCTTAGGTGATGCTCTTATTTCATGGAAAGTGAAGAAACAGGACAGAGTGTCCAAATCATCAACCGAGGCAGAATACCGGGCCATGTCTGCTGCATGCTCCGAAATTATATGGCTTCGTGGTCTTCTCGAGGAACTGGGGTTCAACCAAAAATCTTCCACCCCATTACATGCGGATAACACCAGTGCCATTCGGATTACTGAGAATCCAGTATTTCATGAGAGAACTAAACACATCGAGGTGGCTTGTCATTTTATCAGATATGAATATTTACGCAATGTCATTTCACTCCCGTTTATCTCCTCAAGCCTCCAGACTGCTGACATTTTTACTAAAGCACTTCCTCGACCACGTCATCAATTCTTGACTGACAAATTGATGCTTGTTGACTCATCGGCATCAATTTGAGGGGGGGTGTTAATGAGGATGTTCAGGCCCATTTATGTATCATTAGTCAAAGCCTCGTGTACATACTAAGTTTGGCTGCTAATTGTTAGGATCTAGATTTGATATGATTACAGCTAATTGTTAGGATCTAGATTTGATATGATTATGTAAATTGATTGTAATTAGGGCCTTCAGCCCCTATTTATATGAAGCTCAGTCGATCCTCAAAGGATACGACAATTCATCACATTCACATTCTGTTTTCCATCTCTCAAATTGACATCACATTGTGATTGCATTTGGCTATGCAATTGGTTATGGGATCAAACCTCAAGAACCTCTTTTACATGGCTGTTTCGGCAGAAACATAATAGATTTGGCCACTTCGGCCAAGATGAGTATGAGGAGAGCACCTTGCCTTTGTCTTAGTATATTCATTGAGTATTGCCCAAAACAATTTGTGACTGCTTTATGTGGGTGCCACAATGTAGCCAGCTCACATTGGACCATCTCTTCTATGTAGGTACAAAACACAATAGAAAAAAGTTCTTACATTAAATTATTAAACATGAAGCGCTTAGCATCCATACCTTAGTCATACATGTAAGTATATCATTCTATGGTTGAAACTCTAAAAAAGCAAAAAAAAAAAATGTATACACCACTACTATTTGTAATAGGTAAGAAGATCCACATTTCAATACACAACAGTTAAATGAAAGCCAACATGAGCGCACCTGATCCATGAACAATAATGAATGCCAAAAGTTTAAATGTTCAAGCTCGATCCATTCAAAAAGATCCCTACAAAAATTAGCAATGTTACAAGATTTATACAATGCAAAATGAAAAAGAAGGTACTTACACTGGAACCTTGGGTGCTAAGCTACCTTGTTTGTAGAGTTTTCAACAAACAATCACAGTAAGCTTGGGCTGATACCAAATCATACTTTCCAGTGTCTATAATAATCTTTGAAAAGTCCGCAAAGACAATTGTGGCACCTAGCTTACGTAGCTCAGCCAACAGCAGTGCAAAAACCTTTTGCATAACCTGTCCATGTGCATTTTTATAAAACAAGAAAACATAGAATAGTGGGTTAGGCACAAACTGACAGCGAAGGCAAAAGTTATCATGCCTTTTGAGATAATGAAAATTCTGAAAATACTTGCAATGGAAATAAACTCTGCCTACACGCCTGGAATCTCCCCTCTCTCTCTATATATATCGGACACTCAAGCTCCTCCCTCACCTGCAGGGACCTTTCTGATTAAGCGTCGATACAGATTCATTCCTGTAGGGAATGGCCCATTAGGTTTCGATGAAGTATTTCCTGTAATTGCAGGGGCTCGATAGTGAAGGAAACCTTCTTGTAAATGAGCCCTAGAATCTATTTCATGAAGCTCCTATTGACACTTCATAATTTCCCAGTCCCAGTCCCCAATAAAGAAGGATTTTGTCAAACAGAAATTAGCTGTAGAATTGTCAAATCTTGTCATGAGTTATACTCCAAGAACAAATTCTAAGGCTAGAGTAATCTCCAAAAGCAATACACTGCAACAGAGACCAGGTGTAGTACACAAGTGAAGGACTTAGACTAGAGTGTCCCCCAAATGTGGTGCCAATAAAGACACCTGTCTCTTGAGAAAAGAGAAAAAAGGGCAAGGGACACTGCACCTTAATGAGAAGATTTGGATAATAGAAGCAGCCACAAAAGTTACATCTGGCCTCTTTATAATTTGGATACTTCTACAAGGGCAAAACAAAGCAAAAGCTATCATAGCTTGTCTGCAAGAGACTAACTGGAGGTAGGAAGAAAGCTAGGGATCTTAGCCATGGGGTTTAAGTTTTCCACACAAACAAAAAACCAATCAAGAGATAAAGTAGCTATTGTGATTCAAAGGAATCTAGAGATAAAAGTAGCTATTATGGTTCAAAGGAATCTAAAGGTAGTACAAGTCAAGAAAAACATGATCATATAATGGCTAACTTTGGCTCGATAAGATAATCTTAAATGTATTATATGCCTCCAAAAGAATCAAAATAAGTTGTTAAAAGAAATATTGGAAGTTGGTAAAAACATGAAATAGTTTATTTTCCCCCCAAATTCTTTTCCAGCATTTGAACTTGGTATAAGAACTTTCAAATCTACTGGTGGGCCTCATCAATCATGGATGCTGGCCCTCATCTATGCAGAATGATAATCATAAATGAGAAGTGAGAAACTGCTCCTAGTTTAGATAGTACACTGAAGGATTTATGAAGATTTTAGCTTCATTTTTTGTAGAAATTAATAGGATTTTTTTTTCAAGTCCAAGAAGACGCTTGTAATAACCTGGGCCAGGTTGGGCCCAGATTCGTTTGACCCATTGGGCTTTGGGATGGGTTGGATTTCATTGGTTATGTTTGTACCTGATCTCAGCCCATTAGTCCTAGTTATTTGTTAAGTAGTTGAAACAATATCTCCTTGTGAGGAGCATTTGTTTGGTACCCAGGGAAATCTCCGAAGGTTAGAGATTTCACCATATCCCATAACCAGAAATGCTATATCTCCCTTCTTACGAATAATTTCATTTCCCATCCTTGGGTTATAGAAAAAGGAAGAGAAGAGGGTGTAGAAGAACTGATCTTGGGAAGCAACCAAGAAGCATCTCAGAGAAGCAGAAACCAGAGGATCTAGTGGATGCAATACTCGAGGTCTCACATTGATCGAGCCACAGTCTTCTATACGAGGAAGTGAGTAATATTTTCAAGTGCATTTAGAAATAATATCATAGGATTGATTGTGTATTTCATTGATCAGATGTTGCTCTGTGATTTCTACATCAAATTGATAAAGGATTGATAATAGTAAAGTCAGTAATGAAATCCCAATGCAGAGGCTTGATTTCATACCAAATCGTCAGACATAGGGATCTGACGATTTGGGTAGTCTGATCATGGGCCCCACCCGATCCTAAATTTGACTCACAGAGTTGAGGGTAGACATATGACGATGTCAGTAATGGAGGATCTCTTTGGATTGGGTCTTAGCAGTCTTCACCTTCATCCTGGAAATTTCAGATCAGGATTGCAGAAGACTGTAAATTTCGTAGATCAGGTAGTGGGACCCACAGATCCATGTGATCAAGGATCACAGCCATGGATCTGGAAGCCAACACATGGTCGACCATGGTGTAGGTGACCCTTTTTGGAAATGGGTCCCATCTGACCCTTGATCAAACACCTGATGTGAATATGGCGTCATTTTGAGTTGAAATCGTGGATTTCGTGGATCTGTTTGTGGGACCCACTGGAGCACTTGATCAGAGATCAAGGCCAGACATAGGTTAGGACCATGTTGGTCGACCAGGGTGTAGTTGGCCTTTTTAGAATCTGATCCCATCTGACCGTTGATCATTGGATGATCACAATCTGTGGCGTCATTTCTGTGTGTCTGTGACTTTTTCGTGGATGGAGTTGTGGAGCCCACTGGAGCACCGGATCAGACATCAAGGCCAGCCATTTAGTGGGCACCTGTTGGTCGACCAGGGTGGACCAGGTCCTATGATGATCTGTCCATGGTGGGCCCACCTTCTGATCACCCTTTTATCTTGAAGGTGTGACTCTTTAGCAAGCCTGTCATGGTTCTTTTAGTGCTAAAATTCTGGAATATATTGTTGTAGATGAGATCTGTAAGAATCCATGTTGCTGTAGACCTTATCTTTTAATAGACTTGTAGATAAGTGAGTAAAAAGAAAGAAGGAGAAGAAGTTTCTGACGGCAGTGAGTATATTTTACAAAATCACCAAACTAGTGGGACCCACTGATACCCACTGATAAATAATCAGGATCAGCAATTTGATTGGTCCCTGATGGGCAACCCAGATGAACCAGTTCCCATGTGAAATTGATCACTTGGGACCCACCATTTTTCTTTACTCCATACTGCCAAGTGTAAGAATCCTCTTGATATTAATATAAATAGTACAGTGTTAACTTCCCTTTATATATGCTGTGTTGTATACGGTAATGTGGGTTGTGTGGAAATTGTAGACTCACCCATTGTACAGAAATTAACCATTAGTGCCACATAAGCGGGTACTTAAATTTTGAATTTAAGTGGGGCATATAAATAAGCCCGATTATGTGGAACTAATCCTTTATGGAATTAATTGGTGTTTACGATTTATGATAGTTGTATTGTATGATTTGATAAACACAAATGAATCATTGAAAATTTCCAAAAGTTCTCTTTGTTATATGAGACAGTGAACCCTTTTTGGGTATGGAGTGATAAGGTGGACAGGGACTGAATGATATGATTATTGAACCAAGCTCCTAAGAGATAGTTTCGAATAATACATGGAAAGGACTTCCTTATGGGAAGGGATTGAAACTCTGAAACTCTTAAGATAGAGTTCTTTTGAATTATAAGGACCCAAATATGGGAAGACTGAATATACTAAGGGGAAAGAGATGGATATGAAATCCCATTGAATAATAAGAAATGCTTTAGGATAATTGTTAATATTTCATTTCTTCCTCTTATTAGTTTTGTACTGATTTATGTTAGTAAGTGACTTGTGCATTGTAATTATTGCTCACCAGTTTTCTGATAAGTGGTTTGCCCCACTTCAGGTACGGATCATTTGGGAAAACTTGGCAACGAGGGGGATCAGCCATTGGATTTCAACTTGCGTGGCTGATAAGAGAGCGTCAGAAATATTGGATTTGGAATTAGAATTTTTGAGATGAATTTCATTATTTTCAATAATGTGGAACTTGTTTTCTTTCTTTATAAATTAGTGATTTTATTGATTTGAAATATTTAATTGATCTCTCAAATAATTAGAAGCATTGCTCAATTCTTTGGCATATTTGATTTATGTGGTGATTTAACTTTACTTAAGTAATGTTCCGAAATCTGATGAGCTCCAGGTTTCGGGGTGTTACAAAGCTTGATTCACCTGGTGTTTTCTTTAGTTTATATGGACTCAATCAAGTAGATGATGTAATAAATTGATTAATTTCTTTATTTATCAATATATATTCATGCTTTTTCTTCATGAGATGAATGATGTTTTATTACTTATTTGCACATAACCAATACGAATGACATAATGGTTCATGAGATGAAATGGAGTCCATAAGTATACTAGATGTAATACATGTGTATGGATGATATCCACATACAGGAGACATGTATAACAAATCTTATACTTAAATATCTTCACAACCAGTGATGAGACTAGACATCTCATCTGACAAGGTTGCAACATTTTGATCACTATGAGATAGTGTGATTTGTCTCAATCATCAGAATGTAAGATTCTGGATCATAGTGCTGGTACATTGGATGTATTGAAGGACCATGAGAAGCACCTTATGAACACTGTATTTGCTTTAAGGTTTGCTCTCACAATTCCCTAGCAATAGACTCTCAATCCAGAGACATTAATGAACTCAAGTTTCTATCTATTCATTTTCTTTGAGTCACCAATGAGTGAGGCCAATTGTAGGTCAACACCTCGGTGGTTTGGGTAGGTGGTAGTAGAGCTGTGAGAACATTCAATGGTCAAGATGGAAACTATCATGATTATCCCCTTGTGCCAATTAATGGATTTATCATTGGTAAGTGCGCACCTATTCCGATTAAGAGTTAATTGGATAGGTACTGATGATCACTATAATTAATTGGGGCTCAAGGATAATAAGATATGGATCTAATTTGGAGGACAAGTCCAATTGATCCATGAATATAGATGGAGGGGCCTACTTGTGGTAATAGGGAAGTTTAGCGTCTTCTATGTAATTTATTCTTAAGATTGGAGTTCAATTGCATTTATACAGTGGAGTTATTTGCAATTAACTGTGGGCCCGGATTGTACATGAGATGTGGGGTCGCGTGTCCTACTTGGAGCCAGCTTTATAAAGAATCCCTGGTGGTCCCCAAGCTAGCCCAATCAATGAAAATTTACTAATTCTAGTTTAATTCTAAAAGGAAAGGAATTAGAAAGTTACTATTTCTATTTGAAGTGAGACTTCTAATAATGGTAGTAGTAAGTTACTAATTATTAATGGAAGTAGGACTTCTATTTTAATTAGAAAGAAATAGTTGCTAATTGTTGTGGAAGTGAGACTTCTATTTCTATTAGTAACAGAGGAAAGTGCATGTACTATAAATAGGGGAGCCCTTGGACGTCCAGCCCTAATAGTGTGCACGCCCAGCTCTCTCTCTCCCTCTTGTGCAAGTTGTTGCACATCTCTTCTAATTCCCTTCTAGTTTCCTTAGAGCTTCTAGTTGATTTCTCTTGAAGATCCCACCCATCATTTTGAGAACAGAAATCTGATAAGGGACATAGTGTGGAAGACGATTGGGTCTTGGAGATTCTTACTTGACAAGTGAAAGAGCTTCATCATCAAAGAAAGATGCAACTTCTCCATTAGAGCACAACTGAGCTCCCAAGGTATAATATACTTTCTTGTATTTTGTGGATTATTTTATACTGATCTTGTTAATGAGTTTGAGGATTGGATCCCGGATTGGGTTTGTAGCCTTATGGATTATTGATCTCTGCATCAAGTAGGTCAAAAGTTTTTGAAACCTATCCAAGAGGCACACCTATTTGCAACAATTTTAATGACGTGATTCATGTGACAGCAAAGCAGTTTATTTTTAGGATTTTCAATTAAATAGGAACTGCGAATGTCATAAAATGAGTTTAGAGAAGGTTCATGCAATTTGAATTACCTCTGAGAAAGCAGTAACATCCATTGATGAAATTCTCGACCAAGATAGGTTCGTATCGGCTGATACATACCAGTCTCGGCATATACCGTTTCGATAACGGCCCGTGTATGACTTGGAAAGAATTCACCAAATTAGCAGAATTTATCATGCAACAATTCAAAATATCGTCTTGACCGAAATACAAGACGATATTTTCAAAATATCGGCCAACAATATATAAAACCCTTTTTTTCTCATTTCCCCCTCTTATTCTCATTTCTTCCTCCTTCCAAACATATTAGCTGCTACTCTTCTTTCCCAACATCTATTTCATTTCCAAGCCATCAAAAAGTCTTATTTTTTCGTGGATTTCATCCAGGAAAATCATATACAACTCTAACAAGGTGAGTATTTTGACTTTTTGCAATTTTTTTAAAAAGATTTGTTTAGAAATAGCTTAGAAATGAGGATTGCATGCTGTTCTTGTTGTGGATACATTTCATTCTATTTGATTTACACGTTTTGAGGTTAGATCTACTATTTGGGGCTTTGAAATTGGTACTTTTGTTGAAATCTTATGGATTTTTGCAAAATAGTTACTCACTTTGTTTGGAGTAGTTTAAAATGCTTATGGCTTCTTAGTTTGGCATAGATTTATTGCTCGACGAGTAAAAGCTTTAGTTTCTTAAACTTAAATGCCAATAGATAGCTCACAAATCTTAATTATGATTGGATTTCATAGAATTTGTGATATTTCAACTTATTTTAGTATATACATGTAAATATATTTAATTGAAAATAAAAATTACACAATTTCATATAAGATAGCGATTCAGGATGTTATGACTTAGGGGGGCCAATATTTTGGTTTATAGTTATTACTAATTGGGAAAAACATTGTTTTCTAACATTTTACAATATTCTAGATTTTTTGGATAATTTTTTAAAAATATTTGGGATAAAAAAAAAATCACACCGGGACAACCGTGATGGACCGTGAACCACGACTAATAGCAATACCGTATTGGATACTGGGTCAGCCAATACCGTGACCAAAACCGCACTTTTTTAAACCATGGCAACATCCTACTTACATATTGATGGCATGCAGCCTCCTTTTCTGAGTTTGACATGCAGAAGGCTATGAGGCCCAAATGCGGATACAAGTACGGACACGGATACGGGGATAAGGGATACGACTCTACACGTTTGGAAATCTAGGACATGAATGAAATAATCTGTGATAAGATTATAGGAAGAAGAAGAAGACAATATTGGGAGAAAACTTAATCCCACAAAGAGAGGATCGATTGTGTATTTATAGTTACATTATACCCTAATCAAGGGCAATCAGAATAATCAATAAACAATCTCCTAATCTATACAAGGAATAGAATAAATCTCATAATCTATACAAGGAAGTAAATATGAGAAAAATCAGCAGATGATCCCATACGTGGGATCTTATATATAATGCCCTTGATGGGCTGGGCTAGGCCTAGTGGGCCTAAGCCACATTATCTTCTACACTCCCCCTCAAATTGATGTGGTAATGCAGAAAACAGCAATTTGCGAGTGAGGTCATGATGGCGCGGCTTGGGAAGAGCTTTGGTGAAGATATCCGCCAACTGGTTATGAGTAGAGACATGAGGCAAGGTTATCTTATCAGTGACAACATGCTGACGGATAAAGTTACAATCAATCTCAATGTGCTTCGTCCGTTCATGAAAGACTGGATTATTAGCAATTCTAGTAGCACTGGTATTGTCCCCATAAAGAGGTGTAGAACTACTAACAATGACACCAAATTCACAGAGAAGACGGCGGAGCCAGATGATTTCAGCACTTGCGGATGACATTGCCCGATATTCGGCCTCAGCGGAAGACTTGGACACAGTGCTTTGCTTCTTGCACTTCCACGAAATCAGAGAGTCGCCAAGAAACATACACCAGCCAGTGGTAGAGCGCCGAGAATTAGGGCAACCAGCCCAGTCGGCATCTGCATACGCTGATAAGCGCAGAGAGGTATCAGAAGGATAAAATATACCATGAGTAATAGTGCCTTTAACATAGCGAAGTATGCGCAACGCAGCAACAAGGTGTGGTTTGTGAGGATTGCTCACAAATTGGCTAACCGTATGAACGGCATGAGAGATATCAGGTCGAGTCATAGTTAAGTAGAGCAAACTACCAACTATCCGCCTGAAAATGGAGGGATCATCCAGGGGAAGGCCATCCTCCGCACTGAGTTTGCTGTTTAATTCCAACGGCGTATCAAAAGTGTGAGCATCATTAAGTCTTGCTGAGGTGATCAAATCGGTAGCATATTTACGCTGATGGACCCGAATGCCTGAATTGGTACGCGAAATCTCAAACCCCAGAAAGTATGTGAGAGGACCAAGATCCTTCATCCTGAAGTGGCGAGTAAGGTGGTGTTTGAGATCTGTAATGCCGGCAGTATCATTGCCACTGATAATCATATCATCAACATATACTAAGAGAAATGTGTAGCCCTTCGGTGTCCATCGCAGGAAGAGAGAATTATCAGAATGACTTTGACGAAATCCAGCTTGAAGGATTGCGGCACGGAATTTATCGAACCAAGCCCTGGGAGCTTGTTTAAGCCCATAAAGAGCTTTCCGCAATTTGCAAACATGCTGAGGAGGACAAGTATAGCCCGGAGGAGGTTTTAAGTAGACAGTCTCTTTCAAGTCACCATGAAGAAAATCATTTTTGACATCCATTTGCCATAGAGGCCAGTTGCGGGCCGCAGCGACACAAAGAAGAGTACGAACGGTGGTCATTTTAGCCACTGGTGCAAATGTCTCCTCATAGTCAATGCCATACTCCTGCTTGTAACCCTGCGCCACCAATCGGGCTTTGTAGCGATCAAGACTCCCATCAGAGTTAACCTTTATAGAGTAGATCCATTTACTGCCAATCACAGAGGCGCGTTCAGGAGTCGGTACCAAGTCCCATGTGTTGTTTGCTTCAAGAGCAAGCAACTCCTCAGTCATAGCATCCTGCCAGTATGCAATCTTCGAAGCCTGTGAATAAGAGGTGGGAATAGGAGCACTATCCAAAGAAGTGAAAAGAGCAGGAAAGCCATATCTGTCAGGAGCAACAGAAGGTCGACTAGAGCGTCGCAAGGGTATAACACTATCGGTGGAGGAAGTATTAATACCTGAGGGTGTAGGAGGCAGTATTGGGAGATGATCAGGAGAAGGAGGCCCCACAGGAGGAACCTTGTTACGCCGGACATAGACTTTGATAATAGGTGGTGGTGGAGAAGTAGTCAAAGGAAATTGTGGTAGATAAGAGACAGCAACAGGATGTGTATCCAAACGCAAAGAGAAGAAAGGAATGTGTTCTAAGAAGATCACATTACGAGATATTCGCATGCGTTTCTCAGATTGGTCATAACATAGAAATCCCTTGTGTTCAGTACTGTAACCTAGAAAGAGACATTTGGCAGCTTGAGGTGACAACTTAGTGCGTCCTGTAGGTGGAAGATGGACAAAGCATAAACAACCAAAAACACGCAAGTGAGAATATGAAGGAGTATTACCAAAGAGAGCTTCATATGGTGTAGTCTTTCCTAGAACGGAGCTAGGATGACGATTAAGGAGATATACAGCAGTCAGTGCAACATCACACCAAAAGGTGGGAGGAACTAAGGATGCAAGGAGGAGAGAACGGACAGTTTCAAGAATATGTCTGTTCTTCCTCTCCGCAACACCATTTTGCTGTGGAGTATGCGGGCAAGATTTTTGGTGAAGAATTCCTTTATCAGAAAGGAAGGCAGAAAAATCATGGGACATGTATTCTCCACCAGAGTCAGACCTAAGAATTTTTATTTCTTTCTGAAATTGAGTTTGAACCATTTTGTAAAACTTTTGGAAGAAAGAAAAAACTTCAGATTTGAAGCGCATGAAGTAAATCCAAGTGAAACGAGAATGATCATCAATGAATGTCACATAATACTTAAAGCCTGTCCGACTCAAGGTGGGTGCAATTCCCCAAACATCAGTGTGAATAATATCAAAAGATGATAACGCACGAGAACTATGAATAGGAAAAGGCAAGATATGACTCTTACTCAAACAACACGTTTCACACTTAGATTGAAGAAAAGAGGACATTACTTTATTATTAAAAGTGAGTTCTAAACAACCATTTTTAAATAGGGAAAGTAAATACGCATTGTTCACATGACCAAGACGACTATACCACACAGTCCACAATTTATCTAACTGAGGAGAAGAAGAAGAAAAAAGAGAATGATGTCCAATGTCCAGCAGAAATAGTCGACCATGTTTACTCCCCGTTGCGATCACCTTCCCAGTTTGCCGCCCCTGTATGACACAACCAGTGGAAGAAAAGATAATATGGTACCCATCATCAATAAGTTGTCCTACAGAAAGTAAATTGGCTGATAATTTGGGAACAAAGTAGACATTGGGAAGGTGAAGAGACCGGCCAGAGACACCAGATAAAATAATGGTACCAATTCCAGAGATGATTAATTGGTCTCCATTAGCAGTGGTGATTTTTTCTTTTCCAAGGTAAGGGTGAGAGGCTGTAAAGCTACTTTCTACAGAAGTCATGTGGTTCGATGCTCCTGAATTCAGAAACCATGTGGATGGGGTGATGGATGAAGACAGAGATATTGAAGAATGAAAAGCTGGAAATGCTAGAGGAGAGTGAGATTGATATCGAACACCATTAGCATCATAATTGTCCATAGTAGAAAAGAGGCAGGAACAATACTAACAGCAAGGGACAGCAAATATGTAATAGCAGCAAAGACAGCAACAGCAGCAGCAAATATGTGGCGGCAACAAAGAAGGCTAACAGTGGCGGCAGCAAAGAGGGCTAAGAGTGGCAGCAGCAACAGTACTGCCAACAAATCAAAACAGCACTAACGGCACAATTGGTCTGTGGAATATAGCAGATGAACAATGCAGGAGAGATGCGTGGTCCCACAGCTTGCCAGCAGCAAATCGAAACAGCAGCAACTATTGAAAACACAGCCAAAAGGTAGCATAAACAGCAGTAGCAGGTCCAAAACTCAGTGGTAATACTTGTTAGGTGGATGCTGGTAGCCAGAGAGGGAGGAAGGTGCAAACAGCAGTGCACAGTAGCAGCAACAGAGTACAGGGAAGCCTGACGTCCCTATCGTCGGCTGGTGAATCCACACGTGGGCCCCACAGGGTGATCGAATCACAAATCAGGTTTGATCGCTGTAAAGTGGATCAAATGTACTCCCTTCAGGTCCAAATCTGATGAGATTTGGAAAAAGATCCACAAATTTGGACGGTGATGATGAAATCTGTCTGAGAAAACCGTCAGATGAAGAAGAGGTTGAAAACTATCTCAAAGGTGATGGAAAAATTCCTGAAAAATCACTATAATTCCCAGAAAAATGAGTCGACCAACATGGGGATAATTGTTAGTGATGTTGTGATCATCGCTGGTGGGCCAGTAGTGAAACAGAAGCAAAACAGAGAAGAAATGACGAGAACAGCGTCAAACTGACGAGAACACGTCAATGCCGTCACTGTGTCGATCTCCTTGTGAGATCTGAATAGTTGATCGCGGCCCGATCAGGGGTATGGAATGGAAGGACAAGTTATTTTCGCAACTCCAGGCCAAAATTTCACTCAAATCGGATCAAAATCCACAAATTTGAACGGCTGTGATGAAAACTGTCGGACAAAACTGAAATATCACAAAATGAGGTGGATATCCTGCCTCTGATGATCCAAAAATCTTGAAAAAATCTCCATAAATAAGAGAATAACCAGACGAACAATATAGGCTGCTTCCGCTGCGATGATGATGATGATCAAAGGTGGGCCACCTCTGATCAGGGATGATCAGACACTATCAGAGAGAAGTTTTCACTTCAAGAAGAAGAATGATCAATGATAGAAGACAATAGAAGAGGGATTGATCATAACCATAGCTCTGATACCATGAAATAATCTATGATAAGATTATAGGAAGAAGAAGAAGACAATATTGGGAGAAAACTTAATCCCACAAAGAGAGGATCGATTGTGTATTTATAGTTACATTATACCCTAATCAAGGGCAATCAGAATAATCAATAAACAATCTCCTAATCTATACAAGGAATAGAATAAATCTCATAATCTATACAAGGAAGTAAATATGAGAAAAATTAGCAGATGATCCCATACGTGGGATCTTATATACAATGCCCTTGATGGGCTGCCCTAGTGGGCCTAAGCCACATTATCTTCTACAATGAATACAGATACAGGTGTACAAATTTTTCTTTAGATTACTTTTGAATTAATGAAATTATCATTGTTCATGCCCCTTTCTAACATTTTTTATGTTAAGAAAATTTTAAAGAACTACATGAACTAATGGACTTGCTGAGTAGGTTGTGATAAACTTACAACCTAGAAGTATTGGTGCAGCATCGGGTATCAATACAAGTATCGTATGGGTCCAAAACAGATACGTTGGGCTTGTAAAAGTATCCCAGTATCATAGGTAGAAGGATATTTTGGGTTCACTATGGGAAATATTTTGGGTCCTGGGAAGGTCATTCCTTTGGTGCAATGGTAAAAGTCTTGGGTGCCATGCGTGACAACGTAGGTTCGAGACCTATGACCAACTATTTTGTCCAAAATTGTCAAAGGTTAGGTCTGTCTCCAGTCTAGACCCTCCCATGACTGCTTCGGCGGGACCGCACTGTGATGACCTTTTTTTATGGGAAATACAGCCATGTAGACTACGATAGCCTAGAGGGAATATCAACTAAGATTTAATTATCAATCTCATTCCATTTCCAATGAAATGGGTGAAACCTTTCGTTTCAATCACTTATTTGTAACAAAATCACCTCATAAACTTTCTAGTCAAAATTCCGTTCATTTCAATCATTTCAACTTAAATTTTGATGTCTTTGTTTCAAACCAACTAAGAACAAATCCTTCTGCCGTCTACTGTTTTTTCTTTCACTTTTTCCAGACCAAAAGAAACTTAATTAAAACTTTGAGAGGTCATTAATGCTTTTACCCCCAAAACAATCAGAAGGGTTTTACGTGACGTCTTTAGGGTTTAAGGAGAATCGCCACAACTTAAGATAAACTCGTTTGAGATATTTGTACAAGTACAACATAGGCTAACAAGGATGCTAGTGAGGAAAAGTTTTTATATATAGGTTGATGGTCCTTCAAGGAAAAGGGGTAGGTCGAAGAAGACATGGATGGTAGAAGGATGGATCTCAAGATATCCATGGATTTGGTCCAAGATAGACTGGATTGCTGAAATGGAATTCATGAAGCTGACTTCAACATAGTTGGGACAAGGCTTTGCTGAATGCTGGTGATACAACAATGATGCTGATGCCAAGTTTTATTTTATATTCAGTAGGAGCAGCATACCCCTGTTTGACTATGATCTGCTCTAATGAGTACGATCATGGACGGCACATTTACTTATCCTTCTTTTCATTCCATACTAAATAAAAAGAAAGTGAAACTGAAACTGAAACAGGAAAGGTTGCATCTGGACAAACTAAATGGTTAAAGAAATTGTTCTTCCAAAATTTTCTTGTGCTACTAATGAACTTGCTGTAACTACCTTATGTAGAATACGATGAAGAGCTGGCTCATGAAGCTTTGATTGTGGGCTGCAATAATAATAAAAAACATTCAGTTAATGAAGAAAGTAGAAAGCATAATGCATAAATGCACAGATTAGGACCTGCAAATCCATCTATAAAGATGTTGCAATATAGCATCAGCAAAAACATTCCCAGATGTGACTGCATCCTTAATACATCTCTGAATCAATTGCTTCAGGACTCGAAAAGCAGGTGCACAAGAGCTTGCTTCATCAAATCCATTCTGTTCACCAAGAAGCCCAGAATTCCAATCATGGTCAAATCCTAACAAAGCTCCACCTTCCATTTCATTCACTTGGGTGCTCTTCAGAAGAGCGTTTACAGCTAGGTGATGGATCTGCACAAGAACAATACTTAATCTGTTACCATATGTGTATGAATCATCCTGAAAAAGGAAGAGGAAAATAAAAGAAACACTTTTAGAATAAAATGAAAGTAAATTGATAAAATAACCTTTAGCTCAACAGTCACTTTTCTATATGCCCCAGGATAAATGAGAACAGGTTGATGAACCTGTTCAAGCAAAAACCAGCAGTGAGTAGAATAAAGAATAGAACAAAGCAAATATAGTAATGTCCACACTGATGAGTCATGAAATGGGCTATATGTAGCGCAAACATCCAAGTTGATATTGTATAGAAACAAAGAATTAGAAATAAAGCACCTCCATTTAATTACCCATCATGTTACTATACAAAATGATAATAACAATAATCACCTGAGAACAATTCCTATTAGTTTATCGAAAGCTTTCAACAGAAATAAAAAGAAAAAAGGCCATTACCCAGTGTGGGTCCCAAGAATTGCCCACATTGTGTTAATTCAGATGTTCAACCACTGACCCCATCTTGAGATGGAAATTTTCCTAATACTTAAAAGTGAATTCTCTAAATAAAAAATACATGGAACAAGGGTATGAACAAGTTTCGTTACATAAAAAAGGCCATCACCCAGTGCGGGTCCCACCGAAGCAAGTTCCTGGGAGGGTCCAGACAGGAGACAAACCTAAGCTTTGGCAAATTTGCAGAAAGTGGCTGCTCACAGGTCTTGAAGCAGTGTTATAAAGAATGGCACCTGAGACATTTACCATGGCACCAAAGCAATGACCTTGACAGATTTCATTACATGTGATACACATAATCAAGTTAAAAATATATCATAACAATGAGTGCACTTAGGGTGAAAGTCGACCGGAATTATTTAAATACAATTCTCAATAACTAGTAGGTATGGCATTTCAAAAAATAAATAAAATAGCTAGTGGGTTTAGAGTTCAAAACCAAAAGTAAATATGGAGTTCAAGTTTGTTGAAGCGGGATTATTTATCTGTACACTATCAAAATATCTAAATATTTAAATTTTGAGCATTCTGTTGTTTATAGAAGACAGCATGTATGCCAATCAAATCTACTTTGAACAGATAATTACAAGAGTCCACATTTAATAAAGGTAAACCAGAGTTAAGAACTATGTGATTTTTCAGAGTTACAGGGCGACTGAGATTAGGATCTAAGCAATGACTAGGACAAGAATATTTTTTTTTCTGTGTTTCAGTGTATTCCTTCCATTTCTCCTTATTTCGTTTTTTGCAACAAAGGCTCTCTAATTCTGCATTTTTTTTTCTAAAAAAAAAAATATTTAGCCGAAACCTAGATTTTGGCCATTTCGAGCGACATATGGGATTTCGGCATTTTAATGGGGATTGTTCGGTTTTGTCCACCAGCCAAACCAAAATTATCCAGCCAATTCGGCGTACTGCAACTCCAATGAAAATGTGTCTCTAGTTTCTGCAAAATTCAGCAGCTTTGGCCTTCTTGAATGCCACAAAAATCACAGGAGGAAGACCACCACCAGCACATCACAGAATTAGTGAATTCTAGTTTCGATGAAAACCCAAAAATTCTCCACATTCACAAAGCTTCAACAGCTCTTTCCTCAATTTTGAAAATTCAACCAACCAGAGAATGGCTGCAGTTTGCTTTATTCATTGATTTTATATGCACAACAATAGGTTTATGTAATACCTCAGACCCTGTTATATCGGATAGAATATATAAATATATGTATAAATATTTAGTCTTGTGTTCCTTGATTTTTCCAATAATTGAACTTTATATAATTATGTGGGATCAATAACTGTAATGCCCATACAGACATGGACACGGGAAACGGGGATTCGATAGGCCATTTTCAAAAATTAGGACACAGATAAAGGTACGGTATCACCTCAAATACGATATGGACACGGAGACGACACGGATACGGGCACATATATCTAAAAAATATAAAAGATTTCATTCAACTAAGCATCCAAACCCCTTAATTTTACATAGAATAGTAATCAATTACATATATGTAAAAAATATAAAACAAATACTAAGATTTAAAATAAATATAAATTAAAACATTTCTATTATAGTAAAAATTTAACTGGGATTTATATATATTTATACATTATATTGATTTTAAATTAATTAGTATTTTACTGGTAACACATGTTGCATTAAAGAAATTGCAATCAAGTGCTTTTCGATTTTGATAGGGATGGACAGCAATATCAAAAGCAAACAATAAAAGCAAAGAAGGGGCTGGAGGTGGAGAGAGGTAGGAAAAAACAAAAGAAAGAAAGTGACAAGACAGATGGAGTTGTCAACAAAGAGAAGAGTGATAACACTTCCATTGTAAAAAAGCAAAAAAGCTATCAAGAGAGAGAGAGAGAGAGAGAGAGAGAGAGAGAGAGAGAGAGAGAGAGAGAGAGAGCACTTGCATTAAAAAAAGGTAAAAAGGTTATCATGAGAGAGAGAGGAGAGGAACATAAAAAGAGAAAAAGGGAAGAGAATGAGAAAGAGAGAACGAGGGCACTTCTCCCGACCATTGTCATCGGCTCGTCAGATCGTCTACTCGCTGTTGGAGGTCTATTGAGAGCTGATGCTTTCTGATTTGAGAGAAGACTAAGAAGACCAACAAACGTTTCAGAGAATCAATTTGGTTTCATGCCTGAGAGATCAACCATGGAAGCTATCTTTCTCCTGAGGAGGTTAATGGAACAGTATAGAGAAGATCAGAGAGATTTACATATGGTGTTCATTGACTTGGAGAAGGCCTATGACCGGGTTCTTAGGGAGATTCTTTGGAGAGTTCTGAAAAAGAAAAGAGTGTGTGTCGCATATATTGAGGCGATAAAGGATATGTATGATAGAGTCGTGACATCTATAAGGACGACCGGCGGCGAAACTAAGGAGTTTCCTATCACGATTGGTCTACACCAAGGCTCAGCGTTAAGCCCGTACTTGTTTGCCCTAGTTATGGATGAGAATAAAAGACATATCCAGGATGAGGTGCCGTGGTGTATGCTATTTGCAGATGACATTGTTTTAGTAGATGAGACGAGAGAAGGAGTGAATGCTAAACTAGAATTGTGGCAGAAATCATTAGAGACAAAATGGTTTAGGCTAAGTCGATGCAAAACGGAATATATGGAATGCAAGTTTAGTCAAAGTAGGACACCTGGTAACATAGAAGTAAGTTTGGGCACACAAAAGATTGTAGAGAAAGAAAACTTTAGGTACCTTGGATCTATGGTGCAACAGGATGGAGGGATTGATACTGATGTAAGTCACAGGATTCAGGCCGGGTGGAACAAATGGAAGAGTGCTTCGGGGGTCTTGTGTGATAGGAAAGTCCCCCTCAAGGTTAAAGGAAAGTATTATAAGGTGGCGGTACGACTAGCATTGTTATATGGATCAGAGTGTTGGGCAGTAAAGCATAATCATGTCAAGAAGGTGGAAGTTGCAGAGATGAGAATGCTAAGATGGATGTGCGGGATCACAAGGAGAGATAGGATTAGGAATGAGGAGATTAGGGGCAAAGTAGGAATAGCACCGATTGGAGATAAAATGAGAGAAAATCGACTGAGATGGTTCGGCCATGTTAGAAGGCGTCCAACGGAGGCACCTGTTAAAAGGTGTGAAAGTTAAAAGGTGTGAAAGCATGGGGATTGCTAGGAGTAGGAAAGGGAGAGGGAGACCCAAGAGAAGTTGGAAATAAACTATTAAACATGGCATTGCCCGCATGGATCTAACGGAGGACATGGCCCTAAACAAATTTGATTGGCGTCGTCAAATCCATATAGCCGACCCCACCTAGTGGGAAAAGGCTTGGTTTGGTTTAAGCTCTTCTTCTTCTTCATTTCTTTCTTCTTCTTTTTTTCTGGCCTAAAAAATCTAATGATTCTCTGCTACTCTTCTTTCGTTATCTTTTTATGTTCTGTTTTAACACATGCACACCTCCCTCTATGCTTCTTTTTTTAAAGGACCGAGATCCAGAACAAATTGGGCGCTATATCCAAACCGTATCTTGCCACATCCCATACCCGTATCCATACAGGTACAAAGGGTCAACTACCGTATCCGGGTATCATAGTGTAACACCACAATTCCAGATTTATAATTTTCTTCTTCTTGTTGTTGTTGTCGTGTGGAATTATGTGATTTGATATAGCATGAGACATAACAAGAGACTAAGAGACATGGCCAAGCTCAATGATACCTCAAAGAGGCCAGTGAAACATAGAAGTTGGGACTTAGGGTTTGGTCAAACCCTAGGACTAAGTTGATTTCATACAAACTCTAGAATTAGGGTCTTGTTGTGATGAACCTTAGAATTAGGGAGAACAAGAGTCAATCCTAAAGAGTAAGACCTAATCTTGTGTATTCCCTCTGGAGAATATTTTGTGGTGTAGTCTTTCTTACATGATGCCAGAGAGTTAATGTATAATTCCATATGAGATAATTGCTGTTTGAGTGATTCTTGCTTAATATGTGGTCTATAAAACAACTGTGCACAACTGGTTCAATATGATATTATTGAACTTGGATACGCGGTTCTTTATGTGATTATGGCTTGTCGATCATGTAAATTAAGATGTGTTCTTATATCTATAAAAGGATGGCTATATGATCATTCCCATGCACATCGGATACCAATACCAAATTGGAGGGGGCAGATCAAATCAGGAATTGTACGTGGGGCTGATTGTATAAGCCAACTAGGTTAGAGATGTTGAATTGGATAAAGAGTCAAATCAGAATTCGAAGTGCAATTAAAATATCGTGGAATGATATGTAATGTCTGAGGACTTCAAGATATACTGGAATTACCTGTAGAAACCCCTAGACCACTAGCACAGTAGGAAGGAGACGTCCTTTGTAATATCCCTAAAGTGTCAACAGGGGTTAGGTTTTTTTTTTTTTTGAATTTAATTATGGTGTTTTATCCTATATTTTATATGATGATGAAGCTATGTAGGGGGCCATGGGGGACCACTAACTGTTTTCTTATAATTGGGTCTTTTAGTTCTCAGAATGCTTGGACCAATATTTACTAAGTTTCGGGGGGGGGGGGGGGGGGGCGGCGCTTGAATTAGAAATAGAAGAGTTTTATTGCACTGGGTGGGACACAATCCCTTAGCGTTACGGAGTGCACGCAATCACTGAACACGAATTATCACTGTCGTGCTATAGCAGAGACCACAATCTCTGTTTCTTTCCCTCCATTGGATCAAGGCATCAGATCTCATCTAAACATCAGATTGGACCTCATCTCAAGCATTAGATTCAAGGATCTGAACAAAGAGAACATTTCTGGTCTCTCTCCATGCAGCTATCTATTGATCTGACCATCTGATCAAGAACTGGGGCCCACATCGGATTGTGCAACTGTCACAAATTCTGCACCAAGCTGGTCGCCTATTTACTCTGGGATTTCTTCATATTTTTCAGGAATTTTATCATCTCAAAAGGTCAGTGTTTTACCTACTTTTTGGGTTCGGCAGTTTTCACACAGTTTTAAAGCTGTTACATCAGATTCACATCCAACCTTTGAACCTGAGAAATTCCTTCTCCAAAAGCTGCGAAAATAGGTTATTAATCTAACCTGGAAGGCTGATTGAAACAGAAATCAACACACAGCAAGATATATCCATTCCTGCTCCAATTTTTTGGACACCCAGCAGCCTATTTTTCTGCATTTTCTGGTTTCTGCAAAAAATCTGATTTCTTTTCTGTTTAGACAATCAATCACTCTCTGGGCAATTCATCTATCTGTTTCAAATGGACAAGATTGAATCATTCCAGTGAAATTTAATGGAACTAACTACATGTCCTGGTCCTTCCATCTCAAAAATTTTGTTGAAGGACAAGGTATGTTAGGATTTCTGGATGGGACAATTCCTAAACCCAATGCAGGCACCATTGCCACATCTACCACACCTGCTGTAGATGATAAAATTATTGCTACTTGGAACCAACGCAATGCCAAAGTGATAACATGGATCCTCAACTTAGTAGATCCCTCCTTTTCAATGGCACTTCAAGCCTTTACCATGGCTTCTGACGTGTGGAAACACATGAAGCAGAGTTATCATCAGCAAAACAAGGCCCGAAGATTTCACCTCGATACAGAGTTAGCAAGATATTTCCGAAATGATAAATCTGTCCAGGAATACTATAATGGCTTTCTAGCCCTATGGGCCGAGAGGGACCAAATGCTCCTTCAATCTGTTTCGGCAGCTTTTCTTCCACAAGCCCTCCAATTACAGGAAGAAAAACATGTCAGTCAGTTCCTTATGAACCTTCGATTTGAATTTGAACCTGTACAGGCTGCTCTTATGAATAGAGAGATCTCTCCTGATCTAGATACGTGCATCCAAGAGGTTCTCCAGGAAGAAACTCGCCTATCATCTACTCATTCTCTTAATGAGCAACCAAAGGCACTTCTGACACAACCGGCTCCATCATCAGCCGACGAAACAGCTATGTTCACTACTCGTGGTCAGAAACCACAGTGTTATGAGTGTAAGAAGCATGGCCATGTGGCTCGAGACTGCCGAAGAAAATTGTTTTGCAATTACTGCAAGGAAAATGGCCACGTTATTTCCAATTGTACACGAAGGCCTGATAAGAAACCAGATCAGTATCTAAAGCGTGGCCCAACTACTCTTCAGGTTCAACAAAGCACCCAGCTTGACTTGCCATCCTCACATTCAGGGTCAGTCACTCTGACCACTGCTTAGATTCGTGAGATGATAAATTCTTCTGTGGCGTCTGCATTTGCTTCCATGGGTATTAGTGGCTTGTCTTCCTCCTCTACAGCTCTTCCTGCATTTCACTCATCTACTTCCCTCTCATCACCTGTTACACCCTTAACATGGTTTCTAGACTCTGGTCCATCCAACCATATGACCTTTGTAGCACAAAATTTGCACAACACAAAACCATACATGGGCCATTATTCAATCACCATGGCCAATGGTCACCAATTGCCAATCTCTGGTCTGGGAACCATATCCATGGGAACCCTTACATTATCTGATGTTTATTTTGTTCCCAATTTGGTCAACTTGTTGATTGTGGATACCTTGTTCATTTCTCTCCCTCTGGTTGTGTCATACAGGAATGGCAAACTGGGAGGGTGATCAGGAAGGGGAGTAAGCATGGCATGCTCATTCTCTTGGACACAGGACAACCTTCGTTGTTTGTTTCTTCTATGGGCGTTCTAAATAAAATGTGGACCATTTGGCATAAACGCCTTGGTCACTTGAATAATGCAAATTTGCTTTCATTGTTTAAACTTGGTAGTTTGGAGAAATCTGTTACTAGTACTATGTTTTCTTCTTTTTCACAATCAAAATGTGAGACTTGTTGCTTGAGTAAATGTCATGTGTTGCCTTTTCCTCCTCATCGCTCACGTGCCACTATTCCATTTGATATTATTCACACAGATGTTTGGGGCATTGCTCCTCAATTGTGTAGACTTGGATATAAGTATTATGTTACATTCATCGATGACCATTGTAGGTGCACATGGATATACCCTTTGAAATCTAAATCTGAAGTTTTTTCCATGTTTAGCAAATTCTACAATATGGTAAGCACTCAATTTCTAAAGACCATTAAGATCCTACACTCAGATTCAGGGGGAGAATACACATCCAAAGAAATCACCTCTTTTTTATCTGAAAAGGGATCCTTCACCAAAAATCTCGCCCTCACACACCACAACAATATGGGATAACGGAAAGAAAGAATCGACACCTTCTAGAAAATGTCAGGACCCTACTTCTTGAATCCCTAGTTCCACCTAAATTTTGGTGTGAAGAAGCACATGCAGCTATCCGTATCATAAACAGACTTCATAGCTCTGTCCTCAGGAAAGTCTCTCCGTTTGAGTGTTTATTTGGTTACCCACCCTCCTATTCACATTTGAGGGTATTCGGTTGTCTATGCTTTGTTCATCTCCCTTCCCATGAGCAAAACAAGTTGTCCCCATAGGGCGCTCGCTGCATGTTTCTTGGATACAGTGATGAGCACAAAGGCTTCCTTTGATTATGATCACAAAGAACACCGGTTACGTATCTCACGAAATGTTGTTTTCTTAGAACATGTTCCGTACTATTCCTCCTACCATCATACTGATATCCAAGTATCTTACCTTCCTCAATTCCCAACACCCGACTCTTCTCCAGAAATTACTCAGGTTTATAAGCGGTGCAACAAACAGCTGCCTCCTGTTACTCTCACTGCCGATCAACCAACCATGCCGACTCCTCGAGGACATGACACTCCTACTGAAGGTAATCCCATTTTGCTACGCTCTAGTCGTATTTCAGTTCCCCCATATCGATATGGTTTTTCCGCATTGTTTACTTCTTCAGATCACATTCCTATTCCAACTTCTTATTCCAAAGCTACTAATATCCCATGTTGGAAAGATGCTATGACAGATGAATTGTTAGCTCTCGAGATGAACAACACTTGGGACGTAGTGTCTCTTCCGTCGAATACATCTATCATTGGAAGCAAGTGGGTCTATTCACTCAAGGTCAAGTCTGATGGCAGTATTGATCGCTACAAAGCACGACTAGTTGCCCAAGGTTATAAATAGGAATATGGCATTGACTATGAAGAAACATTTGCCCATGTTGCTAAAATGACTACAGTACTATGTCTACTAGGCGTAGCGGCAGCTCGTAACAGGCCTCTGTGGCAAATGGATTCAAGAATGCCTTTTTGTAGGGCGATCTCAAGGAAATTGTGTATATGCGTCCTCCACCGGGATATACATGTCCACCACAACATGTTTGCAGACTGAAAAAAGTCTTTATACGGGCTCAAACAGGCTCCACGTGCATGGTTTGATAAGTTCCGCTCTGCTATCATTACAACCAACTTTCACCAAAGTCCAAATGATAATTCTCTCTTCATTCGAAGAACTTCGCGTGGCTGTACCATTCTCTTGATATATGTTGATGATATGATAATCAGTGGCAACGATGCAGCAGGTATTTCCACCCTGAAAAGTCATCTCATGAATTCCTTCAAGATGAAAGATCTGGGTCCCCTCACTTACTTTTTAGGACTCGAAGTCTCAAGGAACAAGGATGGTATTCGAGAGGTACAAACCAAATATGCTGATGACTTGATCAAAGCGGCAAGACTTGGTGATGCCAAAACCTTTGCCACACCAATTGAACTCAATGTTAAATTTAGCAAAGATGGTGGGCCACCTCTTTAAGATCCGACCTTGTTTCGACGGTTAGTTGGTAGCCTACTGTATTTGACTATGACAAGGCCAGATATCTCTCTTTCCTTTCAGACTGTCAGTCAATTCCTTTGTGATCCTCGTACATCGCATCTCCAAGCTGTTTTCCGAATTCTTCGATATGTCAAGGGCACCTGTAATCGGGGACTGTTTTATCTGACCACTTCTTCACTACAACTCCAAGCGTATGCTGATGCAGATTGGGCAGGGTGCCCTGACACTCATAGGTCCACAACCGGTTGGTGCATGTTCTTAGGAACATCGCTCATCTGATGGAAGAGTAAGAAACAAAGCACTCTTTCCAAATCAACTGCTGAAGTTGAATATCGGTCTATGTCCTCTGCTAGTAGCGAGATTGTTTGGCTTCGTCGTCTCCTTCGTGCGTTTGGTGTTCTTCTCAAAGGCCCTACTCCACTTTATGGAGATAACACAAGTGCCATTCGTATTGCAAAAAATGTTGTCTTCCATGAGCACACTAAGCACATAGAAATCGAATGCCACTTCATTCGTCAGCATTATGTCTCTGACAAACTTTGTCTGCCCTATGTTTCTTCACATGATCAACTGGCTGATGTGTTTACTGAAGGGCTGCCCCGGGATTGACATGAATATATTCTTTCCAAATTGATGCTTTGTTCCACCCCGCATCAATTTGAGGGGGAGTGTAGAGCCATAAACAGGTCAATTGACCCAACCTGAAAAGACCATATACCAACCCAAAAGCTTAAGCTGATAGGTGGAAGGCACATACAAGTATATTAAGACATATCAAGCCTATTACTTAGGCAATGTGGGATGTGGGACTTCCCAACAACATATTCCATCAACGGACTCGCACATGCTTCCTTGGAGGCTTCTTAATGAAATAGGAAGTGGAGTTTCCTTTAGGACAACGGTTTGTACGGGAAAAGGGAAGGAGACCTCAATCATTTATACATACAGCTGTTTTTTGGAGCCATCACACGACCTCCTCTCATCGCAGCAATTAGAAGTTAGAGAGAATTTAAGGAGAAGATAGGAACCAGCAAGTAGGAGAAGCAATTAATGACCTATAGTTGTCCACACATCGCGAGGGGCCCAGGGCTATCGTTTTCTATCAAAGGAGAGTAGACTTGTGTTCATGAATTCTTCTTTTAGATTAATGAGGTTGGAACCCTAATTCTCTGTTAAATTGATGATTGTGGATGGCTGGTTGTTGGTTTAATGTTTGTGTCATGTCGGAATGGGAATTATGGAGGAATATATGACCAGATGTAGTGTTGTTGGCCTATGGCTGGTCAACTAGGATATTTCAGCAACATGACTGGTTGACTAGTGGGTTAGTGTATGGGGACTGATTGATAGTGGCATTTACTTCCAAGGAAGGACCAAATGTAAATTTTGGGGATTTTGAGAAGTATAGTACCTTCTCACGATGTATAATGAATGGCTGACTGTGGTATGGCTTGCATTAGTGAAAGACGTGTAGACATGCTGATTGTGGGTTTGAATAATTACAAACTGATGTGTAAACTGTGATCTGGGGTTTAGATTGATATAATAAGGGCCCAAACCCTTGATTGATTTGGGGATATGGGTTCCAAATCATGATTAAACCCAACTGATGGGTTCTTTACACACAATCAACCTCATTCTGGGACTTGCCCATCACAGAAACCACTTGGCGGGCGGATAGGATTTTGTTACCTCATGGAACATTGTTGATTGTTGTTGGTTATATTTTTGTGGTATCTTAATTCCGACATTGATGTATTATGGAAATTGGAATAATTTTATGGTTGAACTGTTTTATCATGATCACCGAACTTATGGAATTTGGGAACTTTTTGTAACATAATGCAGGCCGAACATCAATGGGGCATTTCAGGTTGTCAGAAATTCAAAGTTTATACAATGATGGTGCTGACCGAAATTATTTAGGTTGTCATTAGTTGAGTTCCACATTATAGCTCTGTGAGTGGATGTATTTATGGAATTCCTTGGTGACTATGCTTGCTTAGTTCACTAGTGATTTTAAGAAAACAGGAATCATACTGCTAGTTTCACTATGCAAAGGAGATGACCTCAATCAAGCTTATACTGCAGAGTTGTGGGATTATTTATGTAAATTGCAGAATGATCTTTTACATGATCCTGAGATGGTTGTATATACTGTATATGTTCACTGTTTCATATGACCTATGTTGAACATGCTACTATTTTTCTAAAATTTTGGGAATGTCTACAATCTATAAGTGTTAGTTATGCAATTGCCTTACACCATCGGATACCAATAATGGAACAGTACGGGGCATAGAAAAAACCAGATGGCATATAAAAGGCTGATTTCAAGCTAACTCATTATAGGAAGTTGAGAACGACTAGAGACTTGTGTAAATCTGAATTTTCCTCTTACCATCTCTATGGAATGAATATTGATGATATAATGGGATTAATTGGACGTACCGGTTAGGCACCCCTAGATCACTGGCACGTGAGGCTAAGAAATGAGTTGCTTACGCAGCTTTTCGTCCATCCGCATAATTTCTCTTTTTTTGGGGGGATCGGTTGCACTGCTTTACCAGCTATAGGTTAGCCGTTCAACTGAATATAGCTCAGCCCTTATATGTTATAGGAGACATTCTTGGGGTATGTAAATTGAAAGCCTGTGCATATGCTGGTTAAGTGGTGGTCACAAGGAAAGAATTAGAAACCATAACCGGACTTAACAAGTAAACCCCATCGTTGTCACATGCCAAGTTGAATATTTTCATTTTATCATATTGTTGCTTACATACATGTAGACTTAGAAATCTATTCACTCGATGTTACTGATTTGTGTATTTTCACCTCAAACCCAGGTAACCAAAACATAAAAAGATAGAAGGATCCCAGCAAGAAGTGATAGGATTCGATAACTGTGGCTGAGCGACAATGGGACTGATAGATCAAATTAGAGGCTTAATTTAGATGGTCTAGTTTAATTCATTTCAAGCAGCACAGACTGCTTCATGAGGATTTGTATATTTTTATTTCTCATTATGGGTTATGTTTTAACATTAAAATTATGATTAATAAATTTTAATTAAAGACTGAATTAATTAGGTAAATGCCTGATTTTTATGCTTATGTTGATTTGAGTCATGATGGTGTTATGTTACTTATAAGACACGATATGGAATCCAACAGGGGCCCGGATTCCGGGTCGTGAGTCATGACATCCTTTGTGAGATGGCCTATGTATTTATTTGTTCTCTGAGTATGGGTCAACTGTGGGAGCACTCGATCATCTGTTACCAGTTACCCCCATGATGTTGTTGGCCCATGGTTCACTGTGAGTATGTGCACATAAGAATTTGAGGTACCCGTGTGTGATCTCATAATCTAATGGTACTTGATTCTGTGTTGGCTGGTGCTACCAAGTAGTTAGGTGGTTGTCAATTGATGTGATAATGACTTTTGGATTACTGTAGTGATATTCTTGACAAGGCTACATTGATTTTCTTATATGATTCCATTAAAGTCCATCTTATGTTTTAAATCTAATGTGAATGTGATGTTTGTTTATGCAATTAGATTTGAATGTCCGTTCACTCAACTTCCACTAACTCTTGGATTGCCCCTACAAGGTAACCACGACTTTGAGTCTAAGGAAGACCGTGACAATCAAGCTATAAGCTTTGGCATGTACAATTCAGCGGTGAATTCACATTGAAGATCAAGAGAATTAGTTACACAAATTGCACATCTAAAAATATTTGTAATTGTTTTATTCAAAGACAATTGACCTGCTTAATTTGTTTAACTTGATTTCAGACTCTAATGTTTTATTCAAGTTTATTTAATAGGATGCCCTAATTTCTTATATTGCTTGATTATTTGAATGGTGAATGTGAATGTAATACTTGTTACAACGCGGAGTTCGAAGGGCCTTGGGTTCTGGGTCGTCATAATTTATGACTTAATAAAAATCTAAACCACACCTTTCAGTGTAGTTTTGCCTCCTTGTGTAGCAGTGTGGACGGGGCTTGCTACACCTAGAGAGGCTTTTTGTTGGCTAGCAGTGGCGGGCAAAGTTTCAACAGCCGATGTTTTGAGAAGAAGGGAGTTGGTGTTGGACTCCATTTCACATATTTGCTGCCTATGTAGGAGGGAAATGGAGAGGGATAGATCACTTGTTCTTGCATTACGGTGTAGCTTCGTCCATTTAGGGTTTTTTCCTCAAAAAATGCGAAGTGAATTGTGTCAAAGTTGCTAGCCAGTAATCCCAAAACCAATTGGTGATAGGAAACTGCACAAACAACTACTTAACACCCCCCCTCGGGCGGGACACCGCCCGGATCCGAAGCACACGCCCGCACAAGACTATAACGCGGCATGGGGCCTTTTTGCCCTGCGCATTTTGCGCCCGCACAAACACACAACGCGGCATGGGGCATTTCTGCCCTGCGTGGTTTCGAACTCGAGACCTCAAGCTCTGATACCATGTCATTCTCACAATTCTGAATTACAAGAATGAAAATGAGAGAGACTGAAACGAGAGAGACTGAAAGTTTTCTATATTCTTTTGTGTCTTCTCTTAGAGAATCACCATCATTATATAGGAATTACATGCCTTAATCAAGGCTTTTACAAAGGAAATTAACTAAATTACATCAATCACTAATCTAAGAAAGGAAGGCAATCAATCACTAAATTACATACACTATTGACCAAATCAGATCCCAAATCCACGTGATATGTATCTTGCTGGATTGGATTGACTGATGGGCCTTGGATCCCTTAATGGGTCATGGGCCAAACTTAACACCCCCCCTCAAATTGATGCGGGAGAATCAACGAGCATTAATTTGCCAACCAAGAATTGATGGCGTGGTCTGGGAAGACCCTTAGTAAGAATGTCAGCAAGTTGAAACTCAGTGGAGACATGGGGAAGGCTAATGACATCACGCTTAAACTCATCACGGATGAAGTGACAATCAACCTCGATGTGTTTAGTACGTTCATGAAAAATCGGATTTTCAATAATCCGAATTGCACTTGTATTATCTGCATAGAGGGGGGTAGCTCCTTTTGCAGGAAATCCAATGTCAGAGAGCAGACCTCGGAGCCAAAGTATTTCGGAGCATGCAGCAGACATAGCTCGGTACTCAGCCTCGGTAGAAGATTTTGAAACTTTGTCATGTTTCTTGCATTTCCAGGAAATCAAACTATCACCCAAGAACATGCACCATCCTGTAGTTGATCTGCGAGTATCCGGACAACCAGCCCAATCAGCATCTGAATAAGCTCTGAGAGAAAGAGGATTGTCTGAAGGAAAAAACAACCCGCGAGTCGGTGTGCGAATAAGATACCGAATGATGCGACGAACAGCAGCAAGATGAAGATGACGAGGAGTAGTCATGAACTGACTCATGAGATTGACCGCAAATGAGATATCAGGACGCGTGATCGTGAGGTAGATCAAGCTACCTACCAACTGACGATATGCGGTGGGGTCCTGAAGAAGGTCACCCTCTTCTTTTCTGAGTTTAACATTGAGCTCGATTGGCGTATCAACAGGAGCTGAAGAAGTAAGCCCAGCCAAGTCAATAAGATCAACCGTATATTTGTGTTGATTGAGAACTACACCTTTAGACGATTGATGAACTTCAAGGCCAAGGAAATAGTGTAAGGGGCCCAGATCCTTCATTTGAAAAATCTGATGAAGAGAAGCTTGAAGTGCCTGAATCATTTGTGCATTAGGACCAGTAATGACAATGTCATCAACGTAGACCAGAAGGACAGTAATCCCTGACGGAGCATGATGTAAGAACATGGAAGGATCATATTGGCTCGGATGAAAATCCAATCGTAGAAGAGCATCCTGAAATTTCTCAAACCATGCGCGAGGTGCTTGCTTCAGACCATAGAGGGAGCGACGGAGCTTAGCAACCATACCCTTACCAGATGAGGACCCCGGAGGCAGACGCATATAAACATCTTCTTTGAGATCACCATGAAGGAACGCATTTTTTACGTCCATTTGATAGAGAGGCCAAGACTGAGATGCAGCAACAGCAAGAATTATGCGTACGGTGGTCATCTTAGCGACGGGAGCAAAGGTTTCATCATAATCAATGCCATATTCCTGCCGATTTCCGAGAGCAACAAGGCGCGCCTTGTATCGATCTAGAGTGCCATCCGATTTCAACTTGAAAGAAAAAATCCACTTGCAGCCAATTGGTTTTACACCCACAGGAGAGGAGACAATATCCCAAGTATGATTTTTTTCCAAAGCATCCAATTCATCTTGCATAGCCTGGTTCCAACATTTGTCCTGCACAGCCTGAGAATAGGATTGAGGAATGGAAGAAGAGGACAAGGTGGCCATTAAGGAAGTGTGGGAGAACCCATAGCGGTCAGGTGGCACTGAAATGCGAGATGAGCGACGCAAGGAATGATGTCCAGATGGATCAAAAGCCGGGGGTGAACCGGATGCTGGAGGAAGATCAGGAGGGGGGTCCCTGGGAGGCGCGTCTTTGTTCCGTCTGTGATACACAAAATTAGGATTAAAGCGAACAACTGAAGTGTTGTCCGAAAAACCAGGTAAAGACACCAAGGGTGAGGAGTTAGGATATTCAATGTGTTTTTGAAAAAAATACTGATGTTAAAAAAAAACGACATTTCTAGAGGCCCGCAAGCGACGAATATGAGGATCGTAGCAGAGGAACCCTTTCTGGAAGGGCGCATAGCCTAAAAACACACATTGAGCAGATTGTGCGGTTAGTTTGGTTCTCTCAGAAGGAGGCAAGTGCACAAAGCAAACAGATCCGAAAACATGAAGATCATCATAAGAGGGAAAGGTCTGGTACAATCGGTAATAGGGGCTCTGATTTTGAAGAGAGGTTGAAGGCAGACGATTTATAAGATGAGCTGCCGTAGCTAGTGCCTCAACCCAAAAACGGGTAGGAACTGATGATTCAAGAAGAAGAGAACGAGTGACATCAAGCAAATGCCTATTTTTCCTTTCAGCAACTCTATTCTGTTGTGGAGTATAAGGACAAGTTCTTTGAGAAATAATGCCTTTGTTTTGCAAAAAATTTTGAAAATCAGAAGACACATATTCCCCACCCGAATCAGATCGTAGGATTTTGATGCAGGTGGAAAATTGATTCTCAACATAAGCTAAAAAAATTTTAAAAACTGTAAAAACATCAGATTTGGAATGCAGAAAGTAAACCCATGTGAAACGACTGAAATCATCAATAAAAGTCACAAAATATTTGCAGTGAGCATGAGAAAGAGCTGGAGCAATTCCCCATACATCGCTATGAACCAAATCAAAACATCGAGTGCTGTGTGAAGTGGAAATAGGAAAAGGAAGAACTTTGCTTTTTCCCAATTTACAAGCAGCACAATCAAAAGGTACACAAGAAGATAAGCCAATAGATTTATTTAATAAACCAGAATTTAACATAAGGGACAAAGCCTTGGAATTAGGGTGTCCGAGTTTTTTATGCCACAATTGGCAATTATCTCTAATAGAAAGACAAAACACATCATTGGCAATTCTAGTTCTAGAAAGATTGGAAAAATCCAGCGGAAACAAGCGTCCACACTTAGGTCCCCTCGCGATCTCCTTCCCTGACATCTGGTCCTGTACAACACAACCAGAAGAAGAAAAAGAGATGTTACAATTATTTTCAACAAGTTGCCCAACTGACAATAGGTTTGAAGTTAAATTGGGACAAAGGAAAACATTTTTCAATGGGATTGGACCAGGAATGTCCCCGAGGGCAGTAATGGGAACAGTGCCTCCATTAGCAGTTTGGATTTGAAGATTACCATTGTAGTTTGTCACATTTGATAGAGGGTTACTGGAATATGTCATATGATTAGATGCCCCAGAATCAAGAAACCAAGTAGAAGAGGGTGGAGAGGTACCTGAGAGACCGAAAGCAGAAAGGGCATTAACAATCATTTGCTGTACCAATTCAGGAGTAAGAGAAGAGGAGGACCCAGACTGTGAGGGTGCAGATGTAGAAGCAGGCATATCTGAAGAAGCAACATAAGCATGCGGAGTCTGAGACTGCGGAGGCTGATACTGCAGAGCCTGATACTGTGGAGCTGGATGCTGGGAAATCTGATGCTGGGGAGTCTGCTGCGGTGGATTCTGACGTTGTGGCCGGCGGCGACATTCAGAAATGATATGTCCCGACCTTTTACAATAACTACAGACTTTCTGTTTGCATTGAGATGCAAGATGTCCAAATTTTTGACAACTGTAGCATTGTGTTTTGCTCAAGTCACGAGGAGGCTGAGAAGCCTTAGTGGCTGAAAATGCGACGGAATAGGTCTCAGCCTTTTGTTGAGCTATATGGGCTGAGGTTGAAATGCGTTGTTCCTCGCGTAATAGTTCATTCAGGCAGACATTCAAGGAAGGTAAAGGTGTCCGATTCATCAAGGCTGATCGGACACTTTCATACTCAGGGCGTAATTTCATTAAAAATTGATCCCGCTGACTAGAGGCCTGAAGATCGTGAATCACTATCAGAACATCGGCAGCTACATCTGCATACTTGATACTATCATATTCTGACCATAGGGTTCGGAATCCTGAATAATAGTCTTGGATTGACAAGGTCCCTTGTGCATATTCAGCAATCGCACATTCAAGGTGAAATTGACGTGCTGAGTTATCTTGATGGTACACCTGCTTCAGATATCCCCACATGTCTTTAGAGCTTGGGTAAGGTTTGAGGTTCATTATCAGATGTTGTTCGATAGAACCCAGTATCCATGTTTTAATTTTTGCATCTTTAGTAAGCCAGGCGGATATCTTCTTCTCATCTTCCGTGGGTTTAGGGTCAGATCCAGAAATATAGCCCCACAATTCCTTAGCCTCGAGATAAATTTGGAACTGAAATGACCAGGCGGGGTAATTTTTTCTCGTGAACCGGATTAAGGTAATCTCAGACTTTTCCATCGTCAATTGAGATTGGCCAAGACTGAGAGAAACAGTGAAACAGGCAGCAAAAAGAAATCCAGTAATAGTAACAGAGAAGAGAAGAAGCCTTAAAGAAGATAACACACTATGCTGTATGCAGGGGCAAAGATCCAACCAATCAGTAAGATAAATCAACTCAGAATAGAAAAAAATCCACAAAAATGCCCCAGACGACCAGAGTTTTTGCTGCTGATCTGATACGTGGGCCCCACTGATGGATCTGAACAAGTATCAGATCACTGATCTGAAGAAGAACTGTAATTTGGGTTCTACTGAAAAAAGAATGAACTGATTCTCTCGCAGATCCAAGATTTTGGACGGTCTAGATGGAAACAGTTTAATAAAACTGGAAAATCTCGAGAATGAGCAAATCACCAACCTGAAGGTGTTAAAAAATTCTGAAAAAATCTCCAATATACTTAGGAAAAACAGGCGACCATGTCTGTAAGCATTGCTGAGGAAGATGTGATGATCAGAGGTGGGCCACCATGATCAGGTCACTGCCGCAGTGTCTGGATTCTGTGAAACAGATCTCTGATCTGTCGTTCTTCAATAGAGATGGATTTCTCTATATCTTGATTGCCTTGATGATATGCAAGATCAAAAAATAAGGTTTTCTTGAACAAGGCTCTGATACCATGTCAAAGTTGCTAGCCAGTAATCCCAAAACCAATTGGTGATAGGAAACTGCACAAACAACTACTTAACAAATTGGTGTTTTCCAGGTTCATTAAAAATGGTGTTTGAAGTTATCAAAAAAAAAAAAAATAGTGATGGTGTCTGAAGATTGGAGGGGAACTCCGTGTTAGGGTTGTCATTTGTTGCAATTTGATAGGATGCATTTATTGTTTTTCAAAGCTTGAACCCTCATGGGCACATAACTTTTAAACTTGAAAATCTTCATGCATGTTTCATAACTTTCATACCTTTTCTTTGTAGGATTTTTCTCATACATGGCTACATGAGTTTAAAACTTGATTTCGCATGCATAATTTGATTTTTCATCTTAGGTCCAAAAGGAATTTTAAAAACACTTCCATAAACACGTTTTGAATCATATTTCAAAAAATGATTTCCATGGCAAAAATTCCCTCTTAGAAAATCATTTTCATAGCTTTAAACCTAGGAATTTTCGGTTAACCAACCTTCATGTTGGTCTCCCCTCGGTCACAATAGCCGGATGGTAAAAAATGTTAACCGAATTTGAAAAATTTGCTTTTTTATTGTGGTCAGACTAACCGATGCATATGACCGTTGGGAATCCGGTTAACCGAACTGTTGGTGGGTTAACCGTCGATCTAGCCGTTGGCACCTTTTTGCTATAAATTTGAACTCTTTCATTGGGATTTGTGCCTTTTCTTTAAGAGTTTTGGAGGGCCAAGGAAGGAGAATCGATTGAGCTAGGCTAGAGAAGGTCTTGGATGGCTAATCCATGGTTTTCAACCTTTGATTCATCACAAATGGGTTTGCCCCTTTTCTCAAATTAACTCATTCTATGTCTCAAACCTTTGCTTTATTTAGTGGCATGATTTAAATGAATGTTTGAATTGATTAAATGTTGTTTCATAACATGATTAGTACTTTAAATATGCCTAGCATTATGATTTCAACATTTAGTTTGTTTTACATATGTTTTATTCTCATGTTTTGAACAAACTTGCTAGTCTTAGGTTGCATTTTCCAAATCAAGTCTGTTTACCATTTATTACATGTGTTCATCATTTAATACCTCTATCTCACATTTATGGTTTTCATCTTTGCATCATTTATTAGCAATCAATTTAAAAAAGAGTTAGGTTTCATGCATATGCATTGAATGACAACCCTTGCAATCTTGTTTATGTGTATGCTAAAAGTGTGATTTTCATATCAGCTTATGGTTTTCATCTTTGCATTATTTATTAGCAATCAATTTAAAACAGAGTTAGGTTTCATGCATATGCATTGAATGACAACCTTTGCAATCTTGTTTATGTGCATGCTTAAAGTGTGATTTTCATATCAGCTTATTTAGAGGCATCAATGTGTACTCAAACGTATCTAGTGCATTCTTAGGCATAGAATTGAGAGAAAATTTCCATTTTGTGTGATTGCTAAGCCTTGAAAAGCATAAAGAGTGGTTGAAAAGGTTATTGCTTAGCCTAGAAAAGCATAAACAGTGGTTGTAAGGTTTGAAATAAACCATATACCTCATTGAGATAGTGGAAAATCCGGTAAGGGAAACCGGGAGTGGATGTAGGCACGTTGGCCGAACCAATGTAAATTCTTGTGTTATGGTGGATGTTTTTTTTATGCTCATGATTTAGAGTTGATGCTCAGGACTCCAATGGTTGGAAATGGTATGATCTTATGGAGAATTATTCCTCTTTCCATTCTTTGGTCAATTTAAAAAGAGAGGAATGATATAATTTTTCAATAGTAAAGAATCATCTTGGGAGGATTTAATTTCAGCTTTTCTTTTGAGGATTGCTAAATGGGCTTGTCCTAGAAAATAATTTTTGAATTTTAAGGTACATTGCATTAAGCAAAATTGGGGTTTGAAGGTGCTAGGAAGAAGAAAAGTATACTATCTTGGTGTTCTCCACCGTGTGGAGTTTTAAAATTCAACGTGGATGGAGCGACAAATGGAAAACCGGGTTGACCGGCATTGGAGGTGTTCTAAGAAATCATAAGGGGGAAGTTTTGTATATGTTCTATAAACACATAGGGATCAAAGACTCTAATGAAGTGGAAGTCATGACAATTTATCATACCTCATTTCATCATTATCTTATTGTGGAAAGTGTCTCGGCTAATGCTATTTCTTGGGGGAAATCGCTGATGGGGGCCCCGGAAAATGCAATTCTTTTTCAGCAAAATTATTCTTCTTATTTCTAAGATGCAAGGCACGTTTCAGCACAGTAATAGATCTGCAAATGGGATGGCAGGTTGTTTAACTAAGCAAGGGGTAGATAGATCTTATAATTTGAGAGCCTCTATTTTGTAGTTTGTGGCCGGTACATTTCACTTGTACCGGTATTACTTTGAAAGTTGTTATTCTTGTTGTTTTTAGCTGAGTTGCAATCATCTCTTTCTTTAATAAAATTCCTCTATTACTGATCAAATAATAATAATCCTACCTTAAATATCAACACGACTGAAATCAAGCTGTTCATTGCTAGCCTTCTTAAATAGAACAAAAGGAATGAATATAAACTTGTGCAAGTTTGCAAATTGTGCAACTGTGTGCAGGTTGTGATGAGTAAGCAGCCTAAAGGGCCGGCCTCTGGACCCGCAGAAATATCCACAGGGGCTGGTTTCATGACCTTTTCTGGGCACACTGGTCACTGGCTGGATCCATACTACAGTCCCTACTGGGACTCTTCAGTGCAAACAGCCCTTAAAACAGTATTTCTCAAGGGGCTGCTTTAGGGTCAAAAGCATCCAACAGTAAAACCTCTAAAAATGATATGAACAATATCGATCATAAGAAGATGGGACCAAACAGAACATTTGAAGGCATGGTAGAGTTCCTTTTGAAAGAAAATCTGAAATAGATATAAGTAGCTGGACGCCTAAGATTTTTTCAGTACTTACTTCATCAGTAAAGCAACTGTCCTCATCACAAATTCCTCCTAGATCAGGAATGCCATCATTGGATATCCAAAGTACCTGGATTCAGTGGGATTGACAATTAATAATAGATACTGAACTGTTCTAACCTGAAGGTTAGGACTTTTTAACTGTAACTTGCATCACATGAACTATGGCTTGCGAAAAAGGAAGGGACAACATCCAAGTGGCACTATAGGAGTTTTTTTTCTTTTTTTCCTTTTTATGATAAAATCCATATTCCACATGCCAACAAATTCCAAATGACATTAAATTGGACACTTTCAACAGGTTATTCAATCAGCCTTTGTATTGGACAACTCATGACCCACTTCCCTATAACATACCAGAGTTACTATTCTGGAGTATTGTATTTGCTAAATCCTAACCCTCTGAGTAAAGAAAAAACATTCAATATTATGTTAAGAAGAGCTAATAGTTGCATTTGTGTTATATTAGAATAGGTACACTTTCTTGTTCAAGCAATCACTTTCCCAATTGTTAAACATCTAATTTCCAGAAATCTAATGAATTAAACACTTCTTCTACCTTGACATTACCTAGATATTATGATTTTCCAGTTGCATTTGGACAAGAAATTAATGTTATTATTTTAAATTCAGGATTGCTGCAGAATAAAATGCATTTTCTTTTGATAATGTTAAGAAATTTACCTTAGAGGCCACAAAGTAAAAATAAATAAAGAAATCTCCCATAACAGTTAGGGGTGTTCTGGAATTTCAGGGGCAGAGGAGGGTGGGTTGGGTTGGGGGCGTTAACATTTTCCTACTCAGTACTTCTGCAACTGCTTTTTTTTTGAGGTAATTCAGTCTATTATATGGAGAATAGCTCCTGCGACATCTTGTTCTGGTTATAATTATTTTGTGACATGCATTAATGATTTAGTAGATTTACTTGGTTTTATTTTTTACATGCAAAATCTGATGTTCATTCATGCATTCAAACAATTTCCTGCCTTAACTGGAACCCGATTTTTCACTTTCATTAAATTTTTATAATTGGAGAAAATACACTTCTCAAGAATTTCAGAATTTTTTTTATGTAGAAAAATAATTATTTCACAGTAGTCATGTCCCTACACACTCAACAAAACATAGTAATAGAATTAGAAAGGAAAAACCATCACATCTTAGAAGTTGTCAGAAGTCAGAACTCTACTCCATGATATTAATGCTTATTTCCTTGACAATATTCAGAAATTTCACGTTCCAATTGAAATCGTCTGGCTGAATTATATTGATTATATATCATCTTCAGGTATTCCCACATTTTTAGCAGTTTCAAAAGGCCTTATGTTGAGTAAAAGAGGCAAAAGCAATAATTCAGTTGCTTCTGCTCCAACTTCACTCGTGTCTTCACAACCATCCTCTTCTGCTATTGGTGCTCCTGTTACTCCTGAATTAATTGAACAGATGCACTGTTGCAAAGATCGGCCTAGGCGGCCACCTAGGCGCTAGTCGGCGGTCACCGCCTAGGCGGCGCCTAGGTGCAACGCGGGGATTAATCGGACTAGGAGGGGATTAATCGGGCTAGGCGGGGATTAATCGGGAATTAATCCCTAGTCCATGCCCACCGCCTAGCGTCCGCCTAGCGATTTTTACAACATTGAACAGATGATCCTTCAAGCTTTTTCAACATTAGGCATATCAGGTAAAAATCAATCCTCATCATCCATTTGGTACTTTGATTCTGGAGCTTCTAATCATATGACTTTTTCTACCACTAATCTGTCAAATGTTCATTCCTATGATGGTAAGCTCCAAGTTCATACTGCCAATGGTGGAAAACTTCTTATCACCGTCATTGGTGATATTTCACATCCCTTACCCTTGCACCATATCTTTATTTCTCCAGGGTTATCTACAAATTTATTGTCCGTTGGTCAACTTGTTGACAACCATTGTATTGTCGTTTTCTTCATCTAGCTGTGTGGCGCAGCCGTGCAGGATCAGGAGTCGGGGAAGGTGCTCGTGAAGGGCCCTAAGTGTGAGCGTTTGTTTCCTCTTCAGCTACCTACACAACCTAGGAATAAATTGTTTTATACTTTTCCTTTTCTTTTTTTTCAGAATTCTGCATTTTCTTGCTTTTTCTCAAAATAATGTGCAAATGTAGCACCAAAAATTAGGATATCCGCATTCTAAAATTGGAGTACTCTAAAAATAATGTGCAATCTGGTTTGGGCAATAATATGAAAATTTCTGCATGTAAATTGGCAAAAAGAAAAGCTGACTTAGTACATAGCGACATTTGGGGGATCACACCACTCATCTCTCATTCGTATAATAAGTATTTTGTGACGTTCATTGATGATCATAGTAGATTCACCTGGTTCTATTTTTTAAGACCAAATATGAAGTATTTGATGCATTTCAAAAAAAAAATTATCTTATGTTGAAAATCACTTTTCTACTTCCATCAAAACTCTATGCTCTGATTCAGGAGGGGAATTTGTTTTGAACCAATTTCAAAACTTCCTACAAACACGGGGGATTGTATCCCAACAAACTTGCCCTCATATTCCCCAACAAAATGGAGTAGCTGAGCATAAGAATCGTCATCTCCTTGACATGGTTCGATGTCTTCTACTTGAATCTTCTGTACCACCTCGTTTTTGGCCAGAGGCATTAACTGTTAATCAGGCCCAAGGCCCACGGCCCATGAGAAGATTCACTGCTGTCACATATATCTCACGTGGGATTGATTGGGTCAATGGTTATACTGCTGTACATATTTTATTAATTAGCTAGTTTCCTAACTTAGAATAGCAATTGATGTAATTAGCTAGTTTCCTAAACTTTAAGCCTTGATTGAGGCATGTAAAACCTTTACATAGTGATGAATGCTCTCCAATGAGAGACATGACAATACATTCTGAGTATTGTATTCAAAACCATTGCTTTCAAGGTTCTGTGTTCATCAAATTGTCATTAACCACAGCTGTCCACCTCATTAATCGTCTTCCTTCTTCCAAACTCCAAAATCAAACTCCATGTTTTCGTATTCTCAAAACCCAACCAATTTAAACACACACCCATTTGGTTGTGTGTGTTTTGTTTATCTACCCCCTTCTGAACATAAAAAGTTATCCGCTCAATCTGCCAAATGTGCATTCCTGGGTTATGCCTTTCATCAAAAAGGATATCTTTGCTATGATCGAAATAGTAAATCGCATCCGTATTTGTAGAAATGTTGTGTTTTTTTAAAATCAATATATATTTTTTTTGAACCTTCTTGATTCATATCCTCATGTTTCTTTTGCTCACTTACCATCTTTTGATTCTTTAACACCTTCTGATCTTCTTCCTTCACCCAAACAAACCTAATCTTGTCTATGAATGGAGGAAAATAGATGCCACCTGATCCGGCACCTGATCCAGATCCAATTCCTCCCCTTCTTTGCTCTACTCGTATTTCCCGACCCCCCCCGATCGTTATGGTTTCTCTCATACTACTTTACTTGTTACATTATCTTCTATTGCAATTCCTAATTCTTATTCTCAAGTTGTGAAGCATGAGTGTTGGCGACAGGCGATGAAAGAAGAGTTAGATGCTCTTCACGACAATCACATGTGGGAAGTTGTTTCATGTCCACCAACAATTAAGCCGATTGGATGTAAATGGGTATTCTCTGTCAAACTCAAGTCTTTCTGTCAAACTCAAGTCCGACAGCTCATTGGATCGATATAAAGCACGTCTTGTTGCTCTTGGCAATCGACAAGAGTACAGCATCGACTATGATGAGACACTTGCTCCAGTGGCCAAAAGGACTATTGTTCGATCAATCCTTGCTATAGCTGCGTCTCAATCCTGGCCACTTTTTCAATTAGATGTGAAGAACGCATTCCTTCATGGTGATCTGAAGGAGGAAGTATAAATGCGTCTTCCACAAGGATATATCACTACAAACGATCATGATGTGGCTCATTTGAAACATTCTCTCTATGGACTAAAACAAGCTCCTCGGGCCTAGTTTGAAATTTTCCGAGATGATACATCGAATTTGCATTTTCGCCAAAGTCCATATGATCCATCGATGTTTCTCACTGTACTTCTTGTTTATGTGGATGATATAATTATCATTGGTCCTTATACAACTATGATCAAAGATCTTCAGGGTTCTCTCCATCAGTCGTTTCATATGAAAGACTTGGAACCTCTTACATATTTCTTGGGTCTCGAAGTTCATCAGTTTGACAAAGGAATAGTACTAAATCAACATAAATGCACTCATGATCTAATTGAAACAGGAGGTCTTCTTCACTCAACTCTAATTGATACTCCTCTTGAAGTAAATCTTAAGCTTACTAAGGACAGTGGTGATCTTCTTCCCGATCCAACATTATACAGGCAACTAGTTGGTAGCTTAATTTACTTGACAAATACTCGACCGGATATTTCTTATGCGGTCAATCTGGTAAGTCGGTTTATGACCTCGCCTCGTAATCTTCATCTAGCAGTTGTACACCACATTCTCCGCTACCTGCTTGGTACTCCTCATCGTGGGTTATTTTTTTCCTACCAGATCTCTCATTTTGACTGCCTATTCTGATGCTGATTGGGTTGCATGTCCTGACACTCGTCACTCGATGACGGGATGGTGCATGTATCTTGGAGATGCATTAATTTCATGGAAATGTAAGAAACAAGACAAAGTTTCAAAATCTTCCACTGAAGCAGAATATAGGGCTATGTCGGCTGCATGCTCCGAAATACTTTGGCTTCGTGGATTGCTCCTTGATCTTGGTTTTCCTCAGGCAATGTTGTAAAAATCGCTAGGCGGAAGCTAGGCGGTGGGCATGGACTAGGGATTAATTTCCGATTAACCCCTGCCTAGCCCGATTAATCCCCTCTTAGTCGGATTAATCCCCGCCTAGGCGGTGACCGCCGACTAGCGCCTAGGCGCCGCCTAGGCGGCCGCCTAGGCGGCCGCCTAGGCCGATTTTTACAACAGTGTCCTCAGGTCCATCCAACTCCACTTTATGCAGATAATACAAGTGTCATTCGGATTACTGAAAATCCAGTCTTTCATGAGAGAACAAAGCATATAGAGGTCAACCGTCATTTTATCCAAGATGAATTTTAGCATAACGTCATCAGTCTTCCATTCATCACTTCAAGCTTACAGATTGCAGATATTTTTACCAAAGGACTCCCTCGCCCTCGACATCAGTTCTTGACTGCGAAATTGATGCTTGTTGACTTCCCCGCATCACATTTGAGGGGGGGTGTTAACAAAGGCCCATTTGGGCACTACATGGGCCTGGCCCATTGCTATTCACACCTAGGCCCAGACCCACCTACTACATTATTGGTCAAACAATCAGTCATGTATAATTATATATTTCTAGTTAGTAGATTTTATTACATAGACATTCAATCATGTATAATTATATATTTCCTTGTTAGGAGATTTGATTACATAGTCATTAATTGTAATTGCCCTATCAAAGGGATTGCAAATTGATAGCACTTACTGTATATAGAAATAGAATACTCTATATAAATAAATGAAATCTCACAATGAGATCATCAAATATCATTCACAGAAATTCTGTGTTCAGTAATTTCCATGAAAATGACACTTAAGATGGTCACAAATAAGATCATATTCCTTCTCCATTGTTGTTGAGGCCCTGTTTCTTTAGTGGCATTTCTGCCAGGAATTCACCATGTACAGGAATTCCTAGACATGATGTGACATGATGTCCCCTGGAATTTCTGAATCCCATGTTTCTTCACTAGCATTTGTGGATTCCAGCCACATGAAAGGTCAAGGTCCCTTTTGACCTTTCGGAATCTAGGAATTCCACTCCCTTTGCATTTTGGTGGAATTCCTGAATGCTCAAGCCCAAAGAAGCATCCAGAAATTCCACTATGTCTGGGAATTTAGGAATTCCGCAAACAGGAATTCCTAGAAGTTCAGCAAAGAAACAGGCCTTGGTAGAAGTGCAAATGACTGATGTTAGCCTCATTAAATTGGGGCATACTAAAACAGTGTTCTCAACAACATTTTGTAAGCAAAGCTGAAATCATTGGCATTGGTGTGTAAAGTTGAAGGACACACTTCGATTTTTTTTTTTTTTATAACGGAGTGTGTCCCAGCCCTTTGGACCGGACTAATCCCTTCGGGCCAAGGGGAAGCCAGGTAAATCCCCTGTGGCCCCAATAGTGCAATTTCGAACCCTCGACCTCCTTGAGAAAACTGTAGTCTTAGGCCAACTAAGCTACTCCTCAGGGTTGACTCACTTCGAAATTGACAGCACCAAATCTATACCAATGACCAACTTATCTTAAAGCACACATTTGCATAATATAACAACTCATCATGTAGGCCTCACATTATGGTTTGAAATCCCAGTAGGCACCCGGTCAACTTAAATGGGTCCCCAAGAACAATAATGGCCTGGTTTCGAATGATAAGACATGTCATTTTCATTATTTATTGTACACTAATATAGCAATATAGCTTTAGTTCAGCTGGTAGGGACAAGGAGTATGTGACTTTGAACAAGTTTGAGTCCCTCGTGTAATAAAAAAAAATTATTTTGCCTTTAATTTTTCACAAATAGGCCCCTATATTTCATACAATTTCAAAAAGGCCCCTATATTTTATGTTTGTACTAAAACCTCCTTGACTAACAGTCAAACTAGACATAAGGAAACAAGACCCTTCCAATTTTATTTATTTTGAACAATTTACCCTTAAGAAAAACTCAAATGACTTATCCCCTAAGCTAAAAATAAAAAATCAATTTTGCCGATTAAACTTGGAGGACCAAAAACCAAAGGCTATGATCATTTGAATGGCATGATATTACATATTTTTTAACCCACATCCAAGCCTTTTGATCAAGATGCTCCCATAGTCTTCATGAAACTAGGTGGGCTCTAGTGACTCAGTGCTCATCCACACTAAACATTACTTTATTTGAGATAGGATATTACTTAGATAGCTTAATTTTCACAGTTTACTAGTTTTCTATTATATTCTGTCTTTCTATTTTTTATTAATTTTGACACCTTTTAGGACCGGCACTACCATACCAGTCCGACACGGACTCATCTGGGCCCTGACAAACATGAAAATGATACCAGAATTTAAAACCTTGATCAACAAATATGAGAACGTGAAATTGCACAATAAACAGAGGTTAAAGCTAACCTGTTGCTCATCACGTAATGCCCTGGAAAAGAAGATATCAACAGTAAATAGAAGCCAATCGAGTTCAAAATTTCCCAAGGGCACCTGTTATAACTTCCACAAAAGTTAAAATGGATAGTGGAATATGTATCGATGAAATCACAAATACATGAAGGATTAGGTGATGCAATGGATGAAAAGGCATGTTACATGTGCATATCTTGAAAGAGAAATTCTCTCATTCAACCACTGAGATGATGCAGCACATCGCTGCATTCCAATTTTTGCTGCCACAACCTGCCAACCAAGTGCCTACAAGGAGCACAGAAGAAAATCTTAACAAATGATTGCTGCCAGATGCATAGACTGAATATAAAACACAACCAATCCAAATGGACAAAATACTTTGTAACTACCTGATATTGGCTGTCACGAGCATTGCAGGGAATGTTAATACATGGAAATTCATCTAACATGCGTATACGTGACTTCATAGCTTGAGCATTTGGACATTCAATGACACCAATAATGGGGCCATGATGATGGTGTCTGTCACAAATCATAAAATTGAAACTTCCATTTCAGAATAAACACATTTAGTATGACAAAAGAAGAGCAAACTACAAAGTTTCTTTACAGTAGGTTAATTAAAGCACATCGGCCGATAAATGAATCTTGTTTAGGGGTGTTTGGAAATAAGATATTTCTAATGATTTTAAGATATTCTCTCTTAGATTATAATCTAATCTACTCACCTAAAATGTAGGTGTTTGGCTACTGTAGAAAGTGACAAACTCACGAATGGAGTGAAATTGTATTATCTTTTTCTCCTCTCCTTTGGAGATCATATGTCAATATATAGGTATTACAATGCCTTAATCAAGGCTCCCAGTTAAGAAACTAACTAATTACAATCAATTTCTATTCTAAGTTAGGAAACCAAATTCTTAATAGAATATGTACAGGTGAATGATATATTGACTAAATCCAATCACGTGTGATATGTGTTGGACCGGATCCTGTTATGGGCCTTGGGCCTGTTTAACACCCCCCCTCAAATTGATGCGGGAGAATCAACAAGCATCAATTTGCCAACCAAGAACTGATGGCGCGGTCGTGGAAGACCTTTGGTGAGAATATCAGCAATTTGAAGTTCAGTGGAGACATACGGAAGGCTGATGACATTACGTTTAAGCTCATCACGTATGAAGTGACAATCAACCTCGATGTGTTTAGTGCGTTCATGAAAAATCGGATTTTCAGTAATCCAAATTGCACTTGTATTATCTGCATAGAGGGGGTAGCTCCTTCTGCAGGAAATCCAATGTCAGAGAGCAGACCTCGGAGCCACAGGATTTCGGATCATGCAGCAGACATAGCTCGGTACTCAGCCTCGGTAGAAGATTTGGAAACTTTGTCATGTTTCTTGCATTTCCAGGAAATCAGACTAGCACCCAAAAACATGCACCATCCTGTAGTCGATCTGCGAGTATCCGGACAACCAGCCCAATCAGCATATGAATAAGCTATGAGAGAGAGGATTGTTTGATGGAAAAAACAACCCGCGAGTCTGCGTGCGAATAAGGTACCGAATGATGCGACGAACAGCAACTAGATGAAGGTGATGAGGAGCAGCCATGAACTGACTCATTATGTTGACCGCAAATGAGATATCAGGACGAGTGATCGTGAGGTAGATCAAGCTACCTACTAACTGGCGATATGCGGTAGGATCTGGAAGAAGGTCACCCTCCTCTTTACTGAGTTTTACATTCAGTTCGACCGACGTATATACTGGAGCTGAAGAAGTAAGGCCAACCAAGTCAATGAGGTCAACCGCGTATTTGTGTTGATTTAGAACTATACCTTTAGTCGATTGATGTACTTCAAGACGAGGAAATGATGTAAAGGCCCGAGATCCTTCATGTGAAATGCCTGATGAAGAGAAGCTTGGAGTTCCTAAATCATTTGTGCATTGGGACCAGTAATGATAATGTCATCAACGTAGACTAGAAGCACAGTAATCCCGGACGGAGCATGATGTAAGAACATGGAAGGATCATACTGGCTAGGATGAAAATTTAAACAGAGAAGGGCATCTTGAAATTTCTCAAACCATGCACGAGGAGCTTGCTTCAGACCATAGAGGGAACGACGGAGCTTTGCAACCATACCCTTCCCAGAGGAGGTTCCCAGAGGTAGACGCATATAAACGTCTTATTTGAGATCACCATGAAGAAATGCATTTTTGACATCCATTTGATATAGAGGCCAAGACTGAGATGCAGCAACAACAAGGATTATGCGTACGGTGGTCATCTTGGCGACGGGAGCAAAAGCTTAATCATAATCAATGCCATATTCCTGCCGATTTCCGATAGCAACAAGGCGCGCCTTATATCGATCTAAAGTGCCATCTGATTTTAACTTGAGAGAAAAAATCCACTTGCAGCCAATAGGTTTGACACCCACAGGAGAGGAGACAATATCCCACGTATGATTTTTCTCTAAAGCAGTCAATTCTTCTTGCATAGCCTTATTCCAACATTTGCCCTGCACAGCCTGAGAATAGGATTGAGGAATGGAAGAAGAGGACAAAGTGGCCATTAAGGAAGTATGGGAGAACCCATAGCGGTCGGGTGGTACCGAGATGCGAGTGGAGCGACGCACTGAAGAATGTCCAGATGAACCAAGTACCGGAGGTGGACCGGATGCTGGAGGAAGATCAGGAGGGGGATCCCTGGGAGGCGCTTCTCTGTTCCGTTGTTGATACACAAAGTTAGGATTAAAACGAACAACGGATGTGTTGTCAGAAAAACAAGGTAAAAACACCAAGGAGGAGGATTCAGGAGGTTCAAGGTGTTTTTGAAAAAAATACCGATGTTAAAAAAAACGACATTCCTAGAGGTCTGTAAGCGACGAATGTGAGGATCGTAGCAAAGGAGCCCTTTCTGGAAGGGCGCATAACCTAAAAACACACATTGGGCTGATTGTGCGGTTAGTTTGGTTCTCTCAGAAGGAGGCAAGTGCACAAAGTAAACGGAGCCGAAAACATGAAGATCATCATAAGATGGAGATGTCTGGTACAATCGGTAATATGGGCTCTGATTTTGAAGTTAAAGTGGGACAAACGTAAACATTTTTCAATGGGATGGGACCAGGGATATCTCCAAGGGCAGTAATGGGAACAATGCCTCCGTTAGCAGTTTGGATTTGAAGATTACCATTGTATCTTGTCACATTGGAGAGTGGGTTACGGGAATATGTCATATGATTAGATGCCCCAGAATCAAGAAACTAAGTAAAAGATGGAGGTGAGGTACCTGAGAGACCAAAAGCAGAAAGGGCATTGACAATCATTTGTTGAACCAATTCAGGAGTCAGGGAAGAGGAGGGCTCAGCCGATGTAAGAGCAGGCATAACCGAAGAAGCAACATAGGCATACGGAGGCTAAGACTGTGGAGTCTGATACTGGGAAGCTGGATACTGTGGAGCCTAATGCTGGGAAGTATGAACTGTGGAGTCTGATACTGTTGAGATGGACGTTGTGGGCAGCGACGACATTCAGAGATGATATGTCCCGACTTTTTACAGTAATTGCAGACTTTCTGTTTGCATTGAGATGCAAGATGCCCAAATTTTTTACAACTATAGCACTGTGTTTTGCTCAAGTCTTGTGGTGGAGGCTGAGAAACTTTATTGGCGGAGAACGCGACTGAATAGGTCTCAGTCTTTTGTTGAGCTATATGAGACGAGGTTGCCATGCGTTGTTCCTCGCGTAAGAGTTCATTCGAGCAGACAGCCAAGGAAGGTAGAGGCGTCCGATTCATCAGGGCAGATCGGATACTTTCATATTCATTCCGTAATTTCATCAAAAATTGATCCCGCTGACTAAAGGCCTGAAGATCGCGAATGACGATCAAAACGTTGGCAGCCACACCTGCATACTTAATACTATCGTATTCCGACCATAGGGTCCGGAATCCCGAATAATAGTCTTGGATCGACAAGGTCCCTTGTGCATATTCAGCAATCACACATTTAAGGTGAAATTGACGTGCAGAGTTATCTTGATGGTACACTTGCTGCAGATACTCCCACATGTCTTTAGAAGTGGGGTAGGGTTTGAGGTTCATTTTCAAATGAGGTTCAACGGATCCCAGAATCCAGGTTTTGATTTTGGCATCTTTAGTATGCCAAGAGGAGATCTTCTTCTCATCCTCAGTGGGTATAGGGTAAGAACCAGAAATATATCCCCATAATTCTTTAGCTTCAAGGTAGATTTGGAACTGAAAAGACCAAGCAGGGTAATTCTTTCCCGTGAACTTGATCAAAATAACCTCAGATTTTTCCATCTCAATGTTGATATTGGTAATAAATCAATGTAATCAGCAATAAAAACGAACAACAGACAAGAGAAAGTATGTAGAATGTCTGTTTCTGCGGGAAGAAAACTCAATCCAACCAAGCAGGAAGAAACATAGAAACACAGGACAAAAATTGTGCAAAAAAATAGCCCCAGACGTCCTTGATAGTGGCTGGAAAATCCACCACATGGGCCCCACTGATGGTTCTGGTCAAAGATCAAGGGACAGATCTGAGAAAACCCTCTAATATGGCTTCTATTGAACCAAGTATGATCTGAATCTACTAAATATCGAAAATTCTGGACGGTCTTGATGACAACAATGTGAAAATTTGGAAAATCTTGAAAATGAGTAAAAAACCAACCTGGAGTCTCTGTAAAATTCTGAAAAAATCACCAATAGTCCTAGGAATACCAGTCGACCAGTGTGGGATGGTTTCTGGAAGTTGATCTGATGATTTGTGGTGGGCCACGCAGAGGTTGGATCTGTTGATGTCGCTGGAATTTTCTTGAAATAGATCCTAGATCTATCTTCTGCACGAGAGAGACTTAGTTCTCTCTATCCCTATTGCCTTAAAGCTTTGGAAGATTTCTAAGATCAGATTGCCCTAAACCTTCGCTCTGATACCTTGACAAACTCACGAATGGAGTGAAATTGTATTATCTTTTTCTCCTCTCCTTTGGAGATCATAGGTCAATATATAGGTATTACAATGCCTTAATCAAGGCTCCCAGTTAAGAAACTAACTAATTACAATCAATTTCTATTCTAAGTTAGGAAACCAAATTCTTAATAGAATATGTACAGCTGAATGATATATTGACTAAATCCAACCACGTGTGATATGTGTTGGACTGGATCCTGTTATGGGCCTTGGGCCTGTTTAATAGAAAGTAGAACAGAACATGCCAATTTCTTATGAAAACCTCTATATTATATTATTCAAGGATAAGGTGAAGAAAATCATCTACAAGAAAAGAAAAAAAAAATTTAAAAAGGGGTTGAAAGATTTAGCACGTACGTCTCTTCTTAATGAGCGACCACATAGCATATATGAACTATAAACTATTTTTAAAATTGATTATTTTCTTTGTGATCAAAATAATAAACAGGTCCCACTATAACTCTAAAACATTATAAATATTGGTCCCATATTACAGATATCGTGTGCATCCTACCGTGATTACTAGCATTCGTGAGTCTCATCATGATGATCAACATTAGATGGCTCATTGTTGATCACTGATTTTAGGCGGGGTGCCTAGCATTTATTACATAAGATGGTTTCCAAATCCAACTAGGTCCCCCTATAATTTTAGATGGACCCTTCAACAGTGTCTTAACATTTGTGCGACAGCATAGATACATTACATGGTGGGACCTGCTCTAAACATTTTAATCAAATTTCATGATTTTAACATTAGGAGGTACATTGATTCTCTAACATTAAATGGATCCCACCATGATTGAAAAGACATAATGTTGGCGGATTCCATTAGGATAAGATCCATTAATTTTTTTTCTTGTGAATTCAAATATTAAATAAATAAAATAACAATTGAAAATATTAGACCGGTGTTACATAATTACCAATATTGGGTGGGTCCCATCAAAAGAAAAGTTTCAACACCCACCTCCCTTTTTGGCATTAGATGATCCACTTGGATTCTTATGTCTTTTTCTTCTTTCTGGGCACATTCCTTAAAAAGTGCCAAACACATCAAGTTACTTTAGGTTGAACTGGTACAAAATGCCAAACGTTATTATCGTCATAATATTATATAACGACAATATCATATTTTGTGATGATGAAAACTACTAATATTCAAATATGTTATGATTATAATCTGCATTAATCCAAACACCCCCTTAGTTATAACTTATAAGGCTCAATTATTTCGACTAAATCATGTAATCCAAAGAACCCAGTAGCATGGTGTATCAGAAATGGTAGCAAGTAAAAAATGAATCAGACAACCTTGTTTTTGTAAAGACCTTGTATTTAAAGTCATGAGCATGACGATACTAAAACAAAAGTCTGTCACACCTTTATGATATTGTCCTTCACATCTATTAGATGATGGCAGAAGCAAATACCAATGACAAAGGATCAAAATCGCGATTGTGGCGGACGTAGTGGCAAATACATAGCGGTAGCGGCAATACGTAGCAGGATAGCAGTGTGAATCAAAAAAGTTGTACAAACCATGCATCTGTCACCGATGCAGTCCAACAATTAAATAGGCGTGCATAACTAATCAAAATGCCACTTAGATCTATGTCATCAATCAAGGAGTGCATTGTACAAATGCAAATTATTGTTGGTCACAACCCTCTTAGTAAAAGCAGGTTCAGAAAAACACTGGAGACTTTTTACTTGCTTAATTAGATATTAAACGTCTTCCAGTTGATGGAGGACTCGAAATTTTAAGCACTCATTATTCAGCCAAATGTTGGGTCCCAAATGAAGTCAAACACAAAAAGCTTCATACTATGGATGACACCAAAAGCTTCATACTATGGATTTTAACACCCAACACTTAATGCCCATAAAAAGTGAGTCCGACTCGGACCAATTATTTTTCGCCATCAAAATTTTTAAGGACCAATAGAAGAAGCTATCTGCCCTATCCTTATCAGTAAACTAGCCAAAGTCAAAACATATTGAAAAAAAATTGTTTTGAACCTCAAAACAAATTCAAATTGGTAGCTTATTTGCCACATCGACTTGCTAAGATATTTCCAACAATGTGTAAGATATTAAGGTCCGAATGATAAATCAAAAGTCATGGCCTCTAGAAGCTGGGAGCACAAAAGAATGAGCTTGGCACTATCAGCACATTGCAGAAGGCATTGCACAAGAGCCCTAGGTAGAATGCATAGTGCACACCATAGAATGTGAGGAGCGCAAACACCCTACAGCCCTATCCAATTATATCTGAATCTTTAGGCATTTCCTATATTTCCATTTCTCTCTTTCCAAGTCATCAAAAATCTATAAATAGTGGCCCATACCTTCCTGGCACATCCAAAAGCATGCTATTCACCTCCAAAGACATCCATTCCTTTCCAAGAGATTTCCAAAGAACAAGAAGAACAGGAGCTAAAAGGTTTCCCCATCTCGTTCGATTGTGCCTTTAAGCATTGTAAAAAGGCTATTGAAGACCTTAAATCTCCAACATTTGGTTTGTCAAAGTCTAGTGCCAACGTAGCCCAAATTGAACATTGATAAAAGCAATAAAAAATTTATTTTCAATTCTTTTGATTTGTGTTGTAAAAAAGATTGGAGAACTTTTCTGTAATTTTTATATTTTAAGGACTTATAATTATCTTCTTGAATGGGGCCCTAACAAATTTTACTCTTGGCCATGACCAATTCAATTGTGGGCCCACCTCCAATAGTTATTTTTGCAAGGCTAATGTAAGAGATGATAGTTATTTTTAATGGTTTCAAGTTTAGATATAGCAACATTAATGGTTTTCTTAAATTATAAGGATGAACACGGAGACTAAACATTTAAACTTACACAATTAACAGTTAAATATTAAACAGCGATATAGGATGTTATGACTTAGGGGGCCAATATTTTGGTTTATAGTGTGTACCTAATGTATGCACAGAGACAGAGACAGAGGCACGCACGCACGCACACACACACACACGTATTTGCTAACATTTTCCATTATTCTTGATTTTTGGATATTTCTTCAAAAAATTTCGAGTTTGAAAAAAAACTCATGCCGTGACAGAGCGCCATGACTACAAATAGCAATGCGACACCACATCGTAGTGTTTTTAAAGCTCGACTACGACGTTGACAGATACCACAATTTTGAACTACGAGCTCTAGTTGTAAAGATTATATAATTTTCATATGAACAAACAAAACAATGCCAGAATTATTCTAAAGATTACTTGTCATGTTAATAAACTATAAAAAGACCAAATAGGCCATCCTTACTGGCAGGATCAGTTAAGTGCATATTCTCCATACTCATTCGCTATATAGCTAAACTAGTTGGAGAATGTGAGGGATGTAAAGTTGAACCTGTATTCACTTAATGTTCTCTGCAAAAGGTTTTCAGCATCCTTTACAGTGCCAACATAGTCTACCTGCATATTAACTGCTAACATGAACCCACGAATGGAAAAGAGAAAATACAGGATGTAAATCAGTAATCTGCTACCAAATATAGATTGTACCTTAAAAGTAATTCCATTTCCTTGCGAAGGAGGATTCACAGAGAGGACCTGGCAAGCTTCACGGAATTGCTTTTCAAGAAGAGAGAAGGATAGTTCTCGGTTCTGGAAGGGATTAACCACCAGGACGAATATTTTGTAGGATGCAGGAAAATACACAACATATATTCCCCTTCCTTCAGAGATGCTGAAACCAAACATAAGAATGATAAGATCTCACAACTAGGACGCTGCTTCCAATTTACTCTAAGTAAATACTAGAAATTAGGGGTGAGCAAAAACTGAACCGACCGATTTACCAAACCGAACCATAACCGAAATTTAATTTCGGTTCGGTTATTTCGGGTAATTCGGTTCGGTTCGGGTAAACCATTTATGCAAATTTGGTTATATATTTTAACCGATTCACCGAATTATATGCAATTTTGTTTTGAATATTTTTATATTTACATACCCATACATAATTCGGTTCGGTTCGGTCGGTTAAAAGTTTTACAAAACGGTAATTCGGTTCGGTTCGGTTAATATTTTATAATGTAAAAAAAATCGGTTTGGTCAAAATTTCGATAAATAACCGACCGATTAACCGAATGCTCAGCCCTACTAGAAATAGGCCCATGCAATGAATGGGTGATGGTAACAACTAAACAAAAAATAATTAAAAAATACATATATGCATATAACTTCAAGGGAAAGTTCAACTTGTAATGCTTGTAATGGTCATCATAGTACTAGTGAGAGTCGTAGGGACTAGAAGTCTATTAGGAGTACAAGCCATTTTGTATTACAATTATCTCTTTATAAAATAAGAAGTAGGGTTGTGGTCTTAAATATACACAACGCGACTCTTCTGTAATTAAAAAAAAAAAAAAACACTTCCTCTCAATCTCTCATCTTCTTCTCCATCAAATCTTAGTTTCTCTCTCTCAATTCTCTTTTTTCCCTCTCTAATCTTCAATTCTATAAAGGATCAAAGATAACATGTACAAGTTTGAGCATCCAAAAGGGGTGAAAAAATTAGGCACATTCAATGTTGTTGATCTTACTCATAAAGAAGCCGTTGATCATGGAAGTGGCAGAAGATGCAACTAAATGGTTGAGTGCTATACAATCCAAAAAGAATGTTGTGAACCATGCACATATAGAGTGTATGGCCCTGTAACAGCCATAGCCAAAGCTTACATCCGCAAGTTTGACTGTGCCTTGGGGGAGAAGATAGCTTATGTGAGACCTTATTGAGACAAACACTCCAAACAACAAGATCCAATGTGCAATATTAGCCAAGAATCACAACTGGATAGGGTGAGCCTAAACACTTTCTAAGCCATTACTGGTTCTGTTAGATTATGGACTATTTTTTTGGGTTTTTGTAGCTGATAATTAATAGCTTAAGTGACAGGGGCTTTCCATTCTTTCTAGGTTTACTTATGTATAAAACATCTTACGATGTAACATGCTAGATGTAAAATCTAGAATAATCGTAGGGCTGTCTTTCATTCAACATATATATAATCAATAAGGTAACCTAACTGACAGCTTGAGAATGGATTTTTCTTTCATTAAAACTTTGTGAAAACTCCTATCTGGGACTGTTCTACCTATTTTAGTTGAAACATGGAATCTAATGGTTCTCTCCATTATATTGGAGTTCATGTCGGTTGTACCCTGATGTTCACACTCTACTGCAGTATGACTCAAATTTGGTGGTAATAGGACTGGCTATTAGCTGTGTATTGTTAAGTTACACCCATCTTTCATTGTAGCTTTCATATTCTTCCAGTTCACCACCAAGGCCTATAGTTTCTTCTGTTACAGTGTTCTTTCCTTTTTGTTCTTCATAATTCTCTCTGTTTTTCCTGAATAGTTGTTTAGTATTCTCTACTAATTTAGTAACACCAGACAACTTCAAGAAAAGGTAATTTAGTAACACTGGAAGCATAGGCCATATGACTTGGTACACTTTCAAGAAAACAGCCAGCCCTTGAGGCAAGAAAAGTACATCTTGTCCCGAAGTTATTGCCCTAACTTGTCTTAGTTTTCTAATAACCTATCAAATAAAAATTATCTAGCAGTTGAAATTCAAGTTAGAGATTAACCATTTCAGTGATTACTATACCTATGGTACATGTAAAAGAAAGGTATGGCCTGCTCCAAATAAGAGCATTCAGCTGTAGTCTTCATATGTAATTCACTCAGACTCCACCCTTCTTGGACATTCCTTTGTGTAGTTCCTCTGTCCACTTTACAGACGCAACCAATCTGGAGAATGGCATTATATTCAAGTGGCACCTTTGTCTCATATAACCCCTGATGAAAAAAAATATATAATCAAATTAACTAAAAGATACATAAATAACCAACAGAGTCAAGAAGCATGATCACTACTAACCTAGAATGTAAACATTTGTGCACATGAATAAATGTCCAAGTAATAATCAGATCTAGAATAAAAATTGTGAGATGATGTCCAATGGCACCGGACGCCCTGCCTAGGAGTGTGGGACGTGAGGAATCATATGAGTGTTGTTTGAAGCATCACTCTAATCGAAGACCTCAACATTCAATCCAAGACCAACTTATTTCAGATGTCGCAAACATTTGTTCTTGGATAATCACCCATCCCAAACGATCTGATCGCATTCACATCCCACCCACGCTTGTGAATTGTCTATCTATCAACAGATATTTGAGTGGGTTGTCATGACACCTAATGTGTGGCTCATTTGGATGCATGCCATTCAAACAAATAGTTCTGAAATATGATGCAGGCCTTACTATATTCTCTCCTAGATCTTTAACATATTGCTCATGAGTTTAATGGCCCACAGAATAGCATAGTTGATAATTCATGCTGACCACATTTGGGTTTAGCCTCCAACTGAAACGTTTCGACATATTCAGAATTTTGGCTAAACATTTAGGAAATAAAACAAATATTAAATTTAAAAACAATATATAAATTGATACATGTAATTTAATGTGCTAAATCAATAATGTAAATATTATTTCTACATGACCAAGATTTGGAACTTTGTCTGTTTCTTTTTCTTTTAAGAATGCTAAATTTCAGGGGCCTTTCTACAATTTTCTTATTAAAGAAATTCTATTTGATCGATTCAAATAGTGGGGTCATATCCTGTTAGAGTGAAAATTGGTTAGGGCCCAATTTCCAATTATAGTAAATTCCGGCTAGGGCCCTATTTCCAATTAGACTGAAATTCAGTTAGGGCCCAATTTGTTAATAGAGTAGAATTTGGCTAGGGTCATATTTCCAATTAGAGTGAAATTTGGTTAGAACCCTATTTCCTACTAAAGTTGAAATTAGCTATCACCTATTTTCAATTAGAGTTAAATCTATTTAGAGCGCTATTTCATATTAGTGTGCAATTTGGCTAGGGCCGGATTTCATATTAGAGTACGGACACATAAATGGGGATCGGTGATACGAGACTGCAGTTTTGAAAATCTAGGACACTTAGCCCTTGTTTGGAATCACTAATTTCTTCTTCACAACAAAAGACTTAGCCCCTGTTTGGCATCACTAATTTTTGCCACTATTTCTCAAAATCTCAAAATCGGATAAAGATTTTGAGAACAGAGGCGTTTGGCAGCATTTGACAGCCTCTTTTTTTTAGTAGAGAAGTAGAGGCAATTCATCTATTTCCCACAACCCACCATTGATAGGAAGTAGAGAGCAGAGGGGAAAAAACAAAGGCAGCTGAACAATGGTCTTGCCCATTCACGCCGCAATCCGTTTTATTTAATTTTTTTTTTCTGAAAATCTATGAGTGTAAATCGAGATCTAAACTGTTAGAAATTTTCACAACATCAAACACGGCCATGACACCAAATTTCAGCTGTTGGATCATCACCAATCTCGAGATATGTGTAAAAACGTGAGCCATTGGATGCAATCTTCTGGACTCTGTGGGGCCCAAATGCAAAATCCACACCGTTAGATCGCTTTAAAAAGGCTTAAAACGGCTGTGGTCAATTTTCAAGTGATACCATGTGGATCTCGAGATATTTGCAAAACAATATCAGCCATTGATGTATTATGCTCTATTGGATTTGTCCATGAGCAGTAACGTTTTTCTATTTTATTTATTATTTCTGGGAGTGTAAATCAAGATTCAAACCATTGAAAATGTTAAAAAGAACAAACACGGCCATAACACCAAATTTCAGCTGTAGGATCATCACCAATCTCGAGATACATGCAAAAAACGTAAGTCATTGGATGTAATTTTTTTTATTATGTGGGCCCCAAACACAAGATCTAAACCGCTAGATCTCTTTGGAAAGCTAAACACTGTCATAGGGTCAATTTTCAAGGCTTGATACCTTGTGGATCTCGAGAAATTTATGAAAAACTTTCAAGCATTGATATAAAAAAATCTATTTAACATAGATCTTTGCATTACCAAACAATTCTATTTTTATAGCTCGTTTTTAATGGCTCTATTTTGATGAGTCTATCCAAAAAAGAGTTGAGATACCAAACAAGGCCTTAGTGAGTGGGATATGCTGAAGTGTAGCCTAGAAGTATTGGTGCAGTAACAGGTACCAATAAAAGTGTTGCATTGGTCTAACATGGTTGAATTAGGCTTGTACAAATATCCAGGTACCATAGCCTATTTCTTGCTAGAATGAAATTTGGCTAAGGCCCTATTTATTATTAGTGAAATTTGACTAGTGATCATATATGGGTGTGTCATAGAAGAAGAAGAAGAAAGGGAAAAAAATGAGAAGAAAAGAGGAAAAAAGAAAGAAGAAAGCAAATTGTAACATGAAACTTGCATTAGAGAGCCTTATATAAGCATTGCATGCCCTTGGAAGGCTCATTCTCTCAAACACAGGTAAAAGTAAAGGTTACTATTTTTTTTCGAGAAACTAACTCTTATGGGATACTGACTATTTTGGGAAAGAAGTACTCCACATTAGGATTACAACTCTAGTTGCAATTCAATTCAAGAGCCCAAAACCAAGCTATATAAAGACCCACACCTCCACAAGTCCAACCACATTCTCTCACACGACTCAAAACTAAAAATAAAACAAAAGCGAGGAGAAGAGAGGGGCAAGGTGAATTTCAGATTCCAGCACACTTTCTGATGCAGGACAGACCCACGATCTATGGGTCAACAATCATTTTGGGCCCAGTCCAAAGGCCCAAATTAGGACTATTTTAATATTTCATTTAATTTCTTTCATGTTTTGGTTTTAATTGTAATTTGTGGTTATTATTTAAGTGGTTGATATTTTAATCTTAGTTGTAAGGCCACTTGGCTTTGATAGATTATAATTAATGAAAAGAAAATTGAGCGTTTCTGTCTACAATACTCTCTCCCCTATGAAAGGGTAAGGCATGAGGCCATTGGGCGCAAAGCCTATTCATTTCAAGCGTGAGCTCTGACCTATCCCCGACATCTTCCATCTTCATCCCCTGCTTGCCCCGCATCGATCATTATTCAGCATCACTTTCTCAACTAGAGACAGTAACTAGAAGGCAATCAAAGGCAAGTAAACAATTTGGACAAATTGACCATGCATGATTCTTCATTTTTCTGTATCTAATTCAATTCTAGAAAACCTTATTCCCAGCCCAAACATGGGTTTGTTTAAATTTCTAAGTGTGATGGCCTTGGAATCTCTAGATCATGATGGATATGGACATAAAACTACATGAAACATTGCAATTTGGGTGAATCCACTTGGCTGTGAGGTCCCTATATGATAGTACCATTGGCCAAACCTGTTGAGACCAGGTTTCATGGTCAATGAGATCATATCTTATCATGATTTGGTGATTTTAGGGTTTTCATCATAATATCAATTAGGGTTTTGATGTTTTTGTTAGTATCCACCCTTGATGTCAATGAACTATCTTCTATCCATGTTCTGATTTAGGGGTTTTGTAGAAAACATGCTCTAGGGTTAGGTTTTACAGTGAATTGAACTAAAGGACCATGAAGGATGATGAGGAAGGGTTGTTAGAACCCTAATTTGAAAAATATGGCATTGAGGTTTCCCAATTGGCCAATTCCATATGCTTTGACCCTCCATCATGTGAAAAAGGGTTTTCACATGTGATCCATCTTAAGGTTTATCAAATTGTGACGTATTTGATTCCTAGTGTTTAATTTGGGATTCCATAAATTAGGTTTGAAGTAAATTACAACAATACGTATCAATTTGGGTTTGATTCTACCCTAAATTTGTCAACTAACATGTGTAGGACCAATGTTGTAAAAATCGCTAGGCGGACGCTAGGCGGTGGGCATGGACTAGGGATTAATTCCCGATTAATCCCCGCCTAGCCCGATTAATCCCCTCCTAGTCCGATTAATCCCCGCCTAGCGCCTAGGCGGTGACCGCCGACTAGCGCCTAGGCCGACTTTTGCAACAGTGTGTAGGACATTGTAGAACCAAAGCAGATAATGCCAACTTGCTCTAATTAAGATCAAATCGAGAGTATATGGGCTGGTTGTAACCTATGTATGAGTTTTGGTCGGTCTTCCATCTTGGATCCAAGGATCGATAGTGAGATTTGGGTATTTACTATTTAGGCATTAATGGTTTCGTGTTTTAGGATTCCAACATGTAAAATTGATGCATTGCCTTAGGCATTGATGATTCAGACTTAATCTACTTGTCTCGATTGGTTTTAATCATGTTTACCCACTGCCCTACTATATTTTGTTAGGAAACCTTGTTTTACTAATTTGAAATTCAGTCCTCATACAATAACTTGGAATACAATTCCATCTTTGAGTGAATTTGATTTTGTAACCCTAGATGAGTCTAGAAAACCTATTTTTAGGTTTATATGTGATTCCATGTGTTTTGGGAACAATTAGAATAATTGGGTTCTTAGTTGGGTCGAAATCAGAATTTCCTTCACAAGGCAGCAAACATTCGGCCCACTTTATGAGGATCAAACAATGTTAGAAATGATAACCATTAGTTCATTGGCTTCGTCTTGTCGAGTAGTATGAAATCAATATAAAGATCATCAAATTCGGACATCAGATGAAAACGTTATGAACTGTGCAAGGTTACAAGTTAAAACTGTCCAATGCAGTAAAAGCTGTCATTGGTCCCTACTTGTATGCTTAAGAGAACCAAACCGGTAGATTTGATGTAATTTAGGTTAGTAATATAAATCTAGTGTTTCTAATCATTTCCAAAACCCTAACTGAATCACATATGCTGAATCTAGATACCTAGCTAGTTTGATTAGGGGTTTCGGTGAGATTATTTGTAATTGGTGAACTTTGTGGGTCTACTCAACTAAACCTGGAACTTGTGGATATTTGTTATTTGCTTGGAGTAGTTCCCTGCTGTTTATGTGAGCTTGTATATATTTTTCCAGATACCTCAACTCTTGATGAGTCGACACAACTAAGCTGGTTTTAGCTTGGCATAGAGGGAAAGCCGTTCGTGTAACAGTCTCTTGCATTAATATTACTAGCTGTAGTTTAGCCTTGTGAAGTAATTATGATCACTTGGTAACATCTTGATTTGACATATTTGGTCATATTCCCACGGGGAACGATTGAGTACCACTTTCGACCATCTGCCATCTAGGACTAAAATACTCAGCACTTGAGTGTCTTATAGTGGGGTTATAATACATCTTTTTAGCTCATGTAGATTGCCATTTTATATAGTAGTTTGTAATTTGTTCTACCTGGTCATACTTGTAAATGGGAGAGAATGAAATGGAATAATGATCGATCCCTTTGAGGGTCGTCTGTATCTCATATAAATAGGGACTGAAAAGCCCTGATTACAATCAATCAATCAATTAAGCAAATCTAATCTAATCTAGATCCTAATAATTAGCTAACCAATATAGTATGTACATGTGGTTGTGACTAATGATAAGAACAAAGAATGGGCCTAAATGGGCCTGCGAGTTTGGGCTTGGAGCAGCATCATTAACAATACTGACCACGTAACATTGTAACTCTGCTCTTGCATTAGTCGCGTCTGGTTATCGTCGCATTGACCTCATACAATCATTACTTGTTTATAATTTTATTTGCATGATCATATGCAATATTTTGAGGGCTTGCTTACTTGCTAAGTTTCCATGAACTAAATCCAATCCATGGGCACGTTTTTTAGATGAAGAGGTGGTTTCGTTACCTAAAGATAATACATACGAGCATAGTTATTACAAACCTACGATTCATATACCGAATCCCGATTTGTATCCCAAATCCTAAGAAAAACGATTCGTATCTATTTAATGAATCCCATTTATAGATGAATCTTAGGATTCAAGTGTGAATCTTACGATTCGATACTCGTTTCATCGAATCTTACGATTCAAGCGATTCAGCTGCATGAGAATATTAACAATCTTTTACCTTTTTTCTTTCTTTATTCTTCTCTTCTTTTTAGCATCTTTACTTCTAGAATGTTATTTAGTAGCTAATGAATTTTCTTAAGAACTTTTGCGGCTTTGAGGGAGGAGGGGTTTTAGAGATGAATAAAAAAACATGAATTTAATTAAAGCATTAGACTGTATGTATGGTGCTTGTTTATATCTTCTTTTTTTTAAATCTTTTTTGGCTTTTTTCTTCATAAATACTTAGCTTCAAGAGACATCCTATGGTGTGAGATCGATGGTTTAGGTTTTTTTTTTTTTACGTTTATATTTGGATTTAAAGATAATAAACATAAATACATACATATATAAATATATATATTGATACCTTAAACCTATTTAACTATTTACACAAATCATTTATTAAATATGTCATTATATTCTTGATATGGTTGTATGATAGACCTATAAATGGGAAAATGGATAGTTTTGAATAACTACTTTTTTTCTTTTTCATTTCAATGTTTAATTATTTTTTATTTTTAATAGAAAAATAAAAAATCAAATGATTCCCGATTCGATTTGACTCATGGGTATGAAGAATTTGTCATACAATTCCAATTTTCAAAACTATGCATACAAGGGCAAACCTCAAGGGAGAGGGCAAACCACAAAGGAATCAATAGTGGAGTGTGGATGACACTATCTAGATATTTTCAGAGACTCTACACAAACAATACTTTTGTTTTATTTTCTGGATTATTGTAATAAGAACCTTGAATCGGTCAACTTTAGATTGGTTTAAGTTTTATATTTGGCTAGACAATTTGATTTAATCAATAAAGTAAGATTTATTAATAACCTGCGCTCTATTATGCAATGCTTGATTTTATTTTATTTTTATTACGGTAAATTTTATTCAAAAAAGAAGATCAAAACAAAGGGGAGAATGACAAACAAGACTAAACAACACAAACAAATAACCTAAACATCAAAAGAAATATATAACCCAAAAACTCCTTCCCTTGCAAGACCATCTCCCAAAACATTAGCTTCACGAGGAATATGAATACGAGAAGCTCCTAGCTGAAACAAAATATCTTGTACCTCCTCCATCAAATCTGTTAAAGTCCACGGATAAGAAGACTTTCCAAAACCCCACTAAATCGTAGAGAATGAATCCCCTTCAATGATTGGATGAAGACCTCCCAATTGACACAATTCATGGCATCCCACCAATAAACCATACATTCCAGCTCCATTCGAATCAACACAATTCACCGAACCCATAAAGTTTTTGACAATTTTTCCGAAGAAGTCACGAATAAGACCCCATCAAAATTCAGCTTAAGAAAACTATTCAGAGGAGGTTCCCACAATAATTTTTGTCTAAGATTAGAATGCCTACCACCATGAAAATGGGTGGCCAAGAGCTATTAAGAGCTTCGAATGAAACTCTTAACAAATTCAGCCTTCCTAATTACCCATTCCAAAACAACCCAAACAACAAACCAAACAATCTCCTCAGGAGATTTGCATTTATTTGGAAAAATCAATTATTCCTCTCAATCCATAACTTCAATAGACTAGCATATAAGGATAACCGCCACAAAATTCACCCACGAACAGATTTTTCCCTAAAAGTCCACTGCTAAAAAAACTCCTTAATAGAACAAGGGATAGCCCAACACATATCGAACATTTTAAGGATAGACGCCCACACTATATGCACACAGTTGCAATGGACCAATAGGAGACTCGTCGTTTATTCATCTTGTAAACAAAATGGACACCCATTAACAACAATATAATTTCTCATTCTCAATTTATCCAAAGTATTTTACGTAAGCGCGTTACCCAACAGAACACCAAGATTCTTGGAGGAACAAAAGGGTTCCAAAACCTCTTCCAACCAGCCATCCTATCACCAAAACCAATCAAAACATTATAAAAAGACATAACTGAAAAATGCCCTTTAGCATCTGGCTTCCAAACTCTAACATCCCTTCGCCCACTAGAGAGATAAATCTTATGAAGAAAAGAGAGCAATCTAACATACTTTATCATCTCATGATCATGCAAATTTCAACGAGTGAAAATTCCAAACTATAGATCCACCCACAACAAGATAGTTATCTGCAACGAAGGCCTGAGGATTCCTATCCAAAAATAAGAGAATAGGAAACCGACACTTCAGGTTAACATTACCACACCATTCATCATGCAAAAACTTAATACATTTCCCGTCATGAACCATGTACCTAATCCACTGATAGAACTCAGTATTGACGGAAAAAATTGACTTCCATAACCCCGAAGACTTATAACTATGATCTGGAATACACCATCCCTCCCTTCCCACCTTATACTTATTAATAAGGATTCGCCTCCATAATCCTTGAGTCGAGTTACCAACCTTCCACAACCATTTTCCAAGCAACGCTTTGTTCATATTTCCAAGCAATGCTTGATGTTTTAAAAAGAAAAAAAATTACACAACAATACGATTTGACCTATTCTAACAATTACGTAAAATTAGATCAGTCGCATAAAGTACCGACTTCCGAGAAATCCAGATCTTAGGTTGTGACATCAATGTCATGTCAGAGTGAAATAAGGCCAGGGACCATTTCCTATTAGAGTGAAATTTGGCTAATGCCTTATTTTCTATTAGAGTAAAATTTGGCTACAACGGTGAATTTCAGCTAAAATTAAATAAAGGGGAAGTGGAACAAGGCGGACCCCACAAATTTTTCATAAATTTGAACTAACTGGATTTTTAATAAATGGGCCCCAATATGGAGCCAACGAAACTCTCTTAACAGAGGAGCTTAAATTCAATACTAAACAGGAAAAAATGTTCAAACCCTTTTACCCCTTTCACAATCAAGAAAACAACCCCCTCACCCCATCAAGAAAATAGAGAAGAAAACAACGAAGAAGAACAAGAAAAGAGGAGCATAAAGCATCAACAACCAAGTACTCCTCCCTCCCCCGTTCCTCTTCTCTTCTTCTGCTTCTTTTTTTCTTCTCTTTCCATCATTCCGTCAAATGCCCATGCTCGGAGATTTTATTTTCTTATTTCATTATTTCTTCTTCTCATTCTTCTTCTTCTTCTTTTAGTCAAACGAGTGAAATTGGAAACTGGGAGCCACGCCTACAACTGAGATATATCAACAGGAGCCTCACCTACAACTAGTGTACACCTATTACTATTAAGAATGCGAACGCTACCATTACCATGACAAGTAAAAGATTTATGAGTTTAGAATATTGAATGAAAACCTGTCATGTGAACTATGACTCTAGAATTGATAATCCATGAAAGGCTAGGCAAAGACGTGGATGCCATGTGAGTAGAGGATCATGTCTAAGCATCCGCTCCAGCAGAGAATGAAGTAATTGAACCTTCAAGTGCCTGAATCTTTTGTACAAGTGTAGAAAGTTCTTCTGTAATATTCATATTAGTATAATTTGTACCTGCATCACACTAGATTTTTCCATTTTAGCTGCATTTGGAGAAATTTAAATATAGCTGCTCTCCAACAGTATTCTAAGAGTGCTCATTCTTCCCATGCGAGATTTTCACCTATGTCCGGACGTTGAAGAGGCAAGGAGCCATCAATAAATTGGAACCCCCACAAATTTCACAGCTCCAGCCATGACAACGTCATCCCTCTGTATGTGGTAACGCCTGCTAAAGAAAATTATCCTTCTCCCCCACAATGACTACAATGGAGCTCGTCTCTGTCAACACTTCTCTACTGCATCCACCTCTTTCACCTTCACGGCTGCAACCACGACCATCATTACCACAACCTCCACCTTCATTAATCACAAGGTAGATCATTCTTGTGATGGTGTTGGTTGATCTTTTTCAAGCATACACGTTCGGAATCTCCTTGGCCAAGAGAAAAATTAATACAGATTGATGGAAGGGGACCCTAGCCATAAACTTGTGCCCAAACTGTCTCATATTGTGGATTAACAGTTTAACACCACCCAATAATTCATAGATGCACCTATTTTCAAGCATCGCTCTGTTTTTCAAAATATAAACTATGAATCAAATCATATAATTCTTTTGCATTTTTACAATAACGGAGACTCCATGAAATATCTCCTTCCATAGTCATAGATCCAACTCATAATAAGAATATTTTCTACCTTCCATTTAGCTTACTAAGGGTTATTGTTAGGTAGTTCAAGTATATTCCAGATCATTCGTTCTATATAACTATGAGGAATGTAAACAAAGCCCTCTAATCTCACTCTTCTTCGTATTCAAAACAGTACTCAAAAGCGGAAAAACAGGATTTGTGCCTTACAATCAGAAAAAGGACAACAGTAAAAAAGCACTGGAACTCTCCTGATTCTAGATCCAAATTAGATGAAGGAGAAGGATTCATCCTCTTCTTCGTTGCACTTTGTTGAGAAACCCATCAAGGATTTAAGGTTTCGAAGGAAGATCCTGCTAGCAAAGATAATTTGGTGGTGATCCAACAAAATCGAAGTAGAATTCTTCAGCCGAAATCTGAATGTCTTCATCATAGAATCTGTCTTCATCTCGGCATATCACCTTACCAACCAAGCATGCAATCTTCATAGATAATTCTTAATCTTTATAGATGGCCAAACCAAACCCCTGATCGATCTCTACAGATGACCGTGTAAAATATTCTTGAACCAAAACAGAACCATGCAAAAGATTACAGAACCATATAGGAGAGAGAGACAGTTGCACAAGAATTGTGTAATTGTATTGACGATGGACATCCTTATATAATACAGAATTGCCTAATCTTAGAAGATCTAATTACATGATTACAGGTACTGTATTGCCTAACTTAGAAGATCTAATTACATGATTACAGGTACTGTATTGCCTAACTTAGAAGATCTAATTACATGATTACAGATCATAAAAAAAGGTAACTAGAATATATATGACAACTCATACACTAACTTGATTTGTGGGCTGACCCAGCTGACCCGATAGGTCAAGTTGACCTGTATCTTTACACCCCCTCTCAAGCTTTGATGTGACCATTGAAAGCTTGGAAACTAGCTCCGAAAACCGAGAAGTGGAGTGGCTTTTGGTGAAAAAATCTGCAATTTGAGCAGCTGATGAAATCTGGATGAGGTTAATAGTACCACTTCGAACATGTTGACGAATAAAGTGACAGTCAACTTCAAGATGTTTGGATCGTTCATGGAAGACATCATTTGTGGCTAGTTTACGTGCACTTTCATTGTCTGTAAAGAGAGGTAGATTTAGGAACTGGAACTCCTAAATCCTGAAGTAACCATCGAAGCCAAATAATTTCAGTAGCAGTGTGAGACACAGCACGATATTCAGCTTCAGTAGATGATCGTGAGACAACTTCCTGTTTCTTGCTCTTCCAAGAGATGAGAGAAGAGCCAAGAAAAATGGAAAAACCGGTTGTAGATCGCCGATCATTGACATCGCCTGCCCAGTCGGAATCAGAATAACCATGGAGAGTAAGATTCTGACTGGAGGAAAGAAGGAGAGCGCGATTTGAACTCCCTTGTAAGTATCTCAATATGCGCAGGACAGCACCCCAGTGAAGATGAGTGGGTTGTGCAACAAATTGGCTTACCACATGTACTGCATAAGCAATATCGGGTCTGGTAATCGTAAGATATACCAAGCTGCCAACCACCTCACGGTAACAAGTTGGATCAGAAAGCAGTTCTCCATCAGTAGTCCGAAGCTTTAGATTATGTTCAATTGGAGTAGAGACAGGTTTACGATCTATGAGTCCAGCGCGTTTGAGAACTTCATTGCAGTATTTTGTTTGCAATAAAAGATATCCGTGAGGAGAGTAGGCAACCTCAATGCCTAGAAAGTACCGAAGATGGCCCAAATCTTTCATCTCAAACTGTCGATGAAGAAAACACTTCAAGGATAGAATACCAGGAGCATCATTGCCAGTGATAATCATATCATCAACATAGAGTAACAAGAAAACACATCCAGATCGCGAGTAGCGAGTGAAGAGAGCGGAGTCATGAGCACTCTGAGAAAAGCCAATGCTGATAATGCTAGTGCTAAACCGTTCAAACCAAGCACGAGGGGCTTGTTTGAGTCCATATAAGGCACGTTTGAGACGACAGACATAATGCGGAGGTCTCGTGACACCTGGAGGAGGATGCATATAGATTTCTTCCTGAAGAAATCCATTAAAAAATGCATTCTTGACATCAAGCTGGTAGAGTGGCCAACGTCTAACAGCGGCAACAGAGATAAAGGTCCGAACAGTTGTCATCTTAGCAACCGGTGCAAAAGTCTCCTCATAATCTACGCCATATTCTTGTGTGTAGCCTTTGGCAACCAAGCGGGCCTTGTAACGATCAACAGTTCCATCAGATTTGGTCTTGATCTTGAACATCCATTTGCAGCCAATAGCTCGTTTCCCTGAGGGAAGAGGAACAAGATCCCATGTGTGAGTTTTCTGCAGAGCCGCAAGTTCTTCTACTATGGCAGATCTCTAGTGCGGGTGAGTAATGGCCTCCTTATATGATTGTGGTTCTGCTATAAATTGCTGCAAGAAAGGACTTATACGATGGAGAAAAATGATCAGTACAAACAAAGCCAAATCGGGAGGGAGCGGTTCTGGTGCGCAAGGGATACCTTCGAGGTTGAGGAGGATCCTGCACATCTGGAGCAGATGAGAGAGGCCCATGGTCAGAAGTAGGATGTGGGGCTGCAAATTCCGAGTGAGCAGACGGAGGTTTGGGCCGATGATGATATACCTGCAGGGGTGGAGGAGAAGGAGTATTGGAGGGAAATAGATCTGGAAAGGGATCAAGGGGATAGATCGGAGGTTGCTCGGGAGAAGAGGATGCAATGGGTAATGTATAGAAAGGTATTTGTTCCAGGAAGGTGACATTACAAGAGACCCGTAACTTATTGGTTTTAGGATCATAGCACCGATATCCTTTTTGTTCAATGCCATACCCTAAAAAAATACAGACAGTGGATTTGGGTGCAAGTTTGGTTCTCTCATTATCATGCAACAGAACAAAGCAGGTGCAGCCAAAAACTTTGAGATGGGGCAAATCAGGTCTACAGGAGAACAATTTTTCATAGGGAGATATGCCAGATAAGACAGTGGATGGTGTTCTGTTAATCAGATAGGTGGCAGTGAGGACTGCTTCCCCCCAGAATTGCAAAGGAACATGTGAGGAATGAATCAAGGATCTAGCAGTCTCGAGGATATGTCTGTGTTTCCGTTCTGCCACTCCATTCTGTTGTGGTGTGGCAGGACAGGATAATTGAGCTAGAGTTCCTTGATTAATCAGGTAAGAACGAAATTTGTGAGACATGTATTCTCCCCCAGAGTGAGACCTGAAGATTTTAATTCTTGTGTCAAATTGAGTGGAAACCATGGTAGAGAAAGCAGTGTAGATGGCATATAACTCAGAACGATGTTTCATCAAATACAACCATGTATATCGTGTGAAATCATCAATAAACAACACATAATAAACGGAACCGCCTTTCGTTGACTGAGAGGCAGAATGTACCAGAGCAAAGGGAGCAGTAGTAAAGGAGGTGCTTTTATTATAAGGAAATGCATGTTGTTTACCAAAGTGACAACCAAAACAAGTAGAAATGTCTGATACAGAAATGTTTCCAAGAACACCACTATTAAATAAAAGCTTCATTTTATTTAAAGATAAATGGCCTAAACGAGAGTGCCAAAGAGCAAAGGGAGAGGCAGAGGAAACATGGGCGATATGGGAGAAGCTTGAAGCTGGAAAGTGCAGCGATTGAAGATAGTAAAGTCCTCCTGACCTAAGGCCGGTCCCAATCTGTCTCCCGGTGCGCGGATCCTGCACAGAACAACCAGTTGAAGAAAATGCGACAAGAAATCCAGAAGATGTCAGTTGACTAACAGAGATTAAATTGATGGAGAGGTGGGGAACACACAAAACATTAGTGAGAGAGAGCAACTTATTTGAAACGGAGCCAATAAGTGAGATTGGTAGAGGAGTGTCATCTGCTGCATGGATGGTGATAGAGCTAGCAGGAGTATAACAATTTTGAAGTTTGGAAACATCATTTGTCATATGATAGGAAGCACCAGAATCAAAAATCCATGTAGCATCATGTGTACCTGAAGGACCAGAAATGGTCATGGCAGAACCAGAGGCTGAGGGGGTGGGGGCCATCGGAGAAGCAGAACCAGTGGAGGAAGCCAGAAACAACTGTTGCATACGCTCATCAACCATAGCCTGGATCTGAGAGGTAAGATCCATTTGCGGATGCACAAAATTATCATTTTCAGTGACATTGGCAGCATAGGATCGCTGGGAAAATGATTGCATGGGACCACGATTGGGCTGATGACCAGATTGTTTGTTCTTATTGTTTGGCCTTTGAGGTCTGGTTGGGCAGTCCCGTTTCCAGTGTCCTTTCTTCTTACAATAATTGCAAAAGTCATTGGTACCAGGTGGAAAAGAGCGATCATTCTGAAGGGTACTAACATTTGCTGACAGGACATGTGTGGGTTCCACATGTTTCTTCTTTGTAAGAGAAAACTGAGTTTGTTCTTCTGCCAGGAGTTCCGAGAGTGCCGTGTCAACAAAAGGCAGTGGGGACCGATGTAATAATAAACCACTAACATGTTCAAAATCAGGGCGGAGAGCCATAAGAAACTGAACCAGGCGAGTCTGCTGCCTATATATCTTAAAGGTATGGGCATCATCAGTTGTTGCAAAAGTGGGTTCCATAAGAGCCAGTTGATCCCATAAAGCAGTCATTTTGATAAAGAAATCATGAATGGAGTCATTGCCTTGGTCTGCATTTTTGATTTCCCATTCTAATTGATACCGACGAGCAGCATTAGACTGAGTATACAGTTTGGCTAAATACTCCCAAGCATCCTTAGGATAATGGAATTTAGCTAGTTGATTCCCAATAGATGGCGTGACCGAATTGGCAATCCAAGAATTGATCTTCCCAACTGAAGCTTCCCATTCCTCAAACTTAGCATCCTTACTATCTGGTTGAGGGACCTGCGTAGCAATATACTTCCAAAGTTTTTGTCCTTTGAGAAAATTTTGCATTAGATGGGACCAATAGGAATAATTGGTGCCATCAAGGATGACAGTAATGCCTGATGTAGTGCGATCAGAAGCCATGAAAATAAATAATGTGGTCACAGACTGAAGAGAAGAGAAATCCAGTCACAAGTACCAACCAGAGCTGAAAAAAATCCCAGAAAATGGCCAGATCTGAAAAATCCCAGAAAATAGTCCAAGTCTGCTGAAAGATCAGAGGACAGATGAATTGATCTGAGCACAGAGGAGTGCTATGGGTCCTACTGAATGAACAGAAGATAGATTGCAGCCAATAGGGAGCAGGCTGAAAATTTTCCAAAAATAATGGCCCAGGCGACCTTGAATCTGGGCACAGATCGTGTCTGTGGACCCCAGTGGATGATCAGGGGTAAGATCAGATCACACAGTGATCTCTGTATCAAAAATCCGAAGCTCCTCCAAGTGGAATTTTGATAAAAGCTTGAGAGACCAGAAAGTTTGACGGTCGTGATGAAAACTATGTGCTCAAACAGGAGAAGTACAAATCAGAGAGAATGGCCTACCTCAGATGATCAAAAAATCCGGAAAAAATCTGTATAATTCCCAGGAGTGATGGTCGACCAGGATGGGAGGATTTCTCTGGGCAGTGGATGATCAATAGGTGGGCCACCTTTGATCACAGCCAATACAATGCTTTTACAGACGATCAGAACTGTCGCAGGTCTTCTCCTATGCTGGAATGGATAGACGATCTGTGCTCTAGGGCTCTGATACCATGTAAAATATTCTTGAACCAAAACAGAACCATGCAAAAGATTACAGAACCATATAGGAGAGAGAGACAGTTGCACAAGAATTGTGTAATTGTATTGACGATGGACATCCTTATATAATACAGAATTGCCTAATCTTAGAAGATCTAATTACATGATTACAGGTACTGTATTGCCTAACTTAGAAGATCTAATTACATGATTACAGGTACTGTATTGCCTAACTTAGAAGATCTAATTACATGATTACAGATCATAAAAAAGGTAACTAGAATATATATGACAACTCATACACTAACTTGATTTGTGGGCTGACCCAGCTGACCCGATAGGTCAAGTTGACCTGTATCTTTACAGGCCGTACTCCAATGACACTCTTTCGATTGACCTGTTTCGATCAAACTATTGTTGGTTGTTCATCATCAACCACAAATTGACTCCTCTTCTCTAATACCATGTAAAACTAATAAGTCAAAAATCTCAAAGGTCGAGAAACATTAGACACTTTCTTTTTATATATATAGAAGGTAATGGGTAACTTTATTAAGAAAAAAAAATACAAAATGGAAACCAAGGGTGTAAGAGAAATAAACCAAACCAATTACATCAAAAACACCTCCCATAAGGATGCTCTATCAACCCCTTCCGTAGCTAAAGAATCCACCAAACCACTAGCAGATTTAACCACATCAAAAAAACTCCACAAGAAAACATAAACCTAATGCCTCAATCTCATTATAGCAAAAGTGGAGCTTCCACAGCTTAACTTGATCATTAATCATGCAAGCAATTGCACTATTAGAGTCACTCTCCACATGAAAGAGAAGGAAAACTATACATGCATGCATGCATGCATACATACATACATATATATAGAGAGAGAGAGAGGGAATTCATTCAAACAATTGATAATGGGGGTGTAGCATAGCGTTAGACGACACCTCCCATATATAATTCATTATTTTTTCAGCATTTACAAAAAACTGTTGTCATATTACAAAAGAGTCCAGAGTGATCCAGTTATTACAAACAAGTCTTCATTGTAACTCTTAGCACTAACTGCTAAGAGAAAGCAGCAATATACAACAAATCAAAATAATAAAAATTAAAAATCAAAATAAAAACCTTTCTTGTTTCAGTTCTCGTATTGCAAAATAAGAAAGAAAACCACACCCAGAAAAAGATACATGAGGATGCATATGCATGTTATGATTAATGTCCTCAAAAGGTTCAGAAATTGAACCTCAACTTCTGGATCTGCAAGGTGAGCTGCAAGCTTCCTGCTTTCAGCCTTGAACTGATATTCATCAGTAATCACCTATAAAAATGTCCAAAAAAAAAAAAAACCATGAACACACAATTAGTAAGCCAAAAGAAAAAAAAAATAAAAAAATCATTGACGGCTCCAAAACAATACCTCAATGAGATTGAAGGGAGGGCGGCTATGAGGAAGAATTTTGTTTACACGTCTTCCAGGAAACTCTTCTGTAATAGGCGCTTTAGAGTTGAGGTAAAATACTCTCGGGACATTTATGGGAACCTTAAGCATGATTCCTTCAGCAACAACCCAAGCAAAGAAATGTCCAAGTTGTGAACTTGGCATGAGTTGTATTATCTGGTCAACATAATGTGCTTTCATCAAACCCATAACCATTTAGACTAGTTTTTTTTTTTTTTTTTTTTTTGCTAGAAAAAACTTTAAAAAAAATTATTACCTGCCAATAAGAGCGGGTAAGGGCTAACTCATGTCTTCTAAAGAATGAACTAACTCCATCCCGAGCCTTATCAAGTTTATGACTAGTCATAGAACCACGCAACTCGGTCACATTAACAGATTGGTGTGGTCTCTTCAAATCACCCAACCTACAACCACAAAACTCCTTAGAAGAATTTTGGCATCAATTCTTGCTGGGGACGTACATCATATATAAGTAACACACTCAAATTGCAACAGTGAAAGAAGCTCATTTTATGCCATTAAATGGCAACACAAAAAATGAGGAACTATACATCACATAAAGCTTCCAGTTAAGTGAATAACAATATGTATAGCCTAAGGAATTAATGCCTGGCAGAAGGTATAAGACTGAAAATTTTTCATCAAATAGAAATAGATATGGCATCCATAGTATCCACCCAAATTTAGTACCGAGAAACATTACACCAAGCTAAGATGTTTACTTATTCAAGCTAATTTTATGTACTGTTCATCACAACTTGCTACATAGTAATCATATTCTCCAAATCCTTAAAAAAAACTTAATGCTCTTTCATAATCACACACTAAAACTGTAGAAGATAATCGACTTATGCTAACAGGCCCTAGGCCCAGCCCAATCAGTTTTTAACCCATGTAAAATATCCCACGTGTGGGTCTAGGATAAGCCTTATACAGGCTCTTTCATTGATTTTCTTCTATGTATAGAGATAGGATATTCTTTAGATATTCTTTATTCTTCAATTCTTGATTGTAATTAGATTATAATTACTGCTGATTACTAGCATGTGATTAGGGTAAATTGATTATAAAATGGTTGGTCGATCCTCCTTTGAGGAATCAACTTTTCCTCCAAACTTCTCTCTCATTTTGCTCTTTACATTTTTACATGGTATCAGAGCTATAGTTGCCTTCTCTCATTGATTCAGTCATTCTCCCTGACTTGGATCTTCTTCCTGGAGTGTCTGATCATCCCTGATCAAGACGTGGCCCACTTCAGATCGTCTTCAACATCTCTCACGATCACCTCCACCTTGGTTGACCAGCATTACTGGGAATTATGGACATTTTTCAGGACTTTTTCTCCCATCAGAGGTGAGTTTTCCAGCAACATTTGTGATACTTTTATTTCTTGCCACTGATTTCATCAAGGCCGTCTAAATTTGTGGATTTTGATCCAATTTGAGTGAAACTTTGGCCTGGAGTTGCGAAAATATCTTGTCCTTCCACTCCATACCTCTGATCGGGCCACAATCAGCTAACCAGATCTCACAAGGAGATCGGTTCACTGTCGAACTGTGTCGACATTCACACAGTGACGTCGGTTTGCTGCTGTTATTCTCTGCTTTCTCTATGGTCCACATGTGATGATCACAAAATCACTAACAGTCATTCCCAACTTGGTCGACTAGCATTTCTAGGAATTATGGTGATTTTTCTGGATTTATTTCATCACCTTTAAGGCACTTTCAACCTCTTCTTCAACTGACGGTATTTCTCAAAATGATTTCATCTCCACCGTCTAGAATTGTGGATCATTATCCAAATCTCATCAGATTTGGCCTGAAGGAAGACAATTAAGTCTGGCAATCAAATCTTACACCTAATCTGCATTTCAATCCCTCTGTGGGCCCCACATGCTCATCCAGACACAAATCTGAAGGTCGTCTGGGTTGTTTTGTGTCTCTGTGAAACATCTGATTCATATCGGATTGCTACTGTTGCTTCTCTACAATACTTCTGCTGCTGTTGATTTATTATACTGCTCTTGGGAGACTCACAGATCAAGGATCTGTAATCTTGGCATTAACCAGATCGGTGATCTGTGGTTATTGGAAACAGAAAGTCTTCTGTCATGAAATGATCAGTAGTGATCCACTATTATTGATGTGCTATCTAAGCTCTGGGGGTTATTTGGAAGCCTAATCTTGCACCTGTGTCTGCAATAGTTGATTTTCTTTACTGCTGTGTTACTTGCATCTCTGCTGGTTCTTCTTCTTCTTCTTCCTGCTGAACTATTATCAATGGAAAAATATGATATTATTCCCGTTAAATTTAATGGGAATAATTATATGGCCTGGTCCTTTCATCTAAAGAATTTTGTAGCAGGCCAAGGTCTGTTTGGTTATCTCGATGGATCGATAACTAAACCTACTGCCAGCACTACTGACACAAAAGCATTACCCACCTGGTCAAAAGAAAATGCTAAGGTTATCACTTGGATTCTTAACTCCATTGACCCTTCTCTTGCAATTGCTCTTCAAGCATATACTGCCGCATCTGATATGTGGAGTCATCCTAAGAATATTTATCATCAAACAAATAAAGCTCGCAAATTTCAACTAGATAATGAAATTGCAAAATTCAGTCAAGGTGATAAATCTGTGCAAGCGTACTTCAATGGATTTCTCACCTTATGGACTGAGAGGGATGCTATGATTGTTCAAACTGTTTCTGCTGGGTTTCTGTCTGAGGCTCTTAAATTACAAGAGGAAACCCACATTAGCCAGTTCCTTATGAATCTCAGACCTGAATTCGAATTTGTTCGGTTGGCTCTCATGAATCGAGAAGTAACAGCAAACCTGGACACATGCTTCCAAGAAGTCCTTCGCGAAGAACTTCGCCTAAACTCTCAGCGTACCATTCTTGAAGAACCACAGGCATCCCTAGCTTCTCTTCAGACTGAGTCTGCCCTTCTGGCAACCCCCAATGAGAAGCCTACACAATGCTATGAGTGTAAAGGCTTCGGTCATCTGGCCAAGAATTGTCGAAAGAAATTGGTGTGCAGATATTGCAAACGCTCTGGTCATCTTATTGATGATTGTCGCAGCTTACAGCGAAAGAATGGACCCCACCAGAAGCAAAATCCTTCCACCAGGTCACGACCAGCTGCATTCCAAGTTCAAGCATCTCTGCCTGACACAGGAAGCGCTTCTTCCGGGGCTGTATCCATGACTCCAGCCCAGATTCAAGAACTAATTCAGAACACGGTGACTTCCGCATATGCATCCATGGGTTTTAATGGTGGTCGGTATCAAACTCAGTCTCCTCTAGCATTTCCTGCTTTTCATTCTTCAATCTCTACGCCTTCCTCCATTACACCATCTACCTGGTTTCTAGATTCAGGAGCATCAAACCACATGACTTCTGTGGAACATAGCTTTACAGCCTCTCAACCTTACCTTGGCAAAGACAAAATAACTACTGCTAATGGAGACCAATTACTCATTTCTGGAATTGGTACCATTACTTTATCTAGTGTCTCTGGCCAGTCCCTCCATCTCTCCAATGTCTATTCTGTTCCAAAATTATCAGCCAATTTACTTTCCGTCGGACAACTTATTGATGATGGGTACCATATTAACTTTTCTTCCACTGGTTGTGTCATACAGGAGCGGCAAACTGGGAGAGTGATCGTGACGTGGAGTAAACATGGTCGACTTTTTCTGCGGGACATTGGACATCATTCCCTATTTTCTTCTTCTTCTCCTAATTTCAATAAATTGTGGACTATCTGGCCTAGTCGTCTTGGTCATGTAAACAATGCTTATTTACTTTCCTTGTTTAAAATTGGTTGTTCAGAACCCACTATTGATAATAAAATGATGTCCTCTTTCCTTCAATCAAAATGTGCAACGTGTTGTTTGAGTAAGAGTCATATTTTGCCATTTCCCATTCATCGTTCTCGTGCTTTAACATCTTTTGATATCATTCACACTGATGTTTGGGGAATTGCACCCACATTAAGTCAGACAGGGTTTAAGTATTATGTGAGCTTCATTGATGATCATTCTCGATTCACTTGGATTTATTTCATGCGCTTCAAATCTGAAGTCTTTTCTCTTTTCCAAAAGTTTTATAATATGGTTCACACACAATTGCAAAAGGATATAAAAATTCTTAGGTCTGACTCCGGCGGAGAATACATGTCCCATGAATTTTCTGCTTTTCTTTCTGATAAAGGCATTCTTCACCAAAAATCCTGCCCACATACTCCTCAGCAAAATGGTGTTGCAGAGAGGAAAAACATGCATATTCTTGAAACTGTTCGAACTCTCCTACTTGAATCCTTAGTTCCTCCCAAATTTTGGTGTGATGCTGCACAGACTGCTGTATATCTCCTCAATCGTCATCCTAGCTCCGTTCTAGGAAAGACTACTCCATATGAAGCTCTCTTTGGTCATACTCCTTCATATTCTCACTTGCGTGTTTTTGGTTGTTTATGCTTTGTCCATCTTCCACCTACAGAGCGCACTAAGTTGTCCCCTCAGGCTGCCAAATGTCTCTTCCTAGGTTACAGTACTGAACACAAGGGATTTCTATGTTATGACCAATCTGAGAATCGCATGCGGATATCTCGTAATGTGATCTTCTTGGAACACATTCCTTTCTTTTCTTTGCGTTTGGATACTCATCCGGTTGCTGTATCTTATCTGCCTCAATTTCCTGCAACTACTTCTCCACCTCCACCTATAACCAATGTCTATGTCCGGCGGAACCAGGTTCCTCCTGTGGGGACTCATTCTTCTGATCTTCTCCCAGTGCCACCTACTGCATCCTCAGGTATTAATGCTTCTTCTACTGCTAGTGTCATACCCCTGAGACGCTCTAGTCGTCCTTCTGTTACTCCTAACAGATATGGCTTTCCTGCTCTTTTCACTTCTTTGGATAGTGCTCCTATACCTACATCTTATTCACAGGCTTCGAAGATTGCATACTGGCAGGATACTATGACCGAGGAGTTGCTTGCTCTTGAAGCAAACAAAACATGGGAATTGGTACCGGCCCCTGTCGGCGCCTTTGTCATCGGCAGTAAATGGATCTATTCCATCAAAGTTCATTCTGATGGGAGTCTTGACCGCTACAAAGCCAGATTGGTTGCCCAAGGTTACAAGCAGGAATATGGGATTGACTATGAGGAGACCTTTGCACCAGTGGCTAAAATGACCATTGTTCGCACCCTCCTTCGTGTAGCTGCAGCCCGTAACTGGCCCCTATGGCAAATGGATGTCAAAAACGCCTTTCTTCATGGCGACTTACATGAAACTATTTATTTAAAACCACCTCCGGGATATGCTTGTCCTCCACACCATGTTTGTAAATTGAGGAAAGCTCTTTATGGACTTAAGCAGGCTCCCAGGGCTTGGTTTGATAAATTTCGGGCCGCTATCCTTCAAGCTGGATTTCGCCAGAGTCACTCTGATAGTTCCCTCTTCCTCTGATGGACATCAAAAGGCTACACATTTCTCTTAGTCTATGTTGATGATATGATTATCAGTGGCAATGATAGTGCCGGTATTACGGATCTCAAACGTCATCTCACTCGCCACTTCAGAATGAAGGATCTTGGTCCTCTCACCTACTTTCTAGGGCTGGAGTTCTTGCGTAGCAAATCTAGCATTCGGGTTCATCAGCGGAAATATGCTAAAGATTTAATCACTTCGGCACAACTTGATGATGCTCACACTTTTGATACTCCTATGGAGTTGAACAGCAAGATCCGTAGGGATGATGGCCAGCCCCTAGATGATCCTTCTGTTTTTCGGCGAATAGTAGGTAGTTTGCTCTACTTAACTATGACCCGACCATATATTTCTCATGCCCTTCATACGGTTAGCCAGTTTGTGAGCAATCCTCACAAACCTCACATTGTTGCTGCCTTGCGCATACTCCGCTATGTCAAAGGCACCCTTAACCATGGTCTCTTCTACTCTTTGGGCGCTTCTCTACACTTATCAGCTTATTCGGATGCTGACTGGGCTGGTTGCCCAGATTCTCGGCGCTCTACCACTGGCTGGTGTATGTTTCTTGGGGACTCCTTGATTTCGTGGAAATGCAAGAAGCAAACCACCGTCTCTAAATCTTCTGCTGAGGCTGAATATCGGGCCATGTCATCTGCGAGTGCTGAAATCATCTGGCTACGTCGTCTTCTTTGTGAATTCGGTGTCAACATTGCTAGATCTACACCTCTTCATGGGGACAACACCAGTGCTACTAGAATTGCAAACAATCCGGTCTTTCATGAAAGAACGAAGCACATTGAGATTGTTTGGCACTTCATCCGTCAGCATGTTGTTACGGAGAAGATAACTTTGCCTCATGTCTCTACTCTTAACCAATTGACGGATATCTTCACAAAAGCTCTCCCCAAAACGCGTCATCATGATCTCACTAGCAAATTGATGTTTTCTGCCTTACCACATCAATTTGAGGGGGAGTGTAGAAGATAATGGACTTATGCTAACAGGCCCTAGGCCCAGCCCAATCAGTTTTTAACCCATGTAAAAGATCCCACGTGTGGGTCTAGGATAAGCCTTATACAGGCTGTTTCATTGATTTTCTTCTATGTATAGAGATAGGATATTCTTTAGATTTTCTTTATTCTTCAATTCTTGATTGTAATTAGATTATAATTACTGCTGATTACTAGCATGTGATTAGGGTAAATTGATTATAAAATTGTTGGTCGATCCTCCTTTGAGGAATCAACTTTTCCTCCAAACTTCTCTCTCATTTTGCTCTTTACATCTTTACAAAAACAAGGATCTAATACCGCAATATCGGTTGGCCTGCATATTAACATATTCATCAAACATCTGGCACAACTAGTGGTATTATAACAAGCTGATAATGGAATTTGGACCATATACAAGCATCTGATTTGTAAACTTAATAAAAATTCTCAAATTTTTATTGGATAAATGATACAGATTGTGATGAAGATTGTGTAATAGGACAAGCTATGGCATACATGAAAATATTTGATCGAGCACGCTGGATTTGGAACCTTGTGTGAAGGGGTCCATCTAATTAAAGAAGCCAAACAGCATCTGTTTGCTGAGCTTACAACATAACATGGGATGGTTTAATATTTAGAGAACTCCAGGGCGTGAATTCTAAATTCTGAAATTTCTATTCAGAAAATGGGCAGAACGTGACTCTGTTTTAGGCCTTCAACTAGTGGGCCATTTGAGCCCAAACCCAACTGCTACCAGCACTACATGGGTCAACCATGAGTTCTCTTTCAAGAGACAGCATCCACCTTTCCATCAGGTGGGCCACATGGGTCCCATGACAGATTTGGTCCGAAGGGTCTGAAATGACATTATTCTGGAAGAAGTCTTGCAAACATTGGATTTATTGCTATTTAGATGTGAGTTTCCATTCCATCAGAATTTCATGAGTTGGTAAAAAATGGTGGTAAGTAGGAATTGTAGGTTGGATTGATTATTAGGAATTAAGGGGATCTGGTGTATGCACAGTCGACTGAGCATAGGCTGCCACAGTCAACAGTCAACAACAGCTCTTGTTTCCTTTCTTTTTCTCGTTTATTTTAGCAAGTTAGGGTGTCAATAGTATAGTTTTAGTAAGAGACAGTGATGAGGGATTTTCTTTCTTCGTTTCCAAAGCATAACAATATGAATGTCAACAGTGAGCAACTGGTGGCAGAGAGGAGGTTGACAATTTCAACATATTGAATAACTGGGAGAATTTTATCTCTTTAAACTCTATGTTACTTTTCCTTGCATCAGTTCCATTCTTCTTTGTATTTGTGTTGGTGATTTGGGCTTCCTGGGTGAATCGACAACAACTTTCTTGCATTGTCAAGTTCAAAAGGAGTTCAGCAAACATTGTATACTGCTGGAACAAAGTATTGAACATCGTACGCTGTCAATGGGTTCCGTTTAATATCCGTGACTGCATCAATAAACAACCCATAATCCATTGAGAAAGTCGAAATATAAATGTATATTAGGAACGTGGTCTTTTAAGTGTAATATCCCTGAACTTTAATTAGGGATAAAATTTTGTGCTTGCTTTAATTAATGTTTTGCTCTTTGAATTCGTTCAATGGGACCTTTTTTTTTTTTGTGTGCACCAGACTAATTAATGGCATGCTTTAAGTTTTCCTTTGGATTGAGTTTAATTGCTAGACATTGGTGGGTCCTAACTCCTAAGTTGTATATTAAACGGATTATAAGTTTTTTTTATTGTGGGGCCCTTTTGTTCCAAGTTATTAGAATAAAGTTGTAACTTGCAAGTATGAGGTGGAACCAAATTTCTAACCAAGATGGTGTGTTCGACACCCATATTGCAAAAGGGAAACTTGTGCATGCCCTTATAGGGGGCTGTTGCACGAATTAGAAAGAGGACTCTCTTAGATGTTGTTTAATTGGAAAAAGGAGAGGAAACCTAAGTGTCGACCCTAGAGAACCCCCCACACAATCTCCCTGTCTTCTCTAGCTATCCTAGAGTGAACTAAGAGAAGCCAATGAGAACTTGAAGAAGAAATAGCTAATCAGCGAGTAGAAGCATCGATTAATGTCCTTAGCCGTCCGCACATCGCTAAGGCCCTATTCAAGGAGAGAAGAACTCTAGACCTACTTACTTTCCTCTTGATTCATCTCTTCCTAAACGAATTTAGGGTTTAATGGGTGCTGGATGATGATGTTTAATGGATTATTAATGTAGAATGCTAAAGATACCCAAAAATCCCAAGGCCGGTAAATATATAGGGTTCGAATCTCATGACAAAAATCCAAAGGCTGGTTGATACATTGAGTTCGAATCTCATAACTGATTGATGTATTGGATTCAACATCCTGGCCAAATGGGATCTTAGGTTTTAAACCCATAACCGATCCCAAGTGCTGGGTCTTTTCACACTAGCGAACTACAGATGGTAGTTGGAAGATGGTTGAATGACTACTGGAGGCTATAGACATGTCGACATGTGGGAGTTTATCAATCGTGGACATATATTTAATGTTATGATCTCTGATTGATGTGTTATGCAAGTTGCAATAGCATCGTGGATGGTAGGATGATCATTGTGTATGGGTTTTTTTTTTATTATGGGCAGTTGTATTTATGATAAAAACAGGATTACATATAAATCCCAGTCCATTCTGTGTCTGTGCTGGCTAAAAACCCATCATAGTGTAATGTCCCAGACTTTTATTTTATTTATATATTTATTTTTTGGGTTTATTACTTTGAGGTATTATAATTAAATTATTTTGTATGTTAATACTTGTGTTAGTCCATTATATGGTGATCGACAACTTCTTTGTCTATTGGTGATCAACATCATTGGCTATTGTGATAGTAAGCCCTGTACCTCACTCAAGATTGAAAGATACAGGTTCAGATCTGCATCTCTGGAAGTTCTACATCATCTGGGACAAAGAACTACCTGCTGATCAGCCTAAAATGACTGCAGCCCACCTGCGATGATCAAGACATCCTTGGCAATCATATGTATGTTGGTCGTCTGATTATTCCAAGAATTCTAGTGATTTTTCCAAATTTTTCTGCTGCTTCGAGGTAGGATTTCTGATTGTTTATGTGGATCTCCTTTCTTAAGCACTAATTTTCATCTCAACCATCCAAAATCTTGGATTCTCATCCAAATTGGTTGAGCTTTGATTACTTGCTAGCAGAAAAACACTGCCTAACATCTAGGAAGATCTGATCGTTCCCCAGCCTATTTTTTGGAGAGTCTGAGATCAAATCACATATTTGAGTGTTGGTTACTTCCTGTGACGTACTACTGCCTTTATTCTCATATTTTGGACTTGGTCCGCCCCATCTGATGGTCTAAATCTGGCTGGTCTGTTCAACTGGATGTGATTTTGTGACCTGCTGGTTGGAATTGTGTTGGGTTTTTTGCCTTGTTGAGATGGAAAAATCAGAAATTCCTCATGTGCTTTAATGGCAAAAACTATGCCTCATGGGCATTCCAATTTCAGTTATACTTTGAAGGGAAAGACCTTTAGGGTATATTGATGGATCAGAAAAGAAACCTAAGGAAGATTAAAAGAAAATCTTATTTCAATTACAAGAACTATGGCCACTATGCAAACCAATGCAAGTAGCAAATTTGTAGGTACTGCAATGTCATTGCTCATATCATTGACGAATGCCGAAAGCGACCAAAGAATCCTGCCTGTCGTGCCTATGCTGCCATTGCTGCACCTCCTGCTACTGACGTCTCTAGACTGCCCGAACCTTCTGCAACACCTGGTTTCTTGCTTAGCTTGGGTCCTCTGCTGCTTTAACGCCAGAGATGGTCCAACAAATGATCATCAATGCATCCTCTGCATTTGGCCTTTCAGGTAAAATTTCATCACCCTCTCCTACTTGGTACTTAGACTCAAGAGCCATTAATTATATGAAATCCTCACCTGCGGGTAGATTAGCAAAGCTAGTGGATCTAAATCCATTGCAACAAATCTCTTGCCTATTTTGGGTAGATTAGCTAAGATTGTGGATCTAAATCCATTGTAACAGATCTCTTGCCTAAATAAATGCTTAATTGTATTCATAGATTGGGCTTCCAGCCCTATATAATGCAAACACAGTCGATCCCAAGGGACACGACAATTAAATCCAAAATCTCACTCTTCTTCTTTGATCTCCTTCATCATCTTGAAATTATTTTCAAGGTGACAGTGATGTATCAGATCTATTACTTATGTTGGAGTCTTGGAGATGCATTACGTGGAGAATCATGTTATGGGCCTGTGCTGGCAAACGGTTGAGGGGTAGTTATTTTTGAAAACCTTTATTCAAATTATAGAATTTGATTTCTGTTATTTACAAAAGAATCTTTCGTTTGACCTTTCTTATATTACACGTGTACACACAAGCACACAATATTACAATAAAGATAGAATTTCCATTCACTCAGTACGTACTGATTCTTGGTTTGCCCTTGCCAGGTAACCAGCGAATAGGAGATTATGTGAGCTGCGAAGATCAAGAATTGAACTATGACATTCGTGGCTGAGAGGCGCAAGCCAGTGACTTCGAGGACTAGCCTCATTTAGTTTATCTAGATCTGCATTTAATGAATAACATTTTGTTTAGTGAAATTTATTGGCTTTATTTAGAGATGTTGGCTTAGATTTCCTTTTTAATTGTGGACATTACTAATGGTTGTTAGTTGATTGAAATAAATTCCTAGATTTACTTTTATATCATGGATTTCATTTATGTTGGTTTATGATGCCTATTAGTCATGATCCGGAATCCGAATGGGCCCCAGACTTGGGATGTGACACAGAGTTTTAGGTTGGCCGAACTCCAATTAGTAGACTAGCCTCTGTCGAACCATGTGTTTGAAGTTCCTTCAGATGTCTTACTTTGCATGCAAGAGTTTATTGATAGATATTGTTGTTTCCCTCATCTTTAAAACCCTTTAGTTTATTGGGAATCAAATTCCAAATATCTGATTTCCGCACTAATTCTGGCAATCATTTAAGATGTCGATCCGTAATGCAATTTATCGTTCCATGTATCAGTGAGATATTCTACATTTGAGTGTAGTACTGAAGCACAAAGCTTGACATTCCTCTTGTTACGATAATAAGTGCCATCTGTAAGTCATCAGCATGGAATTTGCTTCAAAACTAAAAATAAATAAATTCAACGGATGTCATATGACTGCTTTCATAAACTATAAGATTCAATGAGATCATTTAGATTTTAATGAAATATATTAGAAGGCATGCAAATATTGTACCTATAAGTTAGTTGAACTGGACCCACAATAAAAAGAAAACTCTATTTAGAAGTAAATTGAACATGTTCATAGAAGTTAGTGAACTGGAAGTCTGGAACTACAAATGATAAAACGATAAAAATGAACCAAATGAACCTTACCCCAATAGACTGGCACCAAATTGCAAATGACAAAATCAAATACAAAGAATACAAAGTAGTCAAGCTGAACAAACTAGATAACACAGGTCTATATCAAAAAGCCATTAAAAAAAAATAGCATGGTGTGATGTCCGTATTGTACGTTTGAGCGGTACCACTATTCTTAAGAACGGTGAAATCAGTCAAGTTGTTCATCCTGAACATAGAAACCTCACAAACAAACTTTTCAATCCAAAATTCCTCAAAAAGAACTAGATGCATCTATGCAGAAAACTTACAGAGCCATTATGAAAACTTCACTGCTCGAGAGTCAAGCGACGTTTTATTTGGTTGAAAAGAGTATTGAAAACTCTGAACTTAAATGGTAGTGGACTCACACGACAACTGAAACTAGAGGAGAGCAACAATCAACGAGGGGAATACTACCAAGGTCTGAAGAGGGAAAATTGATGTAGCTCTGGTTAGCAATCAAACCTGAGCTGTGAACAGGCATGAAGGAGATCAATGGCAATGAGTAGTGGCTAAGCAATGATCTGCTGCTTAGAATGTAGGTAACCATGGTATAGCTAGAGATGGTGACTGAGATAACATTGATAAGGTATGCAGGTCACAATTGCTAGTATTAAGAGATGGTGATTGCAGAATGGTAATGATGGAGAATATATAAAGTGTGCATGATTTTGGGAAAGAATGTCATATGAGAATAAAACAGGCATGCAAATATAAACAGGCATGTAAACAGGCATGATCGAGATCAATGGCAATGAGTAGTGGCTAAGCAATGATCAGTTGCTTAGAATGTACGTAGCCGTGGAATAGCTAGAGATGGTGACTGAGATAACATTGAGAAGGTATGCAGGTCACAATTGCTAAGATTGAGAGATGGTGGTTGCAGAATGGTAATGGTGGAGAATATATAAAGTGTGCATGATGATGGGCAAGAATGTCATATGAGAATAAAACAGGGGCCAAAGGGAGAAACGACTACTTTGGCTAAGAGCTGCAGGATAACAAACTCAGAGGTTAAGATAGAGATCAAACCAAATGCAGTACCGCAACAAGGTGATTTGCAGTGTAAGACAGTATTTAGAGATGCAGAACAGACAGGCCAATGAGGAATCAGTGCTGATCGGTAACAGACTAGACGGAGACAATGCTAAACCAGATGATGTCCAGAAAGATTTGAGGCTTAGATCTCAGGGTGCAGATCAATCATCAAAGAAGCAGAGAAAATGCAGAAGGATAGTGGGACCCTTGATCAAGAGCTGATTGACATGGCAAAGGTTGATGGGCTTGTTGTCTCAGCTTAATGGATGAAGAGATAGGTTATTGGCAACAATATCAAGTAAAATTTACATAGAGCACTCATATTTCACTGCGAAAGCAGAGTTATAAAAACATCTTGCAAACGCGAATGATGTTTATCTTGAAGGGAACACTCACTTGACTACAATTATCTTAAGATGAGGCCATCTAATACTACTTTCCTAACCCAAATATCCTAGATAAAACTAACTTCTGGGCATTAATTCGAAAGATCAGTGCAGGAAAGGACTTTTCATTATGGCTTTAACTCCCATACGGCCATACATACCAATTCATGTCAGTAATAGCCAACAATTTATTTACCTGCATCTCTTCCGTTCTTCACGAGTTTCTTTCCATTTTCTCTTTTTCACTTCAAGCCACCCTTGGTAATCAACATTTCTGTCAACGTTTTCAGTAGAATCACATTGTTGACGCAACTGCATCAGAGGTTGACGTTGGTTGTAAGCCGCACCATTTAGTTGCTGTCTGTTACAAGAATCCTTGCTAGCTGCCAAAGAAGATAACTTGGCAGAATGTTGCTCTTTATTAACTTCATAGCTACGGACTATTGGTCGAGGTCCACTTGGGGAAGTACTTGTCTTGTTCACAATGTCTTCTAAATCAACATCATTCACTTTGTCTAATGCATGATTAAGGGGAATAACACAGGAATCTTTTTTAGCAGTATCATTTTTGTCCGAGAAGCTGAAAATATCAATCAATTTTCGTTGTCGAAATTTATCCTCCTTCTCCCGGACCTTTTTATGTAGCCAATCAGGATGAATTACTCTAGGGACAGGATTAGAAACCTGAAAAATGTTTGCCTCATGTTAGAGAGAGAGAGAGAGAGAGAGAGAGAGAGAGAGAGAGAGAGAGAGAGAGAGAGAGAGAGAGAGAGAGAGAAAGAGAGAGAGAGAGAACATGTGATAGTAGGATCTCCAAACACATTTCAGTTGACACCTTTTGCATTGCTGCAGGAATAGTAATAATCTTCTGAATGGCTGAACTAAGCCTTTGCCTGTAGTACAACCAATCAACTATTGATCGAATGCCTACATCAGAAGAAATCTTGCACCATTTTCGCACATAGAACTTCATAATTTCTGCCAAGGAAAAAATAAAAAGGAAAAATAACAACTCCTTGTAATCTGTTTTAATAGACAAGCCAACAAAACATATATTCCCAATAGCAGAAATAAATCAATGGATAACCAGTACCAGGATCTGTCTCAAATATTGCAACAGGGATAGCACGCTCACTTACTGGAGTTCCCTGCAGGGATTAACAGAGAACAGATTGTTGCAAGATAAAAAATTAATAAAAATAATAACAACTACAACAACAACAATTCTATCAAGTAACACTAAGATTGCATGTTCTTAAAGAAACAGCCAAGTAGCATGTAGGACTACAAGAACATAAAATGACATGCTTTGAATAATGTATAGCAACATAAGCAAACGGAATAAGCAGCATAAGCAAACAGAAAGATTAACATGAGCAAACAGAATAAACAAATAGCAGTAGTACACTAGTACTAGTAGGACAAGGAGGGGGAGGAAGATAGCACCAAGGATAACCTATAAGCTGTGTTCATTCTTGTCATCACCATAGTAGGCATCAGCTTGAGAAAGATTGCATCCGCAAGGCCCTTGGTTAAGGCAGACCTTTATGGCACATCTATTATACATTCCAGGACAGCCTTTTACTGTTCCAAAAAATGTCCTACGTGGCACTGTGGCTAAAAGGGGCTAAAGTTGAACATAATTACAACTTTTGCCATCAAGAAAGAGAGGGAGGGAGGACAGTTGCACGTGGAAGAGAGAGGGGAAAGTAAGAGAGAGAAAATGAATGAGGGAGAGGGGGGCGTGGGGGGGGGCTGATGGGTTTATTTTTTTCTGTTAATCTCAATCTCAGCCGTCCATCAAACTTTTTTGTGGACCCCATTTTAATATTCATCTTACAGTTTTTCTCAGAGAACTAAAATTCGAAAAATAAAAAAGCAGGGGAGCCGGGTCCGATTTGGTTGGCCAGAGTGTCAAAAAAATTTAAAAGTTAAGAAGAATAAAAAAATATTTTTTTTTTAAATTTGGAGTGTAAACTCTTAAATTATAAAAGTTAATAAAACAAAATACTAAAAACCCTAAACATTAAAGCATAAATCATATATACTAAACATAAATGAAAAAAAAAATATTAACCTAAACCAGAAATTCTAAGAACACTAAATCCTATAAAGTCGTAAACCCCAAATCCAAATAAGTTAATTTACGGAAAAAAAAATTATCGTGCCAACCTATGAAGCACGGATACGTAAATATGGGCGACGAATCCGTATCCCGGGCGTATCGGACACGGATACGCCCGGATACGCTCCCGATACGTCCGGGATACGCAAAAAAACGTATCCGCAATTTTTTTCTTTTTTTTGTATTTCGGACACGCGTCGGACACTTGCGGGACACGTTTTAAGGGAAAACATGTTACTGTGCGTACGTTTTAAGGGAAACCCTATTTCTTTGTTTTTATCAGATCTTTCCTCCTCATTCTCAGTTACTGTGCGCACGTCCAACATCTCCTCTCTCGGCGCACGATTGCATCTCATTCATTTCGCGTGAGGGTTTCTTCTCCCAAATCGATCGATCTCAAGGTTTTCAACTCGCGCAAGGTTTTCTTCTCCAACACCAAGAAACCCCTTGCATCAGTCGCGCGAGACAGAGAAAAAAAAAAGCTTGGAGGAGAAGTAGAGAAATTAAAAAATAAAAAAAAAAACAGAGAGGGAGAGAAAAAAAGAAAGAGAAGAAAGGAGAGCTGTACCTTGCATCAGTTTGCACTCGCTCCCACCGTCTCGACGGAGAATGAAAAAGTAACCCCAGTTTGCAGCAGAGAAGGCAGAGGGTTCCGCCCAGTTTCCCAAAACCGTTCGCTGTAGGAAAAGATCGACTCCAACCGCTGCCGGAGAAAGCCAATCGCTGCAGTTTGCAGCAGCCCCCGCGTTGCTGCCTTCTTCAGTTGCAGAGACCAACGAAGAAGAGAGCAGAGAAGGGCCCTGAATCTGTTTTTTGGGGTTTCTATTTGAAGAGAAATAGAGAGCAGCAGAGGGTCAGTGCCCTCCAGGCTTCGTCGGAAAATCTGGGCACCGGAAGGCGACATCTGCGTCGTTCATCCACTGCCGTATTGCCGCCACAGCTACCGTATCATCGCTGCAAGTCGAAATGGGGCTGGGTTCATCTGTTTTTGCAGATTGAAGAAAAAAGGGGCTTGGTTTGTTTGGCCTTCATCGCAAAAAAGAAAAATAGCATGCAATCGGTGGTGTGTGTGGCCCCTCTTATTTCATTCGCCAGAGCCTTCATCCACGTGTTTGGGCACGTGGGCCTGTTCCCACAAAGGCCTACTGACTATTGAGAATAAAGAGTGAGTGGAAAACATCAGATTGTTTTTACACATTATATTTTTTACACACATCAGATTTTTTTTACACCCATGGGATTTTGAAGTTGAAAGTATCAAATGTAATGTTTAATGATGATTAAATCAATGAAAGTGCATATTTCATGCATTTTTTTATTGAAGTAATGTTAGATTTTTATAACATAGTCATCTCGTGCAACGCCACGGGTTACCGCTAGTTTAGTAACAGGAGAGGAATCATTAAATTGCAAGATTCATTGATTCCCCTGGAACCTGGCCCTCAATGACAATTTTTGAGGGGAGAAATCATCACATTCCATATTTGGCTAGGATAGCATAATAACAGCATTTACACTGTATTACATCCAAAAGTTCATTGTTTTTAGCAATATTCTCAAGATCCATTAGTGAAACAAAGCCCCAAATTTGACCCCCTCTGCTAGCCATCTTCAGCCTTTCAAAAAAGGTGAACTGTTAGGATCGTGAATTAGGGGCCCAAGGAATTCCAAAAGAGCAGATCAAACTGCAGGGAGTTTTTTCAAAAATATCACAAATCCATGATAAATGAATGGCTAAGATTTGACCACCTAGCCGTTTGTTGGCCTTTTGAAAAGGATGAACAGTTCAGATCATGATTTACAAGCCCACAGGAATGAAAAATAATGGAAAAAAAAGGGCTAGCAAAAATGTGAAAATCACTGCAACTGATCAACCGCCAAGAGTTTTTCACAATATTACGAGATATATAACGAATCAAGGCAAGTTTGGTGCAATAGTAAAAGTCTCGGGTGCCATGCATGATTATGCAAGTTCGAGACCTACAAGCAGCCACTTTGTGCAAAATTACCAAAGGTTAGATATGTCTCTAGTCTGGACCCTCTCATGACCCTGCTTCAGGGGCCTTCCAAAGAAGGCGAACAGTTTGGATCGTGAATTAGGCCCACAAAAGTCCATAAAAGAAGATCTAACCGTCCAGAGTTTTCACAAAATTCTCAAAATACGTGATGAATCAACAACTGATATTTACCCCCAGCCGTAATTGGCCCTCCGAAGATGATGAATAGTTCATATCATGATTTAGGGGGGCGCACAAGAATAAGAAATCAAAAAACAATGAACTGGCACAAAAACTTGTGAAAATCATTGTAGCGGCGCCGTTTCTTTGTTATGCAAAGTTTGATGATCCGATGGAGGGGGTGGTGGAGGAAGACCATGAAAATCTTTGGTTCTAGAGATATTAGAAATTGGGGGTGCATTTCGAATCATACCATTCGGCTGTTCCCATGTTCCCACGAGATAAGGCTTTGGAAGACATGCTTGGTATGTGTAAATCACTGTTCTAAATTCTGATCTCAGGGGAAGGAATCTCAAAATCTTAACCCGCTGGTTAAAGAAAGTTGGAACGAAAAAAAATTGTTTTTTATTTTAAGAAACAACTAGTTGGCATAGTTGTTTCTTACTTACGCTTTTAAAAAAATGTCATTTAAAGACTTCAAATCCTCTCACTTATCCTAAAGGTAGGCCCTATGTTCACAATCTCAAAGAAGGTGGCCCCACTTTATATTTCCTAAAGGTGGGTCACATGGTCACAATCACAAAAAGGTGGGTCCATATTATAATCTTACAATGGTGGGACCACATTATAAATCCTATGAATGTGGGCCCTATCTTCTAATTTATAAATGTGGGCACCACATTGTAATTATGAAAGGCAAGTCCCATGTCCACAATCACAGAAAAGGTGGCCTTACTTTATAATTCTTAAAGGTGGTTCACATGGTCAGGATCGCAAAAGCTGGAGCCACATTGTAAATCCTATGAATGGGGGGGGGCGGGGGGGGCGGGAGGGGCGCATTGTGAATCCTATGAATGTGGCCCCATGTTCGGATTTCTAAAGGTGGGTACCACATTGTAATTTTTTAAAGGTGGGTCCAATGTTCACAATTAACAAAAAAGAGGGCCCCAAATTATAGTTCCTATAAAGGTGGGCCCACATTGTAAATCATATGAATGTGCTGCCCCCATATTCTAATTTCTAAAGGTGAGCACCACATTGTAATTTCTAAAGGTGGGTCTTGTGTCCACAATCACTAAAAATATGGCTCGACTTTGTAATTCATAAATGTGGGTCACATGGTCACGATCACAAAAGGTGGACCCACATTGTAAATCCTATGAATGCGGGTCCCATATTCTAATTTTTAAAGGCGGTACCATGTAATTTCTAAAGGTGGGTCCCATATTTAGATTCACAAAAGGTGGCCCCACATTATAATTCCTATAAAGGTGGGCCCACATTGTAAATCCTATGGATGAGTTCCATGTTCTAAATTTTAAAGCTGGGTACCACATTGTAATTTCTACATGTGTTTCCCATGTACGATAATAATAGTGCTGCAAACAATAAAAGGTGGGTCCCACATTGTACATCCTATGTTCGCTCTTTAGAGTAAAACTTTTATAATGTTACTAAACAAGTTTTTTTCTTTTTTGTTTTGGAATGGTTACTTTCAGTAAAAGCAAGCGGTACAAGAGAACTATACTGACAAACTTATGAAAAGAACTCCATCCCCAAGGGGGAAAAAACACCAAAAAGATTATAGACACCAAAACAGACAACATCTAAAGAGCTACAGACACGACACAAGAAAGAAACTGAATAACCATCCTACAAAGGACAGACTTGAGAGTAAGCCTTCCATCCAGTTATGCATAATTCGGTCCACTGAGTAGAGTTTAAAGTGTTGATCAATCATCACTCAAGATGCAACCAAGAGCTTGATTTTTTCTATTAAAGAACCAACATTGTTGGACTTCCCCTCAAAGCATCATAAATTTATTTCCTTCCAAATTGTCCAAGTGACTGAAAGAAAGGACAGACCCCACATCTCCTTTCCCCTGTGTAATCGGACCGGAGATTTCCAAGCTTGGAATAGGTCCACTATACAGTTTGGAAGAACCCAACTACACCCAAAACAATCAATCACTGACCTCCAAAGCATTTGAGCAACTTTAATTCAAAAGCGTGTGATCCATTGTTTCCACTTTGCTTAAACACATAGGACACCCATTGACAACAACCTTTCCTCTCTGTCTTAAATTGTCCATCGTGAGGATTCTTTTCCTTAGAACAAGCCATCCAAAAACTACAACTTTAGAAGGAGCTCTACTAAACAAGTTCCATAGAGCATATTCTAAGCAAAGAAATTTAATATAATGTTGCCAAACAAGTTCTGCATAGTATAGTCTTGGCACAACCCGATCACAGCACAACCTAATCCGAGCACAAAATTGGGAACAACATGAGAATGATGCCAAACGGGCCCTAGATTTCCAAAATCCTTTCCAAGGAGTTTTATCAAAAATGGGTTTTCCTTAAAGCGCAGAATATAGGAGAAGAATCCTCTCTGTGGCTGTTTAGCAAACATCCCCTTAGGGAGTGGTTTAAGCTACCACCACTAGCACAATGTGGACATGGATCATGTCCTAACCTATTCAACAACTCAAATCCAAGATAAGTGACTCCGGAGATTAATGAATGAGAAAAGTTTGTACGCAGCAACCTAATAGATAAGAATTTCCATGCATATCTTTTCCATAGTGCACGATACCTTACAAAAACCATTGCCGTACTAAAACAGAATGGAGCTTCATTTTGCATTGATTTAGTTCCTTTTGGCCTATAACTTTGCTTTGCCTATTGTCATGACCTATGATGCCTAGATATAAATATAGGTACGTGCACGGATTCAGTAATTCGGGATACGACTCCACACATCAAAATCTAGGAAATGGATATCGATATGGGCGCCCTAATTTTTTCCAATGTTGTAAAAATCGCTAGGCGGACGCTAGGCGGTGGGCATGGACTAGGGATTAATTTCCGATTAATCCCCGCCTAGCCCGATTAATCCCCTCTTAGTCGGATTAATCCCCGCCTAGCACCTAGGCACCGCCTAGGCGGTGACCGCCGACTAGCGCCTAGGCGCCGCCTAGGCGGCCGCCTAGGCCGATTTTTGCAACAGTGATTTTTTCATTGGATTGCTTTTGAAAATTAATGGAATTATCACTGTTTATGTTCCGATATAACATTTTTTTATGTTTAGAAGAAAGAAAATTAAAGTAAGTTAATGAAATAATGAACTTGGTAAGTAGGAAATGCTAAACTGTTACACTAGAAGAATTGGTACAATATCGGGTACCAATACAAGTGTCGCATCGGTCCAACACGAATACGTTGGGCTTGTATCAGTTTCCAGCCATCCAGGTATCATAGGTCATGAATATCCATCGACGCTTGTTCAATGTGGAAATCAAAGCACTGTGTTCTTGCACCTATAGATTTATTATATTTGTCCTATTTGACACCTTGTACTCATGCCAGTTGCTTCAATATGAAGTGTCTCATCATCTTGATTCATTTAGGAGCATCGATAAAAATAATAGTGCATAGGGCTCATTATCTAATTATCTTTCTTTATTTCCAAATAAGTATGGCATATTTCTCTGTAAGCCAAAGATAGGCAATGGTAAATTACTTCCAACCTTCATTTACATTGTTTTAAACCCCCATTTTCTTGAAGGGTCTACATTCAGTGATCTCTCCCAACATCACATGAAATAATGAATTTTAAGTAGAAGTCCAACCATAACTGGTACTCTCCGTCAATCGGTACTATATGCAGCCTGTATGCTTGGATGAGTAACAATATAATGTCTTGATTCTTTAGACATGACAGATAAATGAGACACTTTGAATGCAATTGACAAAGGAACGAGCTTCCCGAACTTGCAAAAATTTATGATGGCATTAAGATGTATGTTCTAAAGTTAACGAAAGTAACATTACGCAACATGTGATATTGTAGTTATAGATAAAAGCCCTTGTGAATGAAGATGAACACTTTGTCGCAAAAGTGGTGTGCCTCTTAGCAATTACAGTTAAACAAAGCAACATACCCGTGGCTCACATGCAACGATATACTGGCAACGTAGTCCTTTGTCCTTAACCATTGTATCGCCTAGAAAATTAGCAAGCCTCCTTGCAGTGGTCACTGCACATGACTTCTTCTCACCATAGTCAGCTAAAGACTTACTCATTGTGCTTGATTCAGATATGTAATCAAGCAATTCGCTGTCTGCAATATCAATTCCTTGGTTCTGAGACAAATAATGATAATAATTATTATTATTAATAGAATAATAGGGATTTTTTCAGTACTGATCTCTTCACATAATCATGATATGAGTGCTTCAACATCCATGAAAAAAAAATATAAATAATCATATTTGAAGCTTCAGATGACATGTTAGATAAAAGATATTGAGCTACATACATCCAGAAGATCAAGCCAACGATTTGCAACAGATGCAACTGCTGAATAGCATTCCTCTAAGGTAGTCCCATGAAGGAACTTGTCAAAAACTTCGGCCTGTTGAATGAACAAGAGAAAACAGTTCAACTTTAAGAATTGAAGGCATCAATGAATCCATTGCAAGTAAATGGTAATCTAAAATAACTACCAATAGAGTTGAGCTGAGTGCAATGAGTTAATGAAAAAAAGAAAACAAAAACAGACATGAGCTTCTTGCTTGAATCAGTGGCAGAACCAGAAAATTTTCAATGGAGGGGCCACTATGTAAAAAAATCCCAAAACCCCTCATAACATATGGATGGGGGATTCCATAAGTTCAATGGGGGACATGACCACCTCCTGCCTCCCACTAGTTCCGCCCTTGGCTTGAATGACCCATGGAATTTACCATCCATTCGATGACCAATAGAAAAAACTGTGTCCAGTGCAATACAAAACACTTTTATGTACAAAGATATTAAGGGATCTTCTTTATCATCTTTTTTTTGGTGGGGGCAGTGTCACAAATATAATTTTGGCAATCTTGGATTTTTAGATAACATAGTATTATTTTCAAAATATCAGCAAATCTGAAAAATTCACATAATATTGTAATAAGAAGACAAAATTGTAAAAGTTTTAAACTATTCAAATAATAAGATTGATCATTGATCCATATGTACAAATCAAATAATAATATTGATCCGTTTGTACAGTTATTTTCTATATTTCCATATTTAACTAAGAAATAATTAATTTCATTTCAATTTCATCAACATTCTATTGGTAATAACAAAGAAAATTAAAAAAAAAAAAAAATCATCATCACAGCCTAATCCCTTCTATCCAGTCTTGGCTTAGTGAGTTCTACTTTTCTATTAAACCTCAATTAGATGCCACGTTCTTTGTCACTAAAGAATCTACCATGTCTTTCCTCACAACTTTTTCAAGGTCTTTAATAAGACTGTTGGCCTCCCTTTTTTCTTCTGAATGGTAGCAAGATCTGAACCAAGAAGCTCATGGTTGCCTCAACGAACACCTTCTAACGGTGTAAGTAAGGGTCCATGTCCCATTTCTCCAAGTTCCATGAACTTGGAACCTTCAATAAACCATACAAAGAATGTTTCTATCTTCAATAAATCATACAAAGAATGTTTCTATCTTTTTTGTACATGTCCAAATCATCTAAAATGGAATTTATTGTTTTTCTCCTCTATTAAACCTACCCAAACAGCTTCCTTTTATGTACTATTCCAAATTTTATCATTTCATTTAACTAAAAGTGCATCTCAAATTTCAAAGGGTCGTTTGTTTAAAGTCATTTACATATGTAAATCATTCACATGCGCAATGGCTACGCACCATCACGTTTTCCCCAAAATCTTGCAGCTGATTATCTTAAATCTTCTTAGATTTTGAGTAATTTGTGAAAGAGTCCCAATCTATAGATCTAATTTGCTGCATTTTTTTGTGGGCCCCCAAGTCATGATTCAAAACTTTCCATATTCTCGTATTAATGATAAGCATCGAGATTTTAGATTCATATCTTAAATCTTCATGGATTTTAAGAGGTTTGTGAAAAACATCTAAACACATCTAAAACTGTCGGTTGTACTCATTTACTTATGTGAAAATGGTGATTTTAACAGACAAGGTAATGTATCTCATATGTGTAACATTTGCATACGCAACATTTACATATGCCAAACACATTTTCCTATCCCACGCATAAAAGGCAAACGACCCCTATGTCTCGATAAAATCCCAAGCCCTAGATTGGAGACACTATTGTGTGGGGGATGGTGGGAGAACTAGGAGGCAGTTCTTATAGGGGCATTCCTTTCTTTTCATAGTGATATCTCAAGATTTGTCTTGCCATATAGACATGAGATTATTGCTTGCGACTCACCAGTATAGAAATGAGGTATTTATATGACTATGATAAGAATTGGTGGATTGATACTGAAGATGTGGGTCTATATGCAATTGATTGCCATATGCATCAATGTAGAGTCCCAAAATGAAAGCTCCATTAACTTCGGAGAACGGAACAATCTCTCATATTTATGTTACTCCTAGACTTAATCTCATGTTGCCATTGATCAAAGGAACCATCTATCATATTTAGGAAGAATCCTTACACTTAAATGAGATTGAGAAAGATAAAAGAAATGAGAAATGAGGATAAAGAGTCCAAATATGATGAGCTATGATGCCAAGATACGGCATGGAAACGGCAGGGACACACCATGGACATGGCAGATACATGGGTTTTACATATGAAAGGTGAAGTATCTGAAAGTCCAAGGGATCCTAACCCGAGCGGGGGGCGGGGGGCGGGGAGTGAATAGGGTGATCTACAAATTAATGAGTAAATTTAATTTTCTTCAAATTAACCTTCAACTAGTGATGATTATATGAATAAGTGCGGAAGATAAACAAGTCAATCACCACAAAGCAATCACCACAACACGATCATTTATAGTAGTTCGACCTTAATGCCTACATCCACTACCGGCTTGTGTTCCAACCATGGTACCGAGTCGATATCTCACTGAGATATCGGTCTCAGTTATATCGGCCTCCGTATCGCCAAAATATCGCGATATTTTGGCCGAGATGAACGTAACGATATATCGGCCTATATTTTCAAAATATCGGCCGATATTATATAAAATACCCTCAAAATCATATTTTTTTAACTATTTTCCCATCTTTATCTTCTTCCCCTCTCCTCTCATCTTCATACTCCTTAGAGCAGCAGCCACCATATAAGTAACGGGAGTTACAGGACTATATAAAAAGGGACACATGTTCTTAAGAAGAGACATTTGTTTTCAAATGAAGAACTTCAGCTCGATCCCCGCCGAGGGATACCCCCGGACCCCCTTCGTGAAGCGCATGTTTTAAAGAAGTGGCAATCATGAAGACAAAAGGATCCTACTTGACCATGATAGCTAGGACTCTTTTGCTAATTGTCTTTCTTTTTTTGTGCTTGGATGTCTATTATTATCATAAGTTGCTAGATATGACATTAAACCTATTTAATTATGTTTGGAATGATATAGTAGTAAAGATTGTCTAATACACTAATTCATGAACCAAAAGGCTTTATATTGAATTAGATTTGATGTTACTTGTCAGATATATGTGGAAGATAAGAAGAAGAAGAAGAAAAACAATATGGGAGAAGGTCGTGTCTTTCCAGAGCATCGACAGTTCAATATATATTGATGAGATGCCTTAATCAAGGCTCTAATTAAGTAAAGATTACAAATTAGATACAAATCAGAATAACAAAAGAATGGAAAGAATCAATTATATCCTATACATAGAAGGAGAGAAATTAGGGAGTAAATCCTATCCTATACAGCTTTGAGTATATCCTATCCATGCGTGGACTTTGTTCATGGGCCGAGCCGGGCCTGTTATCTTCTACACTCCCCCTCAAATTGATGTGGTAAGATTGAAAACATCAATTTGGTAGTTAGATCATGATGACGGTGTTTGGGAAGTGCTTTGGTGAAGATATCTTCTCAGTAACGACATGTTGACGGATGAAGTGACAGTCAATCTCAATGTGCTTTGTTCTTTCATGGAATACGGGATTGTTAGCAATTCGGGTAGCACTGGTATTATCTCCATGGAGAGGTGTAGAACTACCAACAGGAATACCCAATTCACACAGAAGGCGACGAAGCCAGATAATTTCAGCACTGGCAGATGACATCGCTCGATATTCTGCCTCAGCAGAAGACTTGGAGACAGTGGTTTGCTTCTTGCACTTCCAAGAAATCAAAGATTTGCCAAGAAACATACACCAGCCAGTGGTAGACCTCCGAGAATCAGGACAGCCAGCCCAGTCAGCATCCGCATAAGCTGATAATTGCAGAGAATTATCAGAAGAGAAGAAAAGACCATGATGAAGAGTCCCTTTCACAAAGCGGAGAATGCGTAATGCAGCAGCAAGATGTGGTTTGTGGGGATTGCTAACAAACTGACTAACCGTATGAACTGCATGAGAAATATCCGGCCGAGTCATAGTTAAGTAGAGTAAACTCCCAACTATTCGCCGAAAAATAGAAGGATCATCCAGGGGAGTGCCATCATCGGAACTGATTTTGCTGTTCAATTCCAGAGGCGTATCAAAAGGGAGAGCATCATCAAGCCTGGCCGATGTAATCAAATCTGTCGCATATTTGCGCTGAAGAACCCTAATGCCTGATTTGTTACGCATAAACTCAAGCCCTAGAAAGTAGGTGAGAGGACCAAGATCCTTCATTCTGAAGTGGCGAGTAAGGTGGTGTTTGAGATCAGTAATGCCTGCATTATCATTACCACTGATGATCATATCATCAACATAGACTAAGAGGAATGTGTAGCCCTTCGATGTCCATCGCAGAAAGAGGGAACTATCAGAGTGACTTTGACGAAATCCGGCCTGAAGGATTGCTGCCCGAAACTTATCGAACCAAGCCCTGGGAGCTTGTTTAAGTCCATAAAGAGCTTTCTTCAATTTGCACACATGCTTTGGAGGACAAGCATAACCTGGAGGAGGTTTTAAATAAAAAGTCTCTCGCAAGTCCCCATGTAAAAAAGCATTCTTGACGTCCATTTGCCATAGAGGCCAATTGCGGGCTGCCGCGACACAAAGAAGAGTACGAACTGTGGTCATTTTCGCCACTGGAGCAAATGTTTCCTCATAGTCAATTCCATATTCCTGCTTATAACCCTGTGCAACCAATCGGGCTTTGTAACGATCAAGACTCCCATCAGAGTGTACTTTGATAGAGTATATCCATTTGCTGCCAATTATAGAAGCGCCATCTGGAGCCGGGACCAAATCCCATGTTTGGTTGGCTTCAAGAGCAACTAATTCCTCAGTCATAGCATCCTGCCAGTAAGCAATCTTGGAGGCCTGTGAATAGGAAGTGGGTATGGGAGTGCTATCTAAGGAAGTAAAAAGGGCAGGAAAGCCATAGCGGTTAGGAGCAACAGAAGGACGACTAGAGCGTCGCAAAGAGATGGTGCTATCAGAAGAAGTGTTATTACCTGAAAACTCAGTAGGCGGCAGTGGGAGAGGATCAGGAGAGGGAGGGACCTTGTTCCGCCGGACATAAACTTTGAGAGGAGGTGATGAAGAAGGAGATTCTGAGAATTGTGGCAGATAGGATACAGCAAGAGGATGATGATCCAAATGTAAAGAAAAGAAAGGAATATGTTCCAAGAAAACAACATTTCGAGATATGCGCATGCGTTTTTCCAACTGATCATAACATAAAAATCCTTTATGTTCAGGACTGTACCCCAAAAAAATGCATTTAGCAGCCTGTGGAGATAATTTTGTGCGTTCATTAGGAGGAAGATGAACGAAACACAAGCAACCAAAAACACGTAAGTGAGAGTATGAAGGGTTTTTACCAAAGAGAACTCCGTAAGGAGTAGTCTTGCCTAGAACAGTGCTAGGAAGACGGTTGATAAGATACACAGCAGTCTGTGCAGCATCACACCAAAATTTTGGAGGAACTAAAGATGCAATCAACAAAGTACGAACAGTTTCAAGAATATGTCTGTTCTTGCGTTCCGCAATCCCATTTTGCTGAGGAGTATGTGGACACGATTTTTGGTGAATAATTCCTTTATTAGACATAAAGGTAGAGAATTCATGAGACATGTATTCACCACCGAAATCTGACCTAACAATTTTGATAGCTTTCTGAAATTGGGTTTGGATCATGTTATAGAATTTTTGAAAAATGGAGAAGACTTCAGATTTCATGCGCATAAAGTAAATCCAAGTATAACGAGAATGATCATCAATAAAAGTCACATAGTACTTAAATCCTGTCCTACTCAAGGTAGGAGCAATTCCCCAAACATCTGAATGAATGATATCAAATGCTGCTAAAGCACGAGTATTATGAACAGGAAAAGGCAAAATATGACTTTTACTTAAACAACAAGTTTCACACTTGGATTGAGAGAAAGAAGATATCATTTTATTATCAAACTTAGAATCCAAATCACCAAATTTAAACAAAGAAAGCAAATTTGCATTGTTGACATGACCAAGACGTTTATGCCAAACAGTCCACAATTGTTTGAAATCAAAATAAGAAGCAAAAAAAGAATGTTGTCCAATATCCAGCAAGAACAGGCGTCCATATTTACTCCCCGTCGCGATCACCTTCCCAGTTTGTCGCCCCTGTATAACACAACCAGAGGAAGAAAAGTGAACAAGATAGCCATCATCGATAAGTTGACCTACAGAAAGAAGATTGGCTGATAATTGAGGAACAAAGTAAACATTTGAAAGTGTGAAGGACTGGCCAGAAACACTGGACAAAGTAATGTTACCAACTCCCGAAATGAGAAGTTGATCACCATTAGCAGTGGTTATTTTCTCTTTTCCAAGATAAGGGTTAGAATCTGTAAAGCTATGTTCGACAGATGTCATATGATTGGAGGCTCCTGAATCTAAAAACCAGGTAGAAGATGTAATAGGGGAAGACAGGTAAGCAGATGAATGAAACACAGGATATGCTATAGAAGAAGGAATTTGATACCGACCACCAGAGATGCCCATAGATGCATATGCAGAAGTGACCGTGCTCTGAATCAGATCTTGAATCTGGGCTGAAGTCATGGATACAGTCCCGGAAGAAGTGTTGCCTGAGTCGGGGAAAGGAGCTTGAACTTGGAATGCAGCTGGAGTATGTTGTCTGGATGCAGTAGGATGATGTTGCTTCTGCTGGGGTCCATTCTTCCTTTGTAAACTACGACAATCATCAATAAGATGACCAGAGCGTTTGCAATATCTGCAAACCAATTTCTTCCGACAGGTTTTTGGCGAGATGACCAAAGCCTTTGCATTCATAGCATTGAGTAGGCTTCTGATTGGGGGTTACAAGAAGAGCAGTCTCAGCCTGAAGAGAAGCCTTTGGGTCGTCAAGGATGACACGCTGAGAATTCAGGCGAAGTTCTTCTCTAAGAACTTCTTGGAAGCATGTGTCCAGATTTGCTGTGACTTCTCTATTCATAAGGGCTGAACGGACAGATTCAAATTCGGATCTGAGGTTCATAAGAAACTGACTAATGTGAGTTTCTTCTTGTAATTTGAGAGCCTCAGTCAGAAAGCCAATAGATACGGACTGAATTATCATAGCATCCCTCTCTGTCCATAATGTGAGAAATCCAATGTAGTATTCTTGCACTGTTTTATCACCTTGACTGAATCTCGCAATCTCACTATCAAGTTGAAATTTGCGAGCTTTATTGGTTTGGTGATAAACATTCTTTAAATGACCCCACATATCACAGGCAGCAGCATAAGCTTGAAGAGCAATAGCAAGAGAAGGATCAATTGAATTAAGAATCCAAGTAATAACCTTAGCATTTTCTTTAGCCCAGGTGGCTAAGGCTTTGGTATCAGTTGAGGTAGGCTTAGGTATCGACCCATCAAGATAACCAAATCCTGAAAAAATGCCCATAAATCTTAGAGAAGATGGGCGACTACTGTGGTGGTGATTGGTTTTGATTTCTGGATGATCGGAAGATGGCCCACCTTGGATAGTCACCTTGCAGAATGACGATAGAGATTCTGCTGAGAGAGAGAGAGAGAGAGAGAGAGAGAGAGAGAGAGAGAGAGAGAGACTTCAGATGCTTGAGAAGCGATGGTGTTGATATGGAGAGATCCCACAATGCTCTGATACCATGTCAGATATATGTGGAAGATAAGAAGAAGAAGAAGAAAAACAATATGGGAGAAGGTCGTGTCTTTCCAGAGCATCGACAGTTCAATATATATTGATGAGATGCCTTAATCAAGGCTCTAATTAAGTAAAGATTACAAATTAGATACAAATCAGAATAACAAAAGAATGGAAAGAATCAATTATATCCTATACATAGAAGGAGAGAAATTAGGGAGTAAATCCTATCCTATACAGCTTTGAGTATATCCTATCCATGCGTGGACTTTGTTCATGGGCCGAGCCGGGCCTGTTATCTTCTACATTACTCACTTACTTTTCCCTAGATCTAGTATTTTAAAGTGTCGATCTAAATTTTTTTAATTCCAAAATTTGGGGATTTTCTTGAAATCAATTACATTTTTCCACATTAGTGTTCAAATGCATTGATAATGTGTTAGTTTAAAATAGATCTATACTTTTGGAACAAAAAAGTGTGAGTTTTTGCCCAAAATTGTGGTTGCATTATGTCAAATTTATGATATTTCATCTTATTGATCATGAGCATCAATAATGGTTGCATTATATAAACTACTGGAGAAGAAAGCGAACAGCGACACAGACAGGACTCATAACTTAAGGTGACCGAGATTTTGATTTATTATTGTTACTAATGGAAAAAAAAAATTGTTTTCCAGCATTTTCTAATATTCTGGATTTTTTGAATATTTTTGCGAATTTTTTTGGATTAAAAACAAAATTTCACACCGCGACGACTGCGACGGACCGATATCCGCAACGATATCCGCGACGATATCGGTTTTTCGGCCCGGCCGATACCGCGACCGATACCAAGATTTTAAACCATGGTTCCAACACCCCACCGGATTTCCACTATGTATGCTTTCCAAGGCTAAGCAATAACCTTACAATGTTGTTTTTCAAGGCTTAACAACAACCTATACAATATGCTTTTATAGGCTAAGCAAGAACCTTTACACTATGCTTTTCTTAGGCTAAGCAATAACCTTTACAATCAATGGATTTTTCTTTCTCAAGGAAGTGTATAAACACTAGAAGAGAAATAGTTTAAGCTCTATTACAATGCCTCTTAAATAGGCGAATATGAAAGTTAAAATCTAACTCACACAGAACACTATGAAAATGCAAAGATGAATGTTCATTTAGTGTGTGTGAAACCTTCAATCAAGATTAAAATGAAGTTCAAACAATTTATGCTAAAAGCATTTGAAAGTTAAGACACAAAGATTTGATTGAAGATGATGCTAATCACATGTATAAAACTAACTTGAAGAAGACATGAAAATCAAAGATTCAAGTTGTATCAAAAGTTATGACTAAACATGTAATGCAAATCCAATGCTGTTTTCAAGGAATAAGGTTTAACTAAAGTTCAAATGATTGAAAACAACAAGGAAGGATTCAAACAAGTAAATCAAACATGCTACAAAAGAAATCAAAGATTTTCTAAAGCATGATTACCAAAGATTGAAATATAGCTTGGTTTGAATCAAGAGGTGGAATCCAAAACAAATGAATCAAAGATTAAATAAGATATGGATTCCACACAACATAGTTAACATGCTAGAAAATATTTTCCAAAGGTTTAAAACAAAGCATGAAACATATGAAAAGGAAATTAAAGCTTACTAGAATTGAACTTCTTATAATCAAGCTTTAGCTTTCCATTTGGACCAATTAAGCTCCCTTAATTCATTCCCTTTGCTTGGGCTCTTGAAACACCAAAAATGGCCTCTTTCTCATCATTTTAAAACTTTGGAATGAACTAGTTTTTTATAGAAAAAATGGTCCAACGGATACCTGTCGGTCAGCCGACAACTGGGTGTCGGTCGACCGACAGCTCAACGGTCGCATGCAACGGTCATATTTTTTGAAAGTTTTTCTGACCCATATGCATTTGTCGGTCGACCGTCATTTGTCGGTCGACCAACAGCTGAACCGACAGCACAAAAATGTTGAAAATGTTGCTGTCTGTTTTTTGGAACCGACGAGCTCTCGGTCTGAAATTTTATGCACTATCGGTTGACCAACAAGAGCTGACGAGCTGACCGACAGAGAAGGTCTGAAATTTGTAGCTCTCTGAAAATGGAACCGACAAAGCCATCGGTTGGTCTCGGTTCACTTTGTCGGTTGGCCGACACCGACCGACGAGCTGACCGACAGTGTGGTTAGGCTATTATTCTGAAAATCTGAAGTTTTAGAAAAGTGAAACTTTGAAACCATTTGAAAACTCAGATTTGTAAGGTGTTTTTATAAATTGTTTCATCCAGAAAATCATGATTAAAATCAAGATTCAAATCAACCAAAAAGAGTTTAAATAAAACATGAGTAGGTTAGGTTAATTCAAAAAAAATGATTTTCAAGATGAAACTTTGTGAAATGAGAATGAAGGTAATGAGATGAATATAATGCAAATGCAAGACATCAAATTGCAAACAACTTAAGAGTCTAACAATCTCCCCATTTGCAAGTTGATGCAAATAACACTAAAAAGATTATAAACATTAAAATCATCATCACAAACATAACCATTCATCCATTTCATATATTTGAGCTTCAACTCCCCCTGAGTTGATAATATTTAGCTCCTTCATTGTTCAGCTCCTTCTCTTTTCTCCCCCATTGTTCTTGCTCTCCCCCATAGTTGAACAATGGTTACTCCCCCAATGTTAATGTTATTGCTTCTTCTCCCACATTGATTTTGCTCCTTCCCCATTTATTTCTTTCTTCTTGTCTCTATTCTCCTCTTTTTCTATCTTCTCCCCCATTGACATCAAAATGCTAAAAATTATCTGCAAATAAGACTCATGCAAACATATACCTTTCTCATAGCACATAGTATAGACATCATCAAAATAAGTGAAAGAGAGGGCAACATTAAAAGCGCTCATTGGATAGATGAAAATATGTCATTCATTTAAGGAAATTTAAAGATTTACACATGACAAATGACATAACTATAAAGTTTAACTAATTAACCAAAATCCATCCATAAGTATTAGTGAAAAAATTTAAACATCATCCTTAAAAGAAATGTGCCATCCTTTGTCCCAACAAAATACACCATCAGAATGAGATAACTGATAGATATGTGAATATCTTGCCAATTGACTTTGATTGCTTCTTCAGCTTCTTTTTCATGTAAGCCATATCTCTTTCCAAGGCTGCCAACCTGTCATGAGATGTACTTGACGATGGGGCTCGTGGAGAAGGCATAGTGGATGAAGATGAAGCACGATGAGGAGGTGGTGGAGAAACAGGTGGTTCTTGAGCCAAGGGAGGATCATCTGCTATGGGAATCTGAGGATTTGGAACAAGGTTCATCTGATTCAGATTGGTCAATGAAAATGGAGCTTTGAAAATGGGACTCTCTCCACTGGGTATTGGAATACCAAAATGGAGGGCAATCTGAGTCATCAAATACCCATAGGGAATTGCATTCTTTTGTGCAAGAGAATTGCGAAATTTGATGATTGTGTGGCAAACGAGAGAGGGTAAACATATGGGAGTGCCAGTTACAACCTTTGACAAGACACTGACCATGAAAGCAGTGAGTTCAGTTTTATTTCCACCTCTAGGATATACATTGTAGGTGAAGAGGTTGTGAATTACCATATTGATGGGAAAGAGGGAACTGATAGTCAAATGATGTTTCTTCTTATCCCAAGGACAGTTGAAACCACAAATGTCAATGGTGGCTTTGATTCTCTCATCTTCAGAAGGAGGGTCAGGCACAAATGTTATACCAGTAGGGTTGCAAGGAATCCCCATGATTAAGCCTATTCTTTGGGGTGTGAACACTTCATCTCTAGCCATGAAGGAGATGGTAAATGAACAAGCATTAATAGTATCATCAGTGTTAGTGATAGATGCATACATGAGTTTAACTAGAGAGGGATATGCATTTTCACCCCAATGAAGAATCCTTTCCCAACCTACTTGACCGACTACCTCACTTAGATTATAGCCCTTAGAATGAATCTTGTCTACTACAGTACTCTAGGTCTTTTTGAAGACTTTGTAAAATGTTGGAGTCATGTTTTAACTTAATCGAAGGAGGAGGAGGTGAAGGAGATGAACTTTCATTTGCACTATCCTCTATTGGTCTACTAGAGGAGGCTGTGGCTTTTCCCTTCTTAAGAGGACGTCTAGGGGTAGCTTTCTTTGTCCTAGGAGGCATTTCCACAAACACTTAGTGTGCACAGTGAGTTTTTAGATAGAAAGATTTGAAAATTTTGAGAGTAATTGTGCAAGAAGATGAAGGAACGAGGATGATTTCAATTTTACCTGAATCTAAATTTGAAAAGAAACAAGGACAGATGCTGAAATGACAAGGAATGTTGGTTCAGGCAAACTGTCAAACACTTGGCAGGCAGAAATTGTAGCTGGGGTATTCACTGCGAACAGCTGCTCAATCGTGGACAAAAATGTATACAAATGATTTCTGAACTTTTCATACAACCATCCAAAAGAAGAAAACATCCACAGATAACCAAAACAGAAGAGAGAAACTGAGGTTGGATTTGCCAAAATGGAGCACAACAGCTTGGAGAGGCCGACCACGATTTTGAGAACTTGGAAGGCTTGGCCGGAGCTCAGTAGGTCTCTTAGGATTTTGGAGAAGCTTGAACAGAGTGTCTTCACGTTTTGGAGAAGGAATCAATCAAGCACAGCAGCCAAGAAGATGAACAGTGCAAGCCTCTGACATTGAAATCAGATTGGGAAGATGCCCAACGATGTTTGCTAATGATCAATGCTTGAAAACGAATGAAGATCTCACTCTTGGAGAAGGAAAACCAGCAGACCAGAGCACCCTAGGGTTTTGGAGACGATGCATTGAGAAACAGAACAAAAAGGAGGATTTCTGCGCGCAGGATTTTTATCGAACTTGTGCCTTGTCGGTCAACCGACAACTTAAGTGTCAGTCAGCCGACACCTGTAAAAAAGTGGAATAATCCACTAAATCTACATTCTTGACTTATGATCACCAGCTTGAGGATTTTAAAGATGATTTGACTAAAAGGAACAATTAGGGGATCATAAGAAACATAATCAAAATAAAAGAAAGTCTTTTTCAAATTAAATTGATCAAACATATGCATTTTAATATAAAGTACCTTTTGAATTCAAAAATGCATTTTCAACAAATAATTCTCAAACAATTGGAAATTCTAAACATATAGAGAATACTAAGAAAGTTTGAAACATTTAGACTTAGGACCAACAAAACATATAACTTATGAGAGGGGGTTGGTCTAATCTAATTACAAGGCCTTAGTATTTTTCTAATAGCCTAACCTTAGGTATCCATCTAAGGTCTTGAGACTTTGTGCCTATGTTTGAGATTCCACCAACTATAGGAGATAAATTTTGAATTCTTTTAGACTTATCATCAAATCTTTGAGGTTTGACAATTTTAAAATGACGATTAGTCTTTGATGGTTGGGGTTGTGTTTTCTTTGTGTTCTTCTTATTTCTCTTAACTTTTCCTCCTTCTTTTTGTGTTTTGAATTTCAATTTTAATCTTTCAATCTTTTTCAATATTTCCTTCATTTCCAAGGTTAAAGGAGGTAAAGTGAGAGGTTTCTTATTGATATATTTAATTTGAACATTTTTGACTTGTTTAGTCTTTTTAAAATCTATCTTAGAAGACTCTTGTAGAGATGTTTTAATTTGTTGAAACTTTCTAGAGTCTTCCTTTGATTTAAATGTCTTAACCTCCATAGAATTAGATTTTCCCTTTTTAGGTTCATAGATAGGTTTAGACAAATGACTTTTTCTTAATTTGCACTCAAATTTGAAATGCCCTTCATTACCACAATAATGACATTTTGTTTTGGGCAATGGAAAAAGAGTGCATGAGAATGAGGACTCACCTTTCACAAATGTGTTGGTGAAATTTGGGCCATATGTAGTATACTTATTAAATCCAAGACCCATCCTATCTCCTTGTGATTTACCCATTCTAAATAATTTTTCCAATTTCTCTTCACTTTGGGTAAATTTGCACTCATATTTATGTTTGTGGGTCTCAAGTTAAGTGACTTGGTTTTTAAGAATTGAATTTTCATTTTTAACTTTTATGAGTTGAATTTCAATTCCATTAAACTTGTTCACTTTTTCATAAGCAAGTTTTAATTTAAGTTTAAGTTCATTAACATTAGATCCAAGTTGTAAAGCTTTTATATCACTTTGAGCATTAAATAAATTTTCTTTGGTGATTATTAACTTGGATTCTAAATTAACAATGTCTTCAACTTGATTTTTTATATGATCACTTAGATTTGAATTTTCTTTGGTAAGTCCTTCACAACTTATCTTAGATACATTTAGTTCATCTTAAAGAGTAGACAAGTTATCTTTAGAAATTTTCAATTTGGATTCTAAATAGACAATGTTTTCATCTTGTCTTTTTAATGTATCTCTTAGGTTTAAATTTTCGTTATTTAGCTCATTATGATTTAATTTAATTTCATTTAGTTCATCTTGAGCATTGGATAAGTTGTGCAAAGTGATCATAAACTTAGAGTCTAGGCAATGTATTACTTCTTCTTTCTCTCTAAGTTCATCTTTTGAAGAGTCCAATTCTTTGTTTAATCTTTTAGATTCTTCTTTTAAACTTTTGTTATTCTTATCAAGCTTTAAGAACAATGTATATAATTCATTATAAGCTTGTTGAAGGTCATCTTCATATTCATTTCTCTTCTTCTTTTAATTCAACTTGGGATTCATTAATTCCAATATTTGGATCTCCAATAGATGAAAGAAGGGGTGGTCTAGAAGAATCTACAAGGGAATGTACAAAATCTAGCTTAGTGGAATCCATTCTAATGATTTTCATGCAATGCACAACTAGGGTCTAAACTCTAGGTTTTTACACCTAATCAAGAGTTCCAGACACTTGATCCAAAATATAGAGCACGAGGCTCGGATACCAATTGAAATTCCAAGGGATCGTAACCCTAGAGGGGGATGAATAGGGTGATCTACAAATTAATGAGTAAATTTAATTTTCTTCAAATTAACCTTCAACTAGTGATGATTATATGAATAAGTGCGGAAGATAAACAAGTCAATCACCATAAAGCAATCACCACAACACAATCATTTATAGTGGTTCGACCTCAATGCCTACATCCACTACCGGCTTGTGTTCCAACACCCCACCGGATTTCCATTATGTATGCTTTCCAAGGCTAAGCAATAACCTTACAATGTTGTTTTTCAAGGCTTAACAACAACCTATACAATATGCTTTTATAGGCTAAGCAAGAACCTTTACACTATGCTTTTCTTAGGCTAAGCAATAAACTTTATAATCAATGGATTTTTCTTTCTCAAGGAAGTGTATAAACACTAGAAGAGAAATAGTTTAAGCTCTATTACAATGCCTCTTAAATAGGCGAATATGAAAGTTAAAATCTAACTCTCACAGAACACTATGAAAATGCAAAGATGAATGTTCATTTAGTGTGTGTGAAACCTTCAATCAAGTTTAAAATGAAGTTCAAACAATTTATGCTAAAAGCATTTGAAAGTTAAGACACAAAGATTTGATTGAAGATGATGCTAATCACATGTATAAAACTAACTTGAAGAAGACATGAAAATCAAAGATTCAAGTTGTATCAAAAGTTATGACTAAACATGTAATGCAAATCCAATGCTGTTTTCAAGGAATAAGGTTTAACTAAAGTTCAAATGATTGAAAACAACAAGGAAGGATTCAAACAAGTTAATAAAACATGCTACAAAAGAAATCAAAGATTTTCTAAAGCATGATTACCAAAGATTGAAATATAACTTGGTTTGAATCAAGAGGTGGAATCCAAAACAAAAGAATCAAAGATTAAATAAGATATGGATTCCACACAACATAGTTAACATGCTAGAAAACATTTTCCAAAGGTTTAAAACAAAGCATGAAACATATGAAAAAGGAAATTAAAGCTTACTAGAATTGAACTTCTTATAATCAAGCTTTAGCTTTCCATTTGGACCAATTAAGCTCCCTTAATTCATTCCCTTTGCTTGGGCACTTAAAACACCAAAAATGGCCTCTTTTTCATCATTTTAAAACTTTGGAATGAACTAGCTTTTTATAGAAAAAATGGTGCAACGGATACCCGTCAGTCAGCCGACAATTGGGTGTCGGTCGACCGACAGCTCAACGGTTGCATGCAACTGTAGAAGATAATGGACTTATGCTAACACGCCCTAGGCCCAGCCCAATCAGTTTTTAACTCATGTAAAATATCCCACGTGTGGATCATTGATATTCTTCTATGTATAGAGATTAGGATATTCTTTATTCTTCAATTCCTGATTGTAATTAGATTGAAATTACTGCTGATTACTAGCATGTGATTAGAGTAAAATGATTATAAATTGGTTGGTCGATCCTCCACTGAAGGATCAACTTTTCCTCCAAACTTCTCTCTCTCTCTCTCTCATTTTGCCCTTTACATTCTAACATGGTATCAGAGCTCTAGGATTTGGAGATCTCATCTACTTCATCAAATCAAACACAGATCAAGGATCTGTGCTTTCTGAAAGCAGAATGTTGAAGGAAACATATTGTTTCATCCTCGTGATCAGAGTGGCCCACCTGTGATCATCTCAAAATCCTCTAGGATTTGCAATCTTCTAAGTGATCTGAGAGGAATCAGATCTGTTTCAGACATCTCAGAGTCTATTCAGCCCAACTGATCATAGCCATTCAACAGTGGCCCACTTGTGATCATCCAGACACAACTGGAAATCTCGACAGTCTTGGTCGCCCACTGCAGGAGGGAATTTTGGTGATTTTTCCACAATTTTTTGCCAATCGGAGGTAGGCCATTTGCTCAATCTCGTGATTTTCCCATTTCTAGCAGCAGTTTTCATCTCCACCGTCCAAAAGTTTGGATCCTTGGAATCTGCACACCAGATTTCATCTCAAGGAAGACAATTAAGTCTGGCAATCAGATCTTACACCTGATCTGCATTTCAATCCCTCTGTGGGCCCCACGTGCTCATCCAGACACAAAACTGAAGGTCGTCTGGGTTGTTTTGTGTCTCTGTGAACATCTGATTCATATCAGATTGCTACTGCTGCTTCTCTGCAATATTGCTGCTGCTGTTGATTTATTATACTGCTCTTGGGAGACACACAGATCAAGGATCTGTAATCTTGGCATTAACTAGATCCGTGATCTGTGGTTATTGGAAACAGAAAGTCTTCTGTCATGATATGATCAACAGTGATCCACTATTATTGACGTGCTACCTGAGCTCTGGGGGTTATTTGGAAGCCTAATCTTGCATCTGTGTAGTTTCTGCAAAAAAAAAAAAATTTTTCACTTTGTCTGCAATTACTGCTGTGTTACTTGCATCTCTGCTGGTTCTTCTTCTTCTTCCTGCTGAACTGTTATCAATGGAAAAATACGATATTATTCCCGATAAATTTCATGGGAATAATTATATGGCCTGATCCTTTCATCTAAAGAATTTTGTAGCAGGCCAAGGTCTGTTTGGTTATCTCGATGGATTGATAACTAAACCTACTGCCAGCACTACTGACACAAAAGCATTACCCACCTGGTCAAAAGAAAATACTAAGGTCATCACTTCGATTCTTAACTCCATTGACCCTTCTCTTGCCATTGCTCTTCAAGCATATACTGCCGCATCTGATATGTGGAGTCATCTTAAGAATGTTTATCATCAAACAAATAAAGCTCGCAAATTTCAACTAGATAATGAAATTGCAAAATTCAGTCAAAGTGATAAATCTGTGCAAGCGTACTTCAATGGATTTCTCACCTTATGGACTGAGAGGGATGCTATGATTGTTCAAACTGTTTCTGCTGGGTTTCTGTCTGAGGCTCTTAAATTACAAGAGGAAACCCACATTAGCCAGTTCCTTATGAATCTCAGACCTGAATTCGAATCTGTTCGGTCGGCTCCCATGAATCGAGAAGTAACAGCAAACCTGGACACATGCTTCCAAGAAGTCCTTCGCGAAGAACTTCGCCTAAACTCTCAGCGTACCATTCTTGAAGAACCACAGGCATCCCTAGCTTCTCTTCAGACTGAGTCTGCCCTTCTGGCAACCCCCAATGAGAAGCCTACACAATGCTATGAGTGTAAAGGCTTCGGTCATCTGGCCAAGAATTGTCGAAAGAAATTGGTGTGCAGATATTGCAAACGCTCTGGTCATCTTATTGATGATTGTCGCAGCTTACAGCGAAAGAATGGACCCCACCAGAAGCAAAATCCTTCCACCAGGTCACGACCAGCTGCATTCCAAGTTCAAGCATCTCTGCCTGACACAGGAAGCGCTTCTTCCGGGGCTGTATCCATGACTCCAGCCCAGATTCAAGAACTAATTCAGAACACGGTGACTTCCGCATATGCATCCATGGGTTTTAATGGTGGTCGGTATCAAACTCAGTCTCCTCTAGCATTTCCTGCTTTTCATTCTTCAATCTCTACGCCTTCCTCCATTACACCATCTACCTGGTTTCTAGATTCAGGAGCATCAAACCACATGACTTCTGTGGAACATAGCTTTACAGCCTCTCAACCTTACCTTGGCAAAGACAAAATAACTACTGCTAATGGAGACCAATTACTCATTTCTGGAATTGGTACCATTACTTTATCTAGTGTCTCTGGCCAGTCCCTCTATATTTCCAATGTCTATTTTGTTCCAAAATTATCAGCCAATTTACTTTCAGTCGGACAACTTATTGATGATGGGTACCATATTAACTTTTCTTCCACTGGTTGTGTCATACAGGAGCGGCAAACTGGGAGAGTGATCGTGACGGGGAGTAAACATGGTCGACTTTTTCTGCTGGACATTGGACATCACTCCCTATTTTCTTCTTCTTCTCCTAATTTCAATAAATTGTGGACTATCTGGCATAGTCGTCTTGGTCATGTAAACAATGCTTATTTACTTTCCTTGTTTGAAATTGGTTGTTTAGAACCCACTATTGATAATAAAATGATGTCCTCTTTCCTTCAATCAAAATGTGCAACGTGTTGTTTGAGTAAGAGTCATATTTTTCCATTTCCCATTCATCGTTCTAGTGCTTTAACATCTTTTGATATCATTCACACCGATGTTTGGGGAATTGCACCCACATTAAGTCGGACAGGGTTTAAGTATTATGTGACCTTCATTGATGATCATTCTCGATTCACTTGGATTTATTTCATGCGCTTCAAATCTGAAGTCTTTTCTCTTTTCCAAAAGTTTTATAATATGGTTCACACACAATTTCAAAAGGATATAAAAATTCTTAGGTCTGACTCCGGCGGAGAATACATGTCGCATGATTTTTCTGCTTTTCTTTCTGATAAAGGCATTCTTCACCAAAAATCATGCCCACATACTCCTCAGCAAAATGGTGTTGCGGAGAGGAAGAACAGGCATGTTCTTGACACTGTTCGAACTCTCATACTTAAATCCTTAGTTCCTCCCAAATTTTGGTGTGATGCTGCACAGACTGCTGTATATCTCCTCAATCGTCATCCTAGCTCCGTTCTAGGAAAGACTACTCCATATGAAGCTCTCTTTGGTCATACTCCTTCATATTCTCACTTGCGTGTTTTTGGTTGTTTATGCTTTGTCCATCTTCCACCTACAGAGCGCACAAAGTTGTCCCCTCAGGCTGCCAAATGTCTCTTCCTAGGTTACAGTACTGAACACAAGGGATTTCTATGTTATGACCAATCTGAGAATCGCATGCGGATATCTCGTAATGTGATCTTCTTGGAACACATTCCTTTCTTTTCTTTGAGTTTGGATACTCATCCGGTTGCTGTATCTTATCTGCCTCAATTTCCAGCAACTACTTCCCCACCACCACCTATTACCAATGTCTATGTCCGGCGGAACAAGGTTTGCTCTACTTAACTATGACCCGACCAGATATTTCTCATGCCGTTCATACGGTTAGCCAGTTTGTGAGCAATCCTCACAAACCGCACATTGCTGCTGCCTTGCGCATACTCCGCTATGTCAAAGGCACCCTTAACCATGGTCTCTTCTACTCTTCGGGCGCTTCTCTACACTTATCAGCTTATTCGGATGCTGACTGGGCTGGTGTATGTTTCTTGGGGACTCTTTGATTTCGTGGAAATGCAAGAAACAAACCACCGTCTCGAAATCTTCTGCTGAGGCTGAATATCGGGCCATGTCATTTGCGAGTGCTGAAATCATCTAGCTACGCCGTCTTCTCTGTGAATTCGGTGTCATCATTGGTAGATCTACACCTCTTCATGGGGACAACACCAGTGCTACTAGAATTGCAAACAATCCGGTCTTTCATGAAAGAACGAAGCACATTGAGATTGATTGCCACTTCATCCGTCAGCATGTTGTTACGGAGAAGATCACTTTGCCTCATGTCTCTACTCTTAACCAGTTGGCGGATATCTTCACCAAAGCTCTCCCTAAAACGCGTCATCATGATCTCACTAGCAAATTGATGTTCTCTGCCTTACCACATCAATTTGAGGGGGAGTGTATAAGATAATGGACTTATGCGAACAGGCCCTAGGCCCAGCCCAATCAGTTTTTAACTCATGTAAAATATCCCACGTGTGGATCATTGATATTCTTCTATGTATAGAGATTAGGATATTCTTTAGATATTCTTTATTCTTCAATTCCTGATTGTAATTAGATTGTAATTACTGCTGATTACTAGCATGTGATTAGGGTAAAATGATTATAAATTGGTTGGTCGATCCTCCATTGAAGGATCAACTTTTCCTCCAAACTTCTCTCTCTCTCTCTCTCTCTCTCTCTCTCTCTCTCTCTCTCTCTCTCTCTCTCTCTCTCTCATTTTGCTCTTTACATTCTAACAGCAGCAACGGTCATATTTTTTGAAAGTTTTTCTGACCCATATGCACTTGTCGGTTGACCGTCATTTGTCGGTCGACCGACAAGGGACCGACAGCTGAACCGACAGCGCAAAAATGTTGAAAATGTTACTGTCCGTTTTTGGAACCGACGAGCTCTCGGTCTGAAATTTTATGCACTTTCGGTTGACCGACAAGAGCCGACGAGCTGACCGACAAAGAAGGTTTGAAATTTGTAGCTCTCTGGAAATGGAACCGACAGAGCCCATCGGTTGGTCTCAGTTCACTTTGTCAGTTGGCCGACACGGACCGACGAGCTGACCGACAGTGTGGTCAGGCTATTTTTCTGAAAATTTGAAGTTTTAGAAAAGTGAAACTTTGAAACCATTTGAAAACTCAGATTTGTAAGGTGTTTTTATAAATTGTTTCATCCAGAAAATCATGATTAAAATCAAGATTCAAATCAACCAAAAAGAGTTTAAATAAAACATGAGTAGGTTATTTCAAAAAAAAAATGATTTTCAAGATGAAACTTTGTGAAATGAGAATGAAGGTAATGAGATGAATATAATGCAAATGCAAGACATCAAATTGCAAACAACTTAGGGTCTAACAGTATCGGCACAAAACGTTGCTCATTTTGAAGTATCCGTGCATCATAGATGATGAGCGCACATGTGCTTTCAAGGAAAGAAGACAGGTTCAAATCATCATCGAGGCCTCATCCCACCTTTTCAATTTTGGTAAAAGAGACGAGTTCGGTAGTGTCACTAAATATGCGGAATTCGAGGAGAAACCCCTTCTGTATATATCAATGAGGATATATGGTGCAACGGTAAATATAGTGATGAACATAAATGCTAAAAGGTAAAATGCATAATACAACATATTGTACATTATGGCAATATTGGTGTGCACTCAGATAGATGCATAGGATCTAAAGCATCAATTTGATGACTAACAAATTATGACAACGGTTATGCCTTTGTGAAAATGAATGTTACTTAGAAATAAGCAAAGATTACTGTCATTACAATTTTGGAAACACCCCAAAAACAGGGACCTCAGTTCAGCTCAATGAAGATTGATACAAGAATGAGCAAGCTTAGATCCAATGCAATCCAGTCTGATCCCCAGTTCAAGCAAAGAGAACCAGAACAAAAAAATGGATTTAGATCCAGACGAGCCAAGAGGAAAACCCAGGACACGGTCCAAACTCCAATTGGGACCCATCGCTCAAGTTGCGATCACGAAGACTTATTCTTTGACTATTGCAACTTAGAATAATATTCCTATTTCAGATATGTTTGGAGCATTTAGATGACAAAACATTAGTGTCAATATTATCCAACGTCTTAAATTGGATGAGGCTTTATATTTCCTTTGCTTAATCAAATGAGAAAGTGTTACATGATACATGACCAGCACATTAATATGTGCGTGATATAGTACTAAGGCCTAAATAAAAATAGAAGAAAAGGAGACTTTCAATATTTATAGTAGTTATCTACATAGACAATAATATAGCAGTGCATGTAAATACATCCATGCATCATCATGTAGATCAGTGCATGAAAGGACATCCGTGGATTATCATGTACACAAGAATCCATTAAGAATTCAACGGATCCATGTTAATCAACAATGAGATACAGATTTTTTTTAACTTAGTCAAAAAGAGAATATATATGTCCAGTTCCAGAACTGGAAGCATTTGAATGCACTGGAATTGGACAGAATCAAGGATGACTGAACCTTATTCCACATTATGAAATATAATATAAATATGTGCGTCCAATCTTATAACTTGAAAATTTAACAAGTCATGCAACATTCAAAAAGAATTGTATAACCAACCTGGAAAACTTTGATGAGCTTCAGCTCACCTCTCCGTTTGATCTCAAAGCCCTTAAGCTCCGCAAGGGTACCATCATCATTAAAAACAGCATAACGCTTCTTAATTAAAATCCCTTCTTCTTTTGAAGCAGGGAGGATCATTGCCTATTAAAAGAAAAATTAAAAATAATAAATAAATACACTGACAAGCATCTAGAAGTAAAATCAAGAAAAATGGTTATCTGTTGTATCAACATCACCTTGTAAGGTCCATCCACTTCAAACTCGATAGAGCATTCACTGTGTGTGGTGTATGTCTTACTGATAGGATCTTTCAGGGTCTGAATGGAAACAGGCAATAATTAGGATCAATATTCTCCAAAACCAGACAAATTCACCCAGCCAATAATCATTTTAGCAGCTCGAAGACTAGTATTAGAAAAAGAAAAAAAAATGAAAAGAAACCAAGTGAAGTTAAATAAACAATAAACTAAGAATTTTGCATGTTGACAGAAATATCCAATGTCAGCCCCACCTGGTACTGGTCATTTGTATTATTCCTTGCCACATCAACATTCAGCATAACACAGGGATATGAAATAGTCAGCTTTTTCTTTGGGTCCCTGAAATGTTTTCACAGAATTTAGTCAGCACTTCAAGAAATATCATGTAAAATCTTGACAAAACTGCTAGATACCTTAAGCTGAAAACACCATATGCATGCCCATTAAACTTCCTGAATGTACCTTATATGAAGAGAAAAAGAGTGCATTTTTGTTTTATTATACAAAGACACATTTTATTCATCACCTAGAATACTCCAAATAGAGTAAGTGGAGTAATATCAATCCTATGTTTATATGTTAAAAGGAGAAAAAACTACTAAAACCAATAGCATCATAAGACCATTAACATCTTAATATTTAACTTGGCCATAACACAATATAAGCAGCAAGTGAAACTTACCTGGTTTTGAAGGTAAAATTATCCGGGAAAGATCCTGGAAGTGCACACCAGATCCCATCTGTATCCAATTCAAGTGGCCTCCCAATCTTCTCAACAAGTACGCGAGCATTCTGAATGATTTTTGCTCCTGTGTAAGTGACAACTCCAGCCATTTCCATTGAGTACCATCTAGCACCCCTAAAAGAGACCATGTAAAAATCAAACAGCAAGTCCTTGCCATAAAAACACACAATCAACAATTATGAGAGTGAATTCTCAACAGCCAACATAATTCCAATAGAACTCACTTGCGCATGACATATCCATAAAAGGAATTTAGTATACATTTATGAGCAAGCTGTAAAGAATCAAAGAGAACAACCATATCCTGCAAATGAAATAAGGATAGCCAATGGGAATATCAGATGGGATATCAACAAACCCTTCACATGAAGAAAGACAGAATACATAATATAATCCATACTTGAGCTTCCTGTATCTTCATAGAATTCCCACTGGCCTTTGCTTCAGCTAATTTTCCCTTCCAGACTTTATTAAGACCTTTGTATTCATACCTTCTGTCCCGGAAACTGAAATTATTAAAAAAAAAAACCAGTCATAATTTAGTATGGGCATATATCCAAACATATCACAAGCTAGAATAGCATAACCTCCAAGACATTGGCTACATTTATGCTGTCCAGCTACCAACTTACAGATCCAGCTCTCCGGATTTTATATCTCTAAAATGGAATAAAATGTCAGCTGTTACATATATCAGGGTGTAGCAGCAGTGACTGCCATGGTAAACACAAGTTATAGCCGTTAGCAAGTGTAGCAGCCCATAGTGGGCACTACGCAACCATTAACGGCTGCAACAACTCGACCGATATAAAACCCAGCTTGGCCGACCTTTTGCCTTTTACAACCCTCTGTTTACCACTCCTCTCCAAGAGCCCTACCTAGAGTAGTCTTCTACCGTTCTATGGTAACAAAACACTAGCAAAACACAAGATGTGACCAAATCAAAGCTGCTACAAAGCATTGCACTCAAGGACAGGAATTTTTTCGTGCATTTTTCTTCATGTTTTTGTATTTATATACACGCTACTTTATATATCCTCTGATATATATATATATAGCTGTGCATTTTTTATTTGAGTTATTCAAAAATGCACAATAGTGAATAGTGATGATATCTTGATGACACTGCTTGATTATAAGCATTTTTTTAGTTTCTAACTTAATATACTAAACCCACATGAATACATGTGAAAAAATAGATAAATACTATGATCTTATAATCATACAGCGATATAGGACCTCCATGCAATGAGGAGACCACTACATCCCTTTCTCTTAATTAAAATTAAAAAAAAAATCAAATTCTAACAGTTTCCATTATTATGGATTTTTTAGATTTTTTTCACTTTTTCAATTCACACTACTACGCCATTACATATTGACGTGACAATTATGGAGCGCTTTGGCCGCCAGCTGCTTCACTTGCCACAACAGCTATATTGATCCTTGATCTATGGAGAACACCCAAGCACTATTAGAATCCAGGTTTTCTCGTAATACTAGGAAATCTCATGAAAAAGAAGTTATTTTTGAATTTTAAGATATAAAACTATCACAAATAATATAAAATAACATTTTAAGAAAAAGATTAAAAGTAGAGGGAGCAATAGAAACATGTTAATTTTATAAAGGATTAAAGAACAACAATGGTCGGTAGCACTTATAATATTTCTCACTCAGTACTAATATTTTAGTAAAAATAAATCAGTAATTGATAAATAGGCATAAATCATAATCTATGGCTTGTTTATTTTATATAAGATCGATCGTTATACACCAAAGAAGGAAAAAGATCAATGTTGAAATAGAGAAACAGGGGGAAAAGAAAAGAAAAGAGGTCAAAAAAAAAAAAAGGACATGCGATATGGTCAGGTTAAGGTCCCAAACTCTTCTGCCAATTATTTCGTGGTATTTTCATATTATTTCGTGGCATTTTCATTATTACCAATATCTTGAAGATATAGTGCTATTGAAAAAGTCATTTAGCATATCTCTTACTATGGCAATATTTTATCTATACCTAGTAATGTGACTTGAACCCAATCTGGGACTGTTTGTTTGCAAGATGGATAGAGTAAGAGTGGAGCAAGTGTCACATTAGGCATAAAGTTAAAGAGGAGTGGGATGAAATAAACTAAGTAGTGTGTTGCTTTGCATGTGTTTGGATGGTTGGTGCAAAGTAAAAAAATAAAAGTTTTAAATGAAGAGGATGGAGTAGAAGGCACTTTATTATATATCATGGGTGTAACTCTGAGTAGAGTGAAGAGTAATAGAAGAAGAATCCACCTCAGCCGTCATATTTACTCCTCTTGTCTCCTCCGGGCCAACCAAACACATTAAGAAATAAAGTTTCCTCCTGTTGGGGCCAGTTCCACTCCTCTTTCACTTTACTCAAATGCAAACAAACAGGCCTAGATTGCAATAGTTAGCACCTTCTACTGTGCCACAGGCTCTTGTATCATCAACAGATACAATATTTTCAAATAAAATAATTGTAACAATGCCATATACAATATTGGTAACAATACATCCTCGTATCTTCTACGAATGAAGAAGTACAAGGGACCACACCAAGACATTTAAGGTGAAGTATTTAAATAAATAAATAAATAAAAGAGTGCAAGTTGCACACCTGCGAACTGTGTCCACATAAAAAGGATTCTCACGCATGCATACCCCTGCTTCTCGAAGTTCGGTGACAGGCTTGTCAAGAACCCTTTTATATGCCTTTCACAAACCACCAAAACATTGAATATCAGTTGTCCACTTAGCAAATACCTATATGTAATGCAGAAAGACATGTATACCTTTTGACAATACTTCTTTAAGCGCTCCTTCAGCTTCAACTGTTGTTCCATTTTTGGAAGGTCAAGGAAAGACTTCGATAGCTGACCTCCAGTACTATCAACTAGCTCAGACTCGATCTGCTTCTTCAGGTGATAATACTCACTGACGAACAGATGATGTTCCACAACTTAATGTATCAGCTGTTTCAGATGAATTATCCACAAGGGGGGAAAACATGAAAAAGACATCAAATATGAACCTTTTTTTAGCCATGAAGATTTCACCACGCCAAACCCATTCAAGCTTTCGAAGGCAAGTTTTTCCGGGACGATTGAAATCACATGCAGCGCAAACCTCATCTGAAACTATTGATGGGGGCTGTAATTAAAAAAAAAAAACCTTCGAAGTTTCAGATCATGCTGAAAGGGGGAAAGTGAAAGTTGCAACAGGTCTATGTAGCTACAATGACAACTATTTGTTCACTTGTGAACAAACAAAGAACCTGCAAGAACCCATACCTGAAGCCTGTTTGTTAAAATTATGTTTGGATACATTGCGGCAACATCTAGATGATATATAAGAGGGCACTCCTCCCGCATTGGCTCATTTCGCAACATCATGAGCTGTATTTGAGGCAGAAAACAAAGGATGCATGTTTAGCTGCAGGCTTTGTGACAAATAGAATTTACCTAGCCAAAGTAAGAGTTCAATTTACAAATAACAATATGCAATAGTGAAAAAGGTCACTTTAAAAAGCTTAATCAAACAAGACTTCAAAATATAATGAGGATGTCAATGTTACAACAATAGGTAAGGCAAGAACGGAGAAGTTTTACACCTTTTCCATGATAGCACTCTTCACATCTTCATAATTTATGACTGCATCAACATCCATCTTCCCATCAACTCTTATTGCATATTGCAGATCTCGATCAAGGTTCTTGATTAAATACTGGAATAAAAGAATATGCCATCATCATCTAACCTATAATGAAGCTATCACAAATTATTCTATCAAAGTTCGAATGCTATGTCATGATAAATGAGCGCAACCAACATTAGGATGAAAAGCATTTGTAACACAAAGAGAACTTATTTAATGAACCAATTTTGAAGGAATCCAAGACTTAGTCATGTAAATGAGTAGAGCAAAAATGTTGAACTTAGAAAAGAAAAAAGAAGTGGCAATCTCTAACAAAGAGGCATAGGTATAATCAGAAGCAAACCCACATTAATACTTCCACCATTCTCAGTTGAGATCATAGAGGAACAATATATAGAATCATCGACAATAAGTCCTATGTGCATGGTAGACAAATCGTCATACACTGTGCAAGGAAAGGAGCATGAAAAGTAATTGTATGGTAGACTCTTCAACCTTCCAGTGCAAAATATAATTTTTTTAGAAAAACCACTATGAATGCAGGCTATTTCACAATCCAGGTTCAATATAGTGGCATCAGAGGGCATAAGAGACAGCTAGAAACATGTTTTTTATTGTGAAATGGACAGATATGCAAGTATCAAAATAAACACTAAAATAGAAGAAACCAGAATATTAAAAAAAAAAAAAAAATAGAATCCTTACATGGGTAGTAACAGAACACAAAATATCATTTACCATATGTATCGATTTCTGACCCTTAACTAGTTCGATCAATTCATTCATTCTGTTGGCTGAGATTTCAACAAAATTACATAGTAAAAAACATGTAACTTATGTGTGATTCATTATAATCATAAACAAAGGACCCCAGCTGATGCAGGCCCTAAGGTTAGGACTTGCATGGAAAATGCCGAAGCACAATAAAGGTGTACACAGACACTATCAATGACGTTTCCACAGAGACTATCAATGAGGACGCACCTCAAAAGGGATAAAACCCAATTCTATTAATCATCAACTCTGAGATTCCCATCTCTAAAATGACATATATAGGAAAAGAAAACTTAGGGGCTAAGAATCCTAATCAAACTAGGAAACTAAAGAAATAGGAAACTATCCTAATTACAACCCATTAAAAAAAATTAAAAATCTAATGACAAGTAATTAAGGAAATAAGTCGTAAACTATTTTGAACCCATATGTGGATCGGCAGGTCTATCCTGCATCACCAGCTTAAAGGTAAAGGCTCTGTTCTTGTTAATGATGATGATGACAACAATGATGATGGTGTGAACTAAACACTAAATAACTCATAATACATAACACTTTAGTTATCTAGTGTACACCATATTAATATAAGAAGATTAGAGAATAGATAGAAACTATGAAACACAAACAAGTCATATAGTTAAATTAGGAATCTTTTTAGTGCTAAAGAATTTTCAAATAGAATGTATAAAATGAAAATGGCTCAAATCAAATAAATAGGAGTGAAAAAAAAAAAAGGAAGGCTAATCCGATTTATAAGGAAGATAATCCAATATTCCAGACGCCAATGAATGGATCTAATACTAGCACGTTTGTTGTGTTAAGTAGTTGTTTGTGCAGTTTCCTATCACCAATTGGTTTTGGGATTACTGGCTAGCAACTTTGACATGGTATCAGAGCCTGAGGTCTCGAGTTCGAAACCACGCAGGGCAGAAATGCCCCATGCCGCGTTGTGTGTTTGTGCGGGCGCAAATTGCGCAGGGCAAAAAGGCCCCATGCCGCGTTATAGTCTTGTGCGGGCGTGTGCTTCGGATCCGGACGGTGTCCCGCCCGAGGGGGGGTGTTAAGTAGTTGTTTGTGCAGTTTCCTATCACCAATTGGTTTTGGGATTACTGGCTAGCAACTTTGACATGTTGATGAGGCATATCACATTGTTTATGCAAGGCGATGCTAGATGATTGATAATCCAATAGTAAGCTAGTAGCAGCTGGGTACAACACAATTGAAAAACCAAGCAATGCACAAGAGATCTGAGGAATGAATTCGTGATCATTGTCAACAGAAGACCCCTCTATTTATAATAATCATATGAAGGGAGTTACAACAATAGTTGACCCTTTAAAAGGAAGTTGCAACTCAAGGCTACGTGTATGGTGTTAGGGATTTTGTGTGATGCAATTTAATTGGATGTGTACTTATTATTTAAGCTTGATTTTCCATGCATTTGTGTGATTTTAATTTCTTATCATTCTTCCATGTTTTGAAAAGCATTTCTATTTTTAGAGGTTAGGATTTTTTGCTTATATTATGATATGGTCCATTATTTATCTCTTATTTATTTATTTGCTATTTGTATACATGAGAACAAGATTTAATAAGTAACAGTAGGACCCCTTTTTATGTAAGAACTAATTTTCTATTAAGGTGCGCCATTGTTTGTTAGTAAAGGAAATAGTGGGAGCCTTGAACAACACTTAGAGAACCCAAACCAGGAAGGATAGGACCCAACCCCATGCACACAAGCCCATGCCAATTAGAGTGTGCGCAGACTTCTATAAGGACCCCAAGTCGAACATAGAAAGGAGTATATGAGCCTCTTGAAGAAACCCGTAAATCGACCCTTTTCCCTCTACTTTTTTCTCTGTTTCTAGCAATGCTGAGTCAAGAAGCCAAATGCTAAGGAGAACTTGAAGGGAGAGAAGGAGAGTTAGCAACCCCCATATAGCCAGAGCCACTGTTGTTTATGCATGAACCTTCCTCTTGATTGATGTGGCTGTCATGACCTTTTCATGCTGGTTTTTTTAAATTTTATTTGATTGAATGTTACTAGACTTAATTTAATTGGGATTTTCCCACAATTGAATGATTGCTACAGTACCAGAATTGTACTGTCGACAGGTAGTTGTGGGTAGGAAGTCTAAAATCACTATCTCTAGCCCTAGAAACATGCTAGATCAACTCTCACCACTGGTAGGATTGCTAGTGTGTGTTTGCAACTCAAATCAGTCCTGAAATTGGGAAAAACCTAGACAGAAATCAGAAATTTGCATGAACTTTCGAGATTGGATGTGGGGCCCACATGCCCCACCTGATGAATGATCAGATCTGATGATCTGAAAGACAACCCCTAGGTGATCCTTAACAATTGGTTCTTTAGTGGATGGACTTAAAATCCTTCCACCTGAGGCAGGATTCTGCCGACTTGAGACTTCACTTGAAGTTTCAGGTTTTCTGCCTAAATCTGCCAAGCCGCTTTTTATCTAAATCTGCCTAGCCGCTTTTTATCTAAACCTGCCTAGCCACTTTTGGATCTTTCAGTTCTCTAAAATTATAATTAACCACCTATTATCTTTTGAAATTACTGCTGAAACTTTTATGGACTGTTCACTTGAGTTCCAATTATCCATAAATTACAAATAAGGGCCTGATTGCTCATGGTTATTATATCGAAAAACTTTTTGAGTTTTTTTTTTTTTTCTTAATTTTTGACATCATATGTGATGAGTAGGTTTAGTTATCTTAACCCAAACATATGAACAATTGAGTTCACACAGTTGGCAAAATTATACACTGATAAATTCTGAATTCATAATTATAATGCTGAGTTACATTACTATTTATGCTCATTGATAAACATGCTCTCTTCCATAATGTAAAGAAGGGTGAATAGACTGTGTATGGTTTCTTATTTTGCATATGATTAACATAATCATACTTTCTGAAAATTTTGGAACTGTCTCCAAATAAAAAGGGGTTAGTGTGAAATTGACTTTGCACGATCCAGATACCTTACTGGGACAATGCGGGGCATAACAAATTCGGATTCCATGTAAAGGGCTGATTTCAACTACCTCGTTTTATGTGATGCAACAAGGAAGATTGTGATCCATGAACAAGAAACCTGTTGAATAAGAGTTTAGTTGGACCTACCCATTGGACACCCCTAGATCACCAGCACGTGAGGTGAGATGAGTTATTTACGTGGCTTTTAGGCCATCCACGTAATTTCTCTGCCTTCTACGTCAGTTGCGTTGTTAAATTGGATATAGGTTGGTCGTTCAACTGACTATAGTTCATCCCTTATGTTTCGAGAGGGTACCATGAGGTGTATGATTTTGAAAGCTTGTGCATAAGGTGGTTAGGTGATAGTACCAAGGTTAGAGTTAGAGACCTTAACTGGACTTAACAAAGCATATCTCACTATTTAATGCTAAATTGAATATTTTCATTTATTATATTGTTGTTTACACACATACTAGTATATTTAGAATTCTATTCACTCGGTGCTACAGATTTGTGTATTTTCGGTCAAATCCCAAGTAACCAGAACGTAGAAAGACAGCAGGATCCCGACAATGAGGAGATAAGACTCAAATGTCTGCGGCTGAGCGACAACAGGAAAACAGATCAAATTAGAAGCTTAGTCTTGATGATTTAGTTTAATTTATATTAGACATCAAAGACTTCCATGGAGACTGTATTTTTTTTTTTTACTTACTTTGGATTATTCTTTAACATTGAGATTTGGATTTATTATTTAATTGAACATTGAATTAATAAGGTAAATGCAACGACCCGGAATCTGGGACCCTATCGGATTCTGCACCGTAACCAACACGTAGCATAACCATATAATAAATCAAATCATTCGAAGAATAAATAACCAGGCTTTTGTCTAAAATCAGAATCTTTAATTGAATGACTATCCAAATCCAATAACAATGTCCAAATAAATAAAATAAACAACAAAATTCCCAAATAGTCTTTGTAATTCAAAAGGATCAACAAAAGCATGTATCTAGTAATTATTGCCTGTGAGTCCTGTAACGCTCAACCGCAGTTGTTAAAACCGATTTCTTCGTCATTAGGGACCTCCTGCCTTTCTAGGGTTGCAATGAAACAATATGTAAAGATAGGAAAAAGAATAAACCAAAGGTGGAGAGAAACCGATACCTCAATGGGAGGCTCGTATGAGATTTTATAAATACACAATACCCAAATCAAGGGTAATCTAATCAATATACAATCCCTAATTAAGAGTAATCAAATCAATTTACAACCTTCATCAAGGATAATCAAATCAATCTATAAATCTATACAAGGAAATAAATAAATAAGAGATAACTCAAGATACAGATAGATACAAGCTCTGACGGGCCTTGGGCTGGGCCAAGTGGGCCTAAGTCACATTATTTCTACACTCCCCCTCAAATTGATGTGGTAATGCAGAAAACAACAATTTGCTAGTAAGTTCATGATGGCGTGGCTTAGGAAGAGCTTTTGTGAAGATATCTGCCAACTGGTCATGAGTAGAAACATGAGGCAAGGTGATCTTCTCAGTGACAACATGCTGACGGATGAAGTGACAATCAATCTCAATGTGCTTCGTCCGTTCATGAAAGACTGGATTATTAGCAATTCTAGTAGCACTGGTATTATCTCCATGAAGAGGTGTAGGCATATTAACAATAATACCAAATTCACAAAGAAGACGGCGGAGCCAGATGATTTCTGCACTTGCAGACGACATTGCCCAATATTCAGCCTCAGCAGAAGATTTGGATACAGTGGTTTGTTTCTTGGACTTCCATGAAATCAGAGAGTCGCCAAGAAACATGCACCAGCCAGTGGTAGAGCGCCGGGAATCAGGGCAACCAGCCCAGTCGACATCGGCATACGCGGATAAGCGTAGAGAAGTATTAGACGGATAGAAGAGACCATGACTGGGAGTGCCTTTAACATAGCGGAGAATGCGCAAAGCAGCAGCAAGGTGAGGTTTATGAGGATTGCTCATAAATTGGCTAACCGTATGCACCGCATGAGAAATATCAGGGCGAGTCATAGTTAAGTAGAGCAAACTACCAACGATCCGACGGAAAATAGATGGATCATCCATGAGGGGACCATCCTCTGCACTGAGTTTACTATTTAATTCCATTGGCGTATCAACAGTATGAGCATCATCAAGTCTGGCAGAGGTGATCAAATCAAAAGCATATTTACGCTGATGTATCCGAATGCCCGACTTAGTACGCGAAAACTCAAGCCCGAGAAAATATGTGAGAGGACCGAGATCCTTCATTTTAAAGTGGCGAGTGAGATGATGCTTGAGATCCGTAATACCAGAAATATCATTGCCACTGATAATCATATCATCAACATAGACTAAAAGGAATGTGTAACCCTTTGGTGTCCATCTAAGAAAGAGAGAACTATCAGAATGACTCTGACGAAACCCAGCTTGAAGAATAGCGGCTCGGAATTTATCAAACCAAGCCCTGGGAGCCTGCTTAAGTCCATAAAGAGATTTGCGCAATTTGCAAACATGTTGAGGAGGACAAGCATAGCCAGGAGGAGGTTTTAAATAGACAGTCTCTTTCAAGTCGCCATGAATAAAAGCATTTTTGACATCCATCTGCCACAAAGGCCAATTGCGAGCTGCAGCTACACAAAGAAGAGTACGAACTGTGGTCATTTTAGCCACTGGAGCAAATGTTTCCTCATAATCAATGCCATACTCATGCTTGTAACCCTGTGCAACCAATCGTGCTTTGTAGCGATCCAAACTCCCATCAGAGTTAACCTTGACAGAGAAGATCCACTTACTGCCAATGACAGAGGCTTTGTCAGGTGTCGGTACCAAGTCACATGTATGGTTTGCCTCAAGAGCCAACAATTCCTCAGTCATAGCATCCTGCCAGTATGCAATCTTCGAAGCCTGTGAATAAGAGGTGGGTATAAGAGCACTATCCAAAGAAGTGAAAAGAGCAGGGAAGCCATATCTATCAGGAGCAACCGAAGGACGACTAGATCGTCGCAGGGGTTGGATATTAGTAGAGGAAGTATTAATACCTGAGGGTACAAGAGGCAGCATGGGAATAGGATCGGGAGAAGGAGGCCCCACAGGAGGAGTCTTGTTTCGCCGGACATAGACATTGGTAATTGGTGGTTTGGAAGAAGTTGTCACAGGGAAGTGTGGCAAATAAGAGACAGCAACAGGATGAGTTTGGAGACGCAAAGAAAAGAAGGGAATGTGTTCTAAAAAGATCACATTACGAGATATCCGCATGCGTTTCTCAGAGGGATCATAACATAGAAATCCCTTGTGTTCAGAACTGTAACCTAGGAAGAGACATTTGGCAGCCTGGGGTGACAACTTAGTGCGCTCTGTAGGTGGAAGATGGACAAAGCATAAACAACCAAAAACACGCAAGTGAGAATATGAAGGTTTATGGCTAAAAAGAGCTTCATATGGAGTAATCTTTCCTAGAATGGAGCTAGGATGACGATTGATGAGATACACAGCGGTATGAGCAGCATCACACCAAAATGTGGGAGGAACTAAGGATTCAAGAAGGAGAGTACGAACAGTTGCAAGAATATGCATGTTCTTTCTCTCAGCAACACCATTTTGTTATGGAGTATGTGGGCATGATTTTTGGTGAATAATGCCTTTAGCAGAAAGGAAGGTAGAAAATTCATGGGATATGTATTCTCCGCCGGAGTCAGACCTGAGAATTTTGATATCTTTTTGAAATTGTGTGTGAACCATATTATAAAACTTTTGGAAAAGAGAAAAGACCTCAGATTTGAAGCGCATGAAATAAATCCATGTGAATCGAGAATGATCATCAATAAAAGTCACATAATACTTAAAACCTGTCCTACTTAATGTGGGTGCAATGCCCCACACATCAGTGTGAATGATATCAAAAGAAGATGACGCACGGGAATGATGAATGGGAAAAGGTAAAATATGACTTTTACTTAAACAACATGTAGCACACTTAGATTGAAGAAAAGAGGACATCATTTTATTATCAACAGTGGAATCTAAACAGCCAATTTTAAACAAAGAAAATAAATAAGCATTATTCACATGACCAAGACGACTATGCCAGATAGTCCACAAGTTATTAAAATGAGAAGAAGAAGAAGAAAAGAGGGAATGATGTCCAATGTCCAGCAGAAACAGTCGACCATGTTTACTCCCCGTCACGATCACCTTCCCAGTGTGCCGCTCCTGTATGACACAACCAATGGAAGAAAATTTAATATGGTACCCATCATCAATCAGTTGGCCTACAGAAAGTAAATTTGCTGATAACTTGGGAACAAAGTAAACATTGGAAAGGTGGAGGGATTGGCCAGAGACACTAGATAAAGTAATGGTACCAATTCCCGAAATGAGTAATTGGTCGCCATTAGCAGTAGTAATTTTGTCTTTGCCAGTATAAGGGTGAGAAGCTGTAGAACTATGTTCCACAGAGGTCATGTGGTTTGAGGCCCCTGAATCTAGAAACCAGGTGGATGGGGTAATGTAGGATGACCTAGAGATTGAAGAATGGAAAGCAGGAAATGCAAGAGGAGAAGGAGTTTGGTACCGACCACCAGAAAAACCCATGGATGCATATGCAGAAGTTACCGTGCTCTGAATCAGGTCTTGAATCTGGGCTGGAGTCATGGATACAGTCCCGGAAGAAGTGCTGCCTGTGTCAGGGAGAGGTGCTTGAGCTTGGAACGCAGCAGGAGTATGTTGTCTGGATGCAGTGGGAGGATGTTGCTTTTGCTGGGGTCCATTCTTCCTTTGTAAACTACGACAATCATCAATGAGATGACCAGAGCGTTTGCAATATCTGCAAATCAATTTCTTTCGATAGTTCTTGGCTAGATGACCAAAGCCTTTGCATTCATAGCATTGAGTAAGCTTCTGATTGGGGGCTGCTAGAAGAGCAGTCTCAGCCTGAAGAGGAGCCTTTGGGTCTTCAAAGATAACGCGCTGAGAGTTAAGGCGAAGTTCTTCTCTAAGGACTTCTTGGAAGCATGTGTCTAGATTGGCTGTGACTTCTCTATTCATAAGAGCTGAACGGACATATTCGAATTCTGGTCTGAGATTCATAAGAAACTGACTAATGTGAGTTTCCTCTTGTAATTTAAGCGCCTCCGTCAGAAACCCAACAGATACGGACTGGATTATCATAGCATCCCTCTCAGTCCATAATGTGAGAAATCCATTGTAGTATTCTTTCACAGTTTTATCACCTTGACTGAATTTTGCAATTTCACTATCGAGTTGAAATTTGCGAGCTTTATTGGTTTGATGATAAACATTCTTTAGATGACCCCACATATCAGAGGCAGCAGCATATGCTTGAAGAGCAATGGCAAGAGAAGGATCGATGGAGTTAAGAATCCAAGTGATAACCTTAGCATTTTCTTTAGACCAGGTAGCTAAAGCTTTGGTGTCAGTAGTTGTAGTAGGTTTAGTTATCGAGCCGTCAAGATAACCAAACAATCCTTGGCCTTCAACGAAATTCTTAAGATGAAATGACCAAGCCATGTAATTATTTCCATTGAATTTAATGGGAATAACATCATACTTGTCCATATTAAAGAAGCGGCAGCAAAATGAAACAGCAGCAACCAACCAAGGATAGAAAACAACTACAGAATAGCAAGATGCACACAGAAATGAAATAGATAAGCAGCAGGAGAGGATAGCTGCTAATACAGCACAGAAGAGCACACACAGCCAGCTATCAGCACAAAATCCAGCACAAAAGAGCAACAGCACAGAAGAATCCAGCACAGACAGCAAGCCCGCAGCATAAAATGCTCAAAATCCAGCACAGACAGCCCCAGGCGACCTAGATGCTGATGGCAGATGAGGTACGTGGACCCCACAATCTGATCTATGCACAGATCAGATAGAAAAGACTGGAAGAATGCCAAAAGTCCTACCTCCAGTCCAAGTTTGATGAAGATCGGACACAGATCCACAATATTGGATGGTTGTGATAAAAACAATCTTGTAGAAAGAATATCAAAACCGACAGAGGAAGAAGGGATAAAAAATACCTCAAATGAAGAAGAAAAATTCCATAAAAATCACTATAATTCCCAGAATAATCAGCCGACCAACACAAGGTGGACAGTTCGTAGGTTCTTGATCATCGAATGTAAGCAGCAGTGAAGCAGAGTGAAAAAACGCACGACACGTCCATCTCGTCAGTGAGTCGATTTGTACACAGATTTGATTGGAGGATCAGTGAGCAGATCAGAGGTGGGGGATGGAAGGACAAGCTATTTTCGCAACTCCAGGCCAAAGTTTCACTCAAATCGGATCAAAATCCACAAATTTGGACGGTTTTGATGAAAACAGAGGCAAGAAATAGAAATATCACAAATGTTGTCACCTCTGATGGGATAAAAAAATCCAGAAAAATGCTCATAAATCCCAGCAATGTTGGTCGACCAGGATGGAGGTGTTTTTGAGAGATGTTGAAGATGATCTGAAGTGGGCCACGTCTTGATCAGGGATGATCAGACACTATTAGGGATGATCAGACACAATCAGGAAGAAGATCCAAGTCAGGGAGAATGACTGAATCAATTTGAGAAGGTAACTATAGCTCTGATACCATGAAACAATATGTAAAGATAGGAAGAAGAATAAACCAAAGGTGGAGAGAAACCGATACCTCAATGGGAGGCTCGTATGAGATTTTATAATTACACAATACCCAAATCAAGGGTAATCTAATCAATATACAATCCCTAATTAAGAGTAATCAAATCAATTTACAACCTTCATCAAGGATAATCAAATCAATCTATAAATCTATACAAGAAAATAAATAAATAAGAGATAACTCAAGATACAGATATATACAAGCTCTGACGGGCCTTGGGCTGGGCCAAATGGGCCTAAATCACATTATTTCTACACTCCCCCTCAAATTGATGTGGTAATGCAGAAAACAACAATTTGTACCTGGTATACACTAGGTTAGCCCTATTGACTGGTCCTTCTTCTCCTTTAAGTTCCTTCAAGGATAATGCTTGACTAGGGTTTAGATTGATGGAAAAGAGAGAGAGAAAGATTTGTCGTGAGAGGGGCTTGGGCGTCGATGGATATATAAAGGCTAGGAGTCGAAATACTTCTCAAAGTCCTCTTCCTAATTTCGATATTTACTTCTCACAAGCTACTCCTATTCCTAACATCACTAGGGCTCTCCACTATAACCAGCACAAGCCCCACTCGTACTATTAGGAAACCTCTCCATCAAACCATGGGTCCCAACATATATATAACAAAGGGTCCCTAAAATATCTCCCATCTAAAACCCAAACATAATATTCTTTGCATTAAAAAAATAGGATATATATATTCAGGGCAAGCCTAATAATCCTATAAACCCAAGAAAACCAAGGAGATTTAATATAAAATACCAAAAAATTAATCTAATCCCTGAAATTGGGCTGGGGCTGGGGCCGGGGGCCTGGGGTACTACAGTAAATGACTGATCATTTATGGTTATGTTGAATGACATTATAATGGTATTATGCTATTTATGATACACGATATGGAACCCGACAGGGTCCCAGATTTCAGGTCGAGACAGATGGGTACTTATTTTTTTAGCCTGATTTCCCATGCATTTTTGTGATTTTATTTTCATATCATTTTAGGCATCCAAGATTCATGTTTTCAAAAGCATTTTTATTTTTAGGTGTGACCTAAGGTTTGTGGATCCCATCAGCAGCTTCTCATTGGACCAAAATTGAGGTTCTTGACAAAGTCCTTCGGTCAACCTAAGGAGTGCTTTGGTTGTTCTTCGATTTGCCTTTGATTTTCTTTGACTTAGTTCCCAGAATTATGATTATGAAATGGGCAACTTCGAATTTCGTGGATCCTAATAGTTCTCTCTCTCTAATAAATGAAATTTAATTCCAAGTAAGAATCTCAGTTTTTTTTTTTTTTTTTTTTGGAATGGTATCTCAGATATTTTGTTCCTACTTCATCATGTATTTATAAAGCGAAACAACACTACCAGTAACATTCTTAGAGAGAAGAGGAGGTTCAAGAGAGTCAGTCCCATTGTGATCCGCTCCTAAAGAGTACTAACTGTTTGCTTCATTCAATTAAAAACAGTGGAGGGAGAAAGAGACTACTGTAAGAGATCATTCATATTGAAAGGCCAATCACCTCATATCCAGATGGAACAAGCTGAAACTTAGTGGGAAGATCAGATCTGAAAACACCACTTTCAAGGCACTCAACATGTCCCCCTATGTAGGTTTCACTTTCCAGAAGGTGGTTATTATAAAACTTCTCCTGCTCTGCTTGATGTTTATTAGGACAAATGACATTTGCCTTGTATGCCTGTACAAATATTCAAATGAGTCACTGCAGATGAGTCTTAGGCAAAATAAAAGCATAATTCTAAGGAGATGCAAAAGTAACTAAAGAAGCAGGTTTTCCAAAGTAGCAACAAATACAGAAAATGAATGAACGGACATGTAGTTTACATGTTAAAGCTCTTGAAACATAGATATCATGTATAACAGTTCATGCTTTCTACGGGATAACATTTTCATTGCAAAAATAATTCCAAAATATTTAATATAGCCAATAAGACTAAAATAAGCATTAGAATGTCAAGTGCTCTTTTAAGAACCATAATGATCCAGATTCAAAAGGTCGCAAGGTCCAAGGGGGTGTCCCACATTCAATTCATGGGTCAACATGCAACGAATCCAACATATGGGTCATTTGCTCTGTGAGAAAACCTTGATCACGCAAGTGTATATTCTTTATATTTAAAACATCCATAGTTTGTTATGCTTATGTGGATGCTACCTATTTTGCTAGGATGATTACTTTGTTTAGTTTAATGAGATTTTTTTACAAAGCTAACATAAATTGTGATAATTATTTTTAAGTAGTTTCGATTTTGATTATGAATTACATTGACCGATTTATAAATCATAAGGATGAGGCAAAATAATAAACACTAAACATAACATATTTAACAGCCAAAGATTAAACAGTATTGATACTGATACTTTTATTTATAGTTGTCATTTTAGAATATTCTGGATTTTTTAGATTTTTTTAAATTTTTTTGGGGTAAAAGAACTCACGATTTCCCATTCCTCCTGCACTCTCCTCTTCAATCTTCCCTCCTTCACTCTCCCCTTCTCCTCCACCCCTTCTTGAAAAGGGGAAAAAGGGAGTTGATTCAACTTGGCCAAGTCGGACCCAAGTCCAAACTCATCTCGACTCAAACCGTGCCAAGGGCCAAGTCCAAGTTTTAAATTATTGCTACAAGCTCTCTTGGAGCGAACAATGAGGTATCGGTTACAAGTAGAGCTTAGTTTCTTATTCTATTGTTACCACGATAGTGTGGTGTGACGTTGTTCAAATAGACAACTTGGATAAACCATGGCGATATGACTGCCGCACACACCATGACAAGTATAAAAATATGTTCACCTCCTACAAAGATAATTAAGACTTGTTTTGGGCCGCTCTAGCGAGACGTTACTAATGAAACCAAGTCTGAAGGGGGAAGTGAGTTGCCTTTCCGCCGCACAATTCATGGAAAAGGTCAATAAAACAAGGATCGGATATGATTTAGTAGGAAACGAAGTATATAATAGTGGAGATCTACCAAGAGGATGACACCATTGATGAAAGGGTTTGGAGACGTCTTTCCTAACCCCAGGTTTGCCATGTATGAGAGATACTCAACACCAAATAGATTATGCTGGTAGATAGTTTGTAGAATCAGACTGAATGACCCCAAAAGAAATAAGGCCTGAATGACCCCAAAAGAAATAAGACTCAATCAAGTGATCAAATTATTGGAACATGGATATATATATATGGGAAACGTAGGGGTGCACAACAAATCCGTCGATCCGTAAAACCGACCCGATCCAATCCGCAGATTTTTAACCGAACCGAAGGTAAACGTATTGGTGATGGATTGAAAATCTTGTAATCCGTTAGCAACGGATCGGTGACGGATTTCACCCTCAATCCACGGATTCAATCTGATCCGATCCGTTGACATTAAATATAAATAAATAAATAAATAAAAACTTAAGGGGTCTAAATATAAGTTAAGAGGTCTAAATATAAAAGAAGAAAAAACTTCAGGGGTCAAATGTAAGAGTTCAAGGTTTTAATAGATGGAGTGTGACTTTTATGAATTTAACATCATGTTTGGCTTTATTTGTTGATTAGATCTCTTTTGGTTGTAATGTAGATAAAAACAACTCTTTGTATTGATCAATTGGGTAGCTTCCGGGGGACCGGGACAAAAAAACATATTTGTAATTTGTATTTTTTTGTGGATTGTTAGCTTGTATGCTGAAACTCTTTACAACATGTTTGATCTCTTTCTTTAACATTAGATTCAACGGATTGAACGGATTAAACATATCCGATCCGCTCCTCCACGGATCGGATCGGATCGGTTTTTAACAGCCATAGATTGGTGACGGATCCCAAATCCATCAATCCATAGGTAACAGATTGGTGACGGATTTGGCCTAATCCGCACCAATCCGATCCGTGTACACCCAGGGAAAGCATGAGCCCTTGTGCAATTCTAGCCCTTGTAACTTTAAAATAGGATAGGTCGTCAAGGATGTGCCTTGAAAGCAAAGTCATCATAAAATCACCATAAAATATTGTTATCCTATTCCACGCCTAAATGATATGCTTGACATGTTACCAGGCACTAGAGTATTCTCTATAGTGGACCTCAGAAGTGGATATCATAAAATCCATATCAAACCAGGTGATGAATGGAAGAGTACATTCAAGACTAGAGTAGGGTTGTACGAGTGGCTGGTTATAGGGTTCGGATTGATCAATGCAACTAGCACTTTCATGAGGGTGAGGAATCAAGTGCTTACACCCTTCATCGGGAAGTTCATTGTGGTTATTTCGATGACATCCTAGCATATAGCCCAGATGTGCCTACGCATATCATCATATGGAGCATCCACGCAAACTTTCTTCTTCTTTTTTTTTGGTAAATTACACGAACTATTTGGTGTTATGAATGCATAAAATTAAGCCAACCTTAAGCAGTGCAGCTTCATTACAAATAGACTGACCTTTCTTGGCTATATTGTGATAGCAAATGGTATCATGGTGGATGTGAAAAAGGTTAAAGCCTGAAAAAATGGTCGACACCTTCCAATGTCCATGATGTGAGGAGTTTCCATAGATTGGCCCCGTTCTATCACAGATTTGACCGATTTTAGTTCTATTGTTGCATCTCTTACAGATTGCATTGAGAAAGTACTTTTGTGTTGACTAAAGCCGACAAAAACCTTCAATTAATCAAGAAATCTATCGATGATCCCGGTTTAGCACTACCAAGTTTGACAAGTGTAGATTGCGACGCATCGCATGTCGGGATTAGTGCGGTGTTGATTCAACAGGATTGGCCCCTAGTATTCTAGGGGGAGAAACAGAATGGAGGAAGGACTAGATATTCCACTTATCAAGCTCTATGCTATCATTCAAGCCCTCGCATTGATTTGTATTTTTCTAAAGCATTCTGGTATAAAAAGGGAGGTCACCCTCAATGGAGGATATATCTCTCATTCTCTCTCTTCTTTCTTTTCCTGAAGCTCTACATCATAACCATTTGCTATTTTCAACCAAAAAAATGCATCACAATGTTGTGCAACTTTAAAAACTATGTATCAGTGAGGTAAAGTTTGAAGATCAAGAGAGAGAGCTCCCCACGAATAATAGATAAAATTATCCTACTCAATTCAATCAAACGAACAAAGTTGGATTGAAATAATGGTGCGATTTTGTAATTCATTAAAAGCTAACCTGGACCATGAGAAGCATCTCACAAAGGGTTCCAGATCCTTTTCGTAAAACTTCATCAGGTGGCATAGGGATTATAGTTGCAAGTGAGAAAATGAATGGATGAACATATGTCATGTATAGATAGTATGTCGCAACAGCATCTGATACAGAATAGGACACCATTGTCTGCAGACCAACATTTTGAAAATTTAGGGAAACAATGCTCAGCAAGGTTCATTAATATAGCTCACTAAATTAATGTATTCAATGACATATAAGCTAATTGCTTAACTAACAGCCATGGTAGTAAGGATTGCAACAAGAAAAAAAAAATACGATAAACATATTGTAACAATAACGTGGGCAGACCACATAACAAAACAAGAATTGGGCCAAAAAAGCTAAAACCGGTAAGGTTAACACTCAAGACTAGTTTTATTGAGGAAAGTCCGAGGCTACTGCTTGCTATACTAGTATACATGTTATGAGTAGTAAGTTGCAACAAGATGTGCTATAGGAAAAAGAAATTAGTTGCCATTTCATACAAACTAAACCTCCCTAATTTTTTACCATTGATTTGGGGTCCAAAATTTTATCATCATTCATGGTTTAATAAATACATAATTTTAGCAAATGTAAATTGCGTCGTCTGAACCCTCCCCGACATGAGTACTCCTCCCCCCGAAATCACCCAAATCCATCTCCAAATCCCTAGCTCTCCTCAGCAAATCAGCCAGCCAGATCCAAGACTTCCATTCCACACGGGCGATTTTCAACCTCTAACCTTCACTGAGACACCAGTTATCCCAAATGGAGCCTTGCTCCCAGCTTGGAGCAAGCAAGCTGGAATCCTTGAAGTTCCTGTTAAACAGAATTGGGCCACCCCTGTCCCTAACCCTTTACCTACTAAGTCTTCCTCAATACATGATCTCTCCCCTGCTTGGGACTGCTCCCAACTCGAACTTCTGCAGAAGCATCTGACTGGCCTTATCTTAGCAACCAGAAGCAAGACTAGTGGTAAACAGGTGATTTCTCCCCCAGCTCTTCTCCCTTTACTCCAGTCAAATCTAGCCAACCCCACCTCCTCCTCGGTTCAGACGACCCTTTCCATTTCCTCCCCTCCTTCCTCTACCCCTTTCAGGCCTCCAGACCCACTTACTTCCCAGACCAACAACTTCACAGCAGAGCAACCAGAACAGTTAATCAGATTACTTTCCCTTCCCAACCTCTCAGCTATCATCACCCTCCTAATTCCAGAAACTGGTTAGATCTTTTTCCTGACTCTAAACCTCTTACTCCCTCTGACTATCCTTCCACTTCATTCATAGAAGGTCAACTTGTTATGAAAATCCCATCCCTCATGATAGAACCTAGTAAAAATTCTTTCTCAAATGCAGCTATAGGAAGATTTTTTCGCAAAAGACCTACAGTTGAATGGCTTACCCATCAAGCCAACTCTCTTTGGAATCTCTCAAAACCCTGCCTAATCTCTCTAACTGAGAGAGGACATTTCCTTTTTAGGTTTAGCTCCAAGGAAGATAGAGGTCAAATCCTTTCCCGATCCCCACTTCTTTTGCAAAACAAAAAACTTTACCTCCTCCCTTGGACCCCTGGTCAAAGGTCCTTTGAATGGCCTTCCCTTCACCCCGTATGGATCAGAATCCATGGCATTCCATACCACTGTTGGAGTAGTAACATACTCGTTTCCATAGCTAGCGCAATCAGGCATCCGCTCAAACTCGATGAAATCTCTGCACCACAGAAGCTCCTAACCTATGCCAGAATTCTGGTTAACTTAGACCTGTCCAAACCCAAACCTCCAGAGGAGTGGATTTGGAAGGAGAGCAGGAGGTCCTTCTTTCCATTTCCTATGAAAACCTCCCCTGTCCCAAATGTCTTTCTCCGGGACATTTAGAAAGCCTCTGTAAAAAATGGTTCCTCTCCTCCAAAACCGAACCTCATTCCGCCAGAAATTCAGGGCCGTGAAGGTATCCTAGGAAATCCTCCTAACTCCTTACCATCTACTGTCTCTAGTATTGTAGTCCCTTTGGAGACTAGCCCTCCTCTCAACACCACCCATACTACAGGCCACATCATTCTTGACCTTCCCACCAAGTCCAATTCAGGGGGTTCTATCGAAGATAGTTGCAGAAGTCCCAGCCGAGACAACTGTCCCAGTAGATCCAAAATCTCCCCAAGCCAGCAATCAAGTTACAGTAAACCTTCAGGCCAATCTAAATCCTTCTAAGGGTAGTCAAATTCCCTCCTCTTCTAAGCTTACCCAAGGAAAAAGTCCCAACTCTAGACTGGACTCTCTACCACAAGAAATTGTGTTGGAAATCCTGGATAGGATCCCAGCTCCAGAACTAGACACCTCCAATCCCTTCTTTGTCCTGGAAAATTGCACTCTCATAGGAACTACCTATGCAACTTCCTTCTCCAGTCTCCTTCCTTCTCGGCCTTTACCGCCAGATGATGATGGAAATTCCAATCTTTCAGACCAACCTCAGATACCAAACACCTCCACTCCAGAAGGCATCTCCTTCGAAATTAACCTCACTCCCTATTCCAAAAAAAAAAAAAGAAATAAAAAAACAGAGTCAAACTTGCACCCTCTTCCTCTTCTACCCGCCCAACTACTAGGAGCTCAGATGGAATCCTCCCTCCCTTACCTAGTCAAATATGATCAAAGTCCTATTCTGGAACTGTAGGGGTATTGCTAAACCCCCAACCCTTAGAGCTCTTCACCACCTGATCTCCTCCAAATCTCCAGACATTGTCTTACTCTCAGAGCCGATGACTCTTTCTCCTCCCCAGTCCTTGCTATCTTCTTTAGGCTTTGATGGTTTCCTTTCAAATAACCTCCTATCCACTGCTTCAATTTGGTGCTTGTTCAAAACAAACTCAAATCTCAACATTGCTCTCACAGAATCCTCCAACCAATTTTTGACCATTTCCTTCATCAACCAAGCATATAATACTAAATGCCAGCTCACAGGTGTCTATGCTTCAACCAACTATGTTCAGAGAAGGACCCTATGGGATTACTTATCTTCTCAGGCAACCATAAACCTTCCTTGGTCTGTCTTGGGAGACTTTAATGCCATTCTCTCTGCTTCCGAAAAGCTAAGCCTGAGGCCTTCCAGATTGAATACAGAATTCAAGCAGACAATCCTCTCGTCAGGTCTGCAAAATATGGGCTTCACTGGTAACAAATTTACGTGGTCAAATAATCGCAGGGGAACAAGCTACATAGCGGCCAGATTGGATAGGGCTCCGTGCAATCATAGATGGCACTCTGCAGCAACTGATCCCTTGCTTTCTCACTTGCCAAAACACTCCTTGGACCACTGTCCTTTGCTCCTCTCCCACAACCAGCGGCCTTTCTCTGTTAATGTGCCTTTCAAATTTGAAGCTATGTGGCTCCAACATCAAGATTTTCTCAGTCTAGCAGCTGACAATTAGAACTCAGGTATGGAAGGTAACTCTCAATTTGTATTAGCTCAAAAACTGAAATCAATGAAACAGATCCTCAAGGTTTGGAATAAAAATGTCTTTGGGGATATCAAGCTCAAAACCCTTGAAGCTAAATCCTTAATCCAAGATACTCAAGAGCTTCTTGACTCTGGTCCAACAGATATCCTCCACCAAGAGCTAGCAAAGGCTAAAGTTTCTCTCCACAACTGGCTCCAAATCAAGGAAACACATTGGCGCCAGAAATCAAGAATTAGATGGCTTAATGAAGGAGACAAGAACACCACTTTCTTTCATGCTTATGCAGAATCTAGAGGTGCTGTTAACCGCATTGATAGGATCCTTTTTTATGGGACCTGGGTGGATGATCCAAACCAAATTCAGCTCTTGGCAGTAGAGCACTTCTCCATAGCTGACCAACCTCCTCCCCCAGATCCGGCAGAAGACCTTTTCACCATTGGTAGCAGCAAAGTCTCCTCAGAACAGAACCTTCAGCTGACCAAAAAACCGGATGCAGAAGAAATTAAAAGGGGCTGTTTTTTCTCTGAAAAAGGATAGCTCCCCAGGCCCGGATGGCTTCTCAGGGTCCTTTTTTACAGCTACTAGGAATATTACAGGATACTCAGTAGTCAGAGCTGTGCAACACTTCTTCTCCTCAGGAAAGCTATACAAAGCCTCCAATACCCATTTTATTACCTTTATTCCCAAAACCCAACCTCCCAGTTCATTCACTGATTTCAGGCCAATTAGTCTGCTCAATTTTTCCTATAAAATCATTGCAAAAATTTTGGCAGTCAGACTATCCCAGATCCTCCCCTCTTATCTCTTCCAACCAGGCTGCTTTTGTCAAAGGAAGATCAACCCACCAGCACATTGGTCTTGCCCATGAGCTTTTCCAAAATCTTCACACTAAACTTAGAGGTGGCTCCCTCTGCATGCAGCTAGACATCTCAAAGGCTTTTGACAAGCTCAGCTGGTCTTTTCTCTTCAAATCCCTAACCTTCTTTGGTTTCTCGGATAAATGGAGCAATCTCATTAAAGAATGTGTTTGTTCAGCTAAGGGTTCGGTTCTAATTAATAGATCTCCCTTTGGTTTTTTTTACTACAAATGTGGGATCGGGCAAGGGGATCCTCTATCCCCCTACCTCTTCATATTGGCAGAAGAAATCCTCAGCCTCAATCTTCAATCCTTGATGACCAATAGGCAAATCTTCCCTCTATCAAAAGTCCCAAACACTCCTTGTCACTTATTCTATGCAGATGATGTGAATGTGAGAGAATGAATGGAATTCGATCCCTTTGAGGGTCGTTTGTATCTCATATATATAGGGGCTGAAAGCCCTGATTACAATCAACTAATCCATTAAGCAAATCTAGATCCTATTAATTAGCTAACTAAATTAGTATGTACATGAGGCTATGACTGTGACTAATGATAAGAACAAAGTATGGGCCTGGGCCTAAATGGGCCTGCGAATCTGGGCTTGGATCAGCAGCATCATTAACACATTAACACCCCCCCTCAAATTGATGCCAATGAGTCAACCAGCATCAATTTGTCTGTTAAGAATTGATGACGTGGTCGAGGAAGTGCATTTGTAAATATATCAGCAGTCTGGAGGCTGGAGGAGATGAACGGAAGGGAGATAACATTGCGAAGATATTCATCTCTGATAAAATGGCAGGCAACCTCAATGTGTTTAGTGCGTTCATGAAAAACTGGATTCTCAGTAATCCGGATTGCACTGGTGTTATCTGCATGTAACGGTGTGGGAGATTTCTGTGAGAAGCCAAGTTCCTCAAGGAGACCACGAAGCCATATAATCTCTGAGCATGCGGCAGACATGGCACGATATTCTGCCTCAGTTGATGATTTTGAAACTCTGTCCTGTTTCTTCACTTTCCATGAAATAAGAGCATCACCTAAGAACATGCACCAGCCCGTGGTGGATCGACGAGTATCAGGACAACCTGCCCAATCAGCATCAGAATAGGCAGTCAATGTCATCTTAGAGCCAACCGGAAAGAACAAGCCTCTATGAGAAGTGCCAAGAAGATAGCGAATAATCCGCCGAACTGCCGCTAAATGTAGATGATGAGGCTTCGTCATATACTGACTCATTAAGTTGACTGCATAACTGATGTCAGGACGAGTAGTAGTCAAATATATAAGACTACCGACAAGCTGACGAAAATATGTCGGATCAGACAGTGGATCACCACTGTCACTATGGAGTTTGAGATTCAGTTCCAGAGGAGTATCCACAGGGGTGGAGTTTGACAGGCCTGCGGATTCAATCAAATCCATGGTGTACTTATGTTGATGTAAAATCAACCCTTTCTCGGAGTGATGAACTTCCAATCCCAAAAAATATTGCAGAGGGCCTAGATCCTTCATATGAAAAGATTGATGCAGAGAGAATTGTAGATCTTGAATCGTGGCTGTATCTGTCCCAGTGATGATGATATCGTCTACATAGACCAGAAGGATGGTGATTCCGGTGGATGCGTGATGTAAAAACAACGATGGATCATAAGGACTCTGCTGAAACTGTAGCTTGAGTAAAGCATCTTTGAATTTGTCAAACCATGCTCGTGGTGCTTGTTTTAGCCCATACAAGGATCGTTTCAGAAGAGCAACATGATTTTCAGATGTTTTTTTGAAACCTTGAGGCAAACGCATGTAAACTTCTTCCTTAAGATCACCATGAAGGAATGCGTTTTTCACATCAAATTGAAAAAGAGGCCAGGATTGAGATGCAGCTATAGCAAGGATTGTGCGAACAGTAGTCATTTTTGCAACAGGAGCAAAAGTCTCTTCGTAGTCAATGCCATATTCCTGTCGGTTGCCAAGGGCCACAAGCCTAGCTTTATATCTGTCCAAAGTTCCATCTGCCTTTAATTTAATAGAGTAAACCCATTTACTCCCAATAGGTTTAACCGAAGCTGGACAGGGAACAGTCTCCCAGGTTTGGTTCTGCTGTAGAGCACTAAGTTCTTCTTCCATAGCCTGTCTCCAGCACTCATGTTTTGCTGCTTGTGAATACGAATTAGGAATGGATACAGAAGATAACGTAGCAAAATATGATGAATGAGAGAAGCCATATCGATCTGGTGGACGAGAGATACGAGCAGAACGACGAATAGCGAGTTGATGCGAGGATGATGCCGGATCAGGAATCGGGACTGGTTCTTGCAAAGGAGGCAAAGTAGTGGCATTTGTTCTTTGTCGACGAGTATACACCTTGTCCGGATGAAATCGCAAAGGGGAAGAAAGAAAATTATCATCAAAGGATGGTACTTTAGAAAAAGAAATTTTTGGAGATGAATCAGGATAAGCCTGAAAAAAATACTGATGTTCAAAAAAAACAACATTCCTAGAAATACGAATACGCTTGGAGTTGGGATCATAACAAACAAAACCTTTTTGGTGGGAAGCATAACCAAGGAATGCACATTTTACCGATTGAGCCGATAACTTGGATCGTTCGTGTGTGGGAAGATGAACAAAACAAACACAACCAAAAGTGTGGAAAGAAGTGTATTTTGGTTCAGTTTTGAAAAGACGAAAATATGGAGAGGTGTTTTGAAGTTTTGGAGAAGGAAGTCGGTTGATGATATGAATAGCAGTGGTTAAAGCTTCTGACCAAAATCTGGGTGGAACAGAGGATTCTAATAATAGACATCTGACCATGTCTAGAAGATGACGATTTTTCCGTTCTGCCACACCATTCTGTTGAGGAGTATAGGGACAAGTCCGTTCGGAGATAATCCCTCTATCTTGTAAAAATTCCTGAAAATGTTTGGATACATATTCCCCCCCTGAGTCGGTTCGAAGAACCTTAATACATGTTGAAAATTGATTTTGAACATAATTCAAGAATTTTTTAAATACATCAAAAACTTCAGATTTGGCATGTAGAAAATAAATCCATGTAAACCGGCTGTAATCATCAATGAAAGTTACGAAATACTTATACTGTGAATGAGAAATAATTGGTGCAACACCCCAAACATCACTATGTATTAAATCAAAACTTTGGGTAGCAGAAGAGACATGTAAAGGAAAAGGCAAAGTCTTACTTTTACCCAGCTTACAAGTGGTGCAATCAATAGCAACATCTGATGATAAAAACTTCATTTTATTAATATGACCAGAATTTAACAAAGATAACAAAATGGTTGAATTCGGATGTCCTAATCTATTGTGCCACAACTGCACATTATTCCTAGAAACAACTGATAAAGCAAACATGGACATATCTGGAGTTGGTGGTACTATGTGAAGAGGAAACAAACGCCCACACTTAGGCCCCTTCACTATTACCTTCCCCGTCTCCTGATCCTGCACCACACAACCAGAGGAGGAAAAACAGACATTGCAGTTATTATCAACCAATTGACCAACAGAAATTAAGTTGGTAGATAGATTTTTGGAACAAAGGACATCATGTAAAGGTAGAGAATGAGAGATATCACCAACAGATGTAATAGGTATAATGGTTCCATTAGCAGCATGGACTTTAATCTGGCCATCATATGGTTTAATTGTGGAGAAATTTTTGGAGGATGATGTCATATGATTAGAGGCACCAGAATCAAAATACCAGTGAGAAGGAGATTGATGTTTACCGGATATACCAAGAGTGGACAATGCCTGGAAAATCATCTGTTGGATCATTTCAGGAGAGACTGGAGCAGCAGAAGCAGGTGCTGAAGAAGATGCGGAAGATGAATCAATGGTTCCAGTAGCAGTAATCGCCTGGTAAGCTTTTGGATTTCTGTTTTGAGGACGTTTGCGGCATTCATTGATCGAATGTCCAGATGCCTTGCAGTAATTGCAGATCCGCTGCTTGCACTGATTTGCAAAATGGCCGAAAGTTTGACACTTGAAGCACTGTACTTTACTCAGATCTCTGTTCGGCTGTTTTCCCTTGGAAGAATGACCAACACGGACAGAGGAGGTTGGTGATTGAAAAGTGGGTACATTATAGGCAACCTCCATAGTACCTGGACTAACCTGTTGAAGCACCTCAGATTGCGTCAATTGTCGCTGTTCCTCTCGCAATAATTCATGAAGACAGTCATCCAGAGAAGGAGAAGGGACCCTACTCATGAGATTGGATCTGACCGATTCATATTGAGATCTTAATTTCATGAGAAATTGATCCCGATGACTAGTTGCGAGTATATTCAGCAATTCTGGAAGAACTTGTGCGGAGACATCTGCATATTTGATTTCATCTAATTCTGCCCATAAATTCTGGAAACCAGAATAATATTCTTGAATTGAGGAAGTGCCTTGCATATAGTTTGCGATTTCAAACTCCAAATGATACTGGCGTGCAGAATTCCCCTGATGATATATTTTCTTTAGATAGTTCCACATATCCTGGGCTGTTTTGTAAGGTTTCAAATTCATGAAAAACTGAGGTTCCATGGACCCAAGAATCCAAGTTTTGATTTTAGCATCTTTCGTGTTCCAGGACACAATTTTCTTTTCATCCTCTGTTGGTTTGGGATCAGTCCCAGAGATATGGCCCCATAATTCTTTACCTTCGAGGTAAAGTTCGAATTGGAAAGACCAGGATGGATAATTGGTACCATTAAACTTGATTAAATGAATTTCAGATTTCTCCATTTGTAACAACCAGCAGCAAAAGATCAAGCCAAGATCTGAGATTTGGATGACCACGTGGGACCCACAGAGATTGACAACCAGTCACAATAATTGCAGAAGAAAGAAACACAGCCAGCCAAACAGTCAGCCAACAGCAGAGAGCAGCACAAAAGTTCAACAGTAGCACTGCCAGCGAAACAGTCAACCAGCAACAAGGAAAAACTCCACACGTCCACAGTCGTTAGTGGAAAAAACTCCACGTGGGCCCCAGATGATGATCAGATATCTGATCAGATAGTGAGGATAAAAGGACAACCAAAATACGACACTAGTGGAAGAAGATCCACTCCAATTGGATCAAAATCCACAATATTGGACGGCCGTGATGAAATCTTCTTGATATAACATAAATATCACATAAAATTATAGATGGCCTACCTCTGATGAGCCATAAATCTTGAAAAAATGATCATAAAACAGAAGAGCACCAGACGACCAAGATAGGTGATTCCGCTGATATGGTGATTATGATCACAGGTGGGCCACTTCTGAATCTGAGTTGATCAGGCCTACTTCTGGATGATCAGCAGCAGCTGATGATGATGATCACTTGTGGGCCACTCCTGATCTTAACAACAGAGAAGATCCACAAAGAATAAGAGAGAGATGACCTTGTCTGTGAGCCGATATGACAGATTCCGGAAAAAAAACAACCCCAACAGTGACTCGTCCAGGTCGTCAGGGAGCAAACAGGAAGTCTGGGCCCCACCTGATGATCTTTGGATAGATCAAGGAGAAGGGATGATTGAACAGGATAATTACGCAGCTGATGGAAGTGGTTTCAACCAAAACAAATCCAGATCCAGGATTTTGAACGGCCGAGATGAGAACCAACCCAACAAATTTCGTTGATACAAAAACAGGTAGAAGGCCCACTTCTGATGATCAAAAAATCTTGTAAAAATCTTCACAAATAAGAGAATATTTGGTCGACCACTTTGGAGAAGACTGCTGAAATGGGCCACGCCTGATCACAGGTGGGCCACGCCTGATCTGAGATGATCAGGGATGATCGGAGCAGATCTGATTGAAGATGATGATCACAGATGATCACAGATTGGCTTTGACTGAAGAAGATGATCCCATATGATCACAGATTGGCTTCCAAGACATGGAAGATGATAAAACATTCACTGTACAGGTGCTCTGATACCATGTGAATGTGAGAGAATGAATGGAATTCGATCCCTTTGAGGGTCGTTTGTATCTCATATATATAGAGGCTGAAAGCCCTGATTACAATCAACTAATCCATTAAGCAAATCTAGATCCTATTAATTAGCTAACTAAATTAGTATGTACATGAGGCTATGACTGTGACTAATGATAAGAACAAAGTATGGGCCTGGGCCTAAATGGGCCTGCGAATCTGGGCTTGGAGCAGCAGCATCATTAACACATTAACAGATGATATCCTGTTATTCCTCGAAGGAAATAAAAGAAGTTTGCAAGCTCTGATGGAGGTCTTAGCAAAGTACCAAATTAGCTCTGGCCAATCTATAAACTTGGGAAAAAGTAAACTTTTTATTGGCAACTGCAACCAAAGGAGCAAGAGGCAGATTTGGCAATTACCAACCTTCAAGAGCATCCGCATTCTTCAATTTATCTAGGGGCCCCTCTCATCATTGGCACTCCCAAAAGGCATCATTTCAACCAACTGACTGACAGGATCCTCTCCAAATTACCAAGCTGGAAATCAAAGCTTCTCTCTTTAGCTGGTTGCAGAATCTTAGTCAGGCATGTGTTGAGTAGTCTGTCTACGCATATAGCAATGGCGGTCTGTGTCTATTCACATGGAGCGCCTAATGAGGGATTTCCTCTGGTCGGCAGAGCCATCCAGAAACCAAAGAAACCAGATTCGCTGGGAAGTAGTTTGCCTCCCTACTGAGGAAGGGGGGCTGGGAATCAGACACATCTACGATCAGAATGAAGCCTCCTTCATAAAGCTTGGATCGATAGCAGCTTCTTCTAACTCTCTGTGGGCGAGTTGGATGTCAAGTAGATACTTCCCTAAATCTTCAATTTGGAGCCCTCTTACTCCCAAAACAGGTTCTAGTATTTGGCGCAAAATGAGGCTCCATGCCCATTTTATTCAAGATGGCAGCCAGTGGATAGTGGGCAATGGGAAGCTGGTAGATCCCTGGTTTGATTGCTGGACTGAAAATGGTTGCTTGGCGTCACTTTTTCATCCTTCTCCTTTCCCCTCAATCAGAATCTTTGCTCGCTAAGACAGGGAGCAGACTGGGTTATTCCATCAGAAATCCCGATGGAGGCAGCAGAAATCCTTAGGAAGGCAGTCCTCAGTATCTCCTTAGATCCTGAAGTAGAAGATCACCTTACTTGGAACTCCCATCCTTCCCAAGATCTCACCTTCAAGGAGGCTTGGCAGCACATCAGGTCCAGGAGAGAGCCGGTCCTGTGGGCTCCTCTGGTCTGGAATTCTCTTCTTCAGCCTAGAGTATCAATTTTTGCTTGGAGGCTAATGCATAGGAAGACCCCAACTCAAGCTTGGGCCCAAATGACTGGCTTCAGTCTAGCGCCAAGGTGCTACCTCTACAAAAATGATCCGGAAACAATGCTGCACCTTTTCTTCCAATGTCCATTTGCAGTCTCAATTTGGAATTGGACTCTCCAAACAGCTGCTGTCAGCTATGCTATCCCCCTGTCTCCTTCCAACATTTGGAATGATCTCTCCTTTCACTGTGATAAGCTAGCTCGCAAAGGAGCAGCCTCAATCTTCTTCACAACTAGTTTTGTCATATGGAAAACAAGGAATGATCTAACTTATAGAAACTCAAGAGTCTCTCAGACGAAGGTCAAGGTCTACCTGAAAGAGCTTCTTTCCTTTTCTCTTAGACAGATGGACAAACCTTTTTCTGGTAAGCCTCTTCAGGTGATATACAATTTTTTGTTTACTCCTCCCTAATCTAAGGTTGGAAATTTGGGTTTTCTGTTTTAGTTTCCTTTTTTGTCTCCTTCTTGTATAGAGACCTTGTTGGCTCTCTTTTTTGGGGTGTTTGCCTCTGTTCCCTTCCTTTTCTCTAATACAATTGCCTTTAGCAAAAAAAAAAAAAAAAATTACATATTTTTAGCAACAAATCTAACAATTCCACATTGCGATGTAAAAAAATTCACAAATAAAGGTAGGCGCATCTAAGTTTGGATTAATAATAGATGGATCTCATTAAAAATTCCTTATGATTCATTTTGTCATGGTTCCCATTGGAATGTTTTCCATACATATAAACAAACCATGCATATTTCAACCACCTCATTTTATTAATAGGGCTCGTTATGGTTGAACCCTCAAACATCTACCACCATATGAATCGGCACTCAAACCACATTTGAAATAAATCCAATTGTTACCTACCACTGGTTTGAATGACAAACAAAGACACCTGAAGAACCATTTAAAATTTAAAACCTTAAAATCATGGGTTAAGATTAGTTGATCCTAGTGACATTGGTTGATTCCAATTGATCCAAGTCAAACTTGGCCCGCTCCTAACCACATCAATCCCTTTCCATTACTCCCAACCATATCAGCGGCTATTTCAAGCCATGCTTTGTGTTCATCTATCTCTTGTTCACTATTCATCTATTATGCAATCATATTTAGATCTTATGCAACCCATGCAAGGATTTGGATCAGGATAGATCAAAATGGAGAAACAAAACTCATGTAACCGACCCCAACATATTTGGGACAAGGCCTTGATATGATGATGATGATATCGACAATGCTGATTTAGATCTTATGCAATACTCATATTTTAAGACCAAACAATAACCAATCACTCATACCTGTGGTTGTTCCTTAGCAAAGCGAACCATATCTTCAGGATTCACCTCAAGTGGATCATAGCCCAACTTCGCCTTCGTCACAGCCTAGGAAACCCGAAAGACAAAAAGGAGAATCCAAAGCAGACAATCATAATATATAAACAGAAAGATTAGTGTAAAAAATCAAATGCAGAAATGCATGATAGGAAGTTACATCTCTAAATCAAAACCTGTGGTAATAAACCTACAGATGCAGCAATGCAAATCCAATCTTCCATGAATGGACAAAGCACATTATGACAGATTGTCATTTAATTAAATAACTAGTTACAAATGAAAATTTTATACACATTATGTTTCAACAAGCAGTTACGTTGCAGACATCTTCACAAAGGAAATTAAAACAAACACAAAAGGCATAATATATGCATCAAATTGAAAGAGACTGGACATGTGGAAATTTACACTAGTGGGACTTTTCAACTATGCAGGTAAAGTGTTGGTGGACACAGAATTTTTGAACAATGAACCACTGACTTCCTCTAGGTAACTACATGTAAATTTGCTTTTCCCAATATACCCTGGCACATATCCTCTCACTAAAGCCTTCCTAAAGGGTATTCATGAAACTGTATATCATGGACATTGATGTATGTGTGTGTGTGTCTATATATATATATATATACATATATATAAACAAAGCACTCCCTCAAAGAGGATACGACTTATTTCATGTCAATTCTAATATTGTTGTGGTATCAATTATCAAAGCCCTGTTTGAAAAGGATTTTCCCTACTTCCATCTTTGTAGTGATTCCATATATAAGTTCAGAATTCAGATCCTCTCTTTCTCGATTAAGCCCTAATAGTGGTCCATTCAGATGGACCAGCAAGTAGACCCCACTGTGAGGTGCGCACAGTATGCATGGAAGCCTCCATGCACACCTTGATGTGGGGCCCTCGGATAGGACTGGGGGGATCTCTTCATCTAGTTAGGGCCTACCTGTGTACAAAAATGGGCCCATCTGATCATCTTAACTTCATCAACAACCAATAAGTTTCACCCTTTTAAAAACTCACCCTTCAATACAACAGTACAGTCCATTTGGATGGGTGTAAAAAAAAGGGACCAGTGTAATTCTATAGAACTTATACTATACACACACTGTGAAGTGTGCGCACCTATAGTGGGGCCCACCTGATGGGTCCATCCGACTAGAACACACACACACAACACCCTTTTGAATTACACATGCCCCGTAGGTTTGCACCCATCCAAATGGACTAGACTATTGGATCAATTGTACAACCATCCGAATGGACTAGACTAGTGGCCCGTGGATGAAAGGGTTAGGAAGATCAAATGGGGAAATTATTTTTTTTACATAGGAGGGCCCCACCCAGATCTTCAAATCCCCCAGCCCCATCCGAAGTGGGCCCCACAGCACAGCACGCATGGAGCACACACATAGGATCACCACCGATCATCCTAACCCCTTCATCAATAGCCAACAAGTTTCACCCCTTTAAAAATTGATCCGTCAATCCAATGGTACAGCCCATTCGGATGGGTGTAAAAAAAGTGATTGGTGTAATTCAGGGGGTTCCTCTGTGTGTGGGCCGTGGGGAACATTCGGATGGGTCCCCCACCATGAGGTGTGCATGGTGTGCACAAAAAAAAAAAAGGGTGTGCAGAGGATAACTTCTATGTGTGTGTGTGTAAACACAACACGATCTTTAAATATGCATATAGTGACATCGAATAAAAACACCATGCTTTACACCTTTAAACCTTGGCTCCCTTGAGGGAGATAACTGTCTCGTTTCACCCATGCAAAACAGTCCAAGTGGCATGCAAATTTAGCACGACATTCACCCTGATTTTTATCACAAAGGAACCCTATCTCCTGCAAAATCTCAGATGATGTATTAGTTTCACAAAAGTAAATGCCAAAAAGAAAGTAAGCATATTGAACAAAACAATTTCTTCCACTAAAACAAAAGCAAGTCAGGGAGTACAGAAATATAAAAGTATACTACAATAGCATTAACAAAGACAATGACCAGGATTATGATAATCATTTTTTAGAAAATCAGAAACATATTGCAAATCATTCATGGGGTCAAATCGAATTGAATCATGAATCATAGGATTTTATAAATTTGTTTGTAAAAAAATGAAAAAATATATTAAAAAATCTTTAAAATAAGAAAAATAATAGCAACATAATTCTATAGCAGGGAATCAAATCATGTCAAATGTATAAAAAACGGCAACCAATATGTTTTAGTGAAGGACAAGAGGTGGAGTGAATATTTTAAAAAAATTTAAATGAAGACTTTATAGGAGGCTTAAGAAAGAGAATGGTTACTTCGTTGGCGGGATATACCATTACCACAAAATTAGGATAGTAGAAGTGAAGAAAGAACTGGCACTAATGAAGACAATAAAGGATAAGAGGCCAAATGGCATTCCAATAGAGGATTGGAAATGCTTGGGAAAAATTGGATGTATTTAGTTAACTATGCTTTTCAATACAATATTAAGGACAAAGAAAATGCTAGATAAATGGATAAGAAGTATGGTAGTACCTATATACAAGAACAAAATAAATAAACATAGTTGCATCAACTGTCATTGGTTTAAACATAAGTCCACACTATGAACCTATGGGAAAGAGTAATGGAGCAAAAGACCTAGACAAAAGACCAAGATATCTGCAAATCAAGTCGGGGCGACCAACTATGCAAGTTATCTTCTCACTTAGGCAATTCATGAAAAAAATATCGAAAGAAGAAGAAAATTCTTCCTATGATCTTCATCGATCTAGAAAAAGCCTATGCCAGGGTTCTCAGAGATTTGATTTTGTGGGTTTTAGATAAAAGTAGCGTCCCAAGAGGTGATATTGAAACTATTAAAAACATGTATAAGGGGGCAATAGCAAGTGTGAGAACTACTCATGGAGAGAAAGGTGATATTCTAGTGACCATACATTGAAGAACCATGGACAAAACCCTGATGGAATAAACACCTAGCCCTAGAGATGGTATTCAGCCTGTCTTAGAGATTTTTTTTTTATATAACAGTATATTTTATTGAAAGGAGAACATTACTTAGAGCATTAAAAAAACGAAATTATCTAGTAGGTTAAGAGAATTAGGTCAAACCCTAATTCTAAGACATGAATCTAACATAAAACCCTAACTAGAACAAGCATGCATCAATTCAAGTACCAAGGATCATCAAATTATATTGGAAACGTCAAAATACAAAACCCCTAGGAGATAATGTAGGAAAAACCCAATTCTGAAGCCCCATGATGGAAAAAAACCCAAAATCCACCAAGGGATGGAGTCCGATGGTGTTTGGCCATGGTGGGTATCCCTAAAGGATCCTATGAACCGATATATTCCCCTTTCCCTTCATGTCTCTGATTTTTTTTACCCTTTTCCCCATCACCTAGTTAGGGCTTTTAAGGAATTTTCGACATAATCCCTGCATCTAGTACATGATTAGGGATTGGGGAATTGAACTACATCGAAATAAGGATGGAATCATGCATGTTTTGTAAATTTCAGATTGTTCACTCACCTGCGATAGGTTATAATTGGCTTTTTCCCTCATTGAATGTTGCCTTTTTTTTATCGGTCCCTCGTTAAATGTTGTCTAGCATGAACTCTCTCTCCATCCATGCAATTCTAATGACTTGGTGGGTTGGCTTCCCAGTTCCTACTACAACTAAGAGTTGTGTTCATGGCATGCTTGACAAGACTTATTAGTCTATTGGTAGAGCTGATGAAAGGCATTGGAAACCTAATGTTAAATGTCAATTTTTTGTTAAGTCTTTTTACAATGTTTTGTCTATCTCTCCTAGTGGAGTGGAAGGTTGGCGGTCCTTTTGGGATCCTTCTTGTTAATGAACAATCAAGGCCCAAGTTCATGACCCACTTGTAAAATAGAAAAGCCCAACCCAATTATGTACATACGAATAAGTCAAAACCGTTTCCAAACATTAGTTGCTGTTTTAGGAGATTCTTTTACTGTATTTTACAAGATTGTAGCCCAAGATTGGGCATTTTTGTATCTATATAATGAAATGGTCGATCCTCAAAGGAGGTAACCAAATTTCATCATTCCTTTTGTATTCTCTGCTATCTCAAGAGAATGTCATGGTATCACCGTATCAGAGCCGCAAAGAGTTTGTTCTCTGATCGATCATCCATCCCAATCGAGAGGATATTTGTTCTAGCCATCTTGTGTTCGACATCTTGGGTCCATATCAGCAGTCGACAGTCACATCTTCAGATACCAGATCTGGTGAGGCCCACCTACGACCATCACGGCAACTGCGGGAATCACATCTGTTATGGTCAACTATTTGTTCTGGGAATTTAGAAGATTTTCTCAGGATTTTCGGCTCATCAGAGGTAGGCCGTCTGATCGATTTTGTGATTTTTCAGTTTTGTGTACTAGTTTTCATCAAATGGGCACTGTGTCATGGATTTGCAACCAAATTGGATGAAACTTGAAATTTCTGAAAGGAAAATAGGAATCCTAGTTTGTTGACAGCACTGATCAGTGATCAGATCATTCTCTGGGGCCCACTTGCCTATCCAGTTCACAAAAACAAGGACGTCTGACCTGTTTTTTCTGTTATAAACTGTGTTTTATGAACAATTTTTTTTAAATCTGCCCAGGAAGACTGTTACTTCAAGGTCATGCTTGATGCTGTGATTGTGTAGTACTGAACCTATTCTGCATAAACGTATCTAGTCTGTTTTGGTGGTTTTTGGATTTTTCTCTACACTGTCTTGTTCTGCGTAATGTTTATTTTGCACATCTCCTGTAATAGAAAAATCAGAACTTCCTGTCATTCATTTTACAGGGAAAAATTGCCTGTCCTGGGCTTTCAATTTCAAGTTTATCTGGAAGGGAAAGAGATGTGGGGGCATATTACAGTGTCTGATCCCAAACCAACCCTGGATGAGAAAAAAATATTCTCTTGGACAACCAAGGATGCCAAAATAAAATCATGGATCCTTGGATCTGTTGAGCCACCATCTCATTTTGAATCTAAAACCCTACAAAACATCAAAGGATATGTGGGTTTACTTGAAGAAAGTCTATCATAAAAGCAACTGTGCACGTCAATATCAACTGGAATTTGAGATTGAACAATATACATGAAGGTTTGAATAATCCTAGATCAACCTTCCATTTAAGCCTCAACGCAGGCTAAGGTCCTCTCTCAGATTATAATATGAATTTCAATCCCAATTAATTAATCTAACCAATTATCCTAAGTCCAAATAAAAGCAATCACCACAAAAGAGAGGAGGCACAGAATTTTTACGTGAAAAACCCTACTAGGGAAAAAACCACGGGTGGTAGAAACCACCGAAAAGCAAAACACTATAAATTGAAGATTACAAGTGAATTCACTAGACCTTTGACACAGTTGGAACTCAACCTAAAGGACTGTGAAGAACCTGCCGACGACCCGCCGTTCACCTTCCACATGCTAGCTTGAAACCCACCTTGAATGCCCCTTCAAGGTGCTTGAAAGAAGAAGAGGAGAGAGGATAACTTCAGCGCAGTCTTCCTTGCAAGATAAGCCCACAAAATCTCTCTAAACAGATGCTTGATGCTTGAGAGAAAATAGATAGCTTGAGCCCTTTATTTGTGGCTAAAAGGGGTCTAATATATAGCCCAAGGTTCGTGCACAAGACTTTAGGAATTGCAATAGGACTCTTAGAAACAGTTTGAAATGAATCAGCAATGCAGAGTCCTGATCGGCAGAAATACCCAGCTCGCTAGAGCGAGCAGGTGTTCTGCCCCTGCACCAACTGCAGGCTCGCTATAGCAAGCTTCAGGTTCGCTATAGTGAACCTGCTTTCTGGAAAAGAGCTTGGTGGCGCGATTGCAGTTTCGGGTTGGACTCTATAAATGTCTTCAAACACGTCCAGAAGTCATCAAACCTCATCTAAAGTGACCAGAAGTCTTCTTCTACTGTCAAAGGTTTCTTCAAGTCCTTTTCTAAAAGAAATAAAAATTACAACTCAATTAGGACTTTGAGTTCTGTTCAAACTAGGAGAATTAGCCAACTAGAATTCTAACAATACACAAGGAACATCTTCTATCCAAGATTACTACTCTGGATTTCTCAATTTATCGACTGAATATGATGATTTTAAGTATGCACATGTTTCTGAAGCAAGCCTCTCTGAAATACAAACACTTCTGGAAACTAGTCATCAGTAACAGTTTCTAATGAAAATAAGACCAGAGTATGAAACTATGAGATCTGGTCTAATGGGGAGAGTTCCTTCACCATCATCAGTTGAGTGTCTAAACGAACTATTACGTGAGGAGCAAAGACAACTCACTCAAGCTGCTTTGACACAACAAGCTATCAGTGGTCCTCTTGAAGTTGCATATGTGGCCAAAAGTCACTCTCCGGCACCACCTCATCCTAGGCCAGTTACTTCTGTTGATGGAGGTAAAATCCAAGGACGAGACATGACTAATATTCAATGCTATAGTTGTAAGGGGCTTGGACATTATGCATCTCAATGTAAGCAAAAATTCTGCAATTACTGCAAAGCGACTGGCCATATTATCAATGAATGCAGGAAAAAGGCCTCAGAACCGTAATCCCCATGCCTACCATGCCACAACTGATGTTGGTTCTTCCGAAGCTCTTCCTACTGCCTCGTCCTGTTCTCCACCCTCACATATGGCAATTGGCAACACCAAGTCCCAATCCTCCGATCACTACCAACCTGATCCAACAAATATTATGAATGCTTTTTCTGCATTAGGTGCTTCAGGTCAAGGATACATGTAATATCCTGAGTACTTGGGCCTAGGATTGGTCTGGCCCAGGTAGTATTTTAGTTATAGCTTGGCCCAAGTTATAATGGAAGTAGAAGTCTTGGACTTTAATAAACTTAGCAAGTATCCCACGTGAGAGAGATTGGGAAAAGAAGGGAGTTGTAAAACAACTCTAAATAGAAAGTTTGAAAGTAATTAGAATTCCCATCTTTCCTTTATATATAGAGAACCAACGACCCTTATTGTTATATCATCTTCATTGGAGAAAAGTCTGAGAGCATTGTGGATTGCAATTTAGGAGAAGGAGAGGAAGGCTGCTGATGTCAAATTCGCATCCAAAGACGACGATTGTCTATCAAAGGTGAGTGAATCTTCTTAATTACTCTTTAATGATGTCCCAGACGATTGATAATTTTGAGTTAAACCTATTAATTAGGGTGAGTTCTATTTTTGTCAATGGAAGTATGTTATATGGCTATAGGAATGATATGAATGATAGTAGAATGCAAATCCAAGGAAATCCATCAAATAGGAAATTGTTTGGTGGAATTCAGAAGCATATGTCAATAGCACAGAATGCCGTTTGGGGATTGTGGGACCCATTAGTGGTCCTGATTGGAGATCAAACCACACATCTATTAGAAGACCCTTGGTCGACCATGATGTAGTTGAACATCTGATATTTGAATCAATGGGACCCACTGATCAATGTATTCAAAGAATCCCAAGCGTGAAAATTGTAGAAACTACTGTATTGATCATTTGTAGTTGTGGGACCCACTACATGGTATGCTCTAAGATCAAGACCTCACATCCTAAAGGGAGCATGTGGTCGACCATAGTGAAGGTGGACATCTTACACAATGGGCCCCATCCATGATTTATATTTCAGCCATCACAATTCCAGGCGTGAATGTCCAGTTTTGGTCGACAGGGATTGTGGAACCACTGGGCCTACTTGATTATTGATCAACTCCCCACATCTTGAAGTGGGCTCATGGGCGATCTGTTTGATGATGGTCCCATGTGGAGCGGGCCCCATCTACCCCACAATCCAAAAATCTCAAACTTATGAGGCGTGAGAGGTTATTTTGAGATTATGATTTTTACAAATAGAACTGTGGGGCACAAAAGAACTACTTGTTGATAGATCTGAATCATGTGTTGATATGTGGGACCCTGGACGACCTTGGAGGGCAAGTATAATCTTGTAAGAAGACAGTGGGGGCCACTGTGTGTAGTTGTATTGAAATTATTTATGAGATTTTACTGTTGTATCGTACAGGTTATGAAACCCTTAAGTACTAATTCTGTGAGAATTCTGAATTTGGATTAATAATGGACAGGGTGGGTCACACTAATACCATCAACTACCAATTATGTCTAGATGGGGGTAATGATAAATCTAGATGGTGTTAGGTTGGGCCCATGCTGCTATATATGTGTGTTCAATTATATTATTTACTGTTCATGTCCTGGTTGTTATATGGTTGTGAGATAATGTACAATGGATCCCAGATTTAGGATGTTGTTCTTGTGTCCGGATGATAGATGGCTTCGGGCCATGGTGGCCGTTATAGCGGCTGGTCCTTAATGGACGTGAGTGGCCATTATGATGGCTGGTCCTTAGTGGACGTGTCTGATAAGACAGGGTCATTGTGACCGGTATACATGTATACGATAAGGCCTTTGAGGCGTGGTGATGTACATGGACACGGATTTGTATGTGAAAGAATCTTAATAATATTTGATTATTGATCTAAACCTGCTGAATTATGTGATGTTATATTTTATGTGATTTGTGTAATTAGGAATATTCATTCACCAGTAGTACTGATGTTGTGTTACCCCCTTCAGGTAATCATGCTGCGGGTGGGACAGAGCGGAACAATGTTCAGCACGTAGATTTCAACATGCGTGCCTGACAATAGAGAACGAGAAAAAGATAATTTAGTAGATAAGGGGATTAGCCCTTGCTTAGGAAAGTTATTTAATGTTTTAGTACATTATTGATGCAGACAGAACATATTAAAGTATGAGTATTTATAACTCATTGATTAATAGAAATTATTATTGATTTAAATGCCAAATGCTTATGAGAATTATTTGATGAATGTATGATAAATATTGTCAAGTTATCACGATCCAGAGATCTGACAGGGCCCCAGAATTTGGGTCGTGACAATACAAATATCAGCCGCTACACTATATCGGCCGTAGCGGTGGTCACCACCACGCTACGGACGATATATCGGCTGTCGCAACCGTGGCGGCCGATACATATTGAAGGGGGGGGGGGGTTTCCTTTTGACGACTTTTAGGGTTTTTTACCCTCTCTTCCACTCTCTTTCTCCATTTTGACTTGACTCCCAAGTCCCAACTCCATTTCTTCAAGATTTCTTGCCACCAAATCAAAAGAATAAACTATTCTAAGGAATCTAAAGATTCTAAACAAGATTCTTCATCTAGGTATGCATTTCTTTGTGATTTTTTTCAACTTTTGAGATTATCACTCTCTAACTATTATGAATCACAACACAATCGCATCATTGTCTTTTTTTATTGTAGATCCATGCTTCCTTTTGATCTTGCATGCATATCTTTTGTTTTTTTTATATTTTGATATTTTTATTTTCGAATTTATGTTATTTAAAAAAAAAAAAACATTATCACTTATGGAAAACTCATGAAACAACTTGAAAATAGCTTCATATCGTTAGATCTATGTTTCCCATACATCATTCCAACATAAACTGCGTGTTTCTCAAAATTTTTTCTTTTTTTGTTTTCAGATTTTTTTATTTTTGTAAAATATATATATATATATTTTTATTAATTGAATACCAATCAAATGTCTTGAAAAGGGCTTCTAGATTTTAGATCTATGTTTCGCATAGATCATTCCAACATATACTGCTTGTTTTTTCACTTTCATTTATTATTTATTTTTGGATTTTTGTTATTTTTTGGAAAAAAATATTTTCAATAATGGAATGCCAATCAAATGTATTGAAAAATGCTCCTAAATGTTTTGAATATGTTTGGCATAGATCAATACAACATTTCTTTGTCTTTTCCTCTTTTTTCTTTTTTATTTTCGGATTTATTTATTTTTTTAAAGGAAAAAATGCCTTAACTAATTCATTACCCATTATAATGTTTTGAAAAAGGCCCCTAAATGTTATATCTATGTTTGGCATAGATCAATCCAACATATAATTGTCTTTTCCTAATTTTATTTTATTTTCTTATTTTCGGATTTTTAAAATTTTTGAAAAAAATTTTACTTTAAGTAATGAAATACCAATTAAATGTCAAGAGAATGATTCCTAAGCGTTAGATATATGTTTCCTCTAACATGTTTTTTTTATTTTTAACATACTACTAGTTCATATTTATAGGTATTCAGTCTTCTATTGTGTATTTGTGTTTGCCAATTGAGAATTTAAAATGCCTCGTGATATTAATCCCACATGGAGCTTTGGGGAGGCAGTTGAAAATCAAATGCAAGTTTTGTGGGAAAGTGACCAATGGGGGCATTACAAGATTCAAGCACCACTTGGGCCACATTTCTAGCAATATTGCTGGCTGTACCGAAGTACCAAGGGAAGTCAGGGAACAAATGAAAGCTTTGGTTGGCCAAAACAAAGCTAGAAAAGTAGAGATAAAACAAAAGAGGCAGCAAGATGTTCATACTGCCTGTTATGATGTATTTGGGGATAAAGGTTTTGAGGAGGAAGATGCACAGATGGAGGCTGCACGCCGGGAGTCCATCATGAGTCACCAAGAAGAACATGAACGTCGTGCATTCGCTAGAAGCAAATATTATGATGCAGGGGGCTCATCTGCTGTGTCAAGCAGGGGCAAGGGCATTGCGGGGGCCATGCGCAGAGCATTTAGCACCCGGGAACGGGATGTTGATGTAGAAGTTTTTTCTACTAGAAGAGCAGTCCCTCCCCCTGTTGATCCTCTAGCACAAAGAAAAGAGGGAGCTAAACAACCAAATATATCAAGTGTTATGAAAGGGGCAATGAAGGCTGCAAGAGATAGGCTAGCCAAAGCTACAACAAAATGGCTAATTCACAAGAACATACAACATACAGCAATAGATTCCCCCTATTTCCAAACAATTCTTGTGTTGCAACCGAAGCTGAGCAGGGAATACAATCGCCCTCTGTTTATGATGTGGGTACTAAGTATCTCGAAGAAGAATATAAAGAAATAAAGGCATGGGTGGAGACCTTTAAGCCCATGTGGCAACATAATGGAGTCACCATTATGTGTGATGAGTGGACCAGCGGCACACAAACACAATTAATAAACTTTTTGGAACAATTAGTCACTGGGTCCGTCTTTGTGAAGTCCGTGGATGCATCTGAGCATAGACGGACAGCTAAATATATATATACACTCTTATGGATAAGGTTGTAGAGAGTGTGGGAGAGGAGCATGTTGTACAGATTGTTACAAATAATGGCGCCAATTTCAAGGCAGCCGGTAAGATGTTGGAGAAGAAGAGGCCTCATCTGTTTTGGACTCCATGTCCAACACACTTTATAGATCTCATTATGGACGAGATTGGAAGGAAGAAGAAAATTGTTGAAGTTATCAAGGCATGTAGAGGTATTACCAGATTTATTTATGATCATTCATGGCTTTTGAGCTTTGATGAAAAGATTCACAAATAACCATACCTTGATACGTCCGGGATCAACTAGGTTTGTTACCCATTTCATTGCGATGGAGAGCCTTCTAAGCTTAAGAACAGAGCTGATTCAGATGTTTGCATCAGAAGTATGGCTTCGTTCGAAATGGGGCAATGCAACAAGTGGTCCGGAATTTGAGCTCCTAAACTTAATTAAATTTTGGAAGAAAGTGGCTAATTTATTAAAGATTTATGAGCCTTTAGTTAGAGTGTTGCGGCTTGTAAATGGTGATGACAAGCCAACAATGGGATATATATATATGAAGCAATGGATCGGGCTAAGCAAGCTATCATGGAAAATGTTAGATATTATGATGAATATATAAAGATTATTGATGCCCGGTGGAACGACCAGCTGCATCATCCGTTACATGCTGTAGGTACTCAACAATAATATCACTATTTGATGCTTTTAAAGCAAGCTATCTCTCTTGGATTGATGTTTAATCATTTTTCATTTCAACTTGTTTTCAATGTAGGTTATTTCCTTACTCCCGAATTCTACTACCCCAATGCCCAACAACACAGCAATGCAATAGAAACGAAGTTGAAGGTAGGATTAAGGCAAGTGTTGAAGAAATTGTTGGGAGATGATGATCAAATCCAAGCCATCCAAGAGGTGAGTTAGTGATTGAGATTTGAGATGACATATGTATATGCTTGAGATAGGTCCGTTAAACATGTATGGTTTATTGATTTATTCCTAATCTTCACATTGTAGATATCTACATACACACAAAGGAGAGAAGGCTTTGCTAACCCTCTTGTAATAAAGGCGATTGGAAAGATGCCACCTAGTATGAACAAAAGACCAAATCACCCAACCTAATAGTCTTTTGTTATTTATCTCTCAATTGGTTGGATTTGGAAAGACTTAAGGAATATCTAATTTTATTTGTTTATTTTGAATTTCAGCTGATTGGTGGATGAATTTTGGAAAGGATACTCCAAACCTAAGGAGAGCGGTTGTTCGCACCCTTAGTCAAGTTACAATTTAATCAAACTGTGAAAGGAATTGGAGCACTTTCTCCTTGATCCACACAAAGTCCAGGAATCGGCTTACCATGCAAAAACTCAACAAGCTTGTGTATTGTCATCACAATTTGAAGTTGAGAAACAGAACGAGAGAAAGGAAGGCAAGGGTTGATCCGAGCTATTGTCCTATTAGTTTGGATCACATATTCAGAGAGGATGATCCCTTGCTCCCATGGATAGCCGAGATAGAGGATCCATTGCTACATTCAAATCCGGGCTTTCAGGAGGAGGTTAAAGATTTGCTTGATGAAGAAATGGATGAGGCAAAGGGTGCCCCACTTGGAGGAGAAGGCACAAGTACACAGTCGCACCCACAATCTAAAGGAAAAGAACCTGCTCATGTTGTGTCATCTTCTGAGAGGACGAGTACCACCGTCTCTTCGAGTAGCCATGGTGGAGGAGATGGAGCAGAAGACACTAGTGGGACAGGTGCTACTAGTGAATACTACCAACATGATCAGGAAGATGCCATTCATGTAGAGGAGGTATAGGACTTTCCGGAAAGAAAGGAAGCAAATCGTGGTTATCAACAGCGTTGGAGAGTCTCACCACCTGCTCCACCTGCTCCTGGAGGTAGTAATAATGAACAAGGAAATATGGGTGGAGATGTTGGAGGGCAACAAGCGGCATCATTGGCAGATTTGTGGAACCTAGTTACAGTGGACAAGGACCCTCACAGTATTTTCCATATGGTCAACTGCAACAAGGAGAATAACAGTCTTCTGTTTCAGGGTCCTACTCATATGGTGACTATGGTGAAATGCAATATAATAGATATCCACCTCCACCTCCTCCAAGTTATGATGATGATACGGCTACCTTCTTTGGATTTGTGGATCCCAATGTCCATCAATATCAAATGCAATATGGTGCCAATAGAAATGATAACACTGATGGGGATGAGGATAACCATGCCTTGAATCTTGGTAGACATTCCTTTTGGTGGTGACTAAGGTATTCATATTTCCTTCACCAACTCTCTACTCTTTGTCATTTCTAAATTGGTGTTGAACTTTAGTCACTTCATTCACTTGATTGAATTTGAACCTTGAACCTTGAGACTTGAAGTATTGATTGTTCAATGTTCACTAATGACCTAACTCTTAAGTCTTATACCTTTATTTCATATTCTAGTTTTTTTTTTTTATGAGCTTTTCATTACTTTCTAAGTTAGCATGACTAAGAAACATGAATACAAGTGAAAAAACTAATCATTACTATTATTTTCTATTTATACAGCGATACAGGACCTTATATATTGAGGGCACCGCTACACCCCCTTTTCTTAGTTACTTTTGTAAAAGAACCACATTTTCTTTCATTTTACAATTTTCTGGATTTTCTGAAATTTTTTCAGATTTTTTTGGCAAGTATTTCAAATCACACCACTACGCCGCTACGTAGCCCAGCTATGCTACGTAGCGCCCGCTTCGTAGCAGTTTGGTGGCGGGCGTAGATTTTCATCCTTGTTTCAGGTGCTCATCGCCACTTGTTTTCACCTTGGTATCTTGGTTCTGGTGCTTCTAACCATATGACTTTCTCATCTGGTCCACTATCTAACACTCGTAAGTACAATGGAAACCTACAAGTGCATACTGCAGATGGTGAAAAGCTTCCCAAAACAGCTGTTGGTGATATTTCCTACCCATTCCCTCTGAAAAATGTCTTCTTATCTCCTCCTTTATCTGCAAATCTTGTCTCTATTGGTCAGCTTTTAGATGATGATTGTCATGTCTCATTCTCTAAATCTGGTTGTGTTGTGCAGGATCAGGTGTGGGGGAAGTGATCGCGAAGGGGCCTAAGTGTGGACGTATTTTCCGCTGCATCTATCAAATCTTTGGAATAAACCTAAGTTTGCATTTCTTTTCTTTTCTTTTGAAAACAAGAGTTTGCATTTATTTGTGTTCCTTCTCAAAATAATTGGAAGCTTTGGAACAATAGATTAGGCCATCCAAATCCCAAAACTTTGTTATCTTTGTTTAGGACTGTTTTGATTCATAAAAATATTGTTTCTTCTCATAATGTTGTGATGGATTGTTCTACGTGTAAGCTAGACAAAAGTAAGACTCTTCCATTTACTTTGCATGACACTTCGGCTTCTAAATGCTTTGATATTGTTCATAGTTATGTTTGGGGTATTACTCCAGTAATTTCTCATACGCACTATAAATACTTTGTCACCTTTGTTGATGACCATAGTAGGTTCACATGCGTTTATTTGTTACCGCTCCAAATAAGAAGTTTTCGATGCATTTAAAAAATATTTGGCTTATGTCGAAAATCAATTTTCTACTTGCATCAAAATCTTACAATCAGATTCAAGGGGGCAATGTGTCCCGTCAATTTCAAAATTTGTTGCAACAAAAAGGGATAATATCTCAGCGATCTTGTGCTCACTAATTCCGATAGTTCATACGGGTATGGGCAGCAATATGGACAGTCACACCATGATCCTTCGTATGAGTATGGGCAGCAGTATGGTGGGTACAGTGATCCTTAGCATGGGTATGGGCAACAGCAATATGGAATCATTATGGTACCCCCGCAGGTGCAACAACCACCACCAGATGCATATCCTCAAGTAATGGATCCATCAAATTATGGACAAGGTCCTCCAAGAGGGGGGCAAGGCTTCTTTGATTTTGATATAGCTCAATACTATCGTCAAAATCAAAATGACGACGATGAAGATGACATCCAACTGCAAGTTATTCATTGTGGTATTAGAAAGAATGAGCTAAGGTATGGTTAATTGAAACTTGATAGTTGATAATTGATATGGAAATTGGAATATGAATTTGTCTTTTTACTTTTAATTTCAATTAAATGGTTTGTCTCGTGATGTTACTTAAAGTTATCTACTTATTTCACCAAAATGGAAAATCTATCGTTAACATAGAAGAGTAAAACGATTCAAACTATCTACATGGACGGAGGGACTACTAGGCCATCCCTTTTAGTTTTTATATTTTTTTCTTATTTTTCCATATGTTTTTTTTTCTGGGTTTTATTGGAACCCTACCCGACTCGGCCAAGTCAACTCAGACTCGGCCCAAGCCGAGTCGGGTCCCAAGTCTGTTTTTTAAAACTATGGTTCAAACAACCCATGGTAGAATCCAATTGTGGGTTTGGAGACACCTACCTAAACTCTATCTTGTGTAGTTGATGGTAGAGCCTTAGTCAAGGATTAGAGCCATGTTCGATCACAATGCAACTTCATTATTTACTGTTGATGATTTTAATGATGTTCAAGATATATCTACATGATGCCTTGCGAAATTCTAAGATGAACTAGATGACATGGTATGGTAGTGATCTCTTGAGAATTGATTGAGGGATGATTTAAATTGGGGGAAGTAGCCAGACTTATGTGAACTTGATTGTGTCTATAGGTGATTTAGTGAGCAGCCGAACCCTACTTGGATTTTCTATAGATGCCGAACCCTAGTTGGAGTTATACTTGAGTGACTGAACCTTCCATGGGGCCAAACCCTATAGATGTCGAACCCTATTCAAGTGTGAAAAATATTCTCTTTTTTTAAGTTGCACACACATGTAGACTTAGAACTATATTCACTCAATAATACTGATTGTCATTTTTCGCCCCAATCCAGGTAATCAAAACCTAGATATGCAGAAGGATCCCTACAATGCAATTATAGTGTTCGATATTTGCGAATGAGAATCGCCGGGACTCAACAGACTCATTAGACTATTAAATTCAAGTTTTTATTTATTTTATGTCGGCATTACGATTTTATTGTAAAGTCTCATTGGTTGACTTGTTATTATTTGGACACCGTTATTAATTAAGTGGCATTGTTTAGGTAAATGCTCAAATTATTATACAATCATGATTTGACCCGTGTATGTGAATATGATACTAATTGCACATGACATTAGATTCGTGGGGCCCGGATTCCAGGTCATTACATCTTCATCCTTCTTCTAATTTGTATTGGAGTCTAGTTCCTTCCTCCTTCCAAGCATGGCTTCTTAATTTTGTGCCCTTATAAACTAGCTTTCTTAATATGTCTCTAATAGATTAATAGGTGTTTACGAGTAATTAGTTATCAGGTGGCCGATGCAAGACTCCTCACAACCATACTGGCCATGCAACACTACTGGGGTCACACATGGTGTAAATATAAATTTTAATTAATTCTATCATGGCCGCCCATTAATATTAATTTAATTTAGCTAATTAATGGGAAATTATCATGTTTAGAGCCAAATATCATGTTTAGAGCCTAATTACCTTTGCCGAATTCCATCATTGTGTCTCTAATATTTAATTATTATTTATTATATTTATATGTGAGCCAATTCTATTTAAATCCATATCTTTTTATGAATTAGGTTAATCATTACTAAAAACAATATAAAATAATTAAATATTATGAAAATAGAAATTCCAAGGTTGGGTCCTTACAATTTCAACTTGTGCTTAGCTTCTAGGCCCAAAGTTCCTTTTCTAATCCTTTTCTTTAATATGATATATAACGAGCAATCATGATCCACCTAGTCGACCTGTCAAGTCTCCAGGTCAACTCAACCCAATAAATGGCCAAGTCTAGTTGACCCACTGGGTTGGAAGACTGTTAGATTTCATTTAGAAATGGGCAGCTTTTTCCTTTATTTAAAATCATAACCAAAAGGCAGTATAATTTGACACAAGTAGTATTAGAAATAGAACTTTAAAATGAATCCAAGTTTTTGGTTTGTGATGAGCAACAAAGAACATCAATCACACTTGTGATAGAAAACAAGGCACCATTGCTCACGTTCACAAATAGTGAAAAGTTTATGGCAGCATAAGAAGCACACATGACAAAGCACATGGGATCTATGAAGTAGACTTCATACAATACTCGCCAAATGCTAGATTATCATTACTTCATAGCTAGTGGCATAAGAAATATCTATATCAAGTTTACACTTGCATTGTACAACATTGGCCTGTTATAGTTTTCAACGTAAAACAAGCAACAGGTGAGAATAAACCTTTGTTGGGACTTGGGATTAGAACTAGATCACAAAGTACACTGCCCATTATTAATTTTACAACTTCATTTCCAAAATATAAAAAATACGAACAGGTTCAACAAAACCAACCGCTACATAAATAACAGTAAGCAATGGAAAAGTGCAGAACAAATCATTTTCACAGGGAAGTCTAAAGTATTTGCTCTATACAATCAATTTTGATTTAAGAAATGTTGCAAAGAAAAACACAGAAAACAAAACTATGCACCAGTTTATCTTCTAGGTATATATTTTTTTCAAAAATGGTAACGGGTTATTTTTATTGATTAAAAAGCAATCAACAACGCCAAAAGGACAGGGTATAAATAAGAGCATATACCCTACACAAAACATTATATAAAAGACACTTCCCTCACTCATTTGGCCAGTTGTGTAAGTCGTGTCAATTGGTGTACAATTATAATAAGTCATGTCAATTGACCAGTTGTGTGAAATAAATAATAAGAATATCAATTACATACCTCACTCATTTTAATTCCATGATAAGCTGCTCTAGTTTCCAAGAACGGCCAATCAAAAAAGTCACCATTGTAGGTGACATAAATACCAGGTTTCACATCTCGCATATGGGCAAACCATTGCCTAAGAAGTTCATTCTGCAAGATGGAACAAATCATGAGGCCTATAGTTTCACGTATATGCATCCACAACGCATCTCCACTGATCTAGTAAATGAAATTCTGAAACAATCTACCTCATTTTTCACATTTTTCACTTTAAAACACCCTTCAAATTCTGGTTTTGGAGTGTATTCCAAATCTTCAATGTCCTCTCCCACACACTATAAGAGAAGCGTCATCCATATAATATTATTGTTAGTGCATTAACCATATATTCAGCTAAAATTTATAAACACAAAGACTTCAATATACCAAGAACATGGTGACTGATCCATTTTCAGAAAAAAAAAAAAAAAAAAGAACATGGTGACTGATTTAGCTTTTCACTATAATAACATGGTAACATGGTCTATAGTGCAGAGATAAGTCACCAGAACAGATACCAGAAAACAAAAGTGTAATACCCCAGGCCCCGTATAAGGGCTAGATTATTTTCTGATATTTAATATTTAATTTTCTTGATTTTTCTTAGAATTATTGGGACCCATAGTTTGATGGAGGAATTCTTGTGGGACTTGTGTTGGTTATACCATTGACTCCTAGTAATGTTAGGAATAGGATTGGCATGTGAGAAGAAAATAATAAAAATTAGGAAGAGGAGTTTGGGAAGGATTCTAACTTCTAGCTTTTATATATTGATCAACCCATTCTCTCTCTCTTTTCCATCAAGCCAAAGCCTAGTTTAGTATTAGCCTTGAAGAAATTAGGAGGAAGAACCAGTCTAGTTAGCTATAACAGGTGAGTGGAAGATTATGATCTAATTGTGTATGGGTCTATATTTCTGGTTTTTTGCCCTTGTATATCTTTGATTTCTCTATTTATGTTTAGATATTGCATATAGATGGTTATCCAATGATTATCTTTCAAGTTTTGTGGATTGCTACATTATCTGTCGACAATGGCAGCCCTTGTTTGAGTTTAAAACCCTCCTTTTAATATCTAGAAATCATGCAAAACTATGTATCATTGTTGTAGGATCATTGAGTACCCTTTCCAACTCAAATCCACCGAAAACTGGTGAAGAATCAGATCTGAATTAGGAAGTTCCAGAATACAGGTTGTCTAGAACTGGTTTCACGTTTTGGACTGTGGGGCCCAGGTGGGCCACCTGATGACAGATCTGGTCCAAGGATCCGGCAGGGGACCCATGGGCGACCTCTAAGATGGTGGACCCATGTGGAGTGGGTCCCATCTAGCCCACCATCCAGTTGGTTTGATGGAAGGGAGCCGGTAATTTACAGATTTTGGGCTGAATGTCGACAAGCCCTAGTGGACCCCTGGCCCACCTGATCAGAGATCAGGTCCAGCCAAAGGATAAGGGACTGCTGGGCGACCTTGGTGAACAGGTCCATCTTAGTTTTGACTAGTGGGGCCCACCTATCCATACAAACCCAAAATTACCAGGCATGAATATGAAGGGGTTCTGTTGTGTATCGATCTTGCTATGAGTTGCCGATTTACAAATAGGCCCTGCTGGTTTGAAATATTTACTCAGACCTTTTAGGACTGAATCCCTTGGATAAACAATAGAGCAGGGGCCCACCAGCCAGCTGCTTCAGTTCCGGGAAACGAGAGACCAAAACCTGAGATGTGGCGAGTTCTGTTTTGACTTGTGACTTTTCTGAAATTACCAATAGGCCCTACTGTTTTATATAAATTATAATGGGATCCTAAGTTTTCTGAAATTATAAACAAAGGCTTGTTATTCATTGTTATTATTTGCAAATTGTTTGAATTGTTTCCTTTAGTTCTTGATTTGTCAAATCTGTATTTTGGACACTGTTATTTGAATATATGGTGACTTTAAATATGTATGTAGATTAATGTGCTTATGTCTTTGTATTTGGGGATCTCACATGGTAGATTGTGGATTTGTATATGTATATGTTGTGGTTAAGTTGGTAATTGAATAATTCCCTCAAAACTGTAAAGGGTGAGTTATGTAATTGACCTCTCTCACCTCGTGCACCAATTTTGATTCGGACTGGGACAAATTAAATCCACATAATTTGAGAAGGGGTTGATTATGGAATTTGCCCATTACTAATGTTGAGGACATGCTAAATATCATATTTTTTATAAGACATATATTTACTATTTGAATTGGAAAACTGAGATACGATGTCTTTGTTTGTTTGGAGGAACCTTTTGGACACCCCTAGACCACTAGCACTGTATGGCCGATTTTGTGAGGATTGTTGATGTTGGACCTTTTTGGGAAAGGTCAATTTTGTGGTACCAATTTGCTGGTTTTGGGCCTTGGTGGTCGATTTTGTTTTGGGACAGAAAAGGATGATTTTGAGATGTGCAAGAATGAGTTTTGGGAACTCTTTGTACATGTGATATTTTGTGGAACACGAAATTTGGGCTTGTGCTATCAGGTGGTTAGGAGGTTGTCGTTTGCTTGCCCCAATTCCAACCTTGGCTTGAATGAGACTTTGGGATGTTACTTTAAATTGTTGTGTAATCTTATCAAATGAACAAATAGATTAGAATATCTATTCACTCAGTTGTACTAATATTTTATGGATTTGCCCCAATCCTAGTAATCAGGACTTAGCGACTCAGGAAAATCTTGATAACCGGGAGATAGACTTTGGGATGCGTACTTGAGCGTCGAAGCCACATAGATGAAGAGGAATTAGATTTAATAGATTGTTTAGATTATTTCATTTGAAAGACATTGCAGTTATTATTTTTATTGGACAATGTTACATTTGTTTATATATTTTAAGGTTTTAATACAAGTTGGTTTAAGTTGGTAAATGCCTGAATCTTCATGTGATCTTTGATTTAACCTATGTGTGTGATGCTTACGAGTCTCGGCACGGAATTCGAAGGGCCCTGGATTCCGGGTCATTACAAAAAGCAAGATAGGAAACAGAGCAACAACAGGTCAGGGAACATCGCAATTTTCAACTCCTGCACGGCAGTGATAACAATTCAAGTACATGCAAAGATTTCAAGAAAAGGAAAAGTGAAAAATTAGTTATGTTTAGGAAAACAGGTTTAATCAAATATAGAAAAATCTGTAGTTACATGCTCCATGATCAAACTAAGCCCTAACTGTAAAGAAGAATTAAGTCGCAATAATGCTCAAATAATAAGTGAAACAAGGTACAAAAATAAAATTGGAACTTTTAGGTAAACACAGACTAAATCTTAACTTGGAATGTTCAAAAAGTTACTGTCTCATCTAGGCAGATAAGAAAATTTTGGAGTGAACAATAGCAGAAGGGCACTGCAAAATCAATAACAAAAATTGAAGGAATTGGATATTCACATACCTCTCTGTTAATTATCAAGTATCCTTGGCCATCCACCATGTATGAAATCATCATTATCAAATCGTATTCAGCATCAGGAAATTTTAGAGGAAGTTTTGTTGTCTCAATATCAAATGCACAGACATGAACTTCAGCACGTTGTAGCAGATCTGCCCTTATCTCCAAAATAACACCAATGCTAGATATGCTAACATCATACCACTGTCCACATCTTACATCTGCCATCATGAAGCTACAGCATAAATGGGGATAGCCAAGAGAAGCACAAGAATAACATAACACACAGATATAATAGAGAAGAAAGTAATTGTGGCTCCAAAGAATTGTGTCTCAACCATTGTGGTCAATCCCCTTTCTAACAGCTTAAGCTTTTGGGATATTTTGGCTAGTCAGACTTCACAAAGAATGCATTAGAAAAGCTACATACTATGTGCAAGGATATACAAATGCATGCATACAAGCATACATATATGCAGAGGATTAAAACAATCGTCAGCCCCAAGTTCCTACACCTCGTATATGATCAATCCATAATACTAGCCGATGATGAACTGGTGCTCACTCAAGTTTTGACACCGGTTCGACCATTATTCACCATTGTATTGTATTTAAAAAATTAGGGAACTACAACCATTAAACATTGAGGTCCTGAAACACAGGTTAGGGTTATCTGATTAGAGTGATAGTTGGCCCGCACCTAATAGACATAAAACCTTTCCCATGCCTTCCAAATGAGGGCTGTTAATCAGGCCCTCCTGTGTGGGTACCCGGCCCGCCACTTAAAAAGCCCGCAAAGTGAGGGCTTTTGTTCTATTAAAAATAAAAAATAAACAAAATAAAAAAGGCCTGAGGGCCAAGCTTGGACAAGTTTTCTAAGCCAGCCAATCTGAGGCGCGGGTTTGGACAAAAATAAGCCTGGTCCTCCTATTTCTCTTATTTATATATATGTGAGTATTTGAGTATGATTCTTATGTGGATTCTTATGTGATTCTCATATTAATTTTTTATGGTTTTCATGTAAACAGTAAACTTATGTGATTTTTATGTAAATAAGCCATGCATTGATTTTTCTTTCTTTCTTTCTGTTTTCTTTTCTTTTTTCTTTTTTCTTTTTTCTTTTTTCTTTTTTTTTTTTTTTTTTGGTATGGTAACATATTTTATAAAGAACGCACAAACAGTACAAGAGAGATATACTATAAGGCCCCAAAGCACCCAAAGAAGCGCCCGGAAAAGGGTTGCCCCATCCTTCCTAAAACTCAAGCAATCGAAGGCTTGATCAAGGTCCACAATCTAATCCTGCCAACAATCGAGGAACTCTTTCTATTAATTTGGCAGAAATCTCATGGATGGAACCACCATACAAGCTCCATCAGATCTGACAACACAAATTCAACAACCTTCTTATCGAAGAATGCAGCATATGCTTCAACATCCAAGAGTGGTCATCCATCTACTGTAGTCTCTCCCATGGTTCTTACTAACACAACAGGTAAAAGCTCATTGCCATGGGTTTTTTTTTTTTTTTTTTTTTTTTTTTTTTTTTTACTCTGGGGACTCATGTCAAATGACATTCGATGCACTCTTATTAACCAATTATAATACACCTGACAAACCCATAGCTATCCAAACAGCAATGGATCACCATTAATTGCAACAGAAATTGATAACATCACTCCTGTCATATCATGTGGTTCATTGTTTCTCTGTTCTATTCTACATGTTCGTCACCTCCATGAATTTGCTTTCCATTAGACTGTTAGAAGCTGTGGGGTATAATGTTCCTTTTACAAATATCCATTGTCTTGTTCAGGATCCGCATACCATAAGCAAATTGGGACAGGGCATAAAGCAGGAGAAACAATTGCACACCGGCTCGACTCTTTCCCCCTGGCAGCACCTGTTTCTTCTACTTCTGCATCAACATCTACACTTTGGCATTCTAGATTAGGGCATGTCTCTTCAGCATGTTAAAAGCATTTAATTATTTTTTTATGTTGGGAAATGTAACCATTGATAATATTCTCCATTGCATTGGGTGTAAGTTATCCAAGCAGACTGCTCTACCTTTCACCGATAAATCCTCTATTGCTTACGCACCATTTGATTTAATCCATTTAGACATCTAGGGATCCACTTCACAACCCACCAAAGGTGGCTCCTTATACTGTGTTCTTTTTATCGTCTGTACTCATATACATATGTTTATTTGCTGAAGAATAAATCAGATTTTTGTGTTATGTTAATTTTGAAACCATGATTGAAAACCATTTTTCCACTCAAATAAAAGATTTTGTTTTAACTCGAGGGCAATACATTTCTTCTCAGTTTAAGACCTTCCTATCCTCTCATGGTACCCAACGATAACTCTCATGTCCATACTCCATAGACTCCATAACAAAATGGTGTTGGAGAATGCAAGAAACATCAAATTCTTGATACTGCTCATGCGTCCTTTGTCCCAATATCCTTTTAAGGGAAGCCATTCTCACTGCAACATAACTTATTAATCATAACCCATCATTTGTCCTCACTGGTGTAACCCCATTTGAAAGTTATTCCAAACTAAACCCAATTATGCAAACCCTCGTGTCTCTGGCTCCCCCTACTTTGTTCTCCTGCCACCTCACAAACATACATGACTTTCACTGCAGTCTACCATCTACCTGTTCTTTAGATATGGCATTGAGCAAAAAGGTTATCGCTGTTTTAATCCTATTGAATCCAAAAATGTCACCTTTCTAGAACATATCCCATTTTATACTCTACCTGCATCCTCCTCTTCTCTAGACCAAAAATCCTTCATACCTATTGACCCCTTCCCAGACGTATTCCCCTTCCCCGATTCCCCTTCCAAACCATTCTGATTCTTCAGGACCAACATCTCCAATAACTAAAGAATCAACATCTCCTCCCAAGCTCCATATCTTTCTGTTTGCTCTGTATGATCATATGGTTTGAGTATCTGAAAATATCTATTGATTGACCATCCTTGATCAGCTATGCCGGTTGCACCTAGAGATTCAGGAAATTCAGATCTCAGGGCATGCACCATCATTCTTTCTCCCATCTCTTCCATTAACAAGCTGACAAACTTATTCACCAAATCCCATTCATCTCAATGCTTCAAGCGTCTAATTCAAAATCTTTCGATGTTCTCCCTAGATCACTGTGAGACTGAGGAGGTGTAAAGAAGATAAGTACGCCTGGGCCCTCTGGTCAGAAACAGGCTATAGGTCCAATAGCTTAATGGATCACTCATGGGCCTGGATCATGGTCCTGTAAGGCAGATGCACAGAATTTTGTTGTAACCCTGAGACTAAGTCGATGTAACCACTTGACATCTCTCATCTTTTGTAATTAAGCCGGTAAGGGCAGTCAACCCTTATTGTACTCACCACTGGAATATAAATTAATTCGTGTCAGTTGAAGACACCACCGAAACTTATCCAAAAAAATCTTATTATCCTTTACCTCTTCATTTTTACAATTTGCACTAATTTCTCTATTAATGAAATCAACCCTTCTTGGCATATTTTGTAAGGAGTTCTCAGAGATTAAACAATTCTCTTGAGTTATCCAAATTAATAGAGAATTGCTTTTGTTTTCCTACCATGTTTCTTTTATTTGATAGATCTTGGTGAGGTGAAGGGATATGCCTTACCTTTTAAGTTTTAAGGCCTTAACTTTATTAGAGGAGAATTACAGCCCTTCATCAATTTGGTATTAGAGCAAGCCCTTTCAAGGGCTTACATTAGTTTGGTTGCGAGCTCTTTCAACTTTAAAGGACATGCATAAATTTGGTATTAGAAAAAAGGTTTTGGATCCTACCAAGAGCAAAGGTTTAAGATCCACCAAGTATTACACAAAATGTCTTACCAATATCCTATGTTAGATCAGCTAGCCAAACATGCAATGAGACATGCAAACGCGTTAATAGAGGATTAGATAGAACAGAAAAGTATTATGAGCCTAGAACCACATACATGAATGTAAATTAGACAAAAGCGACTACAAAATATGATGCACAATAGCTTGTAGAATTTGCACTAAATCCGAAGTATTATAGATGGAATATGAAGATATAGAAGATCTGCTAGGTTAGGATCTAACTACAAATCTCGATATAAGGATCAATTGGATGGAGACTGAACCATTGAACTAGAGAGAGATCCACCGGATGAGGATTTGGTTAAGGGAAATCTACCAGATGAAAACCCAACCATTAATCTAGAGAGAGACACTAGATGAAGTTCAAACTGTAGATCTTGAAATGGATGATTTACAAGTCAGATTCAAAGGTAAATACCATGAAACTTGAGATAGAGGATCATGAAGAAGTCAATTACACCATAGATCCTAATGATGGATATCGAGTAGAATATGGATCCAAGGCAGATCTGCAACCATTACAATCATTAGATCAAAGTTTTATTCTACGACCAAAATTGTCAAGACATGCGGAAAACCTGTGATGCAAAGATACTTCAAAATGGACAACATATCGTGTCGTATTGTATCCAATACTTCACTTTTTATTTGTAAAATATGTGTCCCTGCCATGTCTATGGCGTGTGTCCCTATCGTATACATGCCGTATCTGGGCATCATAGGCAGAAACAATTGATTTTGTGGTTGGCAACAAAGATCAACACTATAATGGTTCAAACAATCAGAGGACTGTTAATTTCAGATCTAGCGAATGGAGTACAACTGTACAAGCCAAATTCAATGGGTCAATGAAAACTTATTTTAAATTTTGCAATCCAATGGTACTTGGAACAAGATCCTACAGTTCAGTAGTGACCACAACTTGATCAAGTTAAAGAAAGGAAAGATCCTACCATCATCAATGTGTGGAGTGGATGATCTGTAACGACAAAAATTGTGGATTCTTGGCATGGTGCATCTAATGTTTGATCCAAAAGGACATTAAAGCAACTTGCAGACTCGAGGGCGAGTTCCCTCTCCCTCCAGCCAGAAGGGAATAATGCATCCTGTATACATGGGACCCACTTGATCACAAATCTCAATCAAGTTTCCTAAAACCATGGCCCATGGATGGGCGAGTTGTAGCTTCAATATTTGTGTTTTTAATGATAATCTGATTTCATGTGTCAAATGATGTCAAAACGATTTGAAATTGAATAGTTGAATAGTTTTTTCAATTAGCTTTCAACTCATAATGAAGAAGGTGTAGCCAACTTTTCTATTAGAGTATAAGAGAACCACGAATTTAAGGCTTATTTTAATCATTTTTTTATTTTATTTTGTTTAGATGGTTAGGGAAAAAACTCACCTTTATAAGGTAAAGCAGGATCAGTTTTCTATATGAATGTAATCAACCCTTCTTGGCTTTCATTTTATATGTAGTTCTTGGAAATTAAAAAATTCTCTTCAGTTTTCCAGGTTAGTAGGTTTTGAGTTTTCCAAGTAGGCAGTTGTTAATTGCTCTTGCTTCCCTATCATTTTTGCTTTATTTGGTAGACCTTGGTGAGGGTGAAAGGATATACCTTACCCTTAGGGCGTGTTTGGCAATTAACTTCTCTAAAGTGAAGTGAAGTATTTCTAGACAAGAAATGACACATGTCATATCAAAAGTACATACTTTCACCATTCCCTCCCAACTTTTCAAAAAAAGTCAAAAAACAACCTCATTTTTCCACTAAAAGACAAAAAAAACTTCACTTTTCTATACAAAAAGTCAAAAAGATTCCATACCAAACAACTAAAAACAAAACACCGTCATAACACCAATTATTTTATTCTCTCTTGATTTGATACTTCTCCTCACCATACTTCAATTCACCACACATCCAAACAGGCCCTTAGTATATTAGAGGAGAATGGCAGCCTTCATCAGTTTGGTATTAGAGCACACCTTTTCAACTTTCAAGGCTAACATTAGTTTGGTATCAGAGCAAGTCCTTTCAATATAAAATGGCCTGCATTAGAGGTATGTGACTTACATGGCCCACAAACAGAGGTGTCTGGGACTTATAACAACCCAGGGAATTACATTACATCCCGCGTGCACGACACAGTGCAGAGGTCTAAATATGCAGCACAAAAAGAAAGTATTAGGCTCAACATAAGAGGTTAAAAAGAGCCTACCATTATCAATAGAAAAGCGAACGTGATAGGGAACATCATATTCACGAAGATCCAAGATACAATCAATATAATCTTGTGGCCTTTGCTTGCTGCAATTTATCATAAAAGCTCGTGAGAATCAAAATGAAGGAAATTGGTATACAATCATTCTGTAGGAAGATAAAAATCCAACCTCAAAAAATGAATTGAAGGAATTTAAATAAAGATAATAGGTAACAATACAATTAACAGTCCCAGAAACAACAAAAAAGGTCCATTGCTTTGCAAAGAGTCCTCGAAGAGGAAAATAAAAAATCAATTTTGGTAACATTTAACCGAATATAGGAGCATTACCTCTTACCTCTTTACAGTAAATATGGAGTCATATGCTTCCACGGCATCAAGCTTTGCACGATTTCTTTCAACAACATGCAGCAGGTCGCTCTTCACACTCATTAATTGTTGAACAGTGTCAAAGCTGATCTTTAAATACAACTTGCGCAGGCCAGACAAATGGTTTTTCTGCACATGGTCAATGCTAGTTACTAGATTGTTTGCCTTCATAAAGAAAAAGTGAAGCAATTGTTTTAGGTTGGTAAATAATTATAATTGGTTGCACCTATATGGGTTATTGATAATAGGAAGACTAAAGGGTTTGGTCTAGATTTATTATTGTAGTGAATGAATAAAACAAAGCCATGGTCAAGATCAAAACTGAAGCAATTCTCGACCAGTGCAAGGTTATTCCTTTCCTTCTTCTGCTTCTATGATATTCTTCTGGCGCTCCCTTTTTATCAAGGTAAACCCAGTAAGTTAAAATCAAACTTAATATTCAGAACTGAGATTTACTGGTGGACCCCAAAGATAAGGCTGACATCAATGTCTGCACATATTGTATTTATAGGTGTGATGAAAGCACCATAATCCCAGCAGATTTACCAGATATATGAGAGATTCTGGCAGTTTTGAAAGATTTTTTCGTATTGATCTGAAAGGTTCTTTGTTAGACCCAACCCAGATAATCAGTTGGACCCTTTCCTGCAAAATCCAATGATTAAGATACCTGGCAGCATGCGATGACAGATCTAGTTCCAATGGTGGCCTCTCTTCAGATTGTCTAGGGCCTGGATCTAATCCATGACAGTTTAGAGTAGTTCTTCCAAGTTCTGGACGTACTCTGCATTCAATAATTCATGCACAGTGACGCCAGCCATGCCAGAATGTGTAAATCATTGTTACAATACACATCATAGTTTTTTCATTTCAGGGTCTTTGAGACGGCATTTATTTCCTGGCCTTTGAGACAAAGTTAATGCCCATTTTTAGCTGGATCAAATTTCAATGGTGAATTTGCATAAAGAGCTCATTGTGTCAATTATGATCTACTTAATCGGCTGTATACATTTCCCTTTTTTTTTCTTTCATTTTTTTCCTTGTGGTGACTGCTTCCAATAGTTGCATTTGGAATTTGGCCAAGACCAGCAACGCTATGAGTGACACAATTTCTAATCCTCCAATTGTAAAATCTAATGCATTCAAGGATGGTCAAACTGTTAAGTTGAAACTGCAATTTGACGAACAAAGCAGTGATAATCGGCTTGCCAGGATGAAAATAAAATGGAGTACATCAACTGGAAGACTCTTAGTTAGATCCTGATGGTCCTGCATGTGTTTGTGTGAACGCTTAAGATTTTAAAAAAAAAAATGTCTCTATACTTCAGGCCATGGACACTCAGATTTCCCAGAACTTTATTTTCCCTAAAATTCTTAAGGCCTATGGCAGAGTATCATTTCCTCGCAGTCATAAAAGAAGTATGCATGCATATAATATAGGTAGCAAAATAAGATCACTGAACACCAACAAGGTGAGACCTGTGTAGGAAATTATTATTCTACGTTAAGGGGAATATGGCAAGAATTGAACCATTATTAACCTACCTGCTACTGAGTGAATGCAACAAATCAACCAATTATAGAGAATGACTGCTCTCATATTTTAGCTTTCTGGTTGTCAGAAACCCCAAAAACTGAAATTGGTCAAGAAGTTAAGAGCATAAATCATACCAGGTCTAGATCTTCTTTTTCCACAATTTCTATATCAGAGATTTGTCCTTCATAGCGTCGTCTGAGATATGATTCCACATCCATTTCCATTTTCTCCTGCAATGTTGATACAGATGTAACAGCAAAAGAAAAGGTATTGGAAATACGCAAAAATCCAAATTTGATGACATGAAACAATATAAAGTAAGCAGTTAACATTCTTCTTTATGAAAACAACTTGTGACTTGCCTTTGTGGCAGCGTAGAAATAAGGTGCAAACTTATATTTTGATTTAAAACAAGATCCATCCTGCAGCAAAGAGAAAAGACATTATGATACACAAAAGACAAAGTCAACACTATTAAATAATAAGGGGGCGAACAAATTGGTTCTAAAAAGCTGATATGTTCATTGGTCTTATTCATGGCAGAAAGCTAAACTAATTAACAGGTAGTAGTATTTCAAGACGAAAAGATTCCTATCATTTGAATTGTGAAGCATAAAAGATTAAGTTCACCTGAGAAACAAAGTAAAGATCTACACAACTGTATATCTTGTTGTTGTCTCCATCTTCCCACGACGACTGCAATTAATGATGCAGAAACATTTAGATTGTAGTGAGCGTTAGACAAATAATAACATGATTGCATCAACTAAAAAATGTGGATTCCCATTAATTCTATGTTTGCCTTTCCTTGCAATCAAGAATGCGCACAAATCCATATAGTTTTGCTACAGCAAGCAGTAGACGTTATCATATGATGCTTGACTTAGCAAAACCATTTCGCTTGGCCCGGCGAGTGTAAAAGATGGGGTCCATTTAAAGCCAGGAAGCATCATGAAATCAAACAATTTCTCATTTCTCAAGGAATCCTCCCGAGCTCAAACATTAGAGAAGACAACCAAACAATTTCTCAAATCACAACAAACTGTTAGTGATCAACAATTCCTATGTATTCGATCTTCGATGTTCGAAAAAAAAATAAAGAAAGATTTCTTCAACCCAGCAAAAGAAACTTGTAAAAGAAAAGAAAGCTTACAGATGACAGTGAAAGAAGCCATCCGAGCCTCTTTTCGCCTTCGGTGAAGAGATCGAACCCTAGCTTGGATTCGAGCTCTTCTTCGGCGGTGCGAATGAGCTTCTTCAGATTGGAGAGATTTCTCGGAGCCCCACGATTCCAACGCCTGCCTTCGCCGCTCATGGTCGATTTCCAGATCGGAAGAATCGAATCGAAGGAAGAGCAAGACGAAATGGAAGATAGACCCTAACTAAAAAGAGAGAGATGTGTCGGTTGTTGAAAAACCCTAAAATGATAATACTATCCGGTTCTCTTTCGCCTTTTTGTCCTAGGAGGGAAATCAGAGGATAAGCTCTGATGCCGAAACTCTTTTCCCGCGCATTTGCTGGCTTTTTTTTTACGATAATGCCCCCACTGTTTCGAGAAAAATTACCCTAATGGCACTCTACAGTATGGACCGAGAGAGCTCAGCAAACGTACTCGCAAGTGAGTAGTGTTTGCACCTCGAAATCACCACATGCATGCCCATAAATAGATCCCCCAACCCGTTTGGTAATTTTACATATAAATTAAATTATAGTAAAGCATCAAATGTTTGGTAATTTTACATATAAATTAAATTATAGTAAAGCATCAAATTAAGATAGAATAAAATATAATAAATTATGATGTTATTTTATTTTTAATTATTTTATATGAAATCTTTTTTACTATTTTTAATGGAAACTAGATATTTGTTTTTGCCTTTTAGTTGAGAAATGAGGTTGTTTTTTTTTTACTTTTACTAATCTAATAAAGTGTCAAACGAGCCCTACGCATTCACGTTACTAGCATCACTCGTAGCGATAGTAGGCTAAGCCAAAAGGTCTAAAAAATGGAACTGGGATAATTCATGATGCATCAGTTATTGTCGGGGGATGGCATGGGACGGATTAAACGGATCTACCCCTAGTTTTTCTAATTATCCAAGGTTTGATAGTGGGCTGATCATTTTGGCCAATTGGTCCAGTTTGGTTGTGTTTGTGATTTTATTTATTGATCTGAATTGATTTTAGGGCAAATTCGATTATAATTGGCTTAACCCACCCCTGTCCCCTCTATAGTATATAATAATTTAGTTTAGTTAAATTGTGTAGATATTGATAAGTGATAGCACGTAAAATATATCAACTGAAATAACCGTCTTTAAGATTTATCTTCCACTTTGGATCCTTGTAAATCCTTTGACACTATAATAGTAAATTAAATGTTCCGAAACAATTCATGTATCAATAAATGAGGTACCTAAATCAACCCCAATTCTTAATTTATATTTGAAGTACCTATCGATAGTGATGCAGGTATTGACATTTTGCTTTAGCAGAATATGAATAAGACAACGTCAACCCTTAACACAAAAAAAATGAGGATTGACGTCGACCCTTAAAAAAAGGGTAAAAAAAAAGAAGGGTTTTTTGGCGGGAAGGCTGATTCGGTGTGGGTTTAGCTAAAGTGACATTTTTGGTGCAATGGTCACCTAAAGTGTTTTTTATTTATTTATTTTAAATCCTCTTGTTTTGTGCTACACGTATTACTTGCATAAAAAATGAATTGACTTTCCTCGATAGTGGGAATTTGAATTTTTCGATATGGATAGAAATGCAAGAATCCACTTGCCGTGAACATGGTTGCTATAAAAAAATTAATAGATGAGAACACGACGAATAAGGGTGGAGGATTGAACCTACAACTTTTTTTACTCTCTATTGCAAAATCTTCTTGTCCTAAGTTTTTTACCAAAGAACAGGAGATGCAAATGGTTCATATCTTAGTGCCTGGAACCTCCTCTCAGCCTTCTCGATCCCACTTTGAAAATGCGGATCGGCGTTTTCAAAGCGAAACTGTCATCGGAGCGCCGTTTGATAGCTCTCGAAGTGCGGGCCTGTTAGTTTTATGGACTCAATCCAGTAGATGATATAATAAATTAATTAATTTTTTTATTTTATCAGTATATTCATGCTTACTTTTCATGAGATGAATGGTGATTTATTATATACTTGCACATAACCAATTCGAATGACATGATGGTTCATGAGATGAACCGGAGTCCACAAGTATATTAGATGTAACACATGTGTATGGATGAGATCCACATACGGGAGACATGTGTGACAAATCTTATACTTAAATATCTTCACAACCAGTGATGAGACTGGACATCTCATACTGACAAGGTTGCAGCACTTTGATCACTATGAGATAGTGTGATTTGTCTCGATCATCAGAATGTAAGATTCTGGATCATAGTGCCGGTACATTGGATGTATTGAAGGACCATGAGAATCACCTTATAAACACTATATTTACTTTAAGGTTTGCTCTCATAATTTCCTAGCAGTAAGCTCTCAATCCTGAGACATTAATGAACTCAAGTTTCTATCTATTCATTTGCTTTAAGTCACCAATAAATGAGGCCAACTGTAGGTCGACACTTCGATGATTTGGATACGTGGTAGTAGAGCTGTGGGAACATTCAATGGTCAAGATGGAATCCATCTCTAATATTCCCTTGTGCCAATTAATGGATTTATCATTGGTAAGTGCGTACCATTCCGATTAAGAGTTAATTGGAAAGGTACCTATGATCATTATAATTAATTGGGGCTCAATGATAATAAGATATGGATCTAGTTTGGAAGACAGATCCAATTGATCCATGGATATTGATAGAGAGGCCTACTTGTGGTAATGTGGAAGTTTAGGGTCTTATATGTAATATTCCTAAGACTGGAGTTCAATAGCATTTATATAGTGGAGTTATTTGCAATTAACTGTGGGCTCGGATTACACATGAGATGTGGGGTTGTGTGTCCCAGTTGGAGCCAGCGTTCCAATGAATCCCTAGTGGTCCCCACGCTAGCCCAATTATTAGAAAGTATCTAATTCTAGTTGAACTTTAAAAGGAAAGTTACTATTTCTATTTGAAGTGAGACTTCTAATAGAGGTAATAGTAGACTTACTAATTTTAGTAGAAGTGAGACTTCTATTTTAATTAGAAAGGAATTGGAAAGTTACTAATCATATTTGAAGTGAGACTTCTAATTATGATATGGTAAGTTACTAATTAATTAATGGAAGTAAGACTTCTATTTTAATTAATAATAGATAGTTACTAATTTTTGGAAGTAAGACTTCTGATAGAAATTAGTAAGCGGGGCTTGCAAAAGCTATAAATAGAGGAGGGGAGGGCTGGACGTCCAAGAATGCTCCATACATAGGGATTCACGCCCAGCCCTCTCTAGTGCAAGTGTTGCACGAGTTCTTTCTCTCTTCCCTCTTCTAGTTCTCTTTTTAGTTCCTCCCTAGAGTTCCTAGTAGTTTTCTCTTTGAGATCCCACCATCTTCTTGAGAAAAGGAGAATCTGATACGGGTCATAGCGTGGAAGATCAAGAGGTCTTAGAGATCCCTATTTGATTAGTGAAAGCGTTTCATCATCAAAGAAAGACGCAACTTCTTCATTAAAGCACAACCGAGCTCCAAATGTATAATCTACTTCCTTGCATATTGTAGATTTATTTGTTGCTTATTAATTGTTGTTTCTATCTTCTAGATAGATTGTTTTACTGATCATGATGGCTGAGATTGAAAACATAGATCTTGGATTGGGTTTTAGAGCCTTCTGGATAATTGATCCCTGCATCAAGTGGGTCAAAAGTTTTTGAAACCTATCCTAGAGGCCCACCCTATTTCCAACAGGGCCGACCATCATCGGAGAGTGGTTTAATCGAATATAGAGTGAACCATGTTGAGTTTTTGGTTTTTTGTGTATTTTCTTTTTCTGTGAGCTTGATATTTATCTTTTGAATGGAGAAACTTCTTTTGACTTATTAATTATTGTCTATTTTATGTGATCAAATTACAAAGTTATATTTTTTTCTCCATTTTTTTGTACTTGAATACATGGATAAGATATATTTGTTCTCATTAGTTAATTGTTTATAAACCAACAAGCACTATGTTGTATAGGCGCTCCGAACGTATAATTATTTTAAAATTTAGCGTTTCCAAGCCCCCGCTACACGCTTTGGGCACTTAGGTTCATATCATCATATACAGTCGAGCTCTATGATGAATCTCACTTCGGCCTTTGATTACTCCATATATGGTTGTCACTTGGGCCTCCTTATGGTGGTCATTGGCCTTATCCGAACCTCCAAAAAGCTTACAAAATGAAAACTTTATTGTATATCTATATCTATATCTATATCTATATCCATATTCCATATATATATATATATATATATAATATAAAAGCGGCAGTTTTACCTGCTTGTAGTCGACTCCTTCATTTTGGCCTTTTGGCCTTTCTATACCACAATAATTAAAAAGGAGCAGTTTTCTCCCTTGCTTGTACCTGGTGCCCTCCTGCTTTGGGCTTGTGTATTCTAAGACCTTCTCGTGGGTTCCATATAAATGACAGCTATGGCTTCTGGGACACTTGTCTTTGGTTCTGGACACACATGCGGGATTTACAGAACGCCATATGCAAAGAGAGAGAGCAAATGAAACCTCTTTGACCTTGGATTTTCTTCCACATGTGGTCTTCCGTCTTCGTCTTCCTCTTCCTCCAAGCCTATGCTTTGGTAAAGCGCTCTCTCTCTCTCTCTCAACTCTCAAGTTGAAGTGAAATAGTGTTCTTTTTTTTTTAGATGCTTTTAGAATTGGTTTTTGTTTCTGATGGGTCAGGCCCAACCCGGATTGCGGTAAAGGGTCAGGTCCAGACAACCCGGTCCGTCCAAGGTCATGGGTTGAGCCAGTTTAGCTCAGCGGATATTCGAAAGGAGTTGAAGGAAGCCTCGTCACGTCAAGGCCTCCGAGTCATCACAACGAAGTCCTCCCCTCACCCGTTCTTACCAATTCTCGCGAAGAATCTCTCACCTGCCCTCCACCTTGCTCGCTCTTCGAGGACACGTCTGAGGCCGCTCTTCGAGGACACGTCTGAGGCCGCTCTTCGAGGACACGTCTGAGGCCGCCTTGAGGACACGTCTGAGGCTCCAGGCTCTGAGAGACGTTGCGCTCCAAGCCCTCCGCCTTGCTCGTTCCTCGAGGACACGTCTGAAGCTCCAGGCTCCAGAGAGACGTTACTTTATTTTTGAATCCCATCTGCTGGGGAAGGGTATAAATTCAAGGTCTCCTCATCACTTGAGGGGCAATGAAAAAACTCTTACTCACCTCTCTCTCTCGCTTGTAATCACCTTATCAATCAAAGATCACCATATTCAAAGTGGACGTAGGTCATACAGACCGAACCACTATAAATTCCCTCTCTCTCTCATTTATTTGTTACATTCTCACCTAGCATTTATTACTTGACCGGTGGTGTCCGAAAACCTACTTTTGGCATCATCAGTTTGGCGCCGTCTGTGGGACGAAAATCAAAACTAAAGTTCACACATCTTCCTCAGAAATCATGGTGATCAGCACAAGATCCGTAAGACGAGAAGACAATCCCGTCCAAGCTACAGGTCCGGGTCCTTCCAGGCGCCCGGGCTCCCCTACCCAGGGAAACAATGGTCCTCCACCGGGTAACCCCTCTCCGAATACTCTCCCCCCTACACCGACTCCTCAGCAGATGCTGGAAACAATGCAACAGCTGTTGGCCCAAAACCAACAAATCTTGCAACTCATGCTGGCGGGACAAGGAGGAGCACTCCAGGGTGGAGCACCTCACCCGGGCGCCCATCCCCCGGGCGCCCATCTCCCAGGCGCCCATCTCCCAGGCGCCCAGAATGGAGCACCCCTCCCGGGCGCCCATCTCTCAGGCGCCCAGGATGGAGCACCCCTCCCGGGCGCCCATCTCGCAGGCGCCCATCCCCCGGGCGCCCATCTCCCAGGCGCCCATCTCCCGGGCGGCGCCCATCCCCCGGGCGCCCATCTCCCAGGCGCCCAGGATGGAGCACCTCTCCAGGGCGCCCGTCTCCCAGGAGCCCAAGACGGAGCAGCACCGCACCAAGGCGCCCATACTCTCGGCGCCCAGAGAAGAGCACCTCACTTGGGCGCCCCTCATCATGGCGCCCAAGGTCGAGGAGCACATCATGGCCTCCATGGCCGAGGAGCACATCAGAGCTTCCGTGACCACGAAGTTCCTGCGCCCCCTGGTAGAGCCCATGGAGGGTTACCACCTCGACCTTTCCCTCAGGACGAGGAGGACTCTCACTTCCAAGAAGGGGGAAGTGAGAATCACTTCATGGAAGATGAAAGCTATTTCCCCGGTCCGTCCAGGGAGCTTCACACTCACTGGGAAGAAAAAATTAAAGAGATGCAGAATCAACTGGGCGATGTCTTCAATGCAATGAAGGCCCAGGCACCAGAGACTGTGGATTATCTAGTCGGGCGGACGGATACACCGTTCAAACCCCATATAGTACATTACCCACTTCCAAGGAAGTTCAAGATGCCGTCCATGGAGACCTTCGATGGGAGGAAGGATCCATTAGACCATCTTGAAACTTACAAAACCAGGATGCAGCTCCACAACATCCCAGACGAGATAATGTGCAGAGCCTTTCCAACCACTTTGAAAGGTTCTGCCCGCCTGTGGTTCGCAAATCTCCCCTCAGCATCCGTCGCCACCTTCGGAGAGTTGAGCAAGTCCTTCGTCTCGCACTTCATAGGTGGGCGCCGCCACCAGAAGCCCGCTACACACCTGCTTAGCATAAAGCAGGAGGAGAATGAAAGCCTAAGGAGTTACCTCACTCGTTTTAACGAGGAGGTACTCCAAATCGAGGAGCCCGACGACAAAGTCTCCATGACGGCTTTCCTTGGAGGCCTCCGTTCCTCGAGCTTTCTCTTTTCCGTAATGAAACGCCCGCCGAAGAGCTTCTCGGAACTATTGGCCAAAGCCCAAAAGTATATGAATGCGGAAGATATCACCAGGGCAAGGCGCGGAGAATCCTCCAGAGCGAGCAATAAGGGAAAAGAGAGGAGCAGAGACGAGAAGAAGGAAGATAGCAACAAGCGGAGCAAGACAGAGAGAGTACCTGTCAAAGACCGGCTTGGTCCCGCTCCGCAAAGGGACAGGCTGGCGTTCACGCCTCTCACGGCCACGGTGGAGCAGATTTTGTTCCAAATACAAGATGACCCAGCCATAAAATGGCCAGGAAAGATGAGGTCTCCTCCGAATCGGAGGAATCCGAACAAATACTGTCGCTTCCATCGCGACCATGGCCATGACACTGACGACTGCTACGAGCTCAAACGCCAGATTGAGGATCTCATCCAGCACGGCCACCTACGTCAGTATGTTGCCGGCAGGGGACAAGCGCCTCCACCACCCCCACCTCACAATCAGGAAAATCAGCAACCGATCGGAGAAATCCGAACAATTTCTGGAGGGCTAACAGAGTCGTTCTCGGCCATGAAGGCCCATGCCAGAAAGGCAAGGCATCCTGAGGAGGCACGCCCGGCCAAGGCGCCAAGGCATGGAAATAATGAAGTTATATCCTTCTCAGACAAGGATTTGGAGGGGATCCAGCACCCTCACGACGACCCTCTAGTGCTCACGATGACGGTCGCCAATTTTCAAGTGCATAGGATCCTGGTAGACAGTGGAAGCTCTGCAGACATTCTGTTTGTAGACACTTATGACAAGCTGAGTCTGGGACGGGAGAGGTTGTAGCCCGTCAAGTTTCCTCTCATCGGCTTTTCGGGAGAGAAGGTGTATCCCCTTGGGGCAATCACACTGCCAGTCACAGCCGGGACTGCGCCTCGAACTTCCACAACAATGGTCAATTTCTTGGTGATTGACTGCGCATCGGCTTACAATATCATCCTGGGGCGTCCAACTCTTAATGCCTTAAGAGCGGTCCTCTCTACGTTTCATCTCATCCTCCGGTTTCCAACTCCTAATGGGATCGGAGAGGTAAGAGGGAATCAAGTAGCTGCAAGGGAATGCTACGTCTCCTCTATGAAGGCCAAGAAAACACAGGAGGCGTTACAGGTCGAAATCTCGGACCCAAGAGATGAGACCACGACAGAGAGAGGAGAACCAGTCGAGGAGCTCACCTCAGTGATCCTGGATGAAGACTTCCCAGCCAAGAGAGTACAAATTGGCTCTTCTCTCCCTGAGGATCGGGCCAGCCAGCTGACAGACTTCTTAAGAAGTAATATGGATGTTTTCGCATGGTCGCATGCGGATCTTGAAGGGATTGATCCCGACGTCACAACCCACCGCCTCAATGTCGACCCTGGCTACAAGCCTGTCCGACAAAAGCTTAGAGGGGCCTCCACAGAAAGGGCCCAAGCAATGGACAATGAAGTGGGAAAGTTGCTGGAGAACGGGGCTGTCAGGGAAGTAGCCTACCCTGAATGGCTCTCAAATGTTGTGATGGTGAAAAAGTCCAGCGGCAAATGGCGCCTGTGCGTTGACTTCTCGGAGGTTAACAAAGCATGCCCAAAGGACAGCTACCCCCTACCAAGGATTGACCTCCTCATCGACGCAACGGCAGGTCATGAACTACTCTCGTTTTTGGATGCATACTCTGGATACAACCAGATTAGCATGCACCCCCCGGATCAGGAGAAGACATCATTCATCACTCCGAAAGGAACCTACTGTTATAGGGTCATGCCTTTCGGACTGAAGAATGCGGGCGCCACTTATCAACGTCTAGTGAACAAGATGTTCCACTCTCAAATCGGGCGGACCATGGAGGTTTACGTAGACGACATGCTGGTGAAGAGCCTCGCCGCAGCCGACCATATCGCCCATCTACAAGAGACCTTTGACACTCTCAGACTTTTTCGCATGAAATTGAATCCTGAGAAGTGTGCCTTTGGTGTAGGATCTGGAAAATTCTTAGGTTTTATGGTCGACCAGAGGGGGATCGAGGCGAACCCAGATAAAATCAAGGCCATATTAGATATGAAGTCACCCTCTTCCACAAAGGAGCTGCAGCGCCTCAATGGAAGGATTGCGGCACTTAGCAGATTTGTCTCCAAATCTGCAGACAAGTGCTTACCCTTCTTCAAGATCCTCCGCAAAACATTCCAATGGGGGCCCGAGGCTGAAGAAGCATTCCAGGAGCTCAAAGTTTACCTGACCGCTCCCCCTCTCCTCTCGCATGCTACACCAGGCGAAGTGCTGTACCTGTATCTTTCGGCTTCACCCTCAGCCGTGAGCTCTGTTCTCATAACGAATCAGGACGGAGCGCAAAAGCCTATCTACTATGTGAGCAGAGCCTACCGAGGGGCAGAGTCCAAATACCCGGAGCTCGAAAAACTGGCCCTCGCCCTCATCTCCACTGCAAGGCGTTTGCGACACTATTTTCAGGGCCACACCGTGGTGGTAGTAACAGATCAACCTCTGAAAAGAGTTTTGGGGAAACCTGATGTAGCTGGAAGACTTGTGAAGTGGGCGGTAGAGCTGGGAGAGTTTGATGTTAAATATCAACCAAGGTCTGCCATCAAAGCACAGGCTCTAGCTGACTTCGTAGCTGAACTCACTTATGGTGAAGATCAAGTAGATGAAACAGCGGTGGAACAAGCCCCGGGCGCCCAGCTCCTCCCTCAAGCTCTGGGCGCCCGAGATCTCCCTCAAACCCTGGGCGCCGCGCTTCCCTCGGGCGCCCAGCCTCTCCTCCAAGCCTCGGGCGCCCAGCTCCTCCCTCAAGCTCTGGGCGCCCGAGATCTCCCTCAAACCCTGGGCGCCCAGCTTCCCTCGGGCGCCCAGCCTCTTCTCCAAGCCTCGGGCGCCCAGCTCCTCCCTCAAGCTCTGGGCGCCCGAGATCTCCCTCAAACCCTGGGCGCCCAGCTTCCCTCGGGCGCCCAGCCTCTTCTCCAAGCCTCGGGCGCCCAGCTCCTCCCTCAAGCTCTGGGCGCCCGAGATCTCCCTCAATCCCTGGGCGCCCAGCTTCCCTCGGGCGCCCAGCCTCTCCTCCAAGCCCCGGGCGCCTCACTCCCTCCTCAAAACCTGGGCGCCCAGCTTCCCTCGGGCACCCAGCCTCTTCTCCAAAGCACCCAGGTACCTCCCCAGAGGTCGATTGCCCCGCCTTTACCGGTCTGGAAATTGTATGTTGATGGTTCGGCAACCACAGACGGAGGCGGAGCTGGCTTCATCCTGATCAGCCCAGATGGTACACCCATCAAGTATGTAGTGAAGCTCCACTTCATTGCATCAAACAATGAGGCTGAGTACGAGGCACTCTTATCAGGACTGAGGTTGGCGATCGAAATGGACGCCGAATCAGTTCTTGCTCACAGTGATTCACAATTGGTGGTGAATCAAATAAATGGCGAATTCGAGGCAAAGGAGGAAAGGATGCAAGACTACCTTAATATGGTTAAAGGATTGGTCAAAAGTTTTCGATGCTTTCAGATCTGCCATATTCCCCGAGGACAAAATGTTGCAGCAGACGCACTGGCTAGGCTCGCCTCGTCACTGGAGGCCTCATCCACAGAACCAACACTCATCGGGCATCAGCTGCAGAGGAGCAAGTTAGATGTAGTGGTTGGAAACATCAACTGTGCATCGGAGGGCAGCGAGCCAAATTGGATGACACCAATAAAGGCTTTCCTCCAAGAGGGCACCGAACCAGAGGACCACCTTGAAGCGAAGAGACTCAGAATGAGGGCTTCCAGATACACCCTTCTGCAAAATATCCTTTACAAGAAGGGTTATTGCCTACCACTGCTGCGCTGCCTCTCCCCCGAGGATGCTGATTACGCTCTTCGTGAAATCCACGAAGGAATATGTGGGAATCATTCTGGAGGACGCTCCCTCGCCCACAAAGCACTAAGGCAGGGATTCTTCTGGCCAACCATGGCGAAGGACGCCAAAGAATTTGCCCAAAAGTGCGACAAGTGCCAGCGCTTCGCCACTGTAACCAGGCAGCCACCAGAAGAGTTGACTTCCATTTTTAGCCCATGGCCTTTCTCCAAATGGGGTATAGATATTCTGGGCCCCCTCCCTTTGAGCAAAGGCCAGTGCAAGTTTGTAGTCATTGCCATTGACTACTTCACAAAATGGGCGGAGGCAGAACCCTTGGCCAAGATCACAGACTTCAATGTAAAAAACTTTGTTTGGAAAAACATAGTCTGTCGATTTGGGATACCTAGCGCCATCGTCAGTGATAATGGCAAGCAGTTTGACAACAAACTCTTCAACACTTTCTGCACCGACCTCCAGATCAAGCAGCCCCACTCCAGTCCAGCGCACCCCCAAGCAAATGGGCAAGCAGAAGTCATGGTCCGAACAGTTCTTCGCAACCTAAAAACCAGGCTCGAAGGGGCGAAGGGTCTTTGGGTTGACGAGCTACCAGGGGTATTATGGGCATACAGAACTACGCCGAGAACCCCTACTGGCGAGACTCCTTTCTCGCTAGCTTTTGGGACCGAGGCAGTCATTCCTGTCGAAATTGGCGTACACTCCCTCAGGGTCGATCTCCAAGACCAGATCAACAACGAGGAAGGACTCCGCATCAACCTCGACTTGATAGAGGAGGCAAGGGAGATGGCCACAGTCCGCAATGCAGAATACAAGCGGCGCATGGCAAAACACTACAACTCGAGGGTGAAGCCTCGTTCTTTTCAGCCAGGAGATCTAGTCCTGAAAAAGGTGATCCTCGCCACTAAAGACTCTCGCGAAGGAAAGCTAGGTCCAAATTGGGAAGGACCTTATCTCGTGACAGAAGTAGTAAGGCCAGGCACATACAGAATCCAAAATTCTGATGGTAAGGCCCTACTCCATCCGTGGAATGCGGAACATCTGAAGAGGTATTACCAGTGACAAATGGGCCAATGTACAAAAAGCATAAAAATTGTTTATTTCCCATTTCATTGTTCAATAGACTATAAATGAAATAAACATGTTATTACAGAAATGTGCTCCTTTCCATAGGCTATAAATTGCCAAACAAAAAGAAAAATACATGTGAGCCTAGTCACTCTCCTCATCCCCCTCATCCTCGCCATCATCGCCTGAGCTCCCGCTGCTGCCATCAGGCTCATCAGCAGGCGCCTCATTAGGCGCCTCACTCGCCTTAAAACGCGAGAAGTCGATATCTGGAAATGCTGCGGTAATCTTTCTCCGGAGTTCGTCATAACCAGCAATAAATCCATCGGCGAGGCTGTTCTCAGCGTCAGCCAGGCCGTCCTCCAAGTCATTTTCAGCCTGGATGGCTCTCTCCTCTGCTGCCCTCAGCTCTACCTTCAAAGCAGCCTCTCTGAGCTCTGCCCCCTTTCGGGCCTCCACGAGCTCAGCCTCTCTGAGTGAAGTCCTCTCGCGGTCCTTCACAAACTCAGCCTCCCTGAGGGAAGCCCTCTCGCGGGCCTTCACAACCTCAGCCTCACTGAGCGAAGCCCTCTCACGGGCCTTCAATAGCTCGGTCTCACTGAGCAAAGCACCCTCGCGCGTCGCTACTAGCTCAGCCTCAGCCTTGGTCGCCCTCATGTGAGCCGTTGAGAGCTCAATCTCAAGCCTGTTTGCTCTCTCCCGGGCTGCTAGAAGATCAGCATCATAAGTCTTCCTGGCGGCTTCTAGTTCAGCAATTTTTCCTTGACTTGCAGAGAGATCCCTATGAATACCTGCATTCTCCTGTCTCAGCTTACCGAACAACTCAGCCTTCGAAAATAAATATATGGATGATGCAGACATCTGGAGCAAGAAGAAATCAAGCGAAATGAGAATGCATATACGGAAGGAAAACCTGAAGAAAATTCAGACAACCTTTTACCTGAGATAAACCTTCTAGATAAGCGTTTATCATCCCCTCTGTGCTAAGGGCGCTGACCCGAGTAGTATCGTCACGAGCTGGGAATCTCCAGAACTTCTCTCGAAGAGTCAGCGGCTTGGGACCAGACGGAGGGGCAGGAGGTACAGATGTGGCGGAGGAAACCAGAGGAGTTTTAGGTTGATGAGGCACAGCCGCGGGGGACACTACATGGGTAGTGACAGGAGAACTCGTCTGCGGCTCCACTAGATGAGTGGATACAGGAAGATCACCAACCATCACACGAGGAGAATCCCTTCTCAGGGCAAAACCAATCCTCGATATCTTGGCAAGATGGGTATTAGCACTTGCACGACGATCTTCAATTGCCTCCTTCGCCTCGACCAACTCCCTATTAACCACCACTGCGGAAGCAAAATGAATGGTTAGAAACAGAATATCAGGAAAAGGTATGCCTAAGCCACTGAAAGCTCCTTACATTTTCTCTTAGTTGATGCCCGGGAAGGCTCACCCGTCCTACGAGGAGAAGGGTCAACAGAGGGCCCACGATGGCTGTCACCCTCTTTAGAAAAGAGAATACCCAAATCTCTATCCGGATGATCTCTTACAGCCTGCAGTTTCCGTTCTATATCCGCGGAGAGCACAGGTGACTCTATATAAAAAAGAGAATGAACAAATAAAATGATAGGCATATGAATGCAATTGAATAATGAGGAGATGATAATGAGTGGCGTACCAGGTCTTTTGACGTCGATCCACTGTTGGGGCACCAGAGCCCTGTCTGCCTCTGAGGCCCACTCGCCACCAACAAAGAAGAAACGAAATTTCCAGCTGTGGCAGTTAGAGCGCAGTCCCGTGAGCAGTCTGCCGCCCTTGCCCTTGGGGGTGAAATAATACCATCCCCTGTTAGGAGCCGGAGATTCGAATAAACTATAGGCAGCATGGAGCTCCAGGGGAGATGCCTCCTCGTTATGTGTTCTCCTCCAAAGCTCGAGAAAACCCAGCATGATCCTCCATCCATTGGGTACTAATCTCCCCGGAGTCAGGGAGAAGTAATGAAGAATTCGACAGACGGAGGGGGGCATAGGGAATCTCAGCCCAGCTTCAAGCATGTCCTCATAAATAACAATGTCACCCGATGCGTCATCACAAGCTGGCTCATCAATTTTGGCCCGGCGACAGATCACGGTGGAAGGAATATGATAAAGAGTGATGAAACTGGAAATATCATCATTGCTGACTGTGGTACAAATGGTAATTACCTTAGATCTATCATCATCGCGTACCATTTTTCCTTTAGAACGCGGACGCAACTTGCCCAGCGTGTCTGAAGAAGGATTACCCTCGGCATGACCTCCCCCCACTATTGTCTCTTCCCTAGCCGAGATGCCGAAGGACTGGGCGCCACCTGAGGCGCCAGCTGCTGCGAAACCGCCTGAGCCTCTAATGCCTGCAAAACCACATGCGCCTCCCCCCGCGGCGCCCGACGCCCTGGCGCCCAATGCCGCGCCGCCCGGGACCATGGCGCCCACGCCTGCGACGCCCGGCGCCCCTGCCGCGCCGCCCGGGACCACGCCGCCCCCGCCTGCGGCGCCCCCGCCTGCGGCGCCCTCGCCCGCGGCGCCCGCGCCTGCGGCGCCCGGGGCCGCGCCGCCCGCGCCTGCGGCGCCCGGGGCCTCGCTGTCCACACCTGCGCTGCCATCGCCCGCGGCGCCCTCGCCTGCGGCGCCCGGGGCCGCGCCGCCCGCGCCTGCGGCGCCCGGGGCCTCGCCGCCCAAGCCTGCGCTGCCCTCGCCCGCGGCACCCCTGCCTTCCTCGCCTGCGGCGCCCGAGACCTCGCCGCCCTCGCCTGCGCCGCCCTCGCCTGCGGCGCCCGGGGCCGCGACGCCCCTGCCTGCGGCGCCTGCTGCCGCGGCACCCCTGCCTTCCTCGCCCGCGGCGCCCTCGCCTGCGGCGCCCGAGAGCTCGCCGCCCACGCCCTCGCCTGCGGCGCCCGGGGCCGCGACGCCCCTGCCTGCGGCGCCTGCTGCCGCCCTCGCCGCGACGCCCCTGCCTGCGGCGCCCAGGGCCGCGGCGCCCCTGCCTGCGGCGCCTGCTGCCGCGGCGCCCCTGCCTTCCTCGCCCGCTGCCGCGGCGCCCCTGCCTGCGGCGCCCGCTGCCGCGACGCCCGCGGGCTGGGCGCCCCCTGCGGCGCCCAGCGCCGCCGTGCCGCCTTCGCCGCCCAGCAGCGCCTGGCGGGCGCTCGCCGTCCCATCGCTCGCGCCGTCGCCTCTTTTGCTGCCTGTCTCCATCTTTTTCTCTCCCAATGGTTTTTGGACAGAGGCTAGTTTCTTTCTTTTGAAGAAAGACTACTCTAGGGTTTATTTTATAGCTTGAGTTTTCAAAGAAGAGTAGCCCAAGCCGGGAGGACTCTCCGAGATACATATCTAGAGGAACTAACAGATAGACAGAGTTACAACCAAGAAAAAAGAAAGATTTTTCAGGAAGAAGAGAGTTGGATGCACAGAAAGCCCCACTTTCAAATATTTTCGAACGCGGGACTTTGAGGGGCAAATGATGGGTCAGGCCCAACCCGGATTGCGGTAAAGGGTCAGGTCCAGACAACCCGGTCCGTCCAAGGTCATGGGTTGAGCCAGTTTAGCTCAGCGGATATTCGAAAGGAGTTGAAGGAAGCCTCGTCACGTCAAGGCCTCCGAGTCATCACAACGAAGTCCTCCCCTCACCCGTTCTTACCAATTCTCGCGAAGAATCTCTCACCTGCCCTCCACCTTGCTCGCTCTTCGAGGACACGTCTGAGGCCGCTCTTCGAGGACACGTCTGAGGCCGCTCTTCGAGGACACGTCTGAGGCCGCCTTGAGGACACGTCTGAGGCTCCAGGCTCTGAGAGACGTTGCGCTCCAAGCCCTCCGCCTTGCTCGTTCCTCGAGGACACGTCTGAAGCTCCAGGCTCCAGAGAGACGTTACTTTATTTTTGAATCCCATCTGCTGGGGAAGGGTATAAATTCAAGGTCTCCTCATCACTTGAGGGGCAATGAAAAAACTCTTACTCACCTCTCTCTCTCGCTTGTAATCACCTTATCAATCAAAGATCACCATATTCAAAGTGGACGTAGGTCATACAGACCGAACCACTATAAATTCCCTCTCTCTCTCATTTATTTGTTACATTCTCACCTAGCATTTATTACTTGACCGGTGGTGTCCGAAAACCTACTTTTGGCATCATCAGTTTCTATATTAAAGATGGCCTGTGGCTGTTTGTAATTCAGAATGCTAGAGGTTTTCTTTTCTCTATTGTTAAACAATGGGGTTTAATGGTGAGTTGTACAGTGATTGTGTATGTTTCTCTATGTTTAACAATTTTAGTTTATGTTTTCGTTGTGGGGTGCTGAATTTTCTGATCTAGTATTGGGGTTTGCATTTGAACTTTATGAACTCCATGTGTGGCAAGAGGTCATAGGTGTCCTATTCCACGTGTAACATTTTTATTTGAAAGGTGGGCTTAAATGTGCAAAAGGATTTCTAAAGTTGTTTCATGTTTATAGATAAATATTAAATTGTTAAATATCTGTAAGCATCCAGAGAATGAGTGCCTCAAATCAAGCCTTTCCTTAACTAAGTCAATTCAAGCTAAAACTATTTCAATTTTTGTTGGGTTCCTCAAATTTTGTTGATTTTTAGATTGATATGTTCGCCTATTTTCTGTTCGTTCTTTGAATCCCATTTCCGATTTCAATCTCATCTCTTATTTTTTTCTTCAGTACTTTTAATAATTGATACCACTCTCTTCCTTTTGTTGATGTAATCCTTCTTGATTTTTTTGTTTCATTTGTTTTAAGATTGCTACTGGCCTTTGAATCCCATTTCGGATTTTTTCGATCTCACCTTTTTAATAATTAATGCCAGTCTCTTCCTTGTGCCCATTCAACCCTTTCTTGATTTTTTTTTGTGTATATATATATATATACACTTTCTTGATTTTCTTCCTTTGCATTGCCCCGTTTGAGGTTCTCTTGGACTTGTGCTTCGATATTCTTCTCTTCTTTCTTTGAATTTTCTTTTTGGGAGTTTCATGTTGATCAATCTTGGCATCTTATGAAATCCTTTCAGATCTCCCATGATTAAACTTTGATTGAAACCTGATTCAATTTGCTTACAAGAAGCGCTTTTACTCATGTATTTTTTTTTATAGCTACCATGTATCCTGTTTGGTTGAACACACCTAAGTTTATTATAATTTCTTTGTAAAACATAATTCAAGCTAAAACTTATTTCATTGTTTTGATTTCAGAATTTTACATTTTGCGGCAAAATATTTAAGTATTAGTCTCATGGCCTACTGCATTGTATGTAATTCTATAGTAATAGTCTCATTGCAAATTTCTGATGATTTTGTCATTCTTTTTAATCTTCTATTATGATATTGGTTTTGTGGGTTAATTTTTATTTATAAGGAATTTCTTTTGAGATTGCTGAGCATTCTTTTTTCCATGATTGAGATATGATGTTGCTTCCATAAATCAGCAGAAAGTGTTTTCTTCCTTAAATTTATTGAATCACTCTATTTCTAAGGAGAAACCAGACATTTAATAATTATCTTTTGTAAAGTTGAGTTACTCCTTTTGGTGCTTCAACATTCTGTGCATCATGAGTTATGCCATTGCGCCTATAGTTAACACATCCAAGTACAACTTGCAAAATACTATTGATGACAATTGAATATCTAATATGATTAATTTATGATTTAGTTATTACATCCCACTAAAATAACTAGCAAATCCTATTGATGACTCTATAATAGTATAATATCTAACCTGATAAGTTTCTCATTTTGTTCTTCCTTATTTTCTATTTTCTGCAACAATCACAACAAGTCACTGTTGGTTTTATCATGATAAGTTATTTGGCTTTAGTTATTTCATTATTTGTTTCTCAAAATCACTGTTAAAGTTAATTAAAAATTAAATAAATAAAAGAATCACTATAAGAAAATACATTTTTAGCGTCGAATTTATAGTGGTGGTCATTAAATTTGTCGCTATTAGACACTTATAGCGGCGGCCAAAGCTAACCCCGCTCTAAAGCGATTTTTAAGTTACTTTTACCGGCGGCTTTCAATATTACCGTCGCTAAAAACATTGATTCAATGACGCCAACGGGTCGCGCAGATTTTTTTTATCTTTACCGTCAAATATGTAGCGGCGGCCAATACTTTCAAGGGTAAAATAAGTTTTTAGCGTCCATCATGTGTCGAGCGCTAAAAATTATTTGTTGCGGCGGCCACAAGTGCCCCCCGGTAAGAATTCCTATTAATCTCCCGTCCCTCACTCCAAGTCTAATATCCCTTTCTCGCTCATCTCCCTCACCGTCTCTCACTCTAACATCCCTCTTTTACTCTCTCGCCGCAAGCCATTCTCCTCTCTCCCATGCACCGTCTCTCACCTGCAACACTCCATCTCTCTCAGCCGATCCACCTCTTCTCACGAGCCCTTTCCATCCCTCTCACGCCATCCTCCATTATCCCCTCACGCCGTCCTTTACATCTCTCTTAGTCGATCCACCTCTTCTCTCACCATCCCACGCTCGAGATCTCGTCCCTCTCTCTCAGCCATCGCCTGAGGACTGAAATTCCTCTCCATTCGAAAACCCCCAATCTCTAACCCTTACCCTCGTCTCTCTCGAACCATCGTCCATTCCATCATCTAAAACCCTTTCCATTCGAAAACCCCCAAATCAAAAGTGTTTCAGACCTCTCCCTCAACTCTCTCTTTCTCGGTTTCCAGGCAACATAAAACAAAGGAAGGGAATGAAGAAGAGGAGGAAAAAATGAGAGAAGAGGAAAAGAAATGCATTGAAAACTCATATATGGGTTTTTTTCTTCTCAGATTACATGTTGTGCGATCTTTGTACTAAGAGTTGTATTGAGTTGAAGAGAGCCGATTTGATATGTTGGACTTTATGTTGTAATGTGTGCGATCAGAGAAGAGAGGTATAGCGGAACCTCTGCACTAGGAGGCACTTTTCATGCCGTGTCGTCTTCACTTGACCAGACATTACTTCTCTTTTATGAGGTGTTCAAGAGGTCAGATTCTTATATCTCTTTGGGAGGCTAGATTTGGTCTTTTGTTTTTGGTTGGTTGGGTGTATTTGTTACGTATTTTTGTGCTTCATATGCGCTAATATTTGTAAAAAAAAAAAAATACTGCTTTCAGCAGCGGCCATATGATTGCGCGCTAAAAGCAGTGTTCTTTTTTTTTTATAAAAAAATTACTGCTTTTAGCGGCTGCCACATGACCGACGCTAAAAAAAATAGGTTTTTATCGGCAGCCATTGTCATTATTACCGGCGGCCATAGGCCCCCGCTAAAAATTTCTTTCGTCGCCTAACCAGCCCATGCATATCTTTTACCGGCGGCCAGAGTCGCCGCAATAAAAAAACAATAGCGGCAGTCAGTGAGCGCCGCTGCAACTTTTACACACACGATGTATACCGTCTCCAAGTGGCGGCCACTGTGACCGCCGATAATTGTTTTACCGGCGGCCGGCGGCCCCCGTTATAAGCATTTTTTCTTGTTGTGTTAATCAATAGGGTATTAGATTTTGGAATAGCACAAATTTGCAAAATGATGTGTTTTTAACCAAATCTCTTACTTGCATTGGCATTTTTTTAGTACGTAATGTTTCATCTAGAAGCATTTATTAACTCTTAAATACCTATCTATAATTGGCTTGATCTACTGTTAATCATAAAATATCACTATACATCGATCCTATCTTATATGGCAATGAATCCATAAATATTGGAAAATTATGTTTTTAATTCTTATATCCTCATAGGCAACATTGAACAAATCTATACTTCTAAATGAAAAATAACCTCAGCTTTACTTTTTTTTTATTTTATAATCACTTAAATACTACTTGTGTAGCATTTATGTGCATGCTTAAAAAACTGTAATTACATTTATGTGCCATTTAATTCTTGTCATTTAGTGATTTTTTCGAGTGACACCGGTCACCGGAGAAATAAAACGAGCACTTCTAACGGGCAAAGACTTCGCCAAAGAAATTAAAACCAACATCATTGGTAGCATCTTCTCCTATTCCTCGTATTTATTTTCATGTTTTTAAACAACAATAAACACTTTGCTTAGTTGTTGATGCATTAATTGTGATTCTTGAGTGTATATAAACTCTACAACACATTTGGCTAGATAATGGATTTTTCATTTTTATGAGGTTTTCTGCCTTTCACCAAATGTGGTGATAAGCTTCTACCAAACTTGCATATTAATTAGTACTTTCAGCTCTGAGTTGTTTCTGACATACTAATGTATTTTAAATCAAATTCATATTTTGTGATATTTCAGCTAGGGGTGTATATGGATCGGATTGGTGCGGATTGGGCCAAATCCGTCACCAATCCGTTACCTACGGATTTGGAATCCGTCACAAATCCGTAGCTGTTAAAATCCGATCCGATCCGTGGAGGACCGGATCGAATCGGATCAGATTAATCCGTTCAATATAATTTTAAAAGGAAAATATCAAACATGTTGTAAAAAAAATACATTTTGACCCCTTAAAATTTTTTCTTATTTTAAATTTGGACATCTTAATTTATATTTAGACCCCTTATATATATATTTTTATGTTTAATGTCAACGGATCGGATCGGATTGAATCCGCGGATTGAGGGTGAAATCCGTCACTAATCCGTTGCCAACGGATTACAAAATTTTCAATCCGTCACCAATCCGTTTACTTCGGATCGGATAAAAATCCACGGCTCGGATCGGGTCGGATTTCTGGATCAATGGATTTTTTGTGCACCCCTAATTTCAGCCATTGATATTTTTGAATTCTGGGTATAGGGGCTCTAGATAATAATAACTGTAGCAGTAATACTACTACCACCACCACCACCACGAATGAACCATCACTATAATAACATCATGGCCCTTAATCATATATTAATTATAATTAATTACTTGTTAGTTAATTAAGTATGTTTACAGTCTTAGCGACTCGGGTTTGATGTGTGAATCACACGTGCGAAGTCTCGCGCGAGTCCGAGGGCGTTTGGGTAGAGTAGGGAGTTGGTTTGTAATTTTGGAAAGTTTTCATTTTTATGAGATTATGAGTTTTTGTGAGTTTGGGTGCATCGGTTAGATCTTGGCATTTCATAAACTTTAGCCTTCAGTCGCGTTTCGATTCGACCTGTCGAAGGGGCCCAAATAACCACATGTAGCAAGCCAAGGACTAAACTAGAAATAGTCATTAACCTAACAAATATAACTTCAACCATCTCTTATCCTCTCTCTTTCTCACTCCACTTTCTCAAGCTCTCTAACTCTCATCTCTCTCACTGTCTCCTTACCAAATCCGGTCACCGAAGCTCATCTTCGCCGGCCAAGCAACCCATCTTCTTCCTCAAGCCTCCAAGATCACAACCATACATTCTTCTAAGCTTTCCATCTACAACCCATTCAAAGGTAAGCTCCTCAAACTACTAGGTCTAGCTTTCCTTCTCCTTTTTGGTTAGAAATGGAATAGGCTAGATCACTTCAACCCTTTGCATTCATTTTGTATATTGATTTTGGGTTGAGAGAGGTTTTCTCCAAATTTGAGCTCAAAAGAGGATTTTCCCCAATTTTCTCTTGGGTTTTGTCTTAGCTCTTCATCAAGGCAAGTTAATATATATATATATATATTTAAGCTTTGATATGTTTGTTTCTTCCTTGATTTGATGATTGATGATGTTTAGATGACCACATGCTCAATTTGGTTTGATTTTGATGAAGACATGATAATTAGGCTTAATTGCTTAATGAAATGGATTTTGGTTTAAATGGCTTGATTAGATAGATTGTAGGATTAGGATGGAAGGGTTTTATCATTGAATCGTTATTGATCAGGTGCAGGGATTTTGGGAAATGGTTTTGGACCCATTTCACTCTAGTTACAGTTCTGTAAATGCAGTTTATGCGGTCGACCGGGCCACATAGGGTCAGGTGCTGGCCGCTTGACCAAAACACTGTTCACCCTATTTATGTTACAACTTGATATCGACTAGGCCTTGACTAGGTCGACCGGGGACTCTGGGGGATGTCAACTGGGCCTTGTTTGGGTCGCCTGGATGAACTATGACTACCTTTTTTAAAGGGCATTTTTAACCCTACTTTAGGTGGACTTAAATGGAACTTTGGCTACCCTTTTTGGACTTATTTGACTATAGGTGAGGATGTTTTGAGCCGACGTTCTTCACGGTTATTCCGGTTGTATCAGGATTCAATTTCACTCAATCTTGAACGGTATAGGACAACTGGATACCTCCTTTATATCTATGCACGAAGATTAATTATACGAGTATCGCGAACCCTAATTCATTTCGTTGCCTGAGTTGGGTTGTACGATGCTTCGGGTTTAACATTGTACTTAGGATTGGATTGTCTATCGCTTATGATTATGAATTGTACCGTTTAGTACTTGTTACATGTAATGTCCAAGTTCATTAACTCCATTTACTTTGCTTTGTCTAGGATCACATGAAGAACTTAGACGATGGACTTAGGATTCCGTTTGATGTTTCGTTTGTTTTGAAGTTTGATTGAAGTGTTGAGGCTAGACGGCTTTTATTGTAAAAGCTTATTGAGAATTACTTATGATGATGACGTTTTGAAGAAGTGTGATATTTTTTGTTTTAATTTGATGATGGAAAAATAGTTTCTCTTTTGATTGATGAATCTTGTTTATGCAAGAAAGTCTAGCCCTTCACTATTGTATGTTTAGGGCCTGTTTGGATGCACAAGAAAACACAAGAAAATAATATTCTTTTAAATATAATCTTTCATTTTTTAAAGAAGAAAATCTTGTGCGTTTGCTAACTCAAGAAAAACTTAAAGAAAATATTATTTTCTTTAAAAAAGCTCAATATCCTCTCCTATAGCTCCCCCCCTTAGAAAACTTTCTACAATATAAAAATCTTTCAAAATGACGATAACAAAGTGTAGAGTAAAGTAAAGACTTTAGCTCAACAAATCCATCATAACGTGTATGTTTACATATATGGCAAAGTAAAGTAAAAGTAAATCTCATAGGACGGTAAGGGTGGGGTAAAATAAAGGTGGGATAATATACATGGTGGAGTAAGGTGTGAATGAAAGGTACGTAGTTTCTTTTTTACTTTACTTAATCACATTTTATCGTAGTTTTATTGGTAAATAAAAAGTGACTTTTTTACGGGTGTGGTAAAGTAAAATAAAGATTGATGTCATATCATGGTAAAAGATGAGGTAAAGTAAGGTCAGATGAAGTATGTGATAAAGCAGAGTGAGAGAGAGAAATTTATAAAGTAGTTGTTTTTTCATTTACTTTACTTTACTGTACTTTACCATTGTTTTATGTGATAAAAGAAAAGTAACTTATGGTAAAAACATGAAAGTTAAACTTTACTTTACCACATTACTCTTTATCCTGACTGTTGGATACCACGATCACTGAGAGGGGGGGGGGGGGGGGTGAATCAGTGATTTCTAAAAACAGGTCTAATTCAACAACAAAACAAGTCAAATCACACAATGACACCAGATTAACGTGGTTCACCGAAAGGCTACGTCCACGGTTCAAAGACTGTCCGAACACCAATCCGGGACAGATCTGAATCTTATTTAGTCGCACCAACGACAAAGAGCACCAACCCTTAGTTTCAGATAGCACCAACTATCTAGGAAGCACCGACTCCCTTTACAATTTATCTGCACCCACAGATGGGATCACCAAACCCCAAACACCAAGCACCAACTTGATGTAAGAACAGAGTAGAAGATTAATTCTGTCTACAGCCCTTCCCCTCTACAATTCTCTCTCTCTCAATCCCTTACAAATTGAAATCTAAAGCATAAAAGAGAGACACTTAACTCATGGACGAATCACCATCTTCTAGAGCATAATCTCGTCCACAATTGCTGTAGAAAACGTCTGATAATGCAGCAACACAGCAACACAGCACCAGCACTTCTTTCTCTCCAAAACTCTCTAAAATTCTTCTCTTCTGGTGTCTCTTCTGATGTGTTTATGAACGACCCAAGCATGCCTTTATATAGGTTTTAATAACCCTTAATTGTATTCAAAACGGGCTACAATTCGTTTAGAAAGATTCCCAAACGAAATAGATAACTGTGCTGAATTTTCGTGCAAAACTTCTAATTCTGCGCAACTCTGGTTCCCGTGCTCGGTCGACATCATGCTTTGCTCGGTCGACATCATACACTATCTGGAAATAGTCACTTATCGAGCTCGGTCGACATCCTGAGGGCTCGGTCGACCGAAGACACACTGTGTCACGAAAATAACTGAGAGGTGCCTTTTTCTGTTTTCTGCAGGTTTCTTCTTGCTCGGTCGACCGCATGAAGAGCCCGGTCGACCGCGTGCTCTGCATCAGGAATTCTTAATTCCTGGCTGTTTCAATTCTGTTTCTCCTTTTCAAGCTCTATCAACACCAGCTTATTATCATCATGTTTGTGACAATGTGTTGACAATAATTCCAACTCAAATCAATACTTGAGATACTGATTCTTCAAATTCTTCAAAAGACTTTCAAGTCATCTCAAATTCCAACAATCTCCCCCTTTGGAATTGTTGGCAACACTATTGGAACTTCAACACTTTCAACTCCAGCTTGCAGCTCTTCCAAGTTCTTTTCAAAACTTACTTGGAACCAATGATGAAATTCTGAAATAACAACCATGCAATTTCAACAATCTCCCCCTAGCTTTCATAGCCTTACATCTCTCCTTGCTATCATATCATAACATCTCTCCCCCTTTGACAACAAGTCCAAAGGGACCAAACCGAGGAGCGAATAGGATATTCAATGAATGCATTGCTCCCCCTTTCAAGCACAACTCCTACGGTTTAGGAGAGTGAGTAACTCCTAACTTTTTCCGGAGATACTCGAAGACTTCCTTTGGCAGAGGTTTCGTGAAAATCATCTCAAATTCTTTCGTCATTTCTTCAGCAAAATTCCTGCACATTTCCTCATGCATAGCTTTCAACCAACTTTTATCGAGACTGGCTTCAGCCACAGTCTTGGGTTCAATAGTAGACACAAGTGAGTAATTGCTAACTACACTTTGTCTAGTTTGAACGCCTGCCTTAGGATCTCCAATGATTTGATCCTTAGGGTGTTGCTCTACCCAAGTGCTGTGCTTCTTAGGTGAAGTATCTTCTGAGTCATCCTTTGATTTCTCAGAATCATTAGATTCAGCCATCTCATCATCAATCTCACTCGAGTCCTCATAAACGGGACTGTCATAATGAGTTCCATTCTTGGATTCATGGTTTTCATCAATTCTCACATCAGCACTTTCTATGATTTTTCTGGTTCTTTTGTTAAGACACCTATATGCCTTGCTAGTAGAGGAGTAACCCAGAAATATACCTTCGTCAGCTCTTTCTTCAAATTTGCCCGGATTTTGTTCGAGCCGCTTGATGTAACACTTGCTGCCGAAGACTCTGAAGTGCTTGACGGTTGCTTTTCTTCCAAACCATAGCTCATAGGGAGTTTTGACTTCATGTGGCCTGATCAAGCATCGATTTTGAATGTATACAGCCGTATGAATTGCCTCTTTCCAATACTTGTCAGCCATCTTGCTTTCACTTAGCATCGTACGAGCCATCTCTTGTACGGTGCGATTCTTCCGTTCCACAACTCCATTTTGCTGTGGAGTTCTAGGGGCTGAGTACTGTCTTTGAATGCCATGATGTTCACAATATTTAGTGAACTCTTCAGATGTGAACTCGCCTCCACGATCAGACCTTAAAATCTTGATACGTTTTTCCAATTGATTTTCAACCTGTGCTTTAAACACTTTAAAACGATCAAGTGCTTGATGCTTATGCTTAAGAAACAATACCCATGTCATACGAGTATAATCATCAATGCATAACATGAAATACTTATCTCCATTGGTGCTTTGAGTTCGCATCGGTCCACAGAGATCAGTGTGCACTAGCTCAAGAGGTTTCTTTGAATGATGCTCCTTTGACTTGAACATAACCCTCGTTTGCTTTCCCTTTTGGCAAGAGTCGCAAATGGGATTGGAAGGCTTTTCCACTTTAGACATGCCTCTCACAGCCTTTGAATTGCAAATCTTTGACATATTGTCAAAGCTTAGATGCCCAAGGCGTTTGTGCCACAACCAACTTTCCTCTGTCCGACTCATCAAGCAGGTCTTTTCAGCTCCATCTGACAATGTATAGAGATTTCCAGCAGTTCTTGATCCAGTTGCCACTGTTTTCCCGTTGCTACTCTTCTTGATGGCAAACCCATTCTTTGTGAAGATAACTTCATGACCCTTGTCACAGATCTGGCTCACACTAAGCAGGTTGTGTCTCAATCCAGACACATATAAGACTTCTTCAGATCTGATCTTGTTTGCCATAAGCTGAATAACACCTTTTCCGCAGATTTTGGCACCATCATTGTTGCCAAACTTCACTGAACCGCCTTCATAGTGCTGTAATTTGACAAATTTCTCTTTATCACCAGTCATATGGCTTGAACAACCACTATCAAGGACCCATGGTGCTGTCTTCTTTTGTGCATTGAATGCCGTTTGCACAATGAGAGATTCTTTGGGATTACCTTCCCTTTTCTTTGCCCTCCATGCCTTAACTAACTTGGGTTTCTTTTCAACCTGAAATTGGTTAGCAATAGGCAACCTACAATCCCTAGCCAAGTGTCCATAATTATGACATATATAACACTCAATTTTGTGGCTACTTAGGATTGAAAAAGGATTCCTAGTCACAAATGGACTGTTTCTTACATAGAATTTGCAATCAGCTCTTTTATGTCCAAACATATTACAATGAAAGCAATAACCATAGAATTTGTATCTTCTTTGTGGCTGGTTAGTCTTCATTACCTTTCTAACAGGAATGGACTCCTTTCTAGGTTGAGTGGGCTTCATGGAGTTAGAGGGTGCAGTGACTTGCTTCACAAACTCTTTCCTTTTAGGAGGTGCAATCTTAGAGGATTCACCTTTCTCAAATCCTAGACCAAATCTGAAGTGGGCTGGTCTTTGAACTTTCAGTAGTTCATTGAGTTTCATAGTCCCTTCAATCGCTTGGAGCGCTTTGAGTTTCTTGCTATTTTCCAAATTTTCAGCCTTTGCTCTAGCGATCTCAGTTTCAAGTTTCATAGCCTCTTCCTTTTTTATACTTATTTGGTTTTCAAGGACTTCTACCATTCTTTTATATTCTTCTACTTGAGTTTTCAAAGAAATAATAGAACTTTCAGATTCATGGAGAAGTTTCAGATTTTTCTTACTTGATTTGCGTTCCATGCTTAGCTCCTCAAGTGCGGCTATGAGTTCCTCTTCAAGATTGACTTCAGCCTCCTCATCCTCTTCCGGATCTAGCTCTTCTTCTTCTTCAACAGTGACCATGAAGAGAGCTTCGGTTGATTCATCATCGTCTGAAGTTTCAGACGTGCTGTCATCTTGTTGACATAGAAAGTTTTTAGCTTTGCCCCTTTTTCTAAAATTTCTATGTCCTTTACTCTTTTCAGCATAAGAGTCATTATCATTGTCTTCTTTTAGCAGACACTTCGCAGCAAAGTGACCAATACCTCCACAATTGAAGCATTTAAAGGGTAGCTTCCCTTTGTACTTGCCAATGCTTCCTTTCTTCAACTTTCTAACAAATTGAGCCTCAAGCTCATCATCATCAGAATCAATATCATGACCAGCAGTCTCTTTTGCCTTTTTCTGAACTTTGAAGGCGGCTTCTTTATCAGATGAAGACGTCTTTCCTATGCGCATCTCATAGGCAGTTAGAGAACCATGTAATTCATCCATGGAAAATGCATTCAGATCTTTGGCTTCTTCAATGGCTGAGACTTTTGAATCAAACCGGGGAAGAAGAGATCTTAGAACCTTTTTGACGATGACCGGCTCTTTAATCTCCTCCCCTAGTCCACGAATGTCATTCGTGACTTCATTCACTCGTTGCATATACGAGTCAACATTCTCGCTTTCTTCCATGCGAAGAGACTCGAATTGAGAGCGATGGGTTTGTAATTTGGCTTCTTTAATCTTCTCATCACCTTCATGTATGCTTTGCAACTTGTCCCAAATTTCCTTGGCTGTTTTGCATGCAATTACTTTGACAAGCTCGCTGTCTACAAGGCCACTAAAGAGTGCATTCTGCGCCTTGGAGTCGTTGTCTGCCAACTTCTTCGATGCTGTATCATTGGGTACGGTGGCAGCATTGTAACCGGCTCTGACAGCCTCCCAAACATCATAGCCAAGAGATTTGATGAAGGCTTGCATCCTAATCTTCCAAAAGGAGTAATTAGAACCATCAAACAGAGGTGCTTTCATATTCCCTGTATTGACCGCCATGTGATTTGACAAGAGATCACCCTTAGCGTATTAAACTGATCAAGGGAACCTCGCTCTGATACCAATTGTTGGATACCACGATCACTGAGAGGGGGGGGGGGGGGTGAATCAGTGATTTCTAAAAACAGGTCCAATTCAACAACAAAACAAGTCAAATCACACAATGACACCAGATTAACGTGGTTCACCGAAAGGCTACGTCCACGGTTCAAAGACTGTCCGAACACCAATCCGGGACAGATCTGAATCTTATTTAGTCGCACCAACGACAAAGAGCACCAACCCTTAGTTTCAGATAGCACCAACTATCTAGGAAGCACCGACTCCCTTGAGTTTCAGATAGCACCAACTATCTAGGAAGCACCGACTCCCTTTACAATTTATCTGCACCCACAGATGGGATCACCAAACCCCAGACACCAAGCACCAACTTGATGTAAGAACAGAGTAGAAGATTAATTCTGTCTACAGCCCTTCCCCTCTACAATTCTCTCTCTCTCTCAATCCCTTACAAATTGAAATCTAAAGCATAAAAGAGAGACACTTAACTCATGGACGAATCACCATCTTCTAGAGCATAATCTCGTCCACAATTGCTGTAGAAAACGTCTGATAATGCAGCAACACAGCAACACAGCACCAGCACTTCTTTCTCTCCAAAACTCTCTAAAACTCTTCTCTTCTGGTGTCTCTTCTGATGTGTTTATGAACGACCCAAGCATGCCTTTATATAGGTTTTAATAACCCTTAATTGTATTCAAAACGGGCTACAATTCGTTTAGAAAGATTCCCAAACGAAATAGATAACTGTGCTGAATTTTCGTGCAAAACTTCTAATTCTGCGCAACTCTGGTTCCCGTGCTCGGTCGACATCATGCTTTGCTCGGTCGACATCATACACTATCTGGAAATAGTCACTTATCGAGCTCGGTCGACATCCTGAGGGCTCGGTCGACCGAAGACACACTGTGTCACGAAAATAACTGAGAGGTGCCTTTTTCTGTTTTCTGCAGGTTTCTTCTTGCTCGGTCGACCGCATGAAGAGCCCGGTCGACCGCGTGCTCTGCATCAGGAATTCTTAATTCCTGGCTGTTTCAATTCTGTTTCTCCTTTTCAAGCTCTATCAACACCAGCTTATTATCATCATGTTTGTGACAATGTGTTGACAATAATTCCAACTCAAATCAATACTTGAGATACTGATTCTTCAAATTCTTCAAAAGACTTTCAAGTCATCTCAAATTCCAACACTGACGTGGTAAATTACATATAAATTTAAATATTTAATAAAAAAAATATTATTATAATGTAATTTACTTTAATCAGAGCACCTTCCAAATATCTCAATTTAAAATCTGTAATATTCTTAAAAAGTTGCTAAACAGTAAAAAAATTATACTATTATAATATTATTGCATTATTGTATTCTATACTATTTTATTCTTGCGATATTTAAATGTGTAAATATTTTATTCTGTAGACATCCAAACGGGCCCTTAGGACTCTTTGTGTCAGGCACCACTCAGCTGTTAATGTCTAACATAGCTGGGGCACCACCTGCGTGAGGGCTTTGGAATCTAGACTGTCTGCAGTTCAGATTTTTATATTTTAGATGAATGTACACCATCGGATACCCATTTGAAAAGAAGTATTGAAGTTTGGTTTGAAGGGTATCCCTCTTGCTTGATTGCTTGCCGGGTTTTTATCCCGTGCCTATTGCTTGTCGGGTCTTATTTTATGCCTATTGATATCTTTACCACGGCTCAATGAGAGTAGGGAGGGCAATGAAACTATCCCGTGGTAATTAACATATGTGGACCGCCAATCTTGTTAAATGTTTATGTTAGATTGATTATGATTTAAATGCTATGCATTTCCTATGATTTTGTCTA